>OX377615.1:16732747-17361836 GCA_947397855.1 Thelaira solivaga
GAACGAAATATGTATTTTGAACAACGTTTTGCTTAAGAATCATCAAATAATTGTTCCAAAGAGTCTCCGAAGAATGGTTTTAAAGAGAATCCATGAAGGCCATATGGGTGTGATTAGATGTCAAAATTTGGCGCGACAATCTGTTTATTGGCCAAACATCTACAGTGACATTGATAATATTGTATCTAATTGTGAAACTTGTTTAAAATATCAGAACTCCAACATAAGGCCTGAGTTGATGTCACATGAGATTATTAATGTTCCTTAGTAGTATGGGTTGCGATCTTCTTGAGTTTAGTGGAAAAACTTATATCCTCGTAGTGGACTATTTTTCGAAATTTGTAGAGATTGATTTGCTGGGTGAAGGATATAGTGCTTTTCATGTAATAAGAAGGTTGAAGTCAATTTTTGGGAGGCATGGAATTCCATGTATTTTCATGTCTGACAATGGACCGCCTTTTAACTCAAAAGGCTTTAAAATATTTTGTGAGGACTGGGGTATAAATCATAAGGATTCTAGTGTATATTTGGCAAGGTCAAATGGCTTAGCAGACCGGACAGTTCAGACAGTCAAAAGATTATTATTAAAGTCATTGTCATTTGTAGTTGCCTCGAGTAATATTTTATCCACTTCACCTTCATCTCTAAATAGTTTTGGTTACTCTTATCATGTTTTTTGCAAAATACTCTTTGATTTTTTATAAAATGTATATATATTGATATCCAATGCTCTTTAGTGATTTCGCATTATGAAAAAGGCTGATTGTCTCATGGCTATGAAAGTGGTTAACATATACCCCACTAGTACTATCTTTTTCCATCAATTTGGCCGTACTTGCCATTAACTTTTCTTTTTGACTTTTTGTAGAGAATTTGACCACAATCGATTTCTTACCATCTCCATTTCTCACTTTTAGTATTAATAAAATAAGCAGAATCAATAGCATGTGGCTCATTAATAATACCAATATCCTTTGACAAATTCACAACAGCTTCTAGGGCACTTATGTTTTAAACATTTTTTATTCCTCTACTAAAACAGTCAATTTTCACTTTGTAGTTGTATAGAACTGATGTCTTAAATGTTTTTACCTCAGCTTGAAGCTTTTTATTTTCTTTCTGTATTTCCTTTATTTTGTTTTTGTTATTTGCAACTTCTTTAACTAGTTCATCAAATTTTGTAGACATAAAATTAATTTACTCCGTCAGCTGATAAAATTTTTCAAGTTTTTCCAAATTCTTTAGTTCAGTTTTTATTATACCAAGCTCTTTTTTTTTATTCCTTCTTCACCTTCTTTACATATTTTCTATAAGTTTAACAAATTCTCTTTGAGTTAATTGGGTACATTGGAAATGATATCTTTTTTCGCACTTATCGCAATCAATAAAATCATCATCATCTTCTTTTATACCATATTCGCAAAGATTGCAAAGTATAATTTTCTTTTTATAATTTACACTACTGCGAGCTTTACTTTTAGACATTCTTGATTTTATTCAAATAACTAATTGTTTAATAAGTATTTTTATTTGAAAACTTTATTTAAGTTATATATTTTTTTAAACTATTCACCGCGATCTAGCACAATTTTTTTTACTTCTTTCTCATCCAAATACACACAAGTATGCACAACTTAAAAATTAAAATTTTTGTAATAAAAAATCTAAATTTCGTTTGTGTTTTTAATTTTTCTCTGCCATTTGTGAACCTACTGCTTTGATTTTGTTCACATACATTATGACTGTAATTTCTGATCAAACTGCATACCACGTTTTTTTAACCGATTTATTTTTTAAGCTAAAAAAAGCAAAAAGCCACTCAGAAATAGTCAAAAATAGATGTAGTCGAAGTTTTTGACTCATAGTTCTGCCCGAAAAAAAATGTAATATCAAAAACTAAAGAAAATAATTTCGATTTCCACATGGCTTTACATACTTATAAGCAAATTCAATTATTTGTCAACTTCTATGTTAAAAAATAATATTTAAAATTTCTCTAAATAAAAATTTATTTTTGGTTTTCTATTCTGATATTTCGCTCGCTTTATCGTACTCAAAAACAAGCACCCTCAGAATTACTAAACATTAGTTCTAGATACTAAATACTAAATGGAACAATTAATTAATAAATAAGGAATAAAGTGCATTTTCATTTTGGAAGTTAGAAGCCAAATACTTTTCTTTACTTATGAAATTACCTTCGTTCGACCAATTTATCAATTTACATATTAAAGTTTTATCGAATATATTAATTTAGCTAAATTGGCTTCAGTCTCAGTTTGTTTATGTATGATTTGTTTTAATTTTTTAAAAAAAGGCTATTTAAGTCTATTTTGAAAAACAATAAACGCTAGGAAAAAAGCTACAGGCTAAATCAGAAATTGTGTGGCAAAATGCGGGAAAAAAAGGCTAAAATGGCAATTCTGGTGCCCAGCAGCCTCAGCCCTATAAAAACACAAAAATAATTTTAATCTAAACACAACGTAAGCAATAAAGGTTGCAGTGCCTGATGATAACACTATGGAACATTTTTGGGATTATTGTCTGGGGGGTGAGAAATTCCAAGTCAAGGTGATGGTACTAGGTCAGTATAGTAAAACCCTCTAAGGGTTTGGCGTTTGTATGTGTCAGTTTTTTTTATGACCCTTTAAATATTTTCCTTATCTTGATCCTTGATCTTGATTAAGGAAACATTTTTATAATTTTTTATTTTTATTTTATTTATTTATTTTAATAAATATTGCCTAGACTTTTTCGATGGTGGTTGTTCGGGACTAGTGGCATCGCATTCATCGCTATCATCAGTTTCTGAACCACACATAATGTCAATGTGTGACTCCACTGTTGGCCCTTCTGCATCTCCTGAAAATTCTCTATCATCAAAATCATCCTTGTCTTGCCACACAAGCTTACTCCACCAGCAAATTTCCGCAATTATTGCACTCGGCGACTTTTTGCCTCTATATCTGTAAGTTTTTGTTTTATTAAAATGAGTTTGAAAAAATAAAAAATCAGTATTACCTCATTTCAAATGGCATAGCAACTTGATGATAGCGTTCACCTTGTTCATCTGATTCGGTAGCCAATTGTTTGCTGAAGTAGTCCAGATGATGATGTAAATAATGGATTTTCAAGGACATGTGGACACCAATTTCCGAGAATGATCTTAACATCCTTGCGACAGAAACATCGTAGTTGTTAGAACGATGCTTTCCCAACAAGCCTTCTATTACTTCTTTGATTGCCTGCCATGCATTCAATTCAGCGTCAATCAAAATATTGTTGAATGCGTCACTTTTAATCAGCTTTCGTATATCTGGACCATTTACTACGCCTGATTGGAAAAAATTAATTTGTTAAGATGGAAAATCATGGGAAATGAATGTGATATTATAACTTACCTTCTTTAATTTTACTTTCGCTGAGTCTCGGGTAAATTAGTTTCAAACACAAGAAAACTTCATCTCTTTTGACGACAGTTTTGATAAAATTCTTAACAATTCCAAGTTTAATATGCAGTGGAGGCAGCAATATCTTCTCCTTCGGCACTAGAGGCTCACGAATAATATTGGCCGTTTGTAACCTGCTGTGCTCTCTGAGTTTCCATCCGTGGCATGCATATTGGTCACCGGAAAATCGTGTGTCCCAATCGCACAAAAAGCACATATATTTTATATAGCCGCTTTGAAGACCGCAAAGCATTGCTACAACTTTTAAATCGCAGCATATGCGCCACATATGTTTGGCGTAGTTAACCATTTTTAAAATATTTTCCAGTGCATCATATGTTTCTTTCGTTTCTGTACTATAGGCGATTGGAACTGAAGGTTTTTTATTGGTCTTATGCAGTAAAACCGCCTTCAAGCTGAGTTTTGAACTGTCAATAAATAATCTCCAGTCATCTGCTTCATATTTTATTTCCATTGCGTCCATCAATTTTCCTACATCCGGGTAATATGCAGAAGTTTTTTTATCATTCATAAGGAATAAACTTTGGAGTGTTGCCTGACGACTTCGATAAGCTGTGACTTTCACACCGGGTGCCAACAAATTGTTTGATTTCAAACTGGAAGCCAGCTCTTCCGATTTATGCTGTGTTAATTCCAACTTGGCAACAATTGAATCAAGCTTATTTTGATTTATTAAAATTGGCTCATTGGATACTGATGGCTCATATGGGGGATCATCACGTGCATGATATGTCGGAGCAGTCGTAGAAGAGAAAATATCTGGGCTAGAAGCTTTTCAATGGATTGTGACCTTCGCCAGGATTAGTCCAAGTCATTGGGATACCGAATGGCATACTTTCACGTCTTCTATTTTTCCAATCCATTAGACGGTTGTAGCAGCTTTTACACACTATATTTGGTACCCAATTTTTGTTCACTATAACATTTTGGTTGAAGTACATCTCGTATGTTTGAACAAAATCAGTACTGAAATTTCCCCTTTTTTTATGTGTTGAGACATATTGACCACAGCAGTAGCAAAAGCTATTTATATCTGGCTTGCACAGTTCCATATTCTGTTCAGTTTTGTTCACTTTTAAAAAACTGGAGAAAAATCACATTTACTGTTCGCGTTCGTCGGCACTTGTTGAATGACAAAAATCACAGAACCAGTGTGAGAAAGAGAAGAAGTTTAATGACAATGCATGTTTTATGTGAACATTACAGAACCAGTGTTGCCACATCAATATTTCTCTTTTAGTAAAGTAGAAAAATATGAGAGAGTTCGGCTTGTGAGTGTCAATGTTTTCTCCAAATAATGTTGTGCATATCTGGAGCAAATTTTTGAAATTCATACATTTACCTAATTGTGAATATGATCTATGCCACGAACGCCAAACCCTTTGAGGGTTTTACTATACTGACCTAGTAACATTACCCTGACTTGGAATTTCTCACCACCCAGATTGGCTGTTGTACTGTGTAATAATAACAAAAATTTATATATGTGTATATATTGTTACGCTTTTACCCTACTATAAAAACGTTTAGTTTATTAGGGTTCTTTGTTGTAAAATAAAAACACAATTAGTTCTCTTTTCTCAACACTTGTAGAAACATACTTTATTTATAACCGTGACAACGACACTTTATACTTTTTGACACACCTCGTTTACAGTGTAATGTCTCAATCAGACTGAACTAAACCGAACTAGTCTGGCAATCTCAGCATTGCCTTATATACTGCTACACTTTAGCAAACTCTAATGGATATTTAAAATCTATAGTTTAGCCTAGAACCGTCTACAAACATCTAGACATTACTGCATACTTCTAGGTGTATCAAGTATAGAACAAAAAGGTAAATGAAAATTCTTAATCTAGAATAAAGATTATACAATAACACAGATATAAATAATACACATCTTACGCACAAGCATTAAGGTACGGTCACATTAGTCAAATATTTGCCCCAAATATGTTTGCTCTTGTTTTCCCAAAATTTATTCAAAGCGAAACAAATTTTCTTTTGTGGTCACATTAGACACATTTATTTGCTATTTTTATTTGTTCAAATAGATGTCAAACACAATGAAATAAAATTACGAGAAAACATGTTTTATGTGTGGTCACACTAGAAAAAATATTTGATCACACAAAATATTTGAACAAACTGCCAAAACAAATAAAAATATTTCAAAGAAAACATTTCATTTTTATTTTCATTAATAGACCCATAGGGTCATACGAGTATATGATTAATTATAGAATATACATTGTAATGAGTATACATATTAAGATATATGTAGGTACATATTAATATTATATTTAATTAAAACTAATTCATGTGTAAAACCCTTTTTATTTACTTATTTAACGATAATAAAAGTAATTTAACAACTGAAGTAATAATATAAAAAAAAATTCATTGATTTTTTAAAGAATAAAATTATTAATGAGCTATTTCTATTTTGGCCTTAAAAAACTCAGTTTGGTCGCTTAAGAATCTACCTAACGCACAAAACTAAACAATGGTACCTTAAGCATAACTAGGAATGGGGATGTTTCTATTACATAAGTACTCAGCTGAATGAACATTCACCACACATAAAATAACAAAAAATCAGAACAATAAAAACCACCAGCTGTTGAAATGAGAATTTCTTGTTGTATGCGCTAGGTTCCTTCCGAAACGACTAAATTGAGTTTATTTTAAAACTAAAAAATGGTAGTTTAATAATAATAAATACATCAAAGATGAGCACTCAGAGAGCGTTTTAAGCTTTGTTTTTATTTTTATTCCAAAAACACAAAAATCCTTTCGGCTACCAGGCATATCATGTTGGTCCTGTTCTTGCTATTTACTTGCAAGTGGGCAAGTACTCACATTGCTGAATTGGAATTCAGCTATTTGAAACAAGCCGTACTTGTGTTATGGAACATAAAACTTAAAAAAACATAAAAAATTCATTTATATAAAATAAAACATTAACAAAAAACATTTGAGCACATTGGCGAACGAGAGAAAACGAGATCATATAAGATGATGTTTTCAAATAAACTCAGTTTTTTTTCATTTAATACTCAACGCATTTAAATATAAATAAACAACCAGAGATAAACATCCAGAGATCGTTTTAGTTTTGTTTTCATATAAAAATACAAAGTTGAGGCTTCATTTACCAATTTATGATGTATGCCATAAATTTTATGGTATTTGTTTTGGGTACATTTGCAAATAATAAAACAACAAAAATAGCAAAACCAAAATTCTACCAACAGCTTAGCATGGATTATTTTTTTTACTGGTTTTATGGCTGTATTATTATTAAAAACTCTGATGAAAAACAATACCACAACTCATTTCCCAGAAAGTTTGCAAAACTTATATTGGCATCGAATAAGTCATTTATTCGATGCTTCATGGTCTCCACAGCCTCGCGCATCCTTTCTGCTATCTGCGCAGCTGCTGCCTGATTGTTTACGGCTTGCTTTCACCGAGGCAAAGTTGCAACTTGCATTTGTGTTGGATGTTCCTCTAGGGACGAGGGTGACAGACCATGATAAGCCGCTGAAAGCATAGAACCTATTTACTATTTATTAACAGTTTTCAAAATTTATATTTACAAGTGCTGTCCAAATCATCCTCAAGCAATAGGTTGGAGACTATTTGCTGGGTTTGTTGACATTCTGCTCTCCCAACAAAATTCATTGCATTGTAGAACTTCCATTTCGGAGTATCTGTTACTCCCTGTCCTGATTTGGTTTTTGCTATTGCGACGTATCCCCGATACTGAATACGGAGGTTTGTCCATTTGGCATTGAGATCAGGAAGGGAATATTTTTCAACGAAATTTTCGGCAATAGTACGCCATGCGCAGTCGCGTATCGATTTATTGTGGTAAGCTTCATCCCCAGCATCCCACAAGCACTTCTCTCCTTCTACCAAATATATTAATTTAAATATTGCCTGATCGTCCCATTCCTTCATAACTCTGGATTTTACTCTTGGCTTTTTATTTACCGGAGGCTCACACAAGTTTTCCATTATCTATAATATAGTGGTTAAGAAGTAAAATATTTTAAAATTTTTATTCATACATACTTACCAATTTAAAATTCGATTCAATTAAAAAAACATGAGTACTGCAGCTGTTTGTATAATAATACATTAACTAGTGTTGCTAACAAAATATTTTTTTGCAATTTATTCAAACAGGTTATTTTTGCGGCGAAAATAAAAAATATAACACCGAGTTTACAAAATAATATAAATTATTACTGTCATTGTTATTTGTTTTGTATATTTGGTATATAACATTTCCACTAGTACCATAAATAATTGCTATATTTGATATTATTGTTATTCATATTTTGCGCAAAAGAAAGGCAAAGATTGAATTTTTATTAAATAAATTTCTGTCGCCCAAAGTAATAATATCAAAAAAAAAATTATCGGACGATAACCAAATATGTAAAAATGGTCAATGACAATATTGTTTTAAACACAACAACATTACACTCAACAATTTTTAAACTGTCAGATTATAATTATTAGCATTTTTTCAAATAGCGGTTGCATTCAGTCATTACATAATATAAAGCTAAAGTTATTTATATATATATTGCGTTTTATTTTCAAAATCCACAAAAAACTATTCAAAGTCGCTTACAAAACAATTGAAGTAAATTAGTAAGCAAAATATTGTCACCAACGTCGACTCGAATTTTACTTATTACAATTAAGATATGTATATTAAAGCCGTAAGTATTTCAAATACAAATTAAAAAATATTTTTATAACATGTATTTAAAATACTAAATACAAAATACATTCATCTAGTGTAGTTGAAATACCGAATACTGCTCAATCCTGTACTCGTATGTGGATGACAACACAAAAAAAATATCCTGATATATATTGCTCATTTACTCAAAGAACGGCATATCTCAAAAAATTGAGTTTTGGAGTTAATAATGCAGAATTTCGCAACAGGTCATGCTCTATATCGTGTATAAATTTCAAGTTCCACGTTTGAAGATAATACTCCGTAGAACATTTGCCTAGCGAATGCAAAACTTTAAACGTATTTATCTCAAAACTAGTTTTTTTGAGTTATGCCGTTCCTTGAGTAAATGAGCGATATTTGTATGGATATGTAATATATTGAATATAAATTAAATCTAAAAATACATTTATAAAGGAAAAATTACTCAAGAATTCTAAATTGTAAGTAGATATTATGTTAATATGAAGTGATTAAGTTTTAAAGGATGACAACACTTTTTCAACATCTGTTATTTTCCACTGTTTGCTCTTACAAAAATTTTGCAAGATCAAACAATTATTTGACCAAAAACGAAGAAAATATTTTCCGCTATGTGGTCACACTATGGTCACATTACACGCATTTTTGTTTGCTGGCAAATAATTTTGTTTGACCAAAATCAGCTGTTTTCTTGTTTACCTCTCTGAAATATTTTGTGGTCACACTACGGCAAACAAATATTTGACAATTTGAGTCAAATATTTGACTAATGTGACCGTACCTTTACACTATCAAGTTCTACGCATTAACAAAAATACTGAATTGCTATATTTATACATACATAAATACCATTTCTTATGAATAATAAAACACAGTGATTCAACAGAGTGATTTCTCGTAACAATATAAATTTTTCTTTGATGAAACTTTGTTATTCTTTGTGCTTTTATCTTTGAATATATTTTGTGTTTGACGTTTCTTTGTGACACATGTGAGGGGTAGAATCATTTCAGAATTAACACGGTAAAGCAAATAAAGCAGCGTTTTGTCTGCAAAGCTGTCAAAATTTGCTTACATCCTGTGCAAGGCATGTTTCTTGTGCTCAAAATACATAGAGTGTGTGTGATTGTGTGACCGCATCTGCATTGAATTTCCTCTTTTTTTATTTGACACATACGAAAGGTTGATTTTGTAATTCAGTGTTTGTTGTACTAAATGCCTTACCGTGTTAATTCTGCCATGGGTAGAATTTACAAATGAAATCACAAGCTTATACAGGGTGCGGGTAAAGTAACTACATGATTTATTTTTTAAATAAATATGGAAGGGAATAAAAAAAAACAAAAAAATTTATGAAAAAAGCAAGGTTTCTTTTCTGTTATTTTGTTCCAATAATTATGAAAAATAATATAAGTTAAATGAAAACCTGTAACGGCTAATATTTATTTACAATTTTTCTCTACGCGAAGTGGTGCATTTATTGTTATATGCATTTCACTGGGTGGTACATCATCATGATATTGTTTTGGTTTTCTTCTCAGTCATTAGCTCATTCTATCATGTATACTATCATGTATATGTATCTGTTTAAGTTATCTGATTAACACATGGTGAGAGAGTTATTAAGTATCTAGCTTTTATTCTTTTACTCTTTCATGTGTGATACCAATGGTATATATATAAAAAAAAAGAAACTTTAAGCTGTGTAAGTAAAAGAAACCGAAATATACCTTTGAGTTGATTAAAATTTAATATCGATCACGCCACGTAGCCTTCGAACGAGAGGTAAAAGCCATAGAACGTTCTTTTTACTTTTGGTGGCCTTAGCATTAAGTTAAAAGCTGAAGAAAACTTAAAATAAACTTTCAGCAGAGACATTTTTTTGTTCTTATTGTTAAGAGAAGTTTTATTTTATTTGAAATATAAATTTATTTGAAAATAAAACTTAAAAAAAAAAAAAACAAAAAAAAAACAAGAGGTACATTTTTATTTTTCACTTATTCAAAGTTTTTTTTAAAGTTTCTTTTGCTATAGTATTTCATTATACTATTTATAGGAACTGTACAAAAAGAAAAGAAAAAAAATCTACTCTTGAGTGGCATATCTGGTAACAGGTGGCATATCTCATTAGTCACTCAAGAGTACCGTTGTATAGTCACCCGCCTTAACAACATAGTACCAGTTTGTAGTACACCGCTTTGTTGTAAAAGTACAGCCAGAACCTTGGAACGCTCAGAACCAACCCACACTGTGTCACACTAAGTAGATTGCTTGCCACAAAATGTTCAATAGGCACCCGACCAGGACCAGGCATTTGTGTATTGCCATCGATTTACTGTGTACCTGTGGACATTTGCCACACTCATCATTTACATTATATTTAACTTTATAAATAATTAATTTTAACTAGCGAGCCAAAAAGAAAAACAACAACTTAAAATTCATACTTAATTCGTTTGTCTCCAGTCACCACAAGCAGAAGGCCTTCCGCAACGTTGGAGTAGAGACCACCGAGAATGATAATGAAAGTTTAAAAAAAAAAACAAATATTTATTTATTTGATTTTGATAAAATTACTTGTTTCGTTGTTGTTGTAATGCCTTCTTTAATGCGGGCTAGGTAGAGTATTAAAAAAGTATTTTTAGAAAAATACTTTTTTTTTAAAGTGTTAATATATTAAATTTTTTTATAATTTTCTTATCGTATTCAATTATTCAATATTGGCATATCTTTTATGAATTTATTAAGAATAATTATTGGATTCGCAAAATATATAATTAAAACATGGCATCCCTTACTATTACAAAGTAAAATTCAGTCGAGATATATTTTTGAGTCACAAAAGAGAAATCTTAATTCCCCATAAATTCATTTATTTCTTTTTTTTTTGCTTACCTAACTTACTTATTTATATTGTAGCAATGATAAATAAGAACTACTATAATTTTTGTTGTTGTATTGATCATTTGAATTTTATTAATAATAAGAGAATTGTTCTTTTATTTTTTTTATGGAAATCTTTAATAAATTGTTTGTTTCTCGCGTTGAGATTGCTCTTAAAATAGTTAAGAAATGAGGGTATACTTTTTTTTTTGGAGTAACGAGAGAAAACAAAAAGTGTACTTCCGAATTGTAAATTTTATTGTTTTCGTACCTTGATACAAGTAGATAATAAGTTAATTTTGTTTTCTTTATATACGTACATACATATCTGAAATTTACATGATGTGTCTGTAAAAGAATATTGAATGTAGAACTTCAGGGACGGAGGTAAAGTTATTGGGGCCTAAGGGGTTTTCAAAAATTTGATAATGCCTAAATTGAAAACCATGGTTGGGTGGGTTAAGAGGCGTAGCTGAATACCTAAGCTACATTAAAAAAAAACGAGATTTACCAAAAATATTTTTTTTCATGTGCAAAAATTAGTATTTACCTATAACAAAAAGGGCAATTTAAAACGCACGTAATTTTTTTTCTTTTGACGTATTGAAATGTGGCATTAATGGAACAAGATCCCCGCCCTTATCTCCCGAACTAGCTAGCTTTGCAAGTACGTGCGTAAAGTTCCACAAAAGACACAATCACTTTCTATTCAGTCTTGCCCTTTCAAGAAAAATTGATTACAAACCATTTTCTCTAACGCAAGAATGTGCTCTTTATATAGCATTTTCCATAGGTTTGTTGAGTGTTTCTTATGGTATACGCTCCATTTTTTTAATGCTGTCCTTAAGTAGCTGCCAGGCTTTGGCTTATTCATGTAAACTTTGTGTTTGAGGTAGCCCCACCAGAAAAAATCTGGTGCAGTCAAATCAGGCAATCTTGGTGGTCATCTAAAATTGACGTTTTTAGAAATTATCCGATTTGAAAATTACTCAATAGCTCCATCGGTTCACGGGCTCCATAAAGGTGTTGGATTTTGTTAGGGAAGATGTGCAAATCGTGTTTCAAAACTCGTCGAATATGGCAGATCATCTTCTCGTTGATGTATCTGGATTTTCTGCGATGCTCTCTCTCACAGCATCAATATTTTCGGTCCATGTACGAGTTTGAGCTCTGCCCGTACATCTTGACTTTCCGATAGTTGCAAGTTTAGCAAAATTATCAAAACAAATGGTTGGACCCGTTGGAGCATTCTTACACCATAAAATGTTCTATATGCACTAGGGCGGGTCGCTTTGTATGGAGGCAAAAAAGTCGCTCAAATTACAAAGAAAATCGTATTCTAAGAATCAAAATAAGAAACTTTGCTGAAGGAACCATACCTCTACAATGTATTGTGATGTTTCGATTTTTGACCCGAAGGGTCAAATTTTGAAAAATCTCACTTTGACCCATTTAGAGTTCCTCAATCGAGTCAAAATGTATTACCTACCCCCACTAATTTTGGAGGGCCGACCCATCTATGCCAGTGGCACACCCCCTGGAACCACCTCTGGTGGGTTCCCCATACAAACATTTCAAAATATCACCATTTTTGGCACTTTACAAGAAAAAATCAGCGAAATGGCTATGTTTTTTATTTTTGGAGTTTATTTTTCTCTTTAGAAATTCATTTAGTTAGAACATATGTAAATGAAACAAGAATATTGTGTTATTTTTCGGTTAAATACTGGTACTCCCTGATAGCTAGGTAATAAAATATATCTTCCATGTGCTTACAATATGTAGCTGTATGCAGTAAAGAACATGCCTAAAATCAGGTACGCATATGTATTATTTAGTTTGATGGTTCTCATTTTTAGTATTTAAGTCCAATTTTTTATAATAAAAATTCAGTATTTTACAACTACTCAAAACGTAAGCTACATAGTTTATTATTTAAACAATCATCATATTACAATGAATCATCCATCCTGTACACCGCAAGATAAAGCCACAACAACTATCGAAAACCCAATGAGTCATATATCCAAGCATGATGTTACTGTTTTTGGAGTGTCTACTGATTTGAGTGATCTTAATTTACCAACCCATCTGGATATCTTGAGATACTATTTTTACTTGAGCAAACGTGCTAAAACAGACCAAAAAAGTTTTCTTATAAATCATTCACTATTGAAGTACAAAATAAGTTGTTTGGAATTTGGGAAAAACTTGGTATGGAAATAATGGCGAAAAATTGTGTATATATTAAATTGAATAGATTGCTTGACAAATATCAAGAACAAATCAAGAGCAATACGAAAAACCCAAAATTTCCAAAGTTTCTAAAATCTCTGGAAACAATTTTTCACATTGGAATATATAAATGCGATTTGAAGGCAGCTCTATGTGCATGCGGCTTGGTTCCAGAACGCCTCAAAGACTTTATCCACGATCAACATAATCAGAGAAGACTAACAGTGGCTGCATTTATGAAGGAAATTGATGTAATTTTCTTATAGAAAGATTCAATAATAATAAACAATTTAAAAAAAAAAAATAAAATATTGTTATTTTGAGAAAACCGAATTCTGAATTGATTGGTTACGTAAGACTGAAACATGAAACCGCTGAATATAAAACAGCCAAATTAAATGATTTTTTCAACGATAAAAATATGTCACTGGATGTATTAATTGGCATATGCACTGACGGTGAGCCAACAAACACTGGCCCACACCTTGGAATTATACGACGATTCGAATTGTTGCTAAAAAGACCATTGCATTGGTTCGTTTTGCCTTCTACACTTCAACGAACTTCCGTTTCGGCATTTGTTTGAAGCTTTGGATAAATCAAATAGCACTGGACCAAGATCGGCAAGCGGAAAACTGAGACGTCAAATAGAAACTTGTGAAACTCTTCCGGTAAGTTATTGCTATCACTCATTTATTATAATTGTCAACCGTTTTTAATTATTTTATTATTATATATTTCAGGTGGTGGGCGGCTTTCAGAAAATTGAGTTGAAAAATATGTCCCCTGCTCCAGAAAAAATTGAGTTTTCCACCGATTCGAAGTACTTATACGACATGGATCATGCAATTTCTAGCGGCGTGGTTTCGGTGGATCTGGCTAACAGCAAACCAGGGAAAATTGTACATTCTCGCTGGCTTACCAAGGCCGGTAGATTATTACGATTGTATGTGACAACGGAAAATCCATTCGAAAATTTACGAATTTTGGTTGAATTTATAATTAAATGTTATGTGCCAATGTACTTCAATATCAAGTATTACAGCTCTGTCGTGTACAGTAGTGCATTATTTTTCAAGTTCATTAGTTGGTCACGGCTTTTATAACCTCATTTGCGCAGTATTGTCAATAAAGTAATTAAAGATAATTCATATTATGCGCATTCGGAAAATATCTTGCTATCAATGTTGTTTGATGATAGCAAAGAAAAGCGAGACTGTGCTATAAAGAAAATTCTACGCTATCGAACCGATCTTGAAGACCCAACGGAAGTTAGAGTTTATAAAAAACCAGATATAAACTTTAATTGCACAAGTTACACGGAAATGATCAATTTGAATGATATAAATAACGTAATTGAACCACCATTCACGCAAAGCATTCCGTACGATACATTGAAAGAATATTTAAATCAAGATGATCCACCGTTTTTTAATCCAAAAATTCCATCACACATACAAGGAACGGAACGACACGTTCAATTGCTAGCTAGCGTTTCCAAACGAGTTATTCCGGAAATATAGAGGCTGTTATGGCGACGACATTAGAGACCCGTGCGAAATTGCCCAGACTTGAAAGCAAAAAAGACTTCGAACAATAATTTTTTTTTATTCTTTTCTATTACTAAGTGAAAATCATTTTTTCATTTCATTCTGACTAAATAAATTTCTAAAGAGAAAAATAAACTCCAAAAATAAAAAAGCAGATTTTTTCTTGTAAAGTGCCAAAAATGGTGATTTTTTGGAATTTTTGTATGGGGAACCCTCCAGGGGTGGTTCCAGGGGGTGAGCCACTCTCATAGGTAGGTCGGCCCTTCAAAGTTAGTGGGGGTCGGTCATACATTTTGACTCGATTGAGGCACTCTAAATGGGTCAAAGTGAGATTTATAAAAATTTGACCCTTCGGATCAAAAGTCGGGACATCAAAATACATTGTAGAGGTATGGTTCCATCAGCAAAGTTTCTTAGTTTGATCCCTAGAATACAATTTCAATTGTAAATTGTGGGATTTTTAAATCGACCCGCCCTAATATGCACATAGAGTATTCATGAAATAGAAAAAAAAATAAAGCAAAGAAGTTAAAATTTTTTTCATCATATAGCTACTTTAGTCGCACCCTGTATATATATTTCTTAACGTACGGTCACATATGACAAACATTTACCAAAAAACGGCCAATATTTGTTTCTGCAATCTAACCATAAAATATTTTATAGGGACAAACAAGAATACATCTGTTTTTTGGCAAACAAAATTTTTTTTGCCGGCAAATAAAAATGTGGTAAGTATGACCACTCAGCGGCAAATATTTTCCTTACTTTTGTGCAAATATTTATTTGTTTAAATTAATGGAGATAAAAGGAGATAGTTAAAAACGTCTTTCTTATTCTAAGAAATCGTACTCAAACAGTAAAGAACCGTGCAAGACCGGGTAAAAACACGTAGTAGATAAATTAGCCAGATAACGACTGCATAAAAAAACCAATTTTGTGTGATCTGTTTTTCTGCGGTATATATTGGTGAGCATTAAGGCACTAAGCTGTTGACCATGACGACGGCAACCATAGAGCAGCATGGTAGATAAGGCCCAACAAGCCGTAGTGGAAGTCACTATGGGAGCCGAGATGACCAAATGTAAACTACCGGAATTTACAGATGAATACACAGATTTATGGTTTTGGCAATTTGAAGCAGCTTTGAATCAGCAGACATTACCTCTGATAATAAAAAGTATTTTACCATAATTGGTCATAACAGTACTATGTACGACACTATAAAAAAACGTATAAAGACAGAGTTTTCGGACAGCACCCCGACAAAAATTACAAAACTATTAAGCGAATTGTCACTGGGAAATAGAAAACCGTCGCAGTTACTAGCCGAAGTAAGAAACGACCTTTTAATGCAATTGTGGTTTCCAAATCTACCACAACAAGTCAGAGCAATTATTTCTGCTGATGATAAAATAGACTTAGCCACAACGGTTACAATGGCACATAGAGTTGTTAAGGCTATAAAACTAATACAAGAAATGCAATTGGAAATGAAGTTGTAGAGGTTAGTAGTAGGCAATTCGAATGACTACAACAAAAAATACATGAGCTTTCTAGGCAAATTAGAGACTTAAACAGGTCACGTCCGTTGTCAAGAAATTACAGGTCTAATTACCATTCATCGACACCTGCTAGAAGTAACTCTAGAGCACGAAAAAACTATGGCGTATGTTATTATCACTACAAGTTCGGAAGCGAAGCTAAAAAATGTATGCAGCCATGTAAGTGTGACGTTAATATTTGTGCAGTGCGTCCGCTATCAAAAAAAAAAAACCCAGCACCTATTTGTAACAAACACACATAGTGACCACGATTTTTAATCGATACGGGCGCCGATATTTCTATCATTTCAGCCACAGCAGAAGATATACAAAATAACTTAATAACAAGAACCCTCTTTACGATAATCGGCTCAGACTTTTTGAAGCATTACAAACTGAGCGTGGACTTAGCTGGTGGCCAACTTATCGATAGCATAACAAACTTTTAGCAAAGAAAACTTCACAACTTTATGGCAACTGTTAAAGTTTTAATAACAAAAATAAATTTCAAATTCTCTTACAAAATTACTAAAGCCTTCTCACTACGTCAGAAAACAAAAACGGAAATAATAGTTCATTGCACCACATAATTATGAATGTGAATATTAGAAAAAAGAGGATCTGCCAACCCTTCAAGAGCATCTCCACTGCACATGGTCCCCAAAACGAATGGCACATGGCGTCCCTGCAGGGATTATCGAGCTTTAAACGCCTTCACAGGAAGAGATCGGTACCCCATATCGAATATTCAAACTTTTTATCACTTTCTGGTAAATAAAACGATTTTTTCTACAATCTATTAGGAGCGAGCATACCATCAAATACCGATAAACCCAGAAGATGTGCCCAAAATTGCTATCACAACAACTTTCGGTTTGTTTGAGTTTCGATATATGACATTAGGCCTCTTCAATGCAGGCCAAAAGTTTCAAAGGCATATTGACACAGTACTTAGGGGACTAGATTTTGTTGTACCATATTTAGACGACAGCATCTCCAAGAATTTTTTCGTCGTTTGCAAGATTACAATATGAACATTGTGTTTTTGGTCAGACTCAGGTAAGGTTATTTAGTTATATCTTGTACAGGTGTGACTCAATTCAAACACTTAAATTTGAACTGTACTAAGCTTTCCTGTAGTTTTTTGTCATTGCAAGCACTTGTTACTTGAAAGAACGAACCGTTAAAATAATTAAAACTTAATTCTTGCTTATTTACAAACGATTCATCTTACATTTATTTTTCATTTCTTTTTATATAAAATTAATTAACAATAAATGCTTAATTAACCAAAAACTGCTAAGTACGCATAATGCAATAACAACTGGTAGTAATAATAGCGTATTAAATTGCAAGCGGCTAAGGAACTTATATGTGTAAACAAACTTAAAGTGAATGACTGTTTATTACTTATGCCCAGTATTTGACTTCGCACTTAAGTGTTATCTGAACTTTAAGTTACATTTAGATACAAAATTGAGTTTCTAACTATAAACTTAAATCATATTTAAATGTCCAATCTTGGGCACATATAAAATATATGATTTTGAGTTTTTTTTTTTTGTGTATCTCGTACAAAAAAGGTTATTGTGTTTAATTTAATAAATATAATAAGTGATAATAATAAAAGTAAAACAAAAACAAACAAGTAAAGAAAAATAATTAAAATGAGTTCTGATGAAGAAGACATGAGTGATGCTGAAGTATTGATTATCGCAGCAATTGGACGAAAGCCACGTACAATAAGAGCACGACCCAATCATTTTAATATATTAGGAGACAAAGAGTTTTACCAAAGATTTCGCATGTCCAAAAAATCGGCATACTGTATTTTGGAGCTCATTGGGCCACACATAAAAAACCCAACCACTTGGTAAGTCCAAAGGCTGTGTATACATAAATACTTACGTATTTACGCAAATAGGTAATTCTAAAAAGCAATTCATTTCAGGAACGATTCTATTAGTAAGGAGCATATGCTTCTGATAACATTGAGGGTTTACGCAACAGGCGGAATGCTGAAAACAGTTGGTGATGTGTCTGGTGTATCAACTACGGCAGTCTCCAATATTGTTGGCAAAGTTACCCATTATATAGCCAAGCTACGAGACCGTTTTGTTCTATTTCCTAAAAGTCGTGAAGAACTTTTAAATACGAAGCATGATTTTTATGATATTGCGAAATTTCCTAATGTTGTTGCTGCACTTGATTGTACTCATGTTAGAATATTATCTCCAGGTAAATATTAAAAAATTTTATTATTTATATTATTCATATATTGTTTTCCAATTTCTAGGTGGAGAGGATGCCGAGCTGTATAGAAATAGAAAAGGTTTTTTCTCCATGAACGTGCAAACGATGTGCGATGCACATCTTAAGATATTAGATATTGTTGCCAGATGGCCCGGCTCCTCACACGATTCTAATATATTAAAAAATTCAAAAATATATTCCAGATTTTGTAGTGGTGAGTTTGCTAACAGTTTTATTGTGGCTGACAGTGGGTATCCTAGCAAAGATTTTATAATGACGCCATTATTAAGTGTCAAAAATGCTGAGGAAAATTTATACAACCAGTCGCAAATACGAACACGTAATTGTGTTGAAAGAAGTTATGGCGTTTGGAAAAGAAGATTTCCCATTTTATCCCTAGGCATTCGATTAAATATCAAAAAAGTCGAAGGTATTATTGTGGCTACTGCTGTTTTGCACAATATATGCTGTTTAAATAATGAACGGGAACTTCCGTCTTTACCAGATAGCTTGGAAGCGGCTGTAAATTTTGTAAATGATGTATCCAATAATATCATAACAGGAAACTTTAATAAAAACAGCACTGCTCGGCAAAATTTAATAAATAACTATTTTAAACGTTTACTGTAAAAATGTTCAATGACATAGTGCTTTTTTCATTGTTCAACACATTTCATTTTTGTAATAATAAAAATTTTAATTCAGTCTTTATTCACAACAAAAAACTTAACAGAAAAATAATAATTTGTACATAAAAATTTATTTGAAAATAAACTAAAAATTAAAAATAAATCTTTTTTGCTTGTTATTTACAAAAACAATTAAAAAACAAACAAACAAAAAAGTTAACAGAGAAAAATAATAATTTGTAAAAAAAATGAATTTTTTCATTTGAAAATAAACAAACAAAAATTAGCGGACAGCAGCAGATAGAGAAAAGAAATCCCAACTTCACTTCAACAGAAGTTGAGCTTTTATTGGAAGCCATAAAAAAATATAGCAGCATAATAAAAGGTGATTTTATAAGAACTATCGGAAATTAAAAAAAAAAACATAAAATTCAGAAAAATGCATGAAATATTTATTTGGATCGATAGTTGGGTCGATATAATTTAATGTTTGAAGATTATTTCATGCAAATGTTGGCCGCGGCTGCGCCTCAAATGGTCCATCCGCTTAGTCCAATTTTGGCATACTCTTTCCAACATTTCGGCCGGTATCTCAGGAATAATGTTGGCAATGTTGGCTTCCAGTGCGTCAATCGAAGCGGGCTTGTCCCTATAGACATTAGCCTTAACATAGCCCCACAAAAAATAGTCTAGAGGCGTTAAATCGCACGATCTGGGCGGCCAATTGACTGGTCCCAAGCGTGAAATAAACTGTTCACCGAACTCGCCTCTCAATTGGTCCATTGTTTCGCGTGCTGTGTGGCATGTGGCACCGTCTTGTTGAAACCACATGTCATGCAAGTCAAGCTCTTCCATTTTGGGCAAAAAAAAGTTTGTTATCATCGCACGGTAGCGCTCACCATTCACAGTAACGTTGTGATTCGCATCATCTTTGAAGAAATACGGCCCAATGATGCCGCCAGCCCATAATCCGCACCAAACGGTTGTTTTTTGTGGATGCATTGGTAGCTCTTGCAATGCTTCTGGCTGCTCTTCACTCCAAATACGGCAGTTTTGCTTGTTCACGTATCCATTCAACCAGAAATGAGCCTCGTCGCTGAACACAATTCTTCGATAAAAAAGTGGATCTTCATCTAACTTTTCAAGAGCCCATTCACCAAAAATTTGGCGTTGTGGTAGGTCGTTTGGCTTCAATTCTTGCACCAGTTGTATCTTATAAGGCTTCACACCCAAATCCTTCCGCAAAATTTTCCACGTAGTGGAGTAACAGAGGGCCAATTGCTGCGAACGGCGCCGAATCGATAATTCACGGTCATCACCAACACTGGCCGATACGGCTGCGATATTTTCTTCAGTTCGCACTCTACGTAAGCGTGTTGGTGGTTTAATGTCCAACAATGTAAATTTGGTGCGAAATTTTGTTACAATAGCCCGAATAGAAGCCTCAGTAGGTCGATTAAACTGACCATAAAATGGAAGAAGCGCGCGATGAACTTTCTTAACAGAGCACGCATTTTGGTAATAAAATTCAATAATTTGCAAGCGTTGTTCGTTTGTAAGACGATTCATGATTAAATTATAGACCAAACTGAAGATGTTTGACAGTGACACAAGATACAAAACGTGCGTGAGCTGTCAAAACTAGTGTTGCCAAAAAGATAATAGCAAAAAAATCACTCTTTAGAAAGTAAAAGAAGTGATAGGGTGGGCGCTGAAGGTTAGATAAATGACTGAAAATGTATGAAACTTGAGTTCAACAGCAAGTTCACGCACATATTTTGCAGTCATAAAAGGTTAAAAACAAAATACGGGAACAACTTGTAGTGGCTTCTACTGCAGTATAAGAAACTTAATTTAGCAATTCGATTTTTTTTTTAATATATTCAATTTCTAATCGAAGCTTTTTCTTTTAGAAGCTCCATTTCTAATTTTTGTCTTTCTAATTTGGCCTCAGCAACATTTTTCCACGAATCGCTCTTCCTTTTTAAGAGCTTTATGAATTGGTTTTTTTTAGCATTTTCGGAGTATACTTGGCCCAAGGTGTATCAACTAAAAAAATATTGTTTAAAAGTACATAACGAATGAAATTTGAAAGTTTTAAAAACTTACTGACTGCACTAGTATTTTCTTCCTTGAAATCACTGTCAGGCTCACTTTCAACAACAACTGCACCGTCTATATCGCTTAAGATTTCACAAAAGTCTAAAAAAACATATTACATTGAAATATTTTTGACTTGAATAAGCACATTAAACATTAAAACTTACTATTATTGTCTGCATCGCAGGCATAAATCGATGGATTTCCCAAAATTTGCGCCTCTTGGCATATTTCTAATATCACCTCATCCGTTTTTGTGGTTGCGCTTGCTTGCAGAGGCCCACCACCAGTTGCATAACTTTGCCTCTTATCAAAGGCAAAATTTTGTTTTGCAGTTGCCTTTATGTTCCCGTATTTTGTTTTCAGTACTTTGTGGCTGCGAAACGTGTGAGTAAACTTATTATTAAACTCACGCTCCACACTTTGCCAGGCATTTACCTTCTCTTCAGCGCCCACCCTATCAGTTCTTTTACTTTCTATTATGCTGCTATATTTTTTTACGGCTTCCAATAAAAAGTCAACTTCTGTTGAAGTGAAGTTGGGACTTCTTTTCTCTATCTGCTACTGTCCGCTCATTTTATTGTTTTTTTTTTTTAATAAGTAGCACAGTTTTTTAAAATATCGTTTATTTATTTGAATTTTTAATATAAAGCACTTTTAAACAAATTCTTCTTTATTCTCTTCCAGCAATTATGACTTGTAACACAAATATTTCACGTTGATTTTAACAGCTGTTTTTCTTGATAAATTGATGATGCTGCCATACTTTATGGCAAATAAATGTGTTACTTAACTATTGACTGAAAAACTCAAAGTGTATTTAAATACAACCTAAATTTAAGTAGCATTTAACTAATTCTGTATTTAAATACCAAGTTTAAAATTGGGCATTAGGTTGCTGTTTTTGATTAATATGTATGTAATTATTATGTATGTTTCTTAACATTCCGCCGCGTTGAAGAAGGTTTAATAACAAAAAAAATTTTTTTTTGGATATAGTTAAAAATTTCTTGAAAACTGTATGTAGGAATTATGTTATAATTATATAAAATAACTTGTTACAATTAATTACTGAGTGTGTAAGAGAGTAAAAAAAAATATAATTCTAAGGTCACACTAGACTGCTTCCGAAGTTTCGGTTGTGGTTCCGCTTTGCTCTGAGATTCGACATCCTTATTGGTCAATTTAATTGAAGTTGTTGAGTACGCCTGTTTTAATGCTACTGCAATTAATGTGATTTAGCTTATAATTACTTATAGGTATACTTGGATCGTCCCTCCAGATAATTAGTTGATATTGAAAATCATTGGGATTAATTAATATCTGTCGATACATTTTCTCTATGTCGATTGTAAAAATCATGGCTCTATACCGATCACCATTGTCTGTAACGTTCTGGCCATCATTGTTTTTGAATAAGTACGGACCAATGATTCCACCAGCCCATAAAGCGCACCAAACAGTCAGTTTTTCTGAATGTAACGGTGTTTCGACATACACTTGAGGATTAGCTTCACTCCAAATGCGGCAGTTTTGTTTGTTGACGTAGCCATTCAACCAGAAGTGCACTTCATCGTTAAACAAAATTCGTAAAATACGTATTCCCCACAGAACCATTATTTTCGAAATAAAATTGCACTATTTGCAAGCGTTGTTCAGGCGCTAGTCTATTCATGATGAATTGCCAAACAAAACTAAGAATAAATCACTTAACAGCTGTTAAATCGGTCGCCATCTTGAACAGTAATGCCAACTTAAAGTTCTATACGTCTATAAAAAACACCCTTTACTAACGATTTTTACATAATTGAAACCTGAATTTACCACTTTGGTGGGCGCCTCTAATAATAATGCTACTAAAAGCATGCTGAATGGCTGTATTATTTAGATTAACAATTAAAATTTCATTTGTGATTGGATTTCTATTGAAATTTACACATGTGCTTTCTAGAGGTACCTGCTCACATAATAAAAGGCCAGGCCGGGCGAAGCCGGGCAAAAACATAGTTTTAAATAAATTTCTTAAGATGGACTATAACGCCATAAAATGTTTTTGAAAATAACCAAGTCATATTTTTAACTTTAAATATGACGTAATAAGCGCCGTTTTTTATATTAGCTGTTTTAGTTGACTACACTTACATATGACTAAATAACAAACAGCTGACAGCTTAAATTCTAAACAACTCAAAGTTTTGCCGCTGATGAAATTAGTTCGATATAATTTAACTCTGGGATATTATTTGGCTACTTGAGATTATACTCAGAAAGGTAAGTAATATACTCGTATTTTATTATTTTGTGTTATAAATAATTCATACATGCTTATTTTAATTCTATAAGATATGGAAAATCAAATAGAATATGTGTCTACAAAAAAACCCCGAACAAAGCCTAAGGTGAAAAGAGAATGGCTGGACGAAGATATTTTTAAACTTATAAAACTGGTCGAAGGTGAGAGATGTTTGTGGGATGCTGACAACGAAGCTTATCAGAACAAAATAGCTCGCGATTCCGCCTCAAACAAAATTTGATACAAAACTATTATTTTGTTTCTTCATTAGAATATTTTAAATTACAGTACTAACCAAAAATTATCACTGAGCACTTTTTGGTTGATTCTTTCATAGTAGATGCAATTCCAAATTTTTTTTTATTTTGCAGCGGACAACCCTTGACCTTTTGGTTTCACAAGCAATTGTGGTATAACAATTAATGAACGAATAATCCGACTTTATAACAAAAAATACTGGATTGCAGTATTTATTGTTTAGCTGCATTTCACTTACATGTATTTTTTACCTATGAATTTTTCTACAAATATTAATGTGCAGTTAAATGAAAAATACTATATTATACTTTTTAATTTCAAGAACCACACAAAACACCCTTGTTCTTTATTTCCATTACCTGCCTGCTAAGCTAACGCAATCCTATAATGATATGTAAGGTTGACTGCACACATATTCTTTCAGAAAAATGTGTAAAATATAAAATATTTGCTTTTTCTTTTTTTATTGCATTTTTAAACTGGAAAAAAACGAATTTTGCAAGAAAAAATTTTTCCCCTCTTAAATTTTTGAATAATCCCAAAACGATAAAATATATAATAGAAAAAATTTATGTGGAGGTAAATTAAATATAATTTTGTTACGCATCTTTTAGTGTTTTGTTTATGAAAATCGGATGAGTCGTTCTCTAGTTAGGCTAAAATATGTCTTCGTACCTGAATAATTTAGGGGAAATATTGTCACGCCCATAAAAAAATCCTTACGTGATGGAGAAAAACCAAAAAGTATAGTTTTATTTAAAGGAGAGCCAAAATGTGATATATTTGCAAAGCAGTGTAATTCATTCATTGATAACGATGGTTCAATAATACCCATGCAATGGCAAGTTGCAACAACACCAATGCACCAAGCTACTTCAACTCAACGTCGACAACAAGCTGCAAAAGCTGAATAAGCTGCAACACAGATTGCCGACACTAAGCGAGAGGCAGTAACAGTAGTGAAAAAACGTAGATAAAAGTCTTGTTCACCAAACCTTAGTTATTGTTTTTTTATTACAATGCGTATAAGAAGAGCGACCTAATGAACAAAATGCTATTGCCCAACAGTAAAGCATATTTTTTTACTTATGGGTTTATTTATCTTAAATTTTTTTATTCGTGTCAAAAAGTACAAATAGTTTTTAAGATTTTTAATCGTAAAGTAAATATTAACAGCTTTATTTATAAAAAATATTTTATGTTTATTTATTGCTTAATTGACAAATTTTGAAAATGAAGAAATATTTTTTATACATAAGGCTGTAAATTTTCTTTAAAAAAGTTTTTGTTCTTGTGTTTTTTATTTAATTTTATGGCTTCAATGTACAAATGAATTGTTTTTGTTTTTTCTTAAAAATTAAAACTTAAAAATTATTTAACTTTATTGTCTTTTATTTAAAAAATTTTTTTTTAACTAGTTAACATGCTTTTAAACAAAAATCGCATTTCCAAAAGTTTTTTATCTCACAAAAATAAGTACGAAATTATACGACTTGTGAGGTTCGTGTACTAGGAAAATTGAACTTTTTGTACAAATATGTATTTTAACTAGCAGTGCTATTCTCGACCGGGTGACAGTAAAAACGTAAAATAAAAGTTACAATCTAGATTATAAATAAATGTTTTTGAACACATTCTGCTACTACAATTTACCCTTATACAAAGTGGGCTAAAATAAATCACACTATTGGAAGATGTAGAATACAAGTGAACAAGCCATGGAGCGATACACTCCCCAAGAACGCGGAACAATCGAAGTGGACGATTTTTCCACAAAAATCATAATGAGCGACGAGGCTCATTTTCACCTCAGCGGGTATGTGAACAAGCTCAACTATCGCTTCTGTGACACCGAAAATCCACGAGTGATGCACGAGGAGCCATTACACCTGCTCAAACTGACTGTATGGTGCGCTGTTCACGCTGGAGGAGTCATCGGGCTGGTCAAACGACAACAGTGGACGGTGCGCGAGTTATCTTACGAGTACTTAAAGCTAATAAAAACAACACGACTTATTTCTTTTACTTCCAAATTATGATTGATTTTATTTTTCTTTTCTTTTTAAAATGAAACTTATTTCTAAAATACAAAAGCGCTTATTCAAATTTAAGCTCTTTGTTTTAAATGATTTCACAATAAAATTTATTAAAGTGTTTAAAGTTTAATTTAAATGATTTCACAATAAGAAAAATGCTTACATAAATTTAAGTTCAATTAACTTGTTATTTTAATAATTTTGCACGAAAAATGCTTACACAAATATAAATTCAATTACCTCTTTAATAATTTTGCAAGTGGTTTAATTTAGGTGGTTTTGATGGTGTGCCTGTTGTTGTTGTGTCTGAAACTCGCGCTATAGGGCCATGTTAACCGAGTTTTTTCTACCGCAATTGAACGAATTAGGACTGGATGACATGTAGTTCCAACAAGACGGAGCAACGGCACACATTTCATTTTCATTTAGAAAAAAAATGAGAGAAAAACAACATCGGATGACTTGTTTTGGCCCACCTTGTACATGGATCAGAAATATATTGTGTGAAAATGTAGAAACAAAATTCCTAACATACTTATTTTTATTAGTCTTTCCACAAACCATAGTTATCACTCAGTCGAGAATACCACTATAAATAAAAACAAGAGCTACATTCGGATGTGCCGATTTATTGTAGGAAAATTGAGAAGTGTCAGACTCATACAAAGTAAATGCTCTTTTTCAAGGATTATATTTTGTGTAAGTTATCTTACATTGTTTTGAAGTTTATTTATGTATTTAAATACAAAAAAAGTTAAAGGCTGGTTCTCTATATATGTTTTTACTGGAAAAATAATTCTCTATCCTCCATGAAATATTAAAAAAACTCTTCTCTTATTTTTGATGTTTCTAAGGCGATGTATAATCGATACATTTTAAGATCAGGTTTGCCATTCACCAGGAATAGGAACACCATCTTCAGAGTAATATTTTTATTTAGCTCCACAGTTGCGAACAACATCCTTCTTCACTCCGACCAAAAATCCATTTCCGAACCCATACTTTTTGCCTTTTTTCGATGGTGTTTTTATAATCTTCTGCAAAAATAATCTTTGCCACTGCTCCATAGAATAGAAGTAGAAAATTTTCCTAATTTTCCATTTTGATATTTAAAATTAGTATAAAAATAACTTGTAGGTTTCTTGACAGCTTGTTAAAATAAATTTTATTATTTTGACGGTTTGATTAAATATTTATTTGAAGCAATTATTATTTAAAATGTGACCGCATGGTAAACATGGGGTTTCCATGAAAATTTAGTGTCTTCCCTAATTTCTATTGCTAGTTTTTCTTCACTAGCTCTCATACAAAACAAATAAAAATTTGTTAAATTGGATTAATAGTTATAAAAACGAACACATAAGATAAAAAAAATTACACCATCTGGCTGCTGAGCGCAAATTTGTTACAAATAATTTATACGCTATTAATTAAAAACGAAAACAGACCCTACCGTCTCCTGATATAGAATGAAAAATGGTATACATGTAGGCTCAGCCGAGTCAGAAAAATAACATATGACCAAGTCTAAGTACAAAAGCACGTGTAACACGTTTCAAAATCAATTGGGATGACGCACCTTCAAATGACTTGGCAAACAGCAATATTCATGACGACGGACACGATATGAAATGTGGTGATATGAATGGTGGGGGTTCAACATCAGCAGTTTTGTCAGCTTTATTGTCAACAAGTCACACATCTATTGATCCGCCAGAAGTAGTAATAGATGATAATAGTTTAGCAATGTCTATTGCAAATGGAGTGACTGCTTTGAATTAAAATTAAAATTCACTAGCCAAAAAATGTTATGTTTAATTTGAGAATGATTTTTTATCTATGTAGGTTTAGCTGAAAACTATTTTTCTTTAATATAATGTAGCCGAAAGAAAAAAGTGTAAATCTAATATATTTAACATCAATAAATTTAGTTTACTGTAAAAATATCAATCACATGCAAGCAAGTATAAAATTTAAGCTTTTAATTTTTGTTAAAGGTAGTTCATTGTTTAAGAAATATTAATTTGAAAATAAACCAATATTGGCTTAAAGAAGCATTATTTAAAAAAATACTGCAAATGTGTATGCATAAAAAAAAGAACTGTCAAATGAAACTCATCATGTGTCGTCTGAACGACAAGTTTCACAATCGAGGTTCAGAGAGCGAAACCAAAGTTGAAACTCATCGTGCGAACATGCTATTACAGTGAAGTATATAAAATTTAGAATTAAAAGTATCCGTACTTGAACTTGATTACAAAAGTAAAATAAGCTAAAATGCAATTAATATTCGATTTATGTAAGAGCGTTACAATTAGAAAAAAAAGTACTGAATTAAATATTGAATTTCATAAAATATTAATCAAGATGTTAAAAATAATTTGGTATTATGCTGTAATTAAAATAATTTAAATTTATTTCATCTAAATAATTATTACATAACTTTTTAAATTTTTAAAATAGGTGAACAACCTGCAGCCATGCAAACAAGTAAAGGTACAGGAATAACGCCGTGTGGACATTTGGTCATTGTTACATTTTGTATATTTTCAATAGCGGCCTGGCACTATTCAACCATATCACAAGTTTCTAATATTACTTCAATTTATAGTATATCGCAAGACAAACGTTTAATACACACCATAATAAAAACTATTAAACATACTCAAGATGAACCCTTATACCAGAAAAACTATAATAAATTATGTTGTTATACACAACAGCACTTACTCGTAATTAGCACACATCGTGAAAACTTTCATCGATCACATCGTGTAAGGTGACTAGAAACATTTCTTCCAAACTTTGCTTGAAAATGTATAAGCAAATAAGGTATGTAAATAAAAATAAATCATGTAAAAATTTGCTCTATTTGGTCTATGTTTCGTTCTATTTCGTTTTAATTTGCATTTTGTTTGTTGGGCTTAAAAAGAGTGTAACTTAAAAATTTAGATAAATAAATACTGTAGTCTCTTTTTAGTTCAAAAATTAAATTGCTCTATTCCAAAAGAAAAATATCAAATGGTAACATTGTATATTTCTTTCTTGGGTTTTACACTATAGCCCATCTTATAGGTTTTTATACTAAAGAACATCTTAAAGGAATGCGTGAAAGATATTGAAAATGAAAAAAAGTTGTTTACACTCATAACATCCACCATCACCTAAACTGTTGCAAAATAAAACAAGTTAAATTCGGCAGTGCCGAGTTTTATATACCCTTCACTGTGTTAGAGAAATATTAATATTTTTCACTTTCCACATTCTTCTATAATATCTAAACCATACAAAAAATTAAATGAGTTAAGATAAATATGTTTTAACGTAAAACTCAAAGTTTTTTAGTATTTGTAAATATTTTCAGTATTAATGGCTTATTTATCAAATACGTCAATCAAGTCATTAAATATTAAGTGTTTTAAGCAATAGTTTAGCGGAGATCATCTATATTTGTACCCAACCAATCTTTACTTTGGATATTTTAAAATTTCTTTTAATTTTTTAAATTTTCATATATTCCAGTGCTGTTGCTCTGAAGGGTTTAGGCAATTTCCGTTTTGCATCATAGAATAAAAATTACGAAATTTCAAGTAAATGTTAAAACACTTCCAGAAAGCGTAGAACTTACAAATTTCATTTTAGTTTGGTTTCAGTAAGTTTCTGTTGCCAAAATGAGGAATGATTAAAATTTCTCAGAGTATGAGTACTGGGGTAGGAGGGAAATTAAAAAATTTTTAAAAATAATGTAAGGTTTTTTCTGAGTACTTAGAAGATAGATTACAAATCTAGACGACCTCCTTTTTAAAATGATATACATCTTATCTCGTAATCTTTTATGGTTCGTTCGAAAGTTACTTTGGATTATTTTTAAATTTCCATATACCCCAGTGCTGTTGCTCTAAGTGATTTTAGGAACTTGCCGACGAACCATTTAATATTGTGAGATCAGACATATTTCATTTTAAAGAGGAGACTGTCTAGATTTGTAGTCTACCGCCAAAATACTCAGAGTTATTTTGGACTATTTTTAAATTTTTTTTTAAATTTCCATACAACCCAGTACTGTTGAACTCAAGGATTTTGGCAGTTTCCGTTTTGCATCATAAAAGAAAAACTACGAATTTTTCAGAAAATGTTAAAACACTTCCAGAAAGTTTAGAGCCTACAGATTTAATTCCTTTTTAATTTTAGTAATTTTCCTGCCCAAAAATCCCTCAGAAGAAGAGTACTGGGGTATGAGGGAATTTTATAAATTTTTTAAAAATAATGCAAAGATTTTTCTGAGTACTTGGGTGATTACAAATTTGGTGATGACCTCTTGTTTCAAATGATATATGAACCAACCCGTAATATTCTATGGATTGTTTGCAATTTCTTAGAAAAATCAACTTATTTATGCACATTTGTATCTTAGTATGTCAAAAATACTGAAAAACATAAGGAATTACGTGAAAACATATTTAACTAACCATACTTATCTTCACTCACTTCAAAAAATTATGTGACTGAAATGCATTTTTTTTCAGCATGAGGTCATATTAAATATTAAAAATTTATTTATTTATTATTGGAGCGAAATATCTATAAAAAAATTAATTTTTTTAATACGACTAAAATTAACGAGTTCTAAGAACCAATCCTTTCTGAGAACCTCATTTTTAAAAGCAATAAAATGTCTGCAGGCACTCAATTTTTAAATTAATAAAAAAAGAACATCTAAGAAAGATATTAAATAGAAAAACAAAAAAATTTATTTTCATTTAATTTTGCAAATTTTTTTTTTAAATTTTTAAGCCAAACATATTTAATAAAATTATTAATTATAATTAAATGACTAATTATCGAGAAAAATCTAATGCACTCTCTTTCATAAAGATGTCTGTATTCGTAATACTATTTAACTCAAGGCAATAAAATCCACACATACACTTTTTAGGTTTCGTGTTTGTGTGTACAAAGCATTACGCACATGACAGCTAAAAAATTTGAGCAAATAAAAACCAAAAGTAAAGCAAAAAACAAAACAAAAATTAATGAAAATGTGAAATGCCGGTTGTATTTTTGATTTTTCTGGCCCATTTGTGAACCGATCTTTATGATTTTTTGCACAGACATTACAACTGTTATTTGTGATAAAATTGCGTACCACGTTTTTTTGTCCGTCTTGTAGTTTATACAAATTACGCAAAAACGTACAAAAAATGGTCAAAAAATAGAGGTATTCGCAACTGCGTACTACTTTTTGTCAGTTTAGATAAAAATTTTTGATATTCCTCGGCCATTTGTGGACCGATTGTTTTCATTTTTAGCACAGGTATTATGAGTTATACTTCAAACAAAACTGCATACCACGTTTTTTGTCCGTTTCTCGTTTAGACAAAAAACCTGCTCAAAAAATGGTGAAAAAGAGGTAATTGCGGTTTTTGACTCATAGCTCCGGCATTTATGGACCGATCTAGCTGAATTTTAAAAGCAATAGTTGTCTAGATTCTTTTAAAAGTTGATTTCAACGACTACACGAACGGACAAACAGACAGACGAACATTGCTAAATCGACTCCGCTACTTATAAGGATCCAGAATATATATACTTTATAGCGTGTTCCATGTAGGGTGTAGAAATTACAAACGGAATCACAAAGTTATATATACCCTTTTTACGTACAGTGAAGGGTATAAAAAGACGTATAATTTTTGGAAACAAAATAATATGTAAAATTTAATATAGAAAAATCATTCATTATTGCTTTGCAAGATCAAACTCTCAAAAAATCAAAACTCAAACATTTTAAATTTGGAAAATTTTGCGGAAGGATTTGGGTGTGAAGCCTTATAAGATACAACTGGTGCAAGAATTGAAGCCAAACGACCTACCACAACGCCAAATTTTTGGTGAATGGGCTCTTGAAAAGTTAGATGAAGATCCACTTTTTTATCGAAGAATTGTGTTCAGCGACGAGGCTCATTTCTGGTTGAATGGATACGTGAACAAGCAAAACTGCCGTATTTGGAGTGAAGAGCAGCCAGAAGCATTGCAAGAGCTACCAATGCATCCACAAAAAACAACCGTTTGGTGCGGATTATGGGCTGGCGGCATCATTGGGCCGTATTTCTTCAAAGATGATGCGAATCACAACGTTACTGTGAATGGTGAGCGCTACCGTGCGATGATAACAAACTTTTTTTTGCCCAAAATGGAAGAGCTTGACTTGCATGACATGTGGTTTCAACAAGACGGTGCCACATGCCACACAGCACGCGAAACAATGGACCAATTGAGAGGCGAGTTCGGTGAACAGTTTATTTCACGCTTGGGACCAGTCAATTGGCCGCCCAGATCGTGCGATTTAACGCCTCTAGACTATTTTTTGTGGGGCTATGTTAAGGCTAATGTCTATAGGGACAAGCCCGCTTCGATTGACGCACTGGAAGCCAACATTGCCAACATTATTCGTGAGATACCGGCCGAAATGTTGGAAAGAGTATGCCAAAATTGGACTAAGCGGATGGACCATTTGAGGCGCAGCCGCGGCCAACATTTGCATGAAATAATCTTCAAACATTAAATTATATCGACCCAACTATCGATCCAAATAAATATTTCATGCATTTTTCTGAATTTTATGTGTTTTTTTTTTTTAAATTTCTGATAGTTCTTATAAAATCACCTTTTATATACTACTAAAAGAGAACAACGCATTCTTGAAATTTTCGAAGTCTTCATGTATAAGGTCTTCTGTAAAACCTTCCTAGACTTTATTTAAGGTCTTGCGTCTGAAAATAACTGCTTCCAGAAGGTCTGCTTGGAAATTAATGTATTGCACTCATACACTTACATTTTCTACATATGTATGGGCGGGTGTAAAAAACAGTGAATGTAAAAAAATTTTGTCAGATATTAAAAATAACAGGAGATGTACAAGTGTGCTGCTGTCATTACCTTGTATAATTCTACCATCCACTATCGTACTAAGTTTGTAAATTTGACCACACGGAAAGAAATATCTATCGATATGAAAATTACTATTATACAAAAAAGAATGAAGTAAAAAAACCTGGTGATATTATTTTTCTGGTAGGTCTGCAATATGTCCATAAATATTCATTTCCTTCATTCACATTTGGATTTCTTCGACCAGTTGTCAGCGATGAACAAGGAACATTTTCATCAAGAAATGGTTACAATGGAAAAACGTTTTGAAGAAAAAAATTAAATAAAACTCAGTTCAGAATATTATTGGTCACTTCAACGGGATACTGATGATGCTGAGTTACAAAAAAAAAAACGGCCACGCAAAAATTTTTGAGTGAAATGGCCAAAAATCTTTTTATTTTAATAAAAAGTTAAAGAACTCAGTAAATTCTTTACGGCTTTAAAAAATAATTTGGGTTTTACTCGTAAATATCCATATTTGGAAAGTAAATTCAAAAATTGTAAGGTTTCTTAATAAATACTGTGTAAAAACGTCTCCAGACTTAAATTAAATATAAAAAAATTGTTTGCTTCAGAAATACGCATAGATTTTTCAAATTTACTTAAGTTGTATATATTTAGGAAAAATAATATCACTTCCCAGGTATTAGCACTTCATTCCTTTTTGTTTCACTGTGTTATTCATATCTGCGGAATTATCTTATTATTTCTGATTGTTTCATGTAATTGTGAATTAAAAAGTTGTCTATAGTGAATAAATTTTGTTTATGTTTCAGCTGTTGGTGATAAGAAAAAAATTGGATTTTTTAACTTCAAAAATAATATCAAATAAACAAAAAGAAAATTCATTTTCAATAAATAAAACGAAATTATTTTCGAAACACAAAACAAATTGGGCTAAACATTGCGAAATGTTGTATATTTTCTTACATTTTTGATCTTTCCATGAGAAAATTTAAGCGTAATACTATTTTTACACTAGAGCGCATTTAACATCTTGCATATATTCGGCGAGATGACAACATCTTCAAATATAAAATGCATGTAGAAAAAATCAACATCTTTACAGATGTTCGTATCTCATTTTCTTTTACTCAACAACTTTTAATAATTTTCATGCCATCACTAGAAAAATTACAATATTTTCTATTTTAGTTTCATCACTGATAAAGTAACATTTATTTATACATACATACCATAAGTATGTACTCATTTTAAACAAAATAAAAACTGATATTTTCAATTCAAATGTGTTTGATTTTTTATGAATGATTTTTGTAAATTCATTTTTATCAGGCATGTTCTGCAAAAGTAGTGGAATGAGAGTAAAATAGAATTTGAAAAGTGAATTTTTTATTTTTGATGTTCTATAAAATTTTTCATTTGAAATGAACTTCGAAAACAAATTTATAAACATGTGACATATATGTATTTGTATCTGACTTAAAATTAAAAATAAATAATATAGAACACAAATAAATAATGAAAGCAATTCTAGTGTATATGGTGCACCAAAATAATTAATTCGATAGAGCAAAATTCTCTAAAGAGGAGAATTTTAATCACTTAGCTATTAACGAAGTTATCCAAGCACACATGTGTATACTTTTAAAAATTTTAATGATAAGTTTAAGTGATAAACTTATTTCGGTTTTTACAATATTACCGCGTTAATAAAGACGCATTTTTAAATTACGTAATATCTAAGCTGCCGGTGTCTTCCATCCCAGAACAAATGCAGTTTTCTGCCTTATTGAGGTTTTTAACAGAAGACGGATTGCAGCGAGATGTTGGAAAAGGATTAGATTTTGGATAGAGGAACAATATGTAAAATTATAAATTGTGTGCTTATTTTTGAAAGGCACATCTGTGCTAGGTCAAAGCGTCATTTTATACTACAACTCCTCCGCTTTGATACGGTCACCTTCCATAAATACTTTTGCAAAATCTGGTTTGTTTCCATAAAGCACAACAGTATTGCTTCCTGCGGGGTGTTCTTATGTTTTCCCTTACAAACATTCACAATTTTAAATAAAAATATATTAGCGGTTTCCACTCTCAAATGCAAACTACCCTTGCTAGTCATGCAGATATTGCAAGTGTGGCAAAAAATTTTGCACCTCACAACATCAAAATATATAAAACTGAAGTTTGCATCGGTTTATAAAGTTCGCAAGACTGAAAATCATTGCAAAAGACAAACTCAAAAAGTGTGCACCATCAACACAGCTGAACGAAACAAACAACTAAAGTTCAGAGTTATTAAGTTTTACGGCGGAAGTATACGACATGTAAATTATAAGCGTCGGCTTAAGTCCAATTTAAGTTTGGTTAAAAAAAACACTGCTAAAATAAAGGAAAATTATACTTTTATATAAAACTACATGATTAAAAACAAAACAAAAAGAAATTTCATACAACAATTGAAGTTTGTTTTGCATTGTAAATTTTAACGACGGTGCGACGCGACATTAAGTTTCAAAAATGAACTGTGGCTTAGCTAATGTCGTACTCTGTTCTCTGTTAGTCGACATGCCGATCTAGAGAAACCAAACTTATTCCGCAATTTGGTAATCATTGTTGTGAAGCAGATTGAATTAAAAGCTTTGGTCAGATCAAGAGAAACTAAAAGCGAAAGTTTCCTTTCATTCTCAAGAGTTCTAATCTCATCAGTTAAAATAGTAAGTAAGGAAGTAGTACTAAAGTTACGGCGAAAAGCATACTGAGAATTAGATATCTCTTTCTCACAATGTAATAAGATTTGTTTCTTAATTAGGTACTCAACTATTATAGACAGGGCAGGGAGTATTTTTATGGGTCTAAGGTCATTAACACTGGTCACTTTACTAGTTTTAGGAATTGGTACAACACGAGCAGTTTTCCACACCCTAGGGAAAACAGAAGTCGTCAAAATGGCATTCACCAAGTGCAAGATTTCTCTAGAGATAATGGGGAACAACAGTTTAATGAACTGAACAGGGATACCATCCACTCCCATAGACTTAGATCGCACTTTATTCATTGCTTCAATAAAGTCTACTTCATCCATCCATCGGTCTTCAGTTGGCCGCCTAGCCCTCTTAAAGGGTACAAGAGAAAGAAGAGCATCAAAGAGAGATGATATTGTCTTACACTTATCATCAACATCAGGAGAACACCACAGATTAGTGAAATCAAATGACTCAATATACGACATAACTCTAGACCAATCGATTCTGTTAAAGTCACGATGTTGAACAGTGATATCAGAATATTCAATTTTGATATCAAAGGCTGCAAAAATGAGAGCATGATGCGATATAAATAGGCACTGTACCTGATCAGAGAATGAAAGGAGAGATCTGTTACTGATAAGGAAAAAATCTAATAGGGAAGTGGACAAATGCCTAAGATCATAGTGTGTAGGCCTCGAATTATGGCAGATAGCTAAGGAATTTCTCTTACAAAAAGAGTGTAGTAGGTCAGAATTCAGAATGTAAAATTGATTAATTTTAAAGTCACCAACCAAAAAGATTAAGTCATATTTCATGAATAAGTCAGTATTTAACTATTCAAATAAATCAAGGTCGTCAGGGGGTGGCAAGTAAATAACATCAAAGAGACAAACGGAACCATCATAAGAAATTTCAACGAAGAGAGATTCACATCTATTAAGCACTGAGGTGCTGAATATAATTCTATGTCTAGCTTTTTTTAAATATAAATGCCAAACCCCTCCTCCCCTACCATGTATTCGATCATTACGGCAAAGGTCATAGCCAGGTATAGAAACTGACAACATAGACACTTCTTCCTTAAGCCAAGTCTCACTAATCCCAATAACGTCAAGCGTAGAGTCACAGAATATATTACTGATTTCATCAAACTTAGAAGTTTTGTAAGAAGGTCGAATACTATTGCAATTTAGATGAGCAACTTTAAATAAATCACTATAGGCGGCAAGATAGTTGCCGAAATATGCCTTGCTATTGATAACAAGTCCTAAATTGGTATTAAAAGTAGTCATAGATAAGACGAGCAGCAGGGAAACCAAGAAAACAACCACATATAAGTATACCAACAATATCTATAAACAAAAATAATATGATCATAACAAAATTCAATACAATACAAAATATTCCACGGCTGATCAAGCCAAAGTTATAGTTATAAAATATATAATATGAATAAAAAGAAAATGAAACAAAGAATAAAAATAATCAGTAGGATAAGCAAAAATACTCAAGATAAATAGGGAATAATAAAATTATGAGCAAATGGAAGGTACATTGGCGCAATCATCAACGTTGTTTACCTCCAGTTCCTTGCCATCAGGTAGACTAAGCACCGCTCTGAATCTATCCTTGCAAAACAGTTTGTATTTGCTAATCCGTTTATCCATTAGCAGTTTTCTGCATTCAGTATTTAACTTGCTCGCAGCCGGAGTAAAATGGTCATTCAAGTATACTCTACCAACTTCTTTACCATCACAATCATTATTGAGCCACTCACCCAAGATGTCAGACCTCTTAAGTAGTCTGGTTTTGAAGTAGCTCACCATAATAATGTCTCTAATCGCCACATTATTAAATATAATCAGCACAAGGCGTCTGTTGTTAATATAGTTTGCATGGCATATGTTCTGGGAGGAGATACTATACTTAAAATGGGACGCGATAGCCACAGCTACAGACGCGAGGTCAGGTATTCCGGCAGGGAGCCCACGCACAACAATGTTAGCTCTGTTCATACGCCTATGTAAAATGTGATTTTCCATCTCCAGAGACAAAATCTTAGTAGATAGAGTATTTTCAATATCATCAATTCGCTTATGGCACGCAACAATTTCAGTTTTTAGGCCAGATGAGAAAGCTTCCATGTCAGCTTTAATTTTATTAACAGCATTGGTGAAGTCATCTCTTATCATTTTTGTGTCCACACTACTCTTCCTCAGCACTTTATCTAATATCACTTTTCAATCTAGCTTCACATCCAGAACAAATAAATTTAAATAAATTGCTCGTGCCAAAAATATTGAGCTCGTTGTCAGTCATGTTAGTACAAGACTGGTGTATCCAATGTGTGCAGACACTGAAAATATTGACAGTTTTGTTTTTGAAAATATGTTTGAGTATTTATAAAATAAAAAATGAAAAGAAAGTCAAATTTAAAAAAAAAATGTTTTGAAGGCAAGCAATGCCCTTTTTATGACATTTTTAATACTGAAAATATAAACTTTTCTCACTTTTGAGTTGATATTTAAGGGCACAACAAAGAGTTGCGTTTTGATTTTGACTTCATTAACGTGCAATCAATTTTTAATTGCGCAATTATTTAATGGAAATTTGTATAGTAAACTGAGATCAATAAGGGCGATAATTGCGTAAAATGCTAAATATTCAAATCAGTCACAAAATTTAAAACTTAATTGATTACATTCACTTTTACGTCTTAACAGGCTATAAACGAAAAAATTTACATGAGTGTTCTGTTTATGTTTATTCTCTATGAAATCAGCTGTAATGATTTTTTTTGCTACAATCATAGAGAAATATCTCTCAAGCATTGTAGCAAAAAATAGATGCAAGTTTGATTTACTCTCATATTAAAAAAAAAAACTAAAAAATTTCAGTTTCACAATGAAATTTAAAAGTATTTTCAAGACTCTTCTTTTTTACTAAGCTTCATTTGTAGAACATGGAAATTCACTCCGAATTGATGTTCGAAAATAAAAAGTAAATGAAAAGCAAAAAGTAGAATTCAGAACAGCACACATTGAAATTGAAATGGGATAAAAGTTTAATGTAGAAAATTATGCGTCTTACTTTCTTTTATTTTTGACAGTTTAGTTGATGTGAGCGTAAGCAATTTTTTTCATTTTAAAACCGTATAAGCAAAATGTAGAAATTTATTGCGAATCGGAATGAATAATTAGGCCCAATAATTTAAAAAAATTGTGTGTAATTTTGCCCGAACTTGACTTCATTTCTTTCGTTTCTTTTTAGGAATGTGCAGGTGACATAAAAAACATACATACATAAATATCTTCTTGTATATGCATTTATATATGAGAAAAGGAAAATGAAAATATATATAAGCCAGCTTGTTTTGAGACTAATGAATGTACTTACAACAACATCATCAAATATCTAATATAACAAACTGTATTGATCACAACTTTAAAAATTTGGTATAGATAATATTTTTAATTGGAATCATAACAAACTGGTGGATATTATCTTTATAATTAGTATTTTAACCTTATTCGGAACAAGCAACAAATAAGGACAGTCTTTGGTTTTAAAACTATAATATAAATACACACTATACTTAGAAAATAATTATATTAAATTTAATATAATTAAGAACATATGAAAAAAACAAACAATAATTTATTAATAAATTAGCTGTTAACTATTGAAAACAAACAAAAACAAAATAAAATAAACGTACATATATTTACTTAAAATTATAAGTTAAAAAATAAAACTATTTCGGGGTATGTCGGCAGGGTTCACCGCTTGCGAAGCGGCGCAGAGCTTACTACAAGCAAATGGAGTGATACTTCTTTTGGTTCAATGACTACAATTACAGGCTTTGTTTAGTTTGACATATATAATTGGTACTTAGAAGAATATTGAGCAGGATTTCAATATACATATACGGCCAGACAGGAACGAGTGTTAATTGCTGAAGAATTCAATTCGTTCTCTATTGATTAAATGGATTTATTCATAAACGAACACAAGAAGAAGATGATTTTCTAAGTCTCATTGTTTCAAGTAAGGCCTTCGCATAAAAGATGTTTACAGGGCTTTGCTGTAAAAGATTAAAATAATTTTTCTTTTAATTCTGCAAAGAGAATATTCTATTCGTTAATAAAAAGACTTTAGTAAACACTGTGCGACAAAAAAAATACCAGAGAAGTGATATTACTTTTCTGGTAGCTGCTGTCAAGAACAACAAGAACCTGTTTTTGGAATTTGCTAAACACCCCCAAAAATTTCGAGGTACGGGTTGTTTGCGCGACAGGCATAAATTATGAAACAAAAAATTGGGTTTAATTAGTCTTGAGAAAAATTGTGGTTTTATTGATATTACCCTTAAAAACTCCTGGTGTTGTGACCTTTATTGCTGCGCTGCTTTGACAGAAGTAAGTTATGTATATTTTTTTACACGAAAAACCAAAAACCAAATAAACTACAAATATAAAATTCATAAACAAAGAGAAATTTGGACTTCAACAAAGTTGGCAGACGAATTAAAACAAATAAATTACAACAAAAAAATCAGGATTAAACAGGATTGGCCGCTTTGCAACAACGTAAGGAGATGCAACACAAAAAATTTCAAATAATTAATACAAAGGTTTCAATTAAAATGTAAAAATATATTTGTACAAACATATGTACATAAGATTTAAAAAATTCAAACATAAGTCCAAAAGTATGTATATTGTACAATGACGATGAAATATAAAATTCTTATAGTTAAAGTACATAAATAAAAACTATAAGTAGGCGATTGACCAGAGATAATTTAGCCAAATATGGTATATTGCGTCAGTGGAGAGATAGGACTCGTAAAAACTTTCCCCGTCAATACTTGACTGCTAAGTTCGGGTCCAAGAACCAGAGCCACTTGTGGGGTATCTCCCATATTCTAATAATTAATGTTAACTTACTTATATTCAACTGTTATTATTATTTATTAATAACTGCTATTTTAATTTGCTTGTTAATATTGTTGTTTTAAATATAACTACTTATACCTTTATATTAATTTTTGCACTCAAAAATTACTCATTTACTAATAGTTGTTATTGTTAAGAATCCTGTTAATTTTATATAGGAACTTGATGCCTCATATTAATACAGCCGCTTTTTAAGGCTAAGAAAAGATTGATTCTTTATTTCATTAAAGTTCCTTCTTATATACAAACCTAGACTTTCATGATGGCATGATGTACTGAAAACTTGTTTTATTTCTAATACGAGTAGCTTACATAATTCGTTCATCAGTTCGTTTAAAAATTCTGTTCCTTTATCGGATTTTAGAATTGCCCGTATATTAAAATTATATTTACTTCTAAAGCTTTTGCAACAGTTTTAGCTTTTTTTGTTTCTAAAGGGCAAGCTATAACATATTTAGTTAAGTCACATTGCATTGTTAATATGTATCTAAATTGATTTGAAAATCTTAAAGGACCTACAGTGTCTATGGAGACAACTTCAAAACTACCTCTTGGTGTATCTGTTATTGTTAACTTTTCTCGCGTATGTTTTACTTGTTTGTTGATTTTATTTGTTGTTCTTTAATCATTTTGTTCATATTTTTACAAATGTATTTTTGTTTAATTTTTAAAGTTGTTTTTCTGATACCTAAATGTCCTCCTACTGGTGAGTTGTTTATTATTTGATTTTATCAACTACTCTTTCTATTTCTTTATATATTACAATTTTTAAATTATCTATATTATTTCTTATTAAATTATTGAATACCTTTTTATACTCTTCACTGTTATATTTATATACCCTTCATATAACTTTGTGATTCCGTTTGTAATTTCTATAGCGTACATGGTACACCCTATAAAGTATATATATATTCAGGATGCTTATGAATAGAGGAGTCGATTTAGCGATGTCCGTCTGTCTGTCTGTCTCTCCGTTAAGTCGTTGAAATCAATTTTCTGAAGCCCCTAGGCAACGTACAGAAAAGCTTAGTACACCAATATGTCAGTTGTTGTTGTACTTATACCTTTATACTAATTTTAACACTGAAAAATTACTAATTTGCTAATAGTTGTTATTGTTAGGAATTCTGTTAATATATAAAAAGGAACTTTTTTGAAATAAAGAATCAATCTTTTCTTAGCCTTAAAAATCGGCTGTTTTAATATAAGGCATCAAACTGCCTATAGAAAATTAACTTGTCAGTGGCTTTATCAAGAGCCGGCACTATCATCATTCCAACCATTGGTTACCTTGCCCCAAAACACATTATATGGCGATCCTGTCAATTCGAAAATTGCGCGACATTTAACTTTTTAACACAAATAAATGGAGAGTAAGCCCATGACCAACGCAACAAGTGAGGAAGGTCCGAAACGATTGACCATACAAGAATATAAGGCAAGGAACCTAAAAAAGATAGGGAAAAAACTCACCAGAATTCCAATCACGGAAAAGCCGAAGCATAAAAGAGGAAGAAACTAGCAGCTCTAAGGGCGGCCGTAAAGGCCGATCCACCACCATCGTGGCAAATAGTCTCCGAAATTTGGCCACAACTTGGTCGCCTTGAATGCGAGATGGACACTCATCGCAAGAAAGATAACAAAAATAAATAATTTTACAACACATGAAGTAATATTCATTAAATATTTTTGTAAAAAAAAAATAAAAAACTGAAAAATCTTCATAGACCTACCAGAATTATAAATAATCAAAAAAAATCGTCAGAAGGAAAATTAATTTATTTATATATGTATATATACGAGTATATATATATTAGGGCGGGTCGATTTAAAAATCGCACAAAATACAAGGAAAATTGTATTCTAGGGATCAAAATAAGACACTTTGACCAAGGAACCATACCTCTAAAATGTATTTTGATGTCCCGACTTTTGATCCGAAAGGTCAAATATTGAAAAATCTCATTTTGACCTATTTAGAGTGCCTCAATCGAGTCAAAATATATGAGCGACCCCCACTAACTTTGGAGGGCCGACCCACCTATGCCAGTGGCACAACTCCTGGAACCACCCCTGGGGGCTTCCTAAGACAAACATTTCAAAAAAATCACAATTTTTGGCACTTTACAAGAAAAAATAAGCGAAATGGATATGTTTTTTTATTGTTGGAGTTTATTTTTCTCGTTAGAAATTTATTTAGTCAGAATGAAATGAAAACATGAATTTTATAGTAATAGAAAAGAAAATAAAAAAAAAAATATTATATCGAATTAGAAAAACATAAAGAAAACACTCCCCGCACTTAGTTACGTTACGATCGAAAGATGGTATTCCAGCAAAAAACTGAATCGAAAGAAAAAGAAGATGACAAGAATGTTTTTATTCCATCTGTTTTGTTATGAAACGTATGAAATAAGAACAGAAAGAAAGGACATTTTGTTAAACAAAGAAATAAATAGTGAAATAAATATAAACCAAATATTATATAATAAAGGGTGTCCCAACAAGAACGCAAGATTTTAATTTGGTGCTATTAGAAGTGTCATTGTTTGACATTTGAACAATTGTTATTGTTTGCTAGTAGATGGTACGAGGTTAGTAAAAATGGAGCGCTACAGGAATGAACAACGCATTCTCATTATGAAATTGTTTTACCAAAATGGTGAAAGTTTTGTGGCTACAGTTCGCAAATTGCGATCAATTTGGGGTCACAATAATGCTCCAAAAGAGTCAACTGTAAAAAGATTAATGGATAAATTTGCCGAAACTGGGTCTGTTTTTGATGTAAAGACAACAACGCGCCTTCGACCAGGTCGATCGACCGAAAATGTCGCAGCTGTACGTGATGTCGCTCAGGGGTGAGGAAAATCCTCGAGTGATTCTCGAGAAGCAAATGCATCCTCAACGTGTCACTGTGTGGTGTGGTTTTTGGGCTGGAGGAATCATTGGACCTTTTTTTTATGAAAATGAGGCAGGTCAAGCGCAAACAGTCAATGGTGTTCGGTATCGTGAAATGAAATGTGGAGGGCTTGTGGCTTAAACAAGACGGCGCCACATGTCATACAGCCAGAGAAACAATTCAATTGCTGCATCAGTCATTTCCCGGTCGAGTTATTTCGCGTTTTGGAGACCAGAATTGGCCGCCTAGATCGTGCGATTTAGCACCATTAGACTTTTTTCATTGGGGTTTTTTGAAGTCGATGGTTTACGCGAATAAGCCGACGACGACTGAAGCCTTAAAAGAGGAAATTGAACGCTGCATTAATGAAATACCGCAGCATTTATGCAAAACGGTCATTGAAAATTTCATTAAAAGATCGCGTGTGTGCCAGCAAAGCCGCGGCGGCCATCTGCCCGATATGTTTTTCCATACATAACCTCATTTTGTCTACTTTACGATATAATAAAATTTCCCGTTTTTTTTTTAAATATCTGTGTTTTATTTAAAAATTTAAATCTTGCGTTCTTGTTGGGACACCCTTTAGAAACTTTAATTATTAATAACACATAGTTTAACTGTGAAAAGATACAAAAGGTGGAATTAGAAAAGTATATGTGCCTAAATTTGTTTTACTACATAATTTTGCAAAAAAAGAAAGAAATGGAATCTATAGCCGCATCCTTATTGTTGGAAGGGGATAACATTGCGCTCCAGAATGCGGAATCAAGAATTGAAAGGCGTAAATTGAGAGACACCAGCAATCCATTTGAGATGAGTGGTCAGTTGTAAGATATTTGTTTTAAGCGTTGATGTGTGAAATAATTAGTTTCTTTTTTAAGATTCAAAAAGAACTTTCGCCTTAATAAAGACGCGTTTAAGTATGTGTTAGTCACTTTTGCAGAAAAAGCGCCGTCCAATACTTTATTAACGTTATCGCCGCTTAACTGAGTGGCATTTGTAGTTGGTTGCCCCATTGCGTTCAAAACGCTTGCCACCTCTTCCCAGAATGCTTGGACTTCTTCCTTGGGACGCTTATGGTAGCCACACGCAATATCGTCCTTTGTTGCCATCAAATTTATCAGCTTTTCATAGTGCTCCGGTGTTGTTGTTTTTGACCTGCAATAAATTAAAAATTTTAAATTTCAGTAAAAATAATATATTTTTTTTTGAAAATCTTTCTTATTGCATTTTCTACTTACCAACGTAGAAAAACGTAGCTATGATAGAAATACAGAATACATACAATCGTAAAAAATTCTATTGAAAAAAACAACAAAAAAATCAAAGCTGCCAAACGGAGAAATATCGATCCGAATAGATAAGCAGAACCCCAACACTGCCAAACGGCTAAAATTTCGATCCGAATAGAAACGCAGAATAGGAGTGAATAACATTTTTAGTATTTCCAGAAGACAAAATGATCGTCAGAGAATTGATAGAAATAATCAATAGTAATTACAGCAATTTTCGAAGTAATAACTCTAATATCAGCAATTTTCAGAATAATGACTATAATTATTTACATGCTTCGAATAATTTTAATCAAAATAGAACAAACAACCAAAACACTCATAATAATAACAACAACAACAGTCATAATAAGTGCAATGAAAATAGAAATAATCATCCAAGCAATAGCAGAAATTTCACGCCAAGACACAACAGAAATTTTTTTTTAATTATTTATTATTATTGAATCTTTCTACAAGAAAATTACAATAAGTATCCAAATCTTAACTGTAAAAAAATATAAAAAAACTTAAATAATTATTACCAATGTAATAACTAGTTACTTGTACTCAAATCTTTAAATAAAAGGAATATTCTACGTTTAAATAAAAAAGTTATATCCCTCTTCTCACTAGGCGCAAGGTATCACTTCTCTTAAGTCTTCTGTGTCCCTCGAACTGTAACAGGTCCCTGGCGAGGGCGTTTGGATGTATCTCCAGCTTGTGAACCAGGGGGCGCAGACTACTGTTCGTAAAATTTTCGACTGTCTTCTTTGTAACTTTTATATGTTAGATGCACATGCAGTTCCCCAAAGCTGAATGCCATATGTCCAGATTGGTTTAATAATGGCTTTATGCAACAGAACTTTATATTCCAAAGATAGAGATGAAAATGGACCTATCAGCCACATTAGTCGAGCTGTTTTTAGTTTGATAGCTGAGATTTTGGCCTCAATGTGGCGTGACCATGTTAGGCGTCTGTCAAGATGGATTCCTAGACATTTTAGAAAAATATGGATGTAAAATTGATTTTAACACATACGAGTACGCTATATCTTTCAACATAGAGTATGAAGAATTTGTACTACCTATAACTATATCACCTGTTAATATTGACAACAGTGAAGATAGCATCGTTTTAAACAAAGAAATATCACCAAGAATTTTTGTCGCAAACAGCATAATAACAGCTGCAGGTGTAAAACACATAAAATTACTAAATATGACAGACGAAAATAACATTTTAAATGATTTAAATTTAGAAATCGAAAAACTGTCAAATTATAATAAATATCAAAGTAATGAAAAAACATCTATTGATGAAAAACGCATACAAAAAATTTTAAATAATTCAAATATTGAGTCAGTAGATCCTAAAGCAAGAGAATCTTTAATAAACATAATTTCAGAATATCATGATATTTTTCATTTAGAAACAGATAAACTCTCTGTAAACAATTTTTATACTCAGAACATTGAAATGACTGATTCAACACCAGTGTACATAAAACCTGAATCACAAATGAGTGAAATAAATAAACAAGTCGATAAATTGTTAAAGGAAGAAATCATAGAACCAGTCCTTATAATTCTCAACTATTAGTCATACCAAAGAAATCTGCAGATAACTCAAAGAAATGCCGTTTAGTGGTCGATTTTCAAAAATTATATGAAAAAATAGTCAATGATAAATTTCCTTGAAGACTTGAAGATGTTCTTGATAGACTAGGTAGAGCTAAATATTTGTCTACACTAGATATGACAAGTTCATTTCACCAAATCAATTTAGACAAAAATTCAAGACCGGTAATTGCATTTTTTTACCAAAAATGACCATTTTCAATATACTAGATTACCATTTGGTTTAAAAATATCTTCTCATAGTTTTCAAAGAATGTTAACTATAGCATTAAGTGGCTTAGGCGCGGAAGCATTTTTATACGTTGATGATATTATAAAGGGTGTTTTTTATAGACGTATAGAACTTTAAGTTGGCATTACTGTTCAAGATGGCAACCGATTTAACAGCTGTCAAGTGATTTATTCTCAGTTTGGCTTGTCAATTCATCATGAATAGACTCACGCCTGAACAACGCTTGCAAATAGTGTAATTTTATTTCGAACGAGATTGCCGTTGTTCCCGATTTTCATAAGCGAATTTTGTTTAGCGATGAAGCGCACTTCTGGTTGAATGGCTACGCCAACAAACAAAACTGCCGCATTTGGAGTGAAGCTAATCCTCAAGTGTATGTCGAAACACCGTTACATCCACAAAAACTGACTGTTTGCTGCGCTTTATGGGCTGGTGGAATCATTGGTCCGTACTTCTTCAAAAACGATGATGGCCAGAACGTTACAGTCAATAGTGATCAGTATAGAGCCATGATTACTAACTTTTTCATTCCTGAATTGAACAACCATGATGTCCAGGAGCTGTAGTTCCAACAAGACGGCGCAACATGTCACACAGCTCGTGCCACAATCGATTTATTGAAAGACACGTTTGGTGACCGCCTAATTTCACGTTTTGGACCTGTGAATTGGCCTCCAAGATCTTGTGATGTAACACCGCTAGACTACTTTCTGTGGGGCTATGTAAAGTCATTGGTCTATGCGGATAAGCCACAAACGCTTAACCATTTGGAAGACAACATTCGCCGTGTTATTGCCGATATACGGGCACAAATGTTGGAAAAAGTCATCGAAAATTAGACGTCCAGATTGGACTACATCCGAGCCAGCCGTGGCTGTCATATGGCAGAAATTATATTTAAAATGTAATGCCACAAGATTATCTTTCGGATAAATAAAATTCGAATAATCCATCGTTGTTTTATTGCAATTTAAAGTTCTATACGTCTATAAAAAACACCCTTTAGTATTCGGTTGCAGTATAAAACACCATCATGACAATTTATCAAAAGTTTTTCAGATATTACGGCAATATAACTTGAAATTAAATACAAACAAATGTTGTTTTCTGAAAAAGAAGTAATTTACTTAGGTCATCTAATAACCGACAAAATAATATGCACAGATCCATCAAAAAAAAAAGTAATAGAAAACTATCCAATTTCTAAAAATGCTGATGAAGTCAGACGTTTTATTGCTTTCTGTAACTATTACAGACGTTTTGTTTTGCTGAAATAGCAAGAAATTTAAATTTATTGTTGAAGAACAATAAACCATTTTAATGAAATGAAGATTGTCAGAAATAATTCGAAATCTTAAAGTCAAAACTAATAAAATCACCCATACTACAATACCCTGATTTCAACAAACTTTTCATACTTACGACAGATGCTTCTAACTATGCACTTGGAGCAATCTTGTCACAAGGTGAAATTGGAACGGATTTACCTATATCATATGCAAGCAAAACTTTATCTTAACACGATTTGAACAAATAATCATTCAAGATGACTCCGATTAGAATGGACTTATGCGAATTCGATTTCAAAATATTATACAAAAAAGGAAAAATGAACACTAATGCAGACGCGTTATTAGAATCCAAATAGATAGTGATACACTCAAAACATTAATACCAACTGAATGTGAGAAAAAATCGTAAGAAATATTGGCCATAACGTGAAATATAAGAAAAAACTTATATAATCGGAATAAAAACAAATACGAAAACTACATTCTCACTAAAAAGCCTGATCAACTTTTTACATGGGATTGTACGTCAATTTCAGATATAAAATTTATGAAAAAAATTTTAATTTGAGATAGAAAGGAAATAAAAAGTACCTATAATTACATTGAATGATATAGAGATACATAGTAGTTAGATGTAGAGATAACCCATCGAGCACACAGATGTCATTGGAAAAACTATCATCGAATATGCTATCACTAGGCATAGAGAAATTAGCATTGAATGGAAATGATAATATATTTAAAATCATATCAAAAGAACATTTTAACAAGTTATATTCGGCTGTGCCGAGTTTTATATACATTTCACTGTGTCAGCAAAATATCAAAAACATACAAAAAAAATAAGGGAGTGAAGATAAATATGCCAAGTTAAATATGTTTTAACGTAACCCTTGAATTTCTTTAGTATTTGTAAATATGTTTTCAGTATTAATGATATATATATATTTAGCAGTAATTTAGCGGAGGTCATCTATATACTCAGAAGTTACTTTGGATTATTTTTAATTTTATTTTTATTCCCATATACCCATGTGCTTTTACTCTGACGGATTTCCGCAGCTTACGGGCGAAGATTACGGAATGGGACACATCATTTTAAAGAGAAGGTCGTCAAGCTTTGTAATCTACTACCGAAATACTCGGAAATTACTTTGAATTATTTAAAAAAAATTTTTTTAATTTCCATGTACTCTAGTACTGTTACTCTGAAGGATTTTGGCAATTTCCGTTTTGCATCATAAAATAAAAACTACGAAATTTCTCGTAAATGTTAAAACACTTTTAGAAAGCGTAGAACTTACAAATTTCATTCCAGTTTGGTTTTAGTAATTTCCTGTTGCAAAATCTTTAATGTTACCTCTTCCAAATGTAGAATTATAAAAACCGCTCAGATCATGAGTACTGGAGTATGACTGCTGAATATGTGCGCAATAGATTACAAATCTAGACAGCCTCCCCTTTAAAATGATATGTGTCCCATCCCACAATCTTTAATGTTTCGTTGAGAAATTGCTAAAATCACTCATAACAACAGCACTGGGGTATATGGAAATTTCAAAACAATCCAAAGTAACTTCCGGACGAACCATTAAAGATTGCGAGATGGAACATATATCATTTTAAAGGACAGGTCCTCTAAATTTTAATATACCGCCCAAATACTCAGAAGTTACTTTGAACTATTTTTAAAAAAATTTTAAATATTCATATTCCATAGTACTCTTGCTATTAGGGATTTTTCAACTCCCCATTTTGCAGAGGTACCACTATCTATTTTGCCCATTCAAATTAATGAAACCAAAAAGGAGTTTAATCTTTGGTTCTAAGTTTTTTTCTGAGTACTTGGGCGATGGATTACAAATCTAAACGACGTCTTCTTTAAAATAATATGTGTCTCATCCCGTAATATTCTATGGTTCGTTTGCAAATTAGTAAAATCTCTTAGAGAAATCCACGTATTTATGCACATTTGTACCTATGTATGTACTTATATTTCTCCTAAGCGTATTTATAAGTATGCCATTAATATTGAAAAGATATTTACAAATACTAAAAAACATAAGGAATTACGTGAAAACATATTTAACTCATCATATTTATCTTCACTCACTTCAAAAAATTATATAATTGAAACGCCTAATTTATTAAGCTTAAGGTCATATTATAATAAATGTAAAAAAGTAAATTGTGTATTATTATTATTTAGTTTAGTAATTCAATTTTATTTAGGTTTTTTCTTGTAGTTTTTTTTTGAAAATTCAATAATACAAATATAGTTTTTAAAAATAGGTATTTACAGCGAGTATTATAGTTTGTTTTTTTTTTTAGGATTAGGATAATAAGTAAATTTAGTTAGATTTAATTCTATAAAATGCCTAGATAATTCTTCGATTAGATAGTTTTAAATCTTTTGCAACTTTAAATCAACTTATGGAAAAATTTTATCAACTTTCACAATTCTTTATTTTCTTCTTCGACTTTTTCTTTTAATTTCGAGGCAACTTTTGTTTTCAACTGACTACTGACAACTGACTACTACTTTTTTAAAAATCAAAATCTTCTAATATTTTCCCCTTCCAAATATGACAACAGTGTGGTGAATTCTACCATCTTAACCCACTAAAGGCTTTACACTCGGCCATCCTGCAGATCATCCGTCCCGGATGAGTCGATAGATTCGTAGTTCACGGATCGCCAAGGCTTCATAAAGTCGCAACTGGTTGATGTACTATTCGGCCCTTCTCCATCCGCTACTTTTTTCACTTCATACCTGTTATTTCTTTTGACCCTTGTAACTTCGTATGGCCCCAAGTACTCACTTGCAAGTTTTCGACCCGATACAAACTGAGTTCGCTTTATTGCGACCAAGTCGCCAACTTTATAGACTATTGCTTTCTTCCGCTTCTTGTCGAAATTACGTTTATATGCTTCTTGAGCCTTTTCGATTTGTTGCTTCGCTTCTATTCTAATTTGCTGTCGTTCCTTATTAAAATGCTCAACAAATTCGTTTTCAATCATTTCTAGTATGTTGGTGTCTATATCTGTTTTCATTTTCGTACCAAACATTAGCTCAAATGGTGAAGTTTTAGTCGAGCTATGTACACATGAATTTATTGCTTTTTGTACTTTTCCAACATATTTAAACCACTTCTCTGGTTCATTTTGTGACATTTTAGAAATTACTGATAAAATTGTCCGATTGATACGTTCGATTTGCCCGTTGCTACGAGGCACACCCGTTGTAGTAACAACATGTTGAATACCTGCTAGATTACAAAATTCTGCGAAAACTTTCGAGGTAAATGCAGCACCTTTGTCACTTACTATTCGGCAAGGATAACCAAATACATCTGACCAAATTTTTAAATGTCGAATCACCTCTTCTGCGTCTGTCGTTTTTGTTGCATACAGCCAAACAAATTTTGTAAAACTATCCACTGCTGCAAATATATATTTATACTGTTTTGATGTGGCGTCTAGTGGGCCCAAGTGGTCCACATGTATTGTATGTAGTGGTATCGTACCTTTTTCGATACAGTGCAGAAAACCTTCCTTTTTACCCGTCTTCTTGTTGTAAATAATGCATTCAATACAATTGTTTATAATGTGTTCCACCTTTCGCTCTAAATGCAGAATAAAATATTTTTGTCTTGCCGCATGCATTGTTTTTTCTTTGGCAAAATGGCCGGTGCTATGCGCATTTCTGATTATTTCTGATTCAATAGACTTTGGTATCAACAACAACTCATTTCCATCAACGCATTTATACACCAGGCCACTTTTTAGCTTGTAATTCTCGAACGATCCTGTTTGCAGTGCTTTTACAATTGCTTTTGTATATTCATCTTCATTTTGTAGTTTTTTAATTCTGACCGATATATCTGATGATATTAACATACAATCTACTGGATAACGACTCAGATAATCAACGTGCTTCAGACGATTTGCTGTGCAATGCTCTACAGTGTAAGTGAAATCCTGAAGATACATTACCCATTGTGCTACATCACGTGGTATGTCTTTCTTTTGTATAGTCTGCTTGAAAGCTGCACAATCGGTTACCAACTTAAAATTAACACCCAAAAGGTAATAACGAAATTTCTTGAATGCTAAATATGCTGCTTTTACTTCTAGTATATAACTATGAAGTCGACTTTCTTGTGTGGACGTTTTTTTACTATAAAAAAATACCGGATGAAATTTATTGTTATATTTTTGCATTAATGCCGCGCCAAATCCATCCTTTGAGGCATCAGTATGTAGCTCGGTTTCAGCCTCTCTATTATACAACCGCAATACTGGTTCTCTTATTAGTGCTTGTTTGATCATATGAATGGCATGTAATTCTTTTTTTGTTATATTAAATGGAATATTTTTCTTCAAAAGATCAGTCAATGGGCGTACAATTTGTGCGTACCCTTCTACAAATTTACGAAAATAACCTGTGAGTCCTAAGAAAGATTGAATATCTTTTATATCTTTTGGCACTGCCACATTTTCAACTGCTTTTATTTTTGACTTGCTTGGAGTTATTAGGCCATTTTCGACAACGTGTCCCAAAAATTCAATTTTTGTTTTCAAAAATGAGCATTTCAGCCAATTAAACTTTAGATTGTAACAAGCTGCTGTATTTAAGACTTGTTTTAGCTTTTTTAAACACTCCTCCGCGTCTTTACCATAAATAATAATGTCATCTATATATAAATCCATAATATCATCATTAATCAAATCTTGAAAAATAAAATTTACGTAGCGAACAAAACATGCGGGCGAATTACAAAATCCGAATGGAGCGTTGTTGAATTCAAAAAGACCTCTTTTTGTGACGAAAGCTGTATATTTTTTGCTTGACTCATCTATAGGGACGTGAAAAAATCCGTTCTCCAAGTCCATAACGATAAAAAACTTTGCATTTGCTAACTTTTGCAACACTTCTTCGACGATGGGAACAGGAAATGCATCTTTTAATACCATGTCGTTTAATTGCCGAAAATCTATACATACTCTGTAGTTTCCGTTTCTCTTTTTGATAATAACTACTCTGCTGGCTGAATCTGACGTAGATTTTCTTATTATGCCCATTTTTAACCATTCTTCAACTTGCATGTTTAAAGCTTTTTCTTCTGGCGGTGTTAATCGACTCGGAGCATGTCTGAACGGTTTCATCTTTTCGTTAGGAATTATTTGCATTTTAACTGGACTTTCTGTGACCGTATTTCATAGAGTATAATTCTGAATTAAATTACTATTTTTGTATTTAAAATCCACATCAATTTCTTCAGTGTTGACATTATATACCATAAGTTCTTCATGAATCACTTCTTTCTTTTTAAAAATATAGCCGTCGCCGTCTGCCATTAAAATGAATTTTTTAATAAAATCATGCCCGATAATGCCGTCAAAGTTCAAACAATTATCCGCTACAACTAAAAAATTATGTTCAGTTACTATCTCATCAACGCGTACGGTGCCATTTATACATCCGATTGGTTCAGTTTTCGAATTCCCGAGACCATGTAACACTGATTTAATTTTTTGTAATGCGTTTAAAGCAAAATATTTTTCATAAATACTATATTTTATAATGGATATGTCCGATCCGGTATCTACTAAACATTTGATCTCAACATTATTAAAATAAATATCCTTAAATCGCGATTGATCAAAAACCAACTGCACTATTTTTTCAGTGCTTTTTGTTTTGTTACAATTTTTTGCAATATGACCGAATCTGTTGCAACTAAAACACTTTGTACCACTTTTACACTCATTCTTTTTATGTTCCGTAGAACCACAATTATAACAATGCTCCGCTTTTGTAAATATTTCTTTCTTTTTATAAAATTTCTGATCAGGATTATGATCACTGTTCATCGTTTGAAATATTTCATATTTTTCGCGTAAATCTGTATAAGACGTAGCCGTGTACAATTGATATTTCCAGTCACTTTTTATTTTCAAACCGTCAATTATATATCTTATTACTGATTTTTCTTCAATATCGCCTAAAGCTGCTATTTTTCTCATTTTCAACACATATTCATGAAATGTTTCACTGCTTTGTTTTTTATTATTTGTTAACATTTTATGCAGCTCAATGCTACTATAGGTTTTTTTAAATTCATCCAACAAACAATTTTTCAAGGATTTAAAATCACTCACTGTCACGGTGTCTAGAAATAATTTAGCTGTGCCTATCATTTTATTTCTGGCATGAACATATTTTTGCTTCTCGTTCAAATCATATGCTTCAGCATTATGTTCAAAATTTTCAAACCAATGATCTACTGTTATGTTTTCACCGTCAAAGTCTGGCACTATTTTAGCAAAATTGTCCACAGAAACACTAGCTTTATTGTTGTATTCTTCGTCCTTTAGTATTTTTATTTTAAGCAAACTAATTAAATTATTTAAATCAGATTTATCATTATCATTTAAATCTATTTTATCCTCTTCAAAGTTCTTTGCCATGTTTTCTAATTCTTTAATTTCCGTAGCTTTTGTTGTGATCTCTTTATTCGCAAAGTTTTTGTTTTTTGTTGTTTTTTCTATATCAATTTCTTTTAAAGTATTTTCTGCTTCAAATAATTTTGGTTTTTCGGTCACTTTTTTATTTTTTTCCTCGTTATTTGTTTTATTCGCACTGCAGTTATCAGTTTTTACCTTTAATTTATCGCTTTTATTTTCTTGTTTTCCTGATTCTTTATGTATCATTTGTTCACCTGAATTTGTACTTATTTCTTTCTTTTTCACTCTTGTAATATATACTTTTATATTATTTAATTCTTTAGATCCGTTATTTGAACTCATTTATTCACATTTCATATTTATGTATATAAGTTTATATACTGCTTACACAGTTTTTAATTTAAACAACAACAAAAAAAAAAAAAAACACATTAACTGCATCAAACATACGTTTTCAAAGTCAAATTTTGTTTCATATGGTGAACTTTGGTTAAGCACGATTGATCAAGGTTAGGCAAGGTTGAGCCCCCAAATGTAAAAAAGTAAATTGTGTATTATTATTATTTAGTTTAGTAATTCAATTTTATTTAGGTTTTTTCTTGTAGTTTTTTTTTGAAAATTCAATAATACAAATATAGTTTTTAAAAATAGGTATTTATTAGTTAGATTTAATTCTATAAAATGCCTAGATAATTAATAACAGTGTGGTGAATTCTACCATCTTAACCCACTAAAGGCTTTACATAAATATAAAAAAGTATTTATTTTTTTTATTATTGGAGTAACATATGAATATAAAAATATAATTTTATAATACGACCTCAACTTAACAAACTAGCCGTTTCAATAAAAAATCATATAAACTTACAAATAAAAATTATAGAAAGAAATAAAAAATATTAATAAAAATTTTTCTTTGAGTGCCTACTTTTTATTAATCCTAAATAAATAATAAATTTCAGTTCAAGAAACTAAAATTAACGAGTTCTAAGGAACAATCCTTTCTGAGAACCTCATTTTTAAAAGCAATAAAATGTCAATTTTTAAATGAATAAAAAGAAATTGTAAGAAATAGGAATACAAAATAAATATAATAATATTTAACAAACATTTCTAAAAAAATTTTAAGCCAAAATATTTAATTAAAGAAACAAATCTAAAAAATTCATAAAGAAGTCTGTATTCGTAATGCTATTACACTCTAGGCATTAAAAACCACACACACACGTACACTTTTTAGCAAAACCAACACATGAATGAAAATGTGAATTTTTGATATTTCTCTGCCATTTACTGACCGATTGTCACACTTTTCCGGAAAAGGCGAAAATCAAGCGTTACGATATGATAATTCTGGGTTACCTAAGGTACAGATATTTTTCAATGCAAAAATAATTTTTTAACATGTTTTTAAAAAAATATTTCGCATTAATAGTTGCTTCTAGACATTGTTTTATTTAAATTATAAATGAAGAAAAAAAATTATGAAAATAAAATAGATATTTGTTAAAATGATGTGAATCATGGCTTAATATGATAATTGGAAAAACACTTTACGCAGAGTCCTACGTCGCATTTTATACACGCTGTTCGTCCGTTCACTTTGCATTGTTCACCAGCACAACACCTACGATTTTATGGTCCCAGCAAAAAATGTTAAAAAAAGTAATCGAGTGTATAATTAAGCATTTTTGGTGGAATGACTTCCTTACTGGATTACCTACCTGATGAAATTAACAAGGCATGAGACTAAAATAATAGCTTCTCAAGAATCAATTATTGTATGTAATCTGCGAACTAATTATTTAATTTATTAAAGAAGTAGTTATTCCAATTAAAAAATAAAGTACTTCTTTTATTTTATATGAAAGTAGTTACCAATTAATACAAGAGAACTAGTTCCTAAAAACACTATAGAAGTACTTATTTTAATAAAAAAAATGTACTTATTTTGTTTTCAATGTAACTAGTGCTATTTAACTACGTAGTAACTACTTACCAATCAAAATTTCAGAATCAATTATAAAATATTTTTAGAAAGGACTTTCATTTATTAAAAATAAATATTTTTACATCCTTTTTTAAATATTTTTGTGGTTATATATGTATATTCCAAAAAGTTTTACAATTAATTGAAAAACATATGTTATTGACATTTAGGGTTTTTACGCTTTATGTTTGGTAAAGTGTCCTTGGAATTTGTAAGGGGTTATAATATTATTTTTCCTTTTGGTTTTTGTGCAAACCCTTTGAAAATTCCAAGAGAACTATACCACGAAGAGTAAGAACCCTGAAAATAATGACATACACAACATTTTTTGAAATAGCTAAAAACTTTTAAAAATTCACATATCTTATTATTAATTTGTACTTTAAAGTAATTTGAAATTTATATAAAACAAAACAAGAAAAAGGAAATTAAATTTTAAAATATATTTACCCCCTGGTTCTGTATTCGTTATATGAAAAGAAAGTGAATTTAAATATTTATTTTAAAACTAATCTTCCATTCAGTGTCAAACTTATAAACATTCCCCCTTGTTCTGCATTTCATATCGAAATGAAAGTGGACACAGGTTTTGTGTTTTCAATTCCTCAAAAATATTTTAAAAAGTTAAAATTTATTTTTTGCTTTCATGTATTTTATGTCAAATTATTAAAAATTTTCTACAAAGTTTTCAGAACATAAAAATGTGGAATTAAAAACGATTTCACTTTCACTACTAAGTGGAATGTAGAACAAGGAGGATTATGTATGAAAAATTTTAGTATATTTGACAGAAAATCAATACTTTGTTTTAAAATCAGTTTTAAAATTGACTTTCATTCCATATTACGAATGCAGGACCAGGTGGATTATATTTTTTATACACTCGTCTATTAATGTTTATTTTGAACTGAAGAATCGGACGCGATCGAATCGTCCTTTTTTCGTTTTAAACAAAACTCGTTTAAAATGTTTATTTTTAGCTTTCCGCATTATTCCTAAGAACTCTAGCTCAGTTGTTACTTCAGATGATATTGCCACTAAAACACAAAAAACAAAGTAAGGAAATATGTAAATAGTTATGTAGTTTGTTATTCATAAGATTCGTATTAGTCTACTGCACAAGACGTCATGAAACCATTGTTCGTGAAGAATGTCTTGAAAGGAGTTTCAAGACAACTTGTGCAGGAGACTAATTTGTACACTTACAAAATATGACATTCATCGTTGCTTTATAGTCCATTAAGCGTTGTTTGCCTTGAATACCTCGCATATTGAAATTAATTATTATATCCGTTGAAAATATTCTACATATTCCTTTTTGTAAGGTTGAATTTCCTAAAACCCGTTTTATGGAAGAGACCTAATGAAAAAATTTTATACATATTAAATTATCAAGAAACTTCGGAAATAAATGGGTGATAAGATACTTACTATTTCACTCTTATTGTCATCATTAATCATATTTTCAAAATTGTTTAGGTCTCTTTCTGTATGGTTGTATGCACTTCTAATGGAAAACATTTTTTCTAAATTATTTTTTAATTTGTTTTTATTTTTATAGAACTGCGACTTACTTGACATTTTTTAATATATACGTGTTTTACTTGTTTTAATTTATTTGCTTACTATAGAAATTTTGGAATCGTCTTTTTCAACTGAAACACAACTTAAAATGATTTTTTTAAATCTAAATGCAGAATTTTTGGGAGAATGTGTGTTTTTTTTCATTGAGAACAGTTATTTTCTTTTTACCGTAAACGCATTTTTTATACAATAAATATTGTTAAATAAAATTTCTGCTCACTTGCTTGCCATGATGTTCTTCAAACGCATTGTAACTTACCTTTGTAGAATTATATAACTTAAATTGTAATTGAGTATTAGGAGTTCGTATTAGTTGTTGTTTTAAGAGTTTCAAAAAGAGAGTAAAACAAATCTTTGATCTCAATATAAATATATGTAAGTGTACTAGGGTGGCTAATGAACGTACTAAAGAAAAATTCCGGATTTTTATAAAATCCAATGAGTTTAGCGTGACATTCAGCCAATACAAGCATATGTTTTTTTTCGTAAAATTATTTTTTTATAAATAGTTTATTACTTATTAATAAAATAAATTTAAGCACATGTATAAAATGATCTAGACATAATTTAATAAATGACTAACAACAAATACTGATGACTTTGGCGATTTGTTACATTTTGTTTGGGAAATACTTTAAAAATTATTTGACAGCCATGCTCAAACGTACCAGCAATTATATATATATATGCAATTGTTTGTTCAATGTTCATGTATACACATGTATGTACATGGAAAAAAATTTTCTATGTAACTTAGGGCTTTTGTGAAATCATATGACGATATTCTTGTTTTGAATACATTAATTGTTAGATAGAAAGAACATAAATATTCCACTATAATACAGTATTACATACATTACATACATACCTATGTATAACTTTTTCTAACTTTGTAATGCGAAATCACTTTCTTATACAAGAACAAGGATTTGAAATAATGCTTGTTATAGCATGTTCACACGACGAGTTTCAATGCTGGTTTCGCTGTCTGAACCTCGATTGTGAAAATTTGCGTTCAGACGACACATAATGAGTTTCATTTGACAGTTGCTTTGTTTTGTTTTTTGTTGTTTCGCATTTGCCCGCGTTTGTTTTTTAGTTTTGAAATGGATAAAAAAGGTAAATTTTAATATATAAATATATGTATTTTTAGAAAAAATAATAATTTATAAAAAATTTATTTATTATTTCAAATAATTTAAAATGTTGTGTTATTTATTATGTTTATTTTTATATTTAAGCAATTTAACACTCTTTCCTTTGTTTCTTACTAATACATTGAAATGCTTGCAAAACAATAATATTTCTTTGTTTACAATTTGTTTTGTTGAACAGCTAGTTAAGATAAACTAGCGATAGAAACTAGGGATGATACTAAATTTTCATGGTTTCGGCAAGAGTTTCAAAATGAAACCTGCAGATTCGCTCACTTAATTTTGTATGGCGAATCTTCCTGCTTCATTCGAGATTGGGATGTGAACCCTCGAAAGAGAGCGAACCTTGTCTCGTCTGAACATACTATTAAAGTAGACATACGAGTATTTAAATTAATTTTCATATACAAATTCTTTGATATAAAAATTATTTTGCTATTAGGGCATATGGTGTAATTGTGTGTTTAAAATTAAAAATTGATCTTGGCCTAAGTCGAGAGACTAAATGCAAACTTGAGCTACTTAAAATATTCTTTTGACATAGAGTAACAGGACTTTTTATTTTTTTTAATAGGACTTTTTAATTTGCGAAAATAATGATAAATTTGAGATTTTTTTCGACGCAAAAAATATTTCCTAAGTTTGATAGGATTTATATGAAACCTTTTTTTCTAATATTATAGAAATAATTTAGAAAAATGTTTTACAGCAATCAATACATAAAAAAACATTCAATTATTTGGTTTAATTCAATTAAACATTACTCTTTAAGAAATCAGCCAATAAAAAAATAGTTTATTCAAAATAAACAATAATTTATAACCAATTACATTTGCGATTCTTATATCTGAAATGTAACTACTTGCATTTTAGAAACAAATACTTTAATAAAGAATTAAGAAACTGTTGTATTTATTATTAAATAACTAGTTTTTACAAAAATATTTTCAGACATGAAATTTCGATGCAAAGAACTAATTCCATTATTGTTTCTTTTTTTATTCGTTTGATGTAATGAGTTTGGTATTCGAGGAGCGAAATGTGGTAACCACAAAAGTAAGTCATTATATGGCAAGTAGTTCATATGGTAATGTGTAATTTTTTGCTGGGGTACTACAAAGTGTCCGGTCTGATAATAACGAAGAGTGTGCTCAACTCGACCTCATTGTTGTACATACCTGTGCGAGGGCATGGGACCAGAAAACCCGAGATTGGAAATATTTTAGATAGTTTTAATATTTCGAAAAGCCTTGGACACGATATGATAACACCAAGGATGCTGATGAGAAGGAAAGAATTAGTAGTTGATGTTTTGAATACTATTTTTAATGGAATGATTGATGAGGGTTGTTACCCAAACATCCTTAAAATATATAAAATAGTTCCAATTCCGAAAGAGCCTGGGTTGAATAAAATTAAAAACTTTAGTCCAATTTCGGTTCTCAGTGCTATTGATAAAGTTTTTGAGAAACTTATTTTTGAACAACTTTCTGAATTTCTTGAAAAAAACAATATTTTGTTTAACCGACAGTTTGGATTTTGGAAAGGCAGTGGCACAGAGGAAGCAGTGGTTAACGTTGTGGAACACATATGTAGTGAGCTTGATGCCGGCTTTTGTGGTGTAGCAGGAATTTTTTATGATTATTCAATAACCGATCATAATATTTTAATTCAAAAGCTAAAAGTTATTGGTGTGACAAATGGTACACAACAATTTTTACAAATAGCTAATAATCACCCCTATCATGAATAATGTTTCCCTCGTAATTTTTTCAGATTTTACACACTTGCAATCATGAATAACTCCCATAAAAAATTTACTTTAAAGTAATTCAATTGAGATTGACAACATAAAAAAATGTGTACTTCAAGAAATTTCCTTTATTGTAAATAATTTTTTCCCATGAGATTTGTTCACTTTTCCCTAATATTTATTCACTTTATATTTGCTGGGGGAATTGTATCATCAATCATGTAAGTATTAATTTATTTTAACTAGTATTACATATTAAACTTTTATACAAATTTCTTCAGGACAAGATCCGTTAATAAAGCCCAAAGCGATATAATTTTAAACAAAATGCAACATAATAGACCAATTGCTTGTGGATTTGGAAAACTTTCAAAAGAAGTTGTAACTGAACTTTGGAAGTCACTTACAGAAGAGCTCAACAGTAATGGCCCCCCAAATTAAAAGCGTGTCAGAATGGAAAAAGGTAAAATAATATATATTACACATAATATTTATACAAATAATTATTTGTATAAATTTAACACAAAAATACTATATAAAATGTTCGTACTTTGCTCTGCAGGTTTGGATCAATCAAAAACGGTATGTCCGATCGAAGGCTTGCCGCAAATATGAAAAACCAACGTGCGACAGGAGGGGGGCCAAATCAAACTAAATGCTTAACAGCAAGCGAACAATGCATTTTTGAATTAATAGGAATGAAAGAGTCGGTAGAAGGTTTGGAAAATACCTGCAAATTCGGTGAACCAAATTTAGAAAAAAAATTAAATATTTAAAAAACCATCTTACGACAATGTAACGATTGAAGTGTGTGACGAAATACCCTGCAGTTCAAAGCATTTAGCACTGGCGCCTCAAGTCCCAGTAGTAAATGAAGAACACAACAAGGGAAAGAAAATAGAATGCAAAGAAAAAGTTACTACAGCCAATCTTATTGCTAAAGAGGTAGAAACACAAGAAAAACTATATACACAAATTTGCGAAGTATACCGAGCATTAGAAAAAAATAACGAAATGAAAGGAAAAAAAAAAAGTTGGAGAACCATCACGCTGTAATCGAACAACTTCGTTTAAAAGAAGTGGAAAGTAAAATAGAAAAGAACAAGAAATTAATATATATTGAAGAAATGAAACTTAAAATCATGGAGAAGAATAATGGTGGCATTTGAAAAAATTCTAAAAATATTATTGTCATAGCTTAACTGAATTCAACTTTTTATTTTTTTTTAATATTATAGCATATTAATGAAGTTAATATAATTATTTATTTTTTTACCTACAATGTACCTACATAGATATGTGTCTGTGATATGAATGAAATTTAACTGTGAATATTTTAACATTTAATTAAAAAAAATATGTCTTTGTCATATTTATTCCAAAATAATTTTTTTTTATTAAACGAAGTTTTTATAAAGAATTCACAATGTTATTACGAATACTCTGGGCAGCAGCCAGATACCTGTTATTTTCATCTGAATTTGCAGAGTTATAATCTACAATATAAATATAATAGTGACACTTATACCAAATGCAAATATTGCGCAAAGCTGCACAAACATTTATAATCTTAGCAGCTTTTTTTTGACTCATAATGAAGTTCTATAGCACCAAGCAAGCACCTCCATCTGCTTTTTAAAACACCGTTTGTCCGTTCTATAATATTTCTACATTTAGAATACATATCATTAAATTTTTGTTTCATTGAGCCTGATGTAGGATTTCTATATGGCGTTAACAATCAAGGCTCTAAGGGATATCCAGCGTCACCTTCAAAATATTTATATTAAACTTATTACATATATACATACATGCATGCACTATTTTACTTACCTAATAAACACATTCGGGGTCCTATTTCTAAATCGTTTTTCTCCATTATATTTCTGTAACTACTCGTGTTCCACACAAACGAGTCGTGACATGCTCCGGGATGTGTGGCATCAACGAATCGAATTCTCATTCCACTATCACATATCTTCGAAACAATTTTAATTAAGTGCATATTATTAAAAAAAATCAGTTATTAACCATTAATTATTTATTTAAATACAACTTCCAAGTGTCACATTTAAACCTTTCGGTTGTAAAATAAGTGATTGTTTTCCTTTGGGGCTACAATATTGATGTGAGTACCATCAATACATCCCACAACAGCAGGTATTACAAATTTGCGATAAAATTCTTGGGCTGTTAGTCGACGTTCTTCCTCGGACGGATAAGTTATCCATTGGTGACAAAGATTTTCTTCTAAAAAATTCAATATTTGTGAGAGCACTTCACAGATTGTGCCATACCAACTTCATAATCTCTTGCTACTCGCTTAGTTTGACTATCGTTGGAATACCAAATGATTTTTTAGGAGCCGGTAGAGAGTTATTGATTACATCCAGTAAGTAAGAAAACGCATCTTTATTTACTCTATAATGTTGTTTAAATATAATACAAAAATTAATTCAAAACAACTTTATTTATTAAATGTTTCACTTACAGGGCATCAGGTAACTCCAAAGGGTTAGATGAATCGCGCAAACGTCGGCGAATAATTCGTTGTTGCCTATTTTCTTGCTCCTGTAATAACAATATTGCTCCAATTCTAAACATTATTTCACTGAATTTGTTTTTTTTAAATTAAATTTTTTTTTCGCAATCAGCTTCTTCTTGTTTATAACAATCAATGTGAGCTGATAGCTTATAAAAATTTCATGGGAGATTCACGATCGCATTTTTCCCTTGGAGGGAAATAAAAATCTCATGGGAAAAAATATTTCACACTGTTGCGTTCCACAAGGTAACGTTTTGGGTCCCCTATTATTCAAAATTTTTATAAATGATATAGCAAAAATTAGTTTCTTCGGAGAGCTATATATGTATGCGGACGACATATGTCTCTTTTATAGGTTTAATTAAATGACAAGTTTTACAGACACAAATTGAAAATGATTCTGCTATTATATCAGAGTTTTCAAGGCTAAACAAATTAGTTCTTAATCGGGAGAAAACTAAATTTGTAAATTTTAAACCATACCGCACTGGAAATGAAGGTAAAATGATTATTCATGTCGATGGATCCCAATTTATGGAGACAGATTCAGTAAAGTATTTAGGTATTCAACTTAATCATTATCTTTTATGGGATCTTCATATAAACACTGTAAAATCTAAAATTTCAGCTGTTGTAGGTGTTCTGTATAAATTCAGAAGCAAACTTAACTGTGCGACTAAGATGTTGATTTATCAGTCACTTATTCAGTCACTTATTCATTCAAAGCATTAAAAATTGTATTTAACTTGCCACTACGGTATCGTACAATTGATCTTTTTACGAACTATGCATAATATATTCTATCAATTAGAGGTCTATATAAACAAAAACTGTTAAGTTATGTTTTCCAATCAATTCGAACAAATGGTCATCAACTCATACAATTCTCTGATGGTATAACACATACACATACTAGACAATCACAAACTTTAAGGTCTTCAAGATGTCGTTTAGAACTAACAAAGCAACGTATAACATATGCTGGACCACATGAATTTAATATGTTACCTAACGAATTAAAAAATATTTAATCACTTTCAACTTTTAAATGCAAATTAAAAACCTATTTGTTGCAGAATATGGAAACACTTATATAAAAATACATAGCAACATGAAATTTGTATCGTTTTTCTATTATTATTATTTAATTTGTTTTTATTATTTTTTCTTTTCTTTTTAATTCTTAAATGTACATTATTGTTATTTCATATTTATATAAATTAAGTTAAATATTGTTGCCAAATAGCATCTCTAAACCGTAAAAGGCGCTGAGGCAGCACTTGAACTGAAAATATTTTATCTTGTTATATAAATTTAAAAAAAAAAAAATCTAGCGGAGTTTTGATCCAAATACTATTAATGTGTACAAGTATATTAACTTTTTTTAGTTTAAATAAAATACGCAAAAAACAAAACAGAAATTAATGAAAATTGTAATGTACTAGAAGACAATAAGTAATTGGTATTTTCCTAATAGGCGGAATACACTGCCCAGAAAAATAGCATCTATCGAAGGTGGTATTATGTAATCTTATTTATTGTTTTGAGAGATATGAAGAAGCAACGGAAGGTATTAAAGCCGCTAACAATCAGCCGGGAAGGGGGGTTTCTTGTTCTATTAAATCTCAAACCGATAGGAAAGTTACGATATACATAAATAAAATTATAAACTCTCTAAAAAAAAACTGTAATATGGACCAAAATGTTGACCCCTGAACTATGCCCCTAATTGGTCAACATGTTAATATGCAGACAGTCTACCATGTATCACTGAAAATTTACTAAGTTGTATCCTCTGGATGTTAACCGAGGATAACGCCTCACTACCCACCCAACCTATGATACTATGGCGTATTTTGGTTTGTTAGGATCCCTAAAGTACTACTCCTAACCGATCATATCATGCAAGAAAAGATATTAGTACTTACACTTGCATTATAATTATATTATTTATTCAAAATAAGCAAACATAAATAAAAAAATAAAGAGGTAATGACATTGTCAATAATAAATGTACGAGGAGAGAAAAACTTAAAATATTTTAAAGATAATAATAATTAATATTGCAAAAATAATATTAATCAAACGGAGCTAATATGACAACCGAAATATTGCATACTTTGTTGCGTTCTATTTACATTTCTATAACTCTGAGGCTAATGTATTTTAATCTATTATATCTCTTTTATTTAATAAAATATTTGAAATGATGAGTTAATACATGAAATACCAATAAAAAAACTAAGAGAACACATTGAGTTTAAGGAAAAAAAATGTTGTTGTTATTGTTTTCTTTGGTTCTTTGAGAAGGTATTGTGAAAGATTTCTCTTAATTAATTATGACGAAAACTGTAATATCCCTCTCACTAGTGAAGCTTTTATAAGCGAGTAGTGAAATAACTGGAGAGTAATATGTTAAAGAAATTGGGTTTTGTTTTTGTGTTTTTTTCTTCTTTGGTTTGTTAATGATCAATATCGATCAAACAATAAAACAAACCAGAACAACAACAAGAAAAATTTAACAAAAGTTACCAAACTTATAATTAAAGGGAAAAATTTTTTCCAGGGATGGCAACAGTTACAGGATAGAAAAACAGATTAAAAAATCATAATTTTAAATTCATCAAAAAAAAAAAAATGTTTTTTGGTTTTTTTTTTGGTTAATAAAGTGGTATAATCAATCATACAACATAATTCGCCAACTGCTGGCGAAGGCTGTGTGGCAGAAAAATCCTAAGCAGGAGTTTGACCGAGCAATCAGTAAAAGCAAATTTTATGAAGGTTAGGTTGTTTGCCACACTTATCAATAGCGCAATCCTTTAATGGCAGAACCGAGAGTACCGCTGCTTGGAATAAGCTAGTTATGTGCTATTAGATTAGCCACATATAACGACCCGAAGTAAGATTAGTTTCAACTCCTCTCTACTTGATCGGATGCAATTTAACTCTTATTAACAGTTTCCTCTGGAGGTCGTACGATAGAACAAGTATAGATGTGGCTCTCAATAAGCCGACCCCTACGTACAACCGGACAGGAGAATTACTCGGGTGAAAAAGAACTCCCAACCCCCCCAAGTGTGACCCACAAAATTGTATAGGTCTCAAAATTGTGGCACAAATATGAGAAATAACAATAAAGACTTTAATTTATTTATAATAAAGTCCCAGTTCTGCTGGAAATTAATTTAGGTTACAAGAATAAATTCCCCAAAAACAATTATCCAATATATCTAAGCATACCTTATATTTTCTATATAATTGATGATTGCATATACGTGTTATCTCGTCAAAAGTTGAGTAAAAAAGAACTTATCATACATTTGACAAATTGAAGGAAATTAAATTGACAATAATATTGACGTAACTCTATCCCACCAACTAAACTTCAATTGACAACTTACGGGCCTACACAACTTTGGTTGGAAAACTGACATGTAGATGTAACAAAAAAAACGGCATTGTTTTTTTAAATAAACTTACCAAATAGTTGTTACAATTTAAGAGTATAACACAAAAAAACATCAACATAAAATCAAAAAGTAAATTTTTGTGAACTAAAAAAAATTTATTATTACAAAATCTAAAATTTGGGCTATATTTTTGATATTCCTCGGCCATTTGACATTTTTGGCACAGATATTATGATTGTTATTTCAAACAAAACTGCATACCACGTTTTTTTGGTTTTTGACTTATAGCTCCGCCATTTATGAATCCATCTGGTTGAATTTTAATAGCAATAATCTGACAGAAACAACTGACATATTGGTGTACTAAGCTTTTCTGTACGTTGCCTAGGGGCTTCAAAAAATTGATTTCAACGACTTAACGGAGAGACAGACAGAGAGACGGACATCGCTAAATCGACTCCTCTATTCATAAGGATCCTGAATATATATATACTTTATAGGGTGTACCATGTACGCTATAGAAATTACAAACGGAATCACAAAGTTATATGAAGGGTATATAAATATAACAGTGAAGAGTATAAAAAGGTATTCAATAATTTAATAAGAAATAATATAGATAATTTAAAAATTGTAATATATAAAGAAATAGAAAGAGTAGTTGATAAAATCAAATAATAAACAACTCACCAGTAGGAGGACATTTAGGTATCAGAAAAACAACTTTAAAAATTAAACAAAAGTACATTTGTAAAAATATGAACAAAATGATTAAAGAACAACAAATAAAATCAACAAACAAGTAAAACATACGCGAGAAAAGTTAACAATAACAGATACACCAAGAGGTAGTTTTGAAGTTGTCTCCATAGACACTGTAGGTCCTTTAAGATTTTCAAATCAATTTAGATACATATTAACAATGCAATGTGACTTAACTAAATATGTTATAGCTTGCCCTTTAGAAACAAAAAAAGCTAAAACTGTTGCAAAAGCTTTAGAAGTAAATATAATTTTAATATACGGGCAATTCTAAAATCCGATAAAGGAACAGAATTTTTAAACGAACTGATGAACGAATTATGTAAGCTACTCGTATTAGAAATAAAACAAGTTTTCAGTACATCATGCCATCATGAAAGTCTAGGTTTGTATATAAGAAGGAACTTTAATGAAATAAAGAATCAATCTTTTCTTAGCCTTAAAAAGCGGCTGTATTAATATGAGGCATCAAGTTCCTATATAAAATTAACAGGATTCTTAACAATAACAACTATTAGTAAATGAGTAATTTTTGAGTGCAAAAATTAATATAAAGGTATAAGTAGTTATATTTAAAACAACAATATTAACAAGCAAATTAAAATAGCAGTAATAAGTAAGTTAACATTAATTACACTGCTCAGCAACAAAATCCTCCTTTAAATAAAACTATGTGGACTATATGGATTTTGATGTGCTAAACACAAATCCGTTTTCGGTTTTTCTCCATCACGTAGGGATTTTTTTTATGGGCTTGGCAGTTTTTTTCCACTAAATTAGTCAGGTACGAATACATATTTCAGCCTAACTCGAGAACGACTTATCCGATTTTCATGAACAAATTTCATGGTTAACAATATTATATTTAATTTAAATCTACATTATTTTGTTCTATATTTTATAGTTTTGAAATTATTAAAAAATTTAAGAGGTTAAAAATTTTTTTTTTGCAAAGTTCGTTATTTTTTTTAGGTTAAAAATGCAATAAAAAAAAAAGAAGCACCGAATTGTTAGTCGACCTACAGCGTTTTGACGACTGAGCACCCGAAGCCTGGTTCTTATTAACCTGGGCATTTCGTGAGCGCACTTCAGCCTTCGCTTCTTCAGCCGTCATGCCATCTCTGATCTTGGCTTTCATACGACGTTTTTGGGCACCATTGAAATAATCCTTTCTCTTTTAGCCCGTCGCTTCGCTTGGTACGCTTGATTCCTTAGCATCAGGCTCCGTCGTGTCATTAGCTCTTGGTTCCAGTGAACCGTGAGAGCTAACTTCGGCATTTAGCTCGAAATCATGGAGGATGGCAGTTATGTCCATGTCCTCAACTTCTCCGGCACTGACCGGCGAACGAAGTAGAGTATCTTCATCTGACTCCGTTATATTTATTTTTATGTTATTTATTTGTTTGTCCATAAAAAAGTTATTTTCAAAGGTGAACGCAGAGCTCCCATTCGTACATAAGGCTATTTACACTGGAAGGTCGCCCGGTATTCCAGGGGATGTCTCCGTTTGCGATGCATATGCTTTAATTCCCTGCACCATTCAGCACGATTGCACGATTGCAAGAACACCTTGGCTTGGGAATTGGTTGAGATTTAGTTTTCGGAATCTCTCCAAGAACCTGTCCGACATGGCTGAACCTAGGCCGGCATAGCTCCTTGGTTCATTGACCCTACTTAAGCCCCCTCACCACGTCAAGGTACATCAACTAAGAGGAGAACTGATGTTCTGGAACAATATTTCGCTCTGCTAGATGGGGCGTTATTTTCTGGAAGAGGACCTTTTCGAACAGCTTTGATAGTATAGATAATAAGCTGATAGGTCTCTATGACGTAATTTGAGTAGCGTCTTTACCCGGTTTTTGGATCATGACAATTTCTGAAATCTTCCAAGAGGACGGGAAAACCCCCACTCTTAAGATGGCGTTAAAAATTAACAATATAATTCTTACAGCGCAATCTGGCAAGTTCATCAGCATTGAACTAGTAATACGATTTTTTTCGCATCAAGCTTTTTGATTGCCATTTGAATTGAGGGCAGCCGCATCCTTATATGATTTTCAGTGGAATCGCTGATGTATGGAGGATTAATATCACTATTTATGTCATGTGGAGTGAAAACGTTTTCCAGATGGCTAGCAAAAGCATTTGCTCGTTCACTTGGATTTTTAGCGCAACTAAGGTCCGCAAGTCTTAGTGGTGGTTCGGAGGAAGTAGGGCACTTCATGCGCTTAACAGCTTTCCATAGGCTGTGGTGGGTTTTTGTTGTTTGATTCAAGTTACTGAAAAAAAAACAATAAACAAAAAAAAAATGATAAACGAACCCTAGAATCTGTTGAGATTGATCACCTCGGCTGGATTCTAAGATACACTCTTATAAAAAGGAGGTGAATAAGTATATGGCCAATATTTATGACGTTAAATTTTTAATCATTTGTTTTTGAAAAACAAAAATAATAATATTGAATTTTATAAGTTTTTATTAAACACACTATGCTTAAGTTAATGTAAAATCTCTTATATAAGCAATATTTGTATATACCTCATACTTTCTATAAAAAGGGAGGTGTAGTGCCTTCCCTGCCTACCATCACTAGTTACTACTAAATAATACATACCTAGCTTGTAAGTACTACATTATACAATACAGTAATAAGATAAGATGTAGATTAATAAAGTTTGGCACGATGGTCTCCTCACAAAAGTAAAACGACTTCTTCCTGCAAACACCCACAAGCTGATTAAAAGTTACTTGACTGATAGAACATTTAAGGTACGGTCAAAAAATGTATTTTCACCAGTTCAGAAGATTTCTGCAGGCGTCCCCCAAGGAAGTATACTTGGCCCGCTATTATACATCGTCTATGCATCTGATATGCCTACAAATAGAAAATCAAAGTAAATCCATCAAAATGTGCCCATGTGACTTTCACACTAAGAATGACAAATTGTCTGCCAATAAATATAAATAATCCATCTAAACAGACGCCTAACATGGTCACGTCACATTGAGGCCAAAATTTCGGCTATAAAACTAAAAACAGCTCAACTAATGTAGCTAATAGGTCCATTTTCATCTCTTTCTTTGGAATATAAAGTCTTGTTATTAAACCAATTTGGACATATGGCATTCAGCTATGGGGAACTGCGTGTGCATCTAACATAAAAAAGTTACAAAGAAGATAGCCGAATTTTTTACGAACAATAGTCTGCGCCCCCTGGTATATAAGAAATGAGAATATCCACAGAGATCTAGAAATTCAAACGGTTCGGGAGGAAATTGAAAAATATTGTACTCAGTACGTTCACAAGCTGTCGACCCATCCAAACGCCCTCGCCAGGTGCCTGTTACAATTCGAGGGACACAGAAGGCTTAAGAGAAGTGATACCTTGCGCCTAGTGAGAAGAGACATATAACTTTTTATTTAACAGTAGAATATTTCTTTTATTCTTAAGATTTGAGTACAAGTAACTAAATAGTTATTACAGTGGTAATAATCTATCTTTTTTGCAGTTAATATTTGGATACTTATTGTAATTTTCTTATAGAAAGATTCAATAATAATAATAATTTAAAAATAAAATAAAAATTCCGCTCATGAGGGCAGTTGATCAACAACAAATATACATTGCAGAAACCACGTCTGTCGAAGCTCGTGCACAAAAATTAATCCCTTTAAAAATATTACAAACAATTACATAATAGTGAAAAAATCGAAAATCTCACCGCATTTATAGGAGAAACATTAACAGCGGTAAAAAAACAAAAAGCATTTGTACCTGTAACACTGGTCAACAAAATTTTGTAACAAGAAAGGTACTTACCAATTTGGAATTACCTAAATACCCTCATTTTATCACCGTATTTATTTTGATTCCATCAGTTCTAGTTTTCGTGTTAAAGCTACTACCCGTAAAATTTAAAATTAACCATTTTTGTTCCACTTTTGCATTCAGAGATTTTATTTATGTGAATAGTATAGTGTTTTTTTCTATTTATTGAGTTAAGCGACTGTTAAATAATGTCAAGAAAGTGCAAAAATGATCCTGACAAGTTTTGTTATATTTGTGGTAACATTACTTTTAAAACTCAGCGAAGGAATTTGACACCATTAGTGACTAAGCTATATGAACAGTATTTTGGCTTTGCCGTCGGATAGCAAGACAAAGCGTGGGTTCCACACATCTGCTGTGTTACATGTGTGTCTATGCCATTTGCAATCCCCGTAATTTGGACAGAACCAACGAATCACTCATCTGATTGTTATTTTTGTGTTACTGATACGAAAGGTATCACAATTAAAACAAAAAATAAAATAACATATCCTGACCTGCCATCTGCTAAAAGACCGATCCCTCATAGTGAGGAACTACCTGTACCAGAACCACCAGAAAGTTATGGACAGGAGTGGTGACGGCTTTTTATATTTGAAGGAAAAGTTTCCTAAATTGAGTGAGGCAAAAATTAAAGAGGGCATATTTGTTGGCCCACAAATCAGACAATTGATGAAAGACGACATATTTAAAGAAAAACTCAGTGATTTGGAAAAATCTGCTTGGGAATCTTTCATGAAAGTAACTTTCAATTTTCTAGGAAATCACCGATCAAATGACTATAAAACTATTGTCGCGGAGCTGCTATCTGCTTATAAGGCTTTGGGTTGTAATATGTCATTGAAAATACACTTCTTTCATTCACATTTAGACTTTTTTCCTGAAAATTTGGGCGCCGTCAGCGATGAACATGGTGAAAGATTCCACCAAGACATTTCTAATATGGAAAAACGATACCAGGGCAAGTGGAGTCCACGTATGCTAGCGGATTACTGTTGGACATTACAACGAGATGTACCTGAAGCAAAATACAGCAGAAAATCATAAAATTTTATTTAAATTAATACTGTAACATAATAAAATAACTTACTTTTGTTAACAAAATCTCAAATTTTCTAAATTTATATAATATCTAATTACAAAAAAACTATTCGTATTGGAAGCATTCTAATTTTATTTATATTATCCATATCCTTGTCCTAAACATAGCAAGATAAAAGTTTTCATGTTACACACAAAAAGTTTTTTTTTGTCGACCAGTGTAATTAATATTTAGTAATAACCAAACACAAAAGTGTAAAAATAAGATTAAGTAAAAGAGTTCAGGAGAACTCTTCTTTAAAGGAAGGAGAAGTTACATATACAAATAGTCAAACCACCACTGATAGAATTGATCAGTTTTTACAAATAATAAAACAAACATAAATCGAACAAGAGTTCAATACACTCTGTGACTTTGTTTAATAAATTTAGTAATGTAAATAAAGCATGAATTTCGTATTTAAATATTATACATAAGAGTGTCATTAAGTGAATTGCATTATTAAGTATTTTTTAGAATTAATAAGAACTTAAGTGGGTTAATAAAATTTAATACAATTTTGATATTTTGTTTGTGTAATTAATAATTTTTTGTAAAGTTGTTGCAAGTGAGCATAAACTTCATTAAAAGAAAAAGAAAAGAGAAATGACCGCTGACATTGCGACAGCTGGGAAAAATATAAAATGTAAAACATAACAAACAGTTGGTTAGTTTTAGTTCCATCCTCTTCGAGTACACTTAAATAAAAATTTCATAAAAAAAGAAATAGTTTGTTTTTATTTATTTATTTATTTTAAATAAAAAATAACACAAACAAATTTTATAAAATTGGTGCAGTCGGTAGGATCCTTAAAAAGTAAAAAGGATTCAGTGATTCGAACCTATCGTGTTACGTTCTAAATAAAAGTGAACAAATCCTGCGAATCCTACGGATGGAACAAGCTCAACCGGAATTGAATCCAGTGACACTAGTCGAACAGCTCGCTAGAAAGGATGAACAATTAGAACAACTACGACAGGCCTACATAGAATTACAACAACGACAACAGGAACCACCACATCCGGCACAACTAAACCAAGTAGAACAAATCTTCAAAAACGTAGCGCATTTACCAACGTTCACAGGAGAAGGTCAAATAACAATCAATTTTTTCATGAGTAACGTTGAATATTTGCTTTCAACAATAAACAGCGAGGAACTAAAGAAAGAAGCAGTTAAAGCAATATACTATAGATGCATACAGGGAGAAGCGAAGAACACTATAATCAATATACAACAACCAGAACAACTGGGAACTGATTAAAAAAATATTAAAACTCAGATATAGGCCAGATATAGAACACCATCAAATTTACAGAAGAGTAAACAACATAAGTGTAAATACGGTGAGTGAATAAGCAAGAGAAGTGCAGAATATAAAATACAAAGCAGATGAACTTATAATATATCATAAAGGTGATCATTGCACTGATTTAACTAATATCGATAGTGTACTAGTAAATACTATAAAAGAAATAACACAGGGTACCTTATTAGATAAAATTTATAATGAAAGAGAATTAGGAAGTATATTAGAAATCATGATGAGACGAAGGTACGAGGACAGTTGTATAAGACCTGAATTTAGAAAGTATAGGCAGGTAAAAACATTAATTACACCATGAATAAAGGACAAAGAAATTCCTATAACAATTATGATAATAATAAAACAAATAATAATAAATTTAATAAGACACCCTGGTCCAAATTTCAGCCAAAATCGCTGGAATCAACTCAGGCAAAGCCAAAACGAGCCTATGGAAGCAGATAACGTAGAAGCAAGATATAACAGTTTTAATAATTCGGGTAATAACCAAAAGTTCGCACAGGTAGGAAATCCTAGTCCTAATTTCACCCAAAATCGCTGGACTCAAACCAGGCAAGACCTAAACGAGCAAATGGAATTCGGTAATACAGAAATAAATGATCAAATAGCAGGACATTCTGAGCCCAGCTTATGCCAAAGGCGAACCAACTCAGTTTTTTAGAGAAACAACTCGGACTGTTTACCCACGATAGTAATTACAATTAATGGAAGAAAATATATTGCGCTAATAGATACGGGAGCAAATATAAGTTTAGTTGACGAGAATATAAATGATTTTAAAAGAATTTTACTGAAGGAACCAATTGAGATTAGTACAATAAATAAGAAAAATATAATCAGATGTGTAGCGTTTCACATTCAAAAAAATGAAAAAAAAATAACTTCCTTTTTCCTTGAACGGCCGAACGAGTAGCATCAAGACCACAAGCAATAAGATTAAAAATTTTTAGAAAATTTTGAAACATCCTCGTGTAGAATCTGCAATAAATTTGTAGACAATAATAAGAATATCTGAGAAATAGTCTGCAGAAATATTTTTGAGAGCGGCTTGGAAAAGAAAAAAAAAACAAAATCTTTGAACATTAAAGTTTTACTTGTTAGACATTGTGAGGGAAGGTTCCCGACCGGGTCAACAATTTATATTTTTTACCAGCATTAAGCTTGCGGGTGAAGTTGCTTGATTTTCAAGACTTGCTTATCAAGAAACCCCTTGCAAGGTGTTAATTTAGGCTATATAGAGAGGTTAACTAAAATCATATTCAACAGTCACACATAAGGAACATAATCAATTAACATTTTTCGATGACAACAACACATGCATAAAGTCAACAACAACATAACAAAATAACCACAATTCAAGTCTAATGGACAACCGCAAGAACTAAATTTACTCTACACTGTAATTCTACTACAATAAGTATCAGACACTAAAGAAAGAAAACATTAACTTATTCATCTCATCTTTCCTTAGTCCAAAGCAACATGTTCGACGAGGCCTCATCGACCATCACTTGTATATTTGGTGAGTTTTAATATTTTTTATTTTTTCATATCTATTATATTGTTTTCTTTCTTAATCGTGCTATTGATCATGTACTATATTTACCTCGATCTATAATTTATATGAGAAAAAGAAAAACGAAAAAAAAACATTCTGAGAATAAGAATAATTAAATAAAAACAAAAGCAAAACAAACCAGAACAAATAAAAAAAAAACAGAATGAATTGTATTAATTTAACTATGAGAATATCCATCCAATATATAAAAATCTGGCTGACAGCCCATTCTCAAACAAATCCAATAAATAATCAAAATCATATCAATGGTATTTGCCGGTTCGTTATCGTTGCAGCAGTAGCCTTAATTGCACCGATGCTCGCGTGCCGTTCAGGCTACTCTACTCCATTTTCGCATACACATTTAGATACCGCCAGATCAGGTAATCCGGGCGGCATTACCACGGAATACCACGTGGAGGCAGTGAGATGCTTGGGTAGTTCAGTGAAGGAATCACCTCTGGCTATTCACAAGTGAATAGCGATCAGCAGGCTTTCAACCTCCATGAAATACCCCATCCCTCTGCATACTAATGTATGTAGAAATTACCTCGTATTCCTAACACAAATAGCCGAGTATAAGGTCTCTGGGAAATTACCTACACTCATTACTATCTCGTTGGTAGCCGAATACGAAGGTCTTTGGAAATTACCTCGTATTCGTAACACCACTAGCCGAGTGCACGGTCTTTGGAAATTACCTGCATTCGATACTAACAGCTAACGCTATAATAAGTAACTTCTTTAACACAGGGAAGTCGAACACTTCACAATCCGAGCCAAGCGATTCAGCCGTGTACTAGCAAAGTGTGGGCCAACTGAGCAAGCCGAGTCTCATTACAGCGAGTCCACCGTGTGAACGAGGAGTTAAAGCCCAAGCGATCTGAAAGTATCGCTGAACGAATCACAAAACCCTCCATACATATCTTTGTGTTTATAAAGGGTGTCCGAACAAGAACGCAAGATTTAAATTTGGCGCCATTCGAAGTGTCATTGTTTGACATTTGAATAATTGTTATTGTTTGCTAGTAGAAGGTACGAGGTTAGTAAAAAATGAACATGGACAGGGAAGGGAGTTCGTTAATTGGGTATTGGAGAGACAACATGAAAATGCTGATTTTGCTGGGATGAGGAAAATCGTCGAGTGATTCACGAGAAGCAAATGCATCCTCAACGTGTCACTGTGTGGTGTGGTTTTTGGGCTGGAGGAATCATTGGACCTTTTTCTATGAAAATGAGGCAGGTCAAGCGCAAACAGTCAACGGTGTTCGGTATTGTGAAATGATAACCAGTTTTTTCTTGCCTAGAATTGAAGAAATTAATGTGGAGGGCTTGTGGTTTCAACAAGACGGCGCCACATGTCATACAGCCAGAGAAACAATTCAATTGCTGCATCAGTCATTTATTAAAAATTTTAATCTTGCGTTCTTGTTGGGACACCCTTTATATTTTAAGTTATTCTTCGTAAATAAAAATTGTTCTGTGTTAAGACCAAATTTCAACATGTTTTAATTCAAAGGAAGCAGACCTTTGGTAAGAACCTGGGCTGACTGAGTCACACCCCAGCTGGAAAAGTAAATTGCGTTACAATATAACTTATTTCAGTTAGAAAATATAAAATTAACATGAGGGCTAAAAAGCTGCTCCTGCATCCTTAATTTAGTTTGAACGTTTTGCAAAGAAAACAAAAAGGGACAGATAGCATAGCATTATATATGTTTTGTCGCTTTTAGTTTTTCATCAATTAATTTTTTTTTATTAATTAATAAATATTTAACCAAGATTGATAGAAATATTAGATTACGCCATCCCGCACATAAAAAAAAATTAATTTTCTGCGCATGTAGCACAAATGACGTTACGCGATGTGTTCCTAGCAGCTAGCTAAATGTTTTTGTCCGGTCTCAGTCGGCCCGGTCGGTATCCTTAGAAAGCGTTTGTATCAATTTTTAGCGACATCCCTTTACAAATAGAATTTTAATTGTCAAAAAAACCAACCAAATAAATACAGTCCTTAATTACTAAGAAATATGTGTTAGAAATAAATTATCAATTTCTCTTGTAATTATGGTTCACTATTTTAACGATAATTACTTCCACATAAGAGATAGACATACATATGTTGTCGCGGACTTTTTTGTAGGACTTTTATTATAAACATCGTCCATACATTATACTTATATACATATGTACGTTTATACTATATTTTTCTTTATTATCAGCTGAATTAAATTTGCAAAAATGTTGAATTGGTAAATTAAGAAAAAAATCTAATTCTTTTCATGGGGTAAAATCATAAGGTAAGCATAAGAGTGGGATTCTAGAGAAGAAATTAATTCCTTTTCAACCGTCGTTTACACTTCAGACAATAAAGCCCTTCAAGAGCAACTTAAGAAATTCTGGGAGCTGGAAGAGGTCGAAACTCAACCCAAAGAAAATGAGAATGATACTTATTGTGAACAATTTTTTCAAAAAACCACGACTCGAAGATCAGATGGCAGATACGTTGTCCGTCTTCCCTTCAAAAGAGAATTCCCACATGATAAATTTTTAGGTCCATCGCGTAGTATGGCTCTCGCCCAGTACTACAGAATGGAGAAAACACTCGAAAAATCTCCCAATTTAAAAACCGAATACTCAAAAGTCATACAGGAGTATCTTGACTTAGGCCACATGGAGCCAGTGGTTCATTTTGAGCCTCAACCGGAAAAGCAAACGTCCTTTTATCTGCCCCACCACGCAGTTCTTCGACCTGAAAGCAAAACAACAAAATTGAGAGTTGTATTTAACGCCCCAAAGAAAACGAATAGTGGATTTTCATTGAACGATGTGCTTTATCAAGGCCCAACCCTTCAGGCAGATTTGGTATAAACGATATTAAGTTGGCGACGCTACAAGTACGTCTTCACGGGCGATATACAGAAGATGTACAGACAAATTTTGGTGAACGAGTCTGATCGGCCGTATCAGAAAATTTTATTTCGAGAAAATAAACAAGGCGCAGTGAAATCTTTTCAGCTGAAAACGGTGACTTTCGGAGTCAACTGCGCGCCCTTTTTGGCCATTCGGACTCTACACGAGCTAAGCAAGGACTGCCAGAATATATATCCCATGGCGTCCACCATATTAACAACCGAGATATATGTCGACGACATTTTATCAGGTGGCCACACGTTACAAGAAGCTAAGCTGAAACAAGAACAGCTCACAAAGGCATTAAACTCCGCAGGATTCCCCATCAAAAAAATTACAGCAAATAACTGTTTTCTATTTCATAATGTGCCCCGGGAGGATCTTCTAGATGAAGATTTTTTGAAATTTGATGATTCCAGCACCTTAAAAAATTTAGGCATTCGCTGGAATGCAAAAGCAGATTATTTTTACTACTTCATGGATCCAGTAGAAACATTGCCCTCCACCACAAAAAGAAAAATATTATCTTCAATTGCAAGGCTCTTCGACCCTCTAGGATGGGTAGGCCCTATTGTGATAAGTGCAAAACTTCTAATGCAAGAGCTTTGGAGCGAAAAATGTGAGTGGGATGAAGATGTGTCTCCACAAATTATAGCTAAATGGAATTCATTTGTTAAACACTTACCGCAAATATCAACTCTAAAAATTCCTAGATGGACAAACTTTTCTCTACAGGCCAACATACACTTTCACGGATTCTGCGACGCCTCCGAAAAGGCCTACTGCGCAGTAATTTTCATGAGGACTGAAAGCCCTGAGGGCGATATTCACAGCCACATGCTTTTGGCGAAAACGAAAGTGGCACCGTTGAAAAGAACCACCATACCAAAGTTGGAGCTATGTGGAGCTGTACTGTTAACAAAATTATGGCAAAACTTCTCAAAGACGATTCAGTTTTCATATGAATTATTTCTGTGGACCGATTCATCAATCGTGCTCGGATGGCTACAGAAAGACCCTAATTCTCTAAAAACATTTGTGGGAAATCGCATTTCGCAAATTCTTAGTGCAACCAGTTTACATCACTGGAAACACGTGAAAACCGAAGAGAACCCAGCTGACTTAGGGAGTCGGGGCTGCCACCCGCATGAGCTTGCTCAGAACACACTCTGGTGGCATGGGCCCACTTGGCTGAAACAACCAACGGCTGACTGGCCAACACCCCGCACCTTTGACCCCTCGGATTTAGAAAGCAAAAAAGGTCAACAAACCTCCCATGGGGACGAGCGTGTCGAAGAAGATTGTGTTAATCTTCATTTAAAAGAAAGCCATAAAGAAACGCCAAGGCCACACGACGTGCTAGAAGAATTTTCATCTCTCAATCGAGCACTACGTGTCGTGAGTTATCAGCTGCGCTTTATTAATCGTTTAAAACATAAACAAGCTGCAACTGAACTATTTATCACCGCCACGAAATTACAGTCACTAAAAATAGACTCATCGCTCTTGCCCAGAAACTTCATTTTAGCAGTGAATACAAATGTCTCAAAGAAAATAAACTTCTCTCCCGTAGAAGTAGACTATTGCCCCTAAGTCCATACCTGGACGAAAATAATCTTATTCGTGTTGGTGGGCGCTTGCATAATTCTGGACTTACTCACGAGGAACAACATCCAATTATATTACCAGAAGAATCCCACTTCGCGAAACTTTTAGTTGATTTCACGCATCGAATTTTACTACATGCAGAGCATCAAATCATGCTGCGAGCGATTCGGCAAGGATATTACATTCCCAGATTGAAAAATCTTGTACGTAAATGTATTCGAAACTGTAAGGCTTGTACAGTTTATAAACGACGGTTCCAACAACAAATAATGGCCTCACTACCTGCAGAAAGAGTAAACTTTTCATTGCAATTTACGTATACTGGAGTAGATTTTGCTGGGCCTTTCAGCATCAAATCCTCCAATCTAAGAAATGCCAAACTTTTAAAAGGCTATGCTGCAGTTTTTGTATGCTTTTCCACACGCGCAGTTCATTTAGAAACCTGTTCAGATCTTTCAACCGATGCCTTTCTGGCATGCTTCAGCCGTTTTACTGGACGCAGAGGTCTTCCAAAAACTCTGTTTTCCGACAACGGAAGGAATTTTATAGGCGCAAATTACGCGCTTCTTAAAATTCACAATAACTTTCTCAAAACAGCAGAACAGCATTTAGTGAACAAATATAGCTCATTCGGGTTTACATGGTCGTTTATACCGCCGTACGCGCCCCACATGGGTGGCCTCTGGGAGGCTGCCGTGAAGAGCATGAAAACACATTTGAAAAAGATAACCAACTCTCGTCACTTCACATTCGAAGAATTCACCACGCTGTTAGTACGAATCGAAGCTGTCCTTAATTCGAGACCATTGTCATCTATAACGGAGAATCCAGACGAGATTTTGCCCTTGACTCCCGGTCATTTACTACGAGGCGCTCCTATTATTGCTTCCCCGGAAGCTCCTTCGGACCCTCCACTAAAGGAAACTTTTGAAACGCTGGAATCAGCTTAAAGCATTGCAACACATTTTTGCCAAAAGATGGAAGAATGAATACATCACGGAGCTACAACGCCGTTATAAATGGAAGAAAGAGCGCGATAATATCAAAATCAATGATATCGTCATAGTAAAAGACGATTTATTACCCCTAACCGAATGGCGCTTGGGGCGAGTTACTAATCTAGTGTACGGGAATGATAATAAAGTTCGAGTGGCAGATATCTTTACGCAAGGCGGAATTATACGAAGATCGATTGTTAAAATTTGTATCTTACCCACCGCTGAGGATCACCACGAACCACCCAAACCCCAATCCACTAAATAGTGGCCAATTGAAAATTAAAGAAACAAAACCAACAAACACTCATAAAAATTAATTGCACATTTTTTCTTTATCACTGTATATATTTCTTTTCGATTTCTTTGTCTCTCTTTAGATGGAGTGGCGGCGCCCTAGATGTCATCTTTGCCATAAAAATCACCCTCTTAAATATTGCCCAGTTTTGGTAAATCAGAGCGTTGAGGCTCGTCGCATGTCAATAAAAAAGCAAGGGTATTGTCTAAATTGCTTGGCACACTCTCACGAGCGATACTGGTGTACCTCACGAGGTTGCTGCACTGTGCTGATGAACGGCAAGGAATGTAATGCCAAACATCATTCCATGTTGCATTGGACGGTTAAAAAGCCATCATCATCCAGCTTTGAAGATAACAGTAATAACGATTTTCCATGGCCAGACGCGGAGACCGACTCATCATTTTTTGAATCCGATATAGAGCCAACTGATGCCCTTGAACTGAAGGACTTTGATGATGATAACAATTCTCCTCCTGAGAAACCGAAGTTGTCCTTGTCGGCTCATGTCAAACCATCATCGCCTTCTATCAATCCATCATCCTCTGCTAGTAACCATCTTGACGCCACATTAATAACACCGTTACTACGAGTCAACCTCAACTACAGAGGCCAGAAAATGTACACAACATTTTTAGTTAATCCACAAGCTCTCCACTCAAAACTTCTTGCAGAAGTAGCCGAAATGTTGCCTGAGTTCAGGAGCAAGGTGGGCCCAATGGGAAAATTGTGCGGCCGGTTTGTTTTGGAGCCAGCCTTTCCACACTCCGAAAAGGACGAGATCATCATTGATTTGCCAATCGTAGAAAGATTGGAGATTAACCCCCCTCGGGTTCTAAGAGATAACACCGTGGTCCAGCATTTTAAATCGCACCTAGCCCACCCGGCTTTGGACTCCGTCACCGAAATTGATGGCATATTGGGGGCAGACGTCTCCAGCCAAATAACCCAGTCATCAGCTCTGGAAATTAAGTTTGACCGTGCCACCGCAACCAAAACTAGCTTTGGTTACATTATTTCCGGATACTGGAACGGATGCGATTGCCATCCTTCGGCGGCGGGAGTATGTTGAATCCAGTTCAACAAGATAAGAAGAAAATTTTTTTTTTTTTTTTTATATATTTCTAAATTTTTTATTTAAGTTTTTTCTTTGTTGTGAGTACCACGGTTTGACACCACGGTACGCACAAACCTGACCTTGAAGTCGTTGCATTTAATTTACCTTTTCTTTTGTTATTTAACGGAACTTTGATAACTGTTGAATTCTTTCTCAAAGTCATTGTAATGTTATAATTTTAAGTTAGTCTCGATAAGAACTCACAACGGGCAAGAAGCCAAATATTATTGAAAATTATTTAAAGATTTATCTCTTTTTGGAAAACTAAAATTAAGGAAAAGGGAGTTACCCCGATCCTCCATTTTGTTTTAATTAAATATTGTAGATTTCATTAACTGCTTAGTGAATGATAGTCTTCGTGAATTCTAATGTTTGGTGGGAATAAATATGAATGTTTTCTGGATTTTTTTTAGATACTTGATTGTTCGAGTTATCTAACCGTTAACCTCTGCATATTATTTTCAATTAAATTGTTGGTGTCCAAGGAGATCTGTTTTTTATTTTGCGAGCTATTTGTGTTTGGTTGTTTGTAAATTAAATATGTTATTGCACTTAATAATATGTGGATTTACATTATATGGCATTATGTAATTTAATGTCCCATATTAAAAAAAGAACTAATGATAGAAGAAAAAAAATATATAGTGCAGAAGTTAGAGAATTTATTTACAGATAATGAGTACAAACTGCATCCATAACCAGGTATTGTATACCCATATTGATCTAAACCTACTATTGCTAATCATAAAGCTTACCCTGATTGAACCTTTTATGAGAAGAAACAGATTAAAAATTCAAAAGTTTTATATTTTAAAATTTAATTCATATATTTACATATATTTATGTATGAATATTTATGTATGCATAAAAATATATAAGAAGAATATTTCCTCAATTTTTTTTAAGTATCCACGAATAGCAGAAGATACTGTAAGGAAAAAATATTTTTTTGTTGGGAAAAAGAATAAAATTTTTTTTTGTTTGTTATTTTTTTTCATTATACACTATTATTTTAAAATTTTATTAAAAATGATCAGTCATACACCTGTTAAGAATACGGACGCACTCATGGCACAATCTCCATTTAGTCCGCCACATAGAGTCAAGTATTGTTAATACAGTGTGTGATATTTGTAAAGAACAACAAGACGGAAAGGTTGAATGTCTCACAATCAGTAGATGCAATCATTCTTTTCATCGATATTGCATTGAAAATTATTTATCCAATCATACAACGTGTCCAGTTTGTTTTCTTTCATGTGACTTATCGGATCTAAAAAAAATTAAATTCGCAACAAAATCAGTTCGAGCGAGAAGTAAATCTCTTGGTACTACAGCAGGATATCAATATTCTACACGTAGCGGTAACCCTAGCCTAAGTCAAGATAGGCAATTACAGGCATCAGTAGCTAGTTCAAATATTGCAAATCTTAGTGTTGAAAAAGAAACGTCCCTAAATGAGGCAATGTCGCAGAAAAGTGATACAGTGAAAGATAAAGAGGATGGTGCTACTGCACTCGATTATGTGGAAATTAATAAAATGGCAGAAGTCAATTTAGAAAAGGCTCTTAAAAACTTTAGTGATTTACCACATAATATTACCTCACCCACAATAGACTATAATAAAATAAATATCATGATTGAACATAATATCGCGAAAGCTTTTCAGAAATTAGACTTGATGTCAGGAAGCTCTCAAGCTACACAACAATTACCTCAATTTTGTCCCAGAGCAGTTGAAAACCCTACACACATTCAGAACTCAACTGCACAGAATTTGGCATATCGAAACGAAAATGTTGGAAACAGTAGACCAAATTTTTTTAACCTGCTTCAACCTCCTCAATATAATTTACAGCAACAGCAACATGTATTTCATAATAATCAAAATTCATTTAACATTCAGCGACAACCAAATCCTTCAAATTTTAATTTTAACATACGTGCACAAAATAGAAACAATTCTGCAAGAGAAGATCCTTCTTTAAATTCTCAAAATTATCGTCAAATCCCAGCAAACAATTGTTTGGCAAATTCAAATTTTAATTCAGATAAGGTTACCTCGATTATTCAGAATTGGGATTTGAAATTCGATGGCAAACCTAATGGTCTGTATATAGAAGAATTTTTATTTCGTCTACATTCTCTTACAAAAGACTACTTCAACGGCGATTTTAATTTTATTCGTCCAAATTTACATATTGTTCTAACAGGTAAAGCAAAGAAGTGGTTATGGTCGTATCACAAACGAGCCCAACCAATTATTTGGGAAGAATTCTGCAACGCTATTAGAGAACAATATAAAGATTGTAAATCATCGTTCGATATACGAGAAGAAATACGTAGTCGTAAGCAAAAAATTGGTGAAACCTTCAATATGTTTTTCGAGCATATAACTTCACTAATTGACCGTTTACCTAATCCTATTCCGGAGAGTGAACTTATTGAGATTATTATGAGAAACTTGAGGCCAGGTATAAGACACGAGTTATTATATCAACCAATTTCATCTGTAACATCTGCCGAAAACTAGTACAAATCCGTGAATCTTTTTTGAATGATGACTATGTACGTCGAAATTTTGCTTTTAGAAATCCACAAGGTTATCTGCCACGTAAACAAATTTCTGAGATTGATAGTGCATACGTAGACAAAAATAGTAATTTAGATTTTGAATCGTCAGTAGAATCTATAAATAAGCCCCAAGTAGTTCCTCGATGCTGGAATTGTGACCAGCTCGGTCACTTATACGAAGATTGTTTATTAGAGAGAACAATATTTTGCTATGGGTGTGGTACCAAAAATGCCTACAAACCACAGTGCAATAATTGCTTAACTCGTAAAACTTCAAAAAACTCGAAAATTCATGTTCCTCTGAGGGAAAAGTAACTGATATTAAAAAAAATCTAATATACAACCTGATATTAATAATTATCCAGACTTTGACACAACTACTACAAGTACAACTAATAATTCGTTTAATACTCAAACCACTAATAATGACTGTCAAACAAATTTAATCAATATTAAAATAATGAAGGCAGTACACATTCTGCATGAAGAGGATAAAATCGATTTGAATAAAATAATTTATCCCAAGTTACCTTTTCATGAACGCATAAAAAATTATTTTAAGAAACGTGAGGAAATATTTAAAAATTTTTCAATTACCGCAATTTCAAAACGGCAAAAAAGATCATCTAAGCGACTTCGTAATTTTTATAAACGTAGAAAAATAAGCTCAAGATTACTTGTTTCAGCTATTGTTACTGTACCTAATGACGTGCGCTACTACGCGAAAGTAACTTTTCTTAAATTTCTAGAATATGGTTTACTTGATACAGGTGCCAGCATTAGCTGCATTGGCTCTGATTTAGCACTCGAAGATTTTTCTAAATACCCGAATTTTACTAAATGCAATTCTTTTGTCAAAACGGCAGATGGAAAACCACAAAAAGTCTTAGGTTGGCTAAACGTTGACATCAAATTTAAAGACGAGTGTCGTAAGCTAAATATTTTTGTGATTCCTTCACTTTCTCATAGACTAATATTGGGCATTGATTTTTGGAAAAAGTTTAATATAATTCCAGATGTTAATGTCAAAACAAAATTCCTTTTGTATCACCATTAACAAGTACTAAAGTGTTGTGCTTATTGAACACATCACATGTCGCTCTCATTTGATCATATGTTTCTTAACGAAACTTATCATATTGAAGAAAAAAGATAATTGCGCCAGTCGCTTTAAGTCAGTGTTCGATTCTTATTAATAGTTAACACATATTTTTCCTGTTCTATAAGTCAAGTAAAGCTTAAGAGTGTTGAATTAAATAAAGTTAATATATTACAAATATAAGTAAAGTGTTTTCAATTGTGTGGTGAAATAACATCACCCAGATTTACCTACATACAGTCCACCCCAACATTTTTCACCCCATCATTTGATCCAACGAACCGGATTCAAGAGACAGAGATTCTATTTGTATTTCATTTTCTATCGTTTTACATAGTGAAGTAAAACAACAGGTTTGTGTAACCTTTTATATTCTATTTCATGTTTGATAGCAAGTGCATTTATTATACTTACTGCTATTCATTGCTAACTGTACATATATTTTAAAGTGGGAAAATTCTAACTTTGAAGAAGGGAAGATTAAAATTTTATTAAACAAAATTAATAAAATGAAACTTAATTCCAAATAAAGTTCAAAATAATATATTTCCATACTATATTTCCATAATATATTTTCATAACATATTTCCATAAATATTATAAATTGCAAAAATAAAAAGACAAAAAAAATTATTTTGAAGGTCAAATCTACATACAAATATACGGTTCCCATTTACTTATTTTCGCGGATATACATACATACATTTATTTTCAAAGGAAAAAAATAAAGATTTATCTGAAATATCTTTAAATATATGTACATACACTGCATACATTTCTTAAGGAGAATATAAAAATATTTACATACAGACACATATTAAAATATTGAAGTATATGTGTGCGTACATTACGGACCTTTCCCCTTTCATTTACGTACAAAATTTCAATACTCTTTTACTTTAATTTCTCATGTAATAATTAAAGCAACGATCAAACAAGGTAGCGATCATTTACCTTACTCTCATTTGGTTTTGTTTCCCCTACAAAATAAAAAACAAGTCAAGCAATTATCATTTGCATTTATTTCCAAAAAGAACAAAAAATTACTACCTGCCTTCCAATTAGCGGAGAAAAAGGTTACATATTTAATACATCCCTTATCATATTTGTTATGATCGTATAGTTGCGATCACAATTTTAGCACACATTTTCTATATTTTCTCATGGTGATCATATGAAATAAATTTCAATAAATTTATTCAACAATATATTTTTCTATTATTATTAGTTAACAAAAAAAAAAAAAGGAAAAATAAAAATTATTGAAAGAAAAAAAAAAAATTCTTTCATAGCAAAAAAATAATCAAAAATTGCAAATAATTTTTAAATTGCTGATAAATAATTTCTTTATTCATGCCGATTATAACTTAAAATATATTCATATTTTTTGGAATTTGATATAAGAAAAAGTAAACAATATAAAACACGGTACTATTGGCTGCTATAATTTTACACACTTCTACTCATACAAACAATTGTATTTGATATACTTGTAACTTAACCCCCGCCAACAAAATCTTAACAATACTGAAAAAACCTAAGCCACGTAAAAACAAAACAAACAAACATTAAAATAAATTATATTATTCAAAATATCTATTTTAAATTTTCAAAAAAGGTTTTGTTTAATGTTAAAATTTATTTAATATACTATAAGAAATTCTGAACGTAACGTTAAAACAAAAAAAAAATATAACATTTTTTTTCTGTAAGGGGTTAATATTTTTTTTTTCGTTTTGCCAAGAAATTCATTTCAACTTTCCAGGTAAACACAAAATTCCATTGGCCTATTTCTACACCGGTCATTGAACTTTAATTATTACATCTGTTCAATAAAGATCTTTGTTTACATTCCATTGTAATTTTTGTCCTTCATCTTCAGTGGTTCTACATCGTTTTTTTTTTCGATACTTACATTGAAATTTTAATTCATAGTAAATGGATGAAAATTTTTACTATTCTTAAAAGTATTTTGGTTCATTTCAAAAAAAAAAAAAAAAGGAATATATATAAATATACCTATATATCTACATACACTTTGGTAAAAAATTATTCATCACTTTCATCTAGAAGAGAATAAATAAAGTTCTCTTGCATACTTCTACCTTTGAATATTCTACATTTTTAATACCATATCCTGTCGGTTTTTCAAGTTGTAGTTTTCGGCAATTAGTTGTAACATGGCTTTAGATCAATTTATTCGTTTGGCCGATAGTTTAGTAGATTTCGAATCAGATTTAAATGACGGTCGAATGCCCCTCACTTCAATACATATTGTTCATCTTCACAAAAGTGAGATCAAGTCTACTTGGGACCGAATTAAGGCTTCCTATGAACAATTCTTATTCGATCAGGACAACGAAGAGGAGGAGGAAAAAGCTGCAGATGACGCAGTCGACGTAGAAACCCTCCGAAATAAGTATAAGAATACTTATTTTACTTATTGTAACATTTTTTCAAAGTTGTCAGAGATATCTGACAAGTTCCGAAATGTCAGTATCCTAGATAATGAACCTCTAATCATTCCTGAACCGGCACATCAGGGGAATCCAGTTAGCACTAATTCTCATAGTGTTAATCTCCCTCCATCTGATATAGAAATCTTTAATGGGGACTATATGTCATGGCCAACTTTTCGAGACATCTTTACCGCTGTCTACATAAACAATTCTAGATTGAGTCCTGTTGAAAAACTCTTTCATTTGACACAAAAAACAAAGGGCGAAGCGCGGGAAGTCGTGCAAAAACATCCATTGACTAATAGTGGGTTTGAATTGGCTTGGTCTAACCTTCAAACACGATATGAAAATCATAGAATCCTAGTGAATGGACAACTAAAAATGCTTTTCACCCTACCATCAATTTCTTCCGAATCGGGATATGCGCTCAAACAGCTTCAAGGAAATATTAATTCGTGTATTTCAATTCTCAAATTGTACGATATTGATGTTGTTAGCTGGGATCCAATTTTTGTGTTCTTGTGTTCTCACTGCCTTCCTCATGCTACACTCACTTTGTGGGAACAAGGGCTTGGTGATAAAACCAGCATTCCAAAATGGGCAGATCTTGATTCATTTCTAACAAATAGACACAGGACTTTAGAATCCGTAGCTGAAATGCGTAAAAATCCTCAATCAAATATAAAGCCCAAGAAAGATATCATAATTACAAAGAAGATAAACACATTTCAGAATAATGTAACGACCCCAATGTGTCCATTGTGTCCAAAGGAAGCTCACATTATTCGAAAATGTCCTCGATTTTTAAAAATGGATTGTTCTACAAAATATAAAGAAATAAAGAAACAGAATCTCTGTCTTAATTGTTTCTCGAAAAGGCATTCTGTTAAAAATTGTACAAGTAAAAATAGTTGTTTTCAATGCAAAAAAAGGCACAATACTCTGCTTCATAGAGATTCAGTTGGTCCTAGCACACCAAAACAGAGTGAAAGAAGTATAAATATAGTCTCGAACCTAAATCCTAACTCAGTTCCATTTCAAAATTCTTCTCCCGTTCCTTCTTGTTCCACTAATAACTTAGTTCAAAACCATTTTGCTTCAAATTCAAAGGGAGTTTTGCTTGGCACGGCCATGGTAAAAATATGTCACGCAGATTTGGAATTTAGGGCTCGAGCACTTATTGATTCAGGGTCAGAAGGAACCTTTGTATCGGAAAGGTTATTCAATCGTTTGAAATTGCCGTTTACTAGAAAAAGTGCAAAAATATCAGGACTTAACAACACACTTTCTGCTACCGTACAGAAAGAGTGCTATTTTACTATGGGCTCTACTTTAGATGAGGACTGTCGAATTCATGTGAAAGCCTTAGTAGTCCCCCAGTTAGCGGGAAGTATTCCCTCTCAAACTTTTCTTCCTTCATCATTTTCAAATCTACCACCAATTCCGCTCGCAGATCCTTCATTCCATAGCAGTGCGAAGATTGATATTTTAATAGGAGGTGACTTGATTCCTTCTATCATGTGCTCTGGTGTCAAACATTTCGTATGTGGATCCTTGATGGCCCAAGAAACCATTTTTGGTTGGATTCTTTCAGGGCCAGTTACAAATAATAGTTCTGTGGGAAGTTCGAATATCGTTTCGTATTTCAGTGAAATTTCTTTAGATAAAGAAATTTCACGTTTCTGGGAGGTGGAAGACCTTCTCAGGAAGAATTTCATGTCCCCTTCTGAAAAAATATGTGAAGAGTTGTTCAAGAGGACGACTAGAAGAAGTCCAGAACTAAGATATATAGTATCTTTACCATTCAAAGAAGAAAATCCTGAAAAATTACTGTTGGGCGATTCAAGAAATAAGGCGTTGGCACAATTCTTTCGAAATGAAGCTAAACTTTTACGTAATCCTATTCTAAAACAGGAATATGATAAGGTCATTCAAGAATATGAAGACTTGCGCCATATGTCTAAAGTGGCTGATTCACATAATCCAACTTGTTACTATCTTCCTCATCACGCTGTCATTAAGCCAGAAAGTACCACTACTAGAGTTCGAGTGGTATTTAATGCATCCTCGCCATCTTCAAACGGGTCAAGTTTAAATGATATTTTGTATCCTGGCCCGATTCTACAAAATGACTTGACTCTTCTCATCCTTAAATGGCGTTTCTTTCGGTTTGTGTTCAATGCAGATATTCAAAAAATGTATCGGCAGATTCTAGTAGAACCAAAACATGCAGCATTTCAAAGAATTCTTTTCCGAAAAAATTCTAACGATCTAGTTTAAGATTTCCAATTAAAAACCGTCACATTTGGTGTAAATTGTGCACCCTACCTAGCTATTCGAACCCTTCTCCAATTAGCTGACGATATTGAATCCATCTATCCAACTGCAAGTAAAATACTTCGAAACTCTATGTATGTCGATGATGTGTTGTCAGGCGAACATACAATCACCGCAGCTAAGAGCACAAAAAATGAACTCATTTCCGCTCTAAAAACAGCAGGGTTCTCCCTACGAAAATGGACAACTAATTCCAAGGAGATTCTGGATGATCTACCCCCAGATTATTTACTTCGTGAAAATTTTTTGAATTTTGATGAAAGAAGCACTGCAAAAACATTAGGTATCAGATGGAACGCAAGTTCAGATTCTTTCTATTTCGTTCCAACAGAGTTCCCAGAAACCTCTAATTATACAAAAAGAGACGTTTTATCACATATTGCGCGCTTATTCGATCCAGCTGGTTGGTTATCGCCATGCGTCATTATGGCAAAAATGTTGATGCAACAAATTTGGGCAGAGGGCACTGGCTGGGACGAGAATCTATCTCCTGAGTCACTTGAAAAATGGAAAGTGTTTCAATCCAATTACTCATATATAAAAGATATTCGTATTCCAAGATGGATTAACTACGTTCCAAATGCAGAAATTCAATTTCATGGATTTTGCGATGCTTCTGAAAAAGCATATGCAGCAGCTATATATATTCGAATAGCGTATGGAAGTTCAATATTCACTCATTTGATAGCTTCAAAGACAAAGGTAGCTCCACTAAAAACTCTTTCTATCCCGCGATTGGAGTTATGCGGAGCTGTTTTGCTTGCAGAATTAATTGATGCAATTTCTCCAAAGTTAGAAATTGCAAGGTATGACATAATTTGCTGGACTGATTCCACAATTGTTCTGGCATGGCTGGCCAAACCACCATGTTCTTGGGCAACCTTTGTTGCAAATAGAGTTTCAAAAATAATTCAAATCGTAGATCCATCACATTGGCATCATGTAGCCTCTGAAAATAATACTGCCGACATCGCAAGCCGTGGAGCTTTGCCTCAGAACATAGCTAATAATGAGCTTTGGTGGAAAGGACCTACATTCATTCGGCAAGATATCCATAAAAACTTTCATTCTACTTGGGACGTTCCAGACACAGATCTTGAAAAAAAGCCCATAAAAGTTCACTTTTCATACTTCCAAAATTTTGATGATATACTAGAAAGATTCTCCTCCTTTGCAAGAGCTACTCGTGTTATTTCGTATATATATATCGATTTTACTATCGTACGCATCCTAACTTTAAATCTAGTACTTTCTTGACACGAAATATTTCTGGAGCCGAAATCAAAGAGGTTCGTGATAAACTCATTAAGATGTGTCAGAAAGCGTGGTATCCCGAAGAGTATATGCGATTGGAAGCAAAGGAGTCTATTTTATCATCTAGCAAACTGCTAAATTTAAATCCATTTCTAGATTCTAAAGGAATTATTCGATCCTGTGGTAGACTAGTTTCTTCTCCAGGACTTTCTTATAATGAGTCACATCCTATCATTCTACCATATAACTGCCAATATTCTAGACTTCTGGTTAAATTCGTTCATGATATCACACTTCATGGTGGTAACCAACTTGTTCTTCGAATCATAAGAACACAGTACTGGATTCCTAAGGTAAAAAACCTAATAAAAATGACCATACATAAATGTAAGCCCTGCATTATTTTCAAAAGGAAGTGCCAGAAGCAAATCATGGCATCTCTGCCCCCAGAGAGATCAACTTTTTCTCGCCCATTTTCACATGTAGGACTTGATTTTTCTGGACCATTTGACATCAAAAGTTACTCCGGGAGAGGTTGTCGTATGTCCAAAGGTTATGTATGTGTTTTCGTTTGTTTCTCTACAAAAGCCATACACTTAGAAGCTACATCTGATCTTTCTACATCAGTATTTCTAGCGGCATTCCATCGTTTTGTATCCCGTCGTGGATGTCCTCTTCATTTATATTCAGATAATGGAACAACTTTCGTTGGCGCGTCCAAAATAATAGCCAAGAATTTTATTCAAAGTTCACATCAACTTGTTTCCGCGCAATTTCATTATCAAAATATTACATGGCATTTCATTCCTCCAGGTGCACCTCATATGGGTGGACTATGGGAGGCTGGTGTAAAAGGTCACATTTTCGGAAGATAGCTAAGGATTTCAAGTTCACATTCGAAGAGTTTAGTACGCTATTGTCCAGAATAGAAGCGTGTCTAAACTCACGTCCTTTGTCTCCTATGTCAGAGGACCCTACAGACTTAAATGCTTTAACGCCTGGCCATTTCCTTATTGGCACACCTATTTTATCTCCTATAGATCCGCCTATAGAGGGGACAAGATTATCCTTAATAAATCGTTGGCAGAAACTAAAACTTATTCAACAAAATTTCTGCAACAGATGGAAATCCGAATATTTAAAAGAACTCCAAAAGCGCACAAAATGGCAGAAATCAGAAGACAACTTGAACGAAAATGCTTTGGTAGTTATAAAAGAAGAAAATATTCCTCCAAATTCCTGGCGACTCGGCCGTGTAACAAAAACTTACATGGGAACTGATCACAAAGTTAGAGTTGCTGATGTTTTAACACAAAAGGGTACCATTACACGCCCAATTCATAAGTTAGTTGTCTTAAATCCATAATTATTTCACTATTCCTCTTCTAAAATATATATATGTACTCTAAGTCCTTACAAAGTGCACTATCAAACATGATTAATAGCATATACACAAAACTAGTAATTTGTATATATATATATATATTTCAAAGGTTCTTTATATTTAACATAATATAGTTTTATTACAGCAGCATAAACTATTATTAATTCCAGTTCATTATGCCAAATAAATCAGCTCATACTAAAAAATCCAAATCATCTACACATTATAAAGCAAAAGCCCAACATCTGAAAACGTCTATATCATATCAGTGCCATATTTGCAAACGGTCACATGGATTAAGTAAGTGTAAAACCTTCTTACAAATGAATGTAAAGGATAGACTTCAAGCTGTTCGCAAATATAAATATTGCGTGAATTGTCTTGCGCACAGCCACTCCCATGGAACATGTTTCACCAAGCACGGTTGCAAATACTGTGACGAATTGCACCATTCTCTTTTGCATTTCAACAATCGTTTAAATAAAGATATAGCACAACTTTCTGAGTCTTCTCGATCGCCTATTCCAAACTAAGCCTGCTACCAAAGGGGTTATCTACAACAACATCAAAATCTCTTTCAGCAGTTATACGCCAAAATACCACAATTTTGCTTCCTACCGTCCTCGTTAAAATCGTATCGAAGACGTCCTATGCTCGTTGCCTCTTAGATTCAGGATCTCCAATAAGCCGCATATCGAAACAATTGGTAAATAAGCTTAATTTGACTTGCTATTGTTTGCGCGAAGAAATGATTTGTCCACTAACACTAAAGTCGCGATTTAATTCCGAATCAAGAGTTGACGGAACCTTCAGAGTGGATAATAGAATTACCATGCAAACACCTTCACCTTCTCTTCCAAAATCAACAAAAGATCATTTTAGAGATATGTTCTTGAGTGACCCTAAATTCTATGAAAGCGCTGGAATAGATATCATCATTGGTGTGGATCTCTACACTAAGGTAATAGAGGAAGGTGTATTCGCAAGGATTGGATTACCAACAGCCCAACGTACTATCTTTGGTTGGACTGTGTTTGGATCGTCTTCTAACTAAAACTATTCTATTTTTTATTCACATATACAGTATTTATACATATATTATTTATACATATCATTTATTTTGCAATTGATTGTATTTGAATTCTTATACACACATATGTTCTTTATACTTAGTACTATTTTATATCATTTTTATATATATATCTATTGAATATCTCTTGAATTTCTATATGTATTAATTCAGTTATAGAATTATTGAATTTTATACATATGTGGTTGAAAAGAGAGCATTTGTAGTGGTTGTATTTCTATTTTTCATTGCATATATCCTGCAAAGCGGGCGGCAATGTTAATGTCAAAACAAAATTCCTTTTGTATCACCATTAACAAGTACTAAAGTGTTGTGCTTATTGAACACATCACATGTCGCTCTCATTTGATCATATGTTTCTTAACGAAACTTATCATATTGAAGAAAAAAGATAATTGCGCCAGTCGCTTTAAGTCAGTGTTCGATTCTTATTAATAGTTAACACATATTTTTCCTGTTCTATAAGTCAAGTAAAGTTTAAGAGTGTTGAATTAAATAAAGTTAATATATTACAAATATAAGTAAAGTGTTTTCAATTGTGTGGTGAAATAACATCACCCAGATTTACCTACATACAGTCCAACCCAACATTTTTCACCCCATCACCAGATGTAATAGGGTCAGTAGTAGTAGATAAATCGATTTTTGATATTTGTCCTGTAGAGCTGTCTTCTACTTCATTATTTAATAACACAGTACAACAGCCAATCTGAGTGGTGAGAAATTCCAAGTCAGGGTGATGGTACTAGGTCAGTATAGTAAAACCCTCAAAGGGTTTGGCGTTCGTATGTGTCATTTTTTTTTATGACCTTTTAAATTGTTTCCTTATCTTGATGTTTTTTCGCTTAGTTGTAACATTTTGGCAAAAACGTAGTTTAACATAACTCGAGAACCACTTGTCCGATTTTGCTAAAACAAACTCAAAAAAATTTTAAATTACAATTTCTCTAATCTGTTTCTATACCGTTTTACTATATGTGCAACACTCGCGAAGTTAAAAATGAATGTATGAAGGGAAAAAAGTATTTTTTGCCTAAAAATTTCAATATTTTTTTTTTTTAAATTCATAAAAAATCCAAAATGGAAAAAAGTGCTAAAACTAATTACTTTCGCGTAAAGTCACATAACTCATGAGCAAAAAAAAGCATAGATCATGAAAATCGATGCACGCGTTTCTCATTTATTCACAATTAGGTAAATGTATGAATTTCAAAAATTTGCTCCAGATATGCACAACATTATTTGGAGAAAACATTGACACTCACAAGCCGAACTCTCTCATATTTTTCTACTTTACTAAAAAAGAAATATTGATGTGGCAACACTGGTTCTGTAATGTTCACATAAAACATGCATTGTCATTATACTTCTTCTCTTTCTCACACTGGTTCTGTGATTTTTGTCATTCAACAAGTGCCGACGAACGCGAACAGTAAAAGTGATTTTTCTCCAGTTTTTTAAAAGTGAACAAAACTGAACAGAATATGGAACTGTGCAAGCCAGATATAAATAGCTTTTGCTACTGCTGTGGTCAATATGTCTCAACACATAAAAAAAGGGGAAATTTCAGTACTGATTTTGTTAAAACATACGAGATGTACTTCGACCAAAATGTTATAGTGAACGAAAATTGGGTACCAAATATAGTGTGTAAAAGCTGCTACAACCGTCTAATGGATTAGAAAAATAGAAGACGTGAAAGTATGCCATTCGGTATCCCAATGACTTGGACTAATCCTGGCGAAGGTCACAATCCATTGAAAAGCTTCTAGCCCAGATATTTTCTCTTCTACGACTGCTCCGACATATCATGCACGTGATGATCCCCCATATGAGCCATCAGTATCCAATGAGCCAATTTTAATAAATCAAAATAAGCTTGATTCAATTGTTGCCAAGTTGGAATTAACACAACATAAATCGGAAGAGCTGGCTTCCATTTTGAAATCAAACAATTTGTTGGCACCCGGTGTGAAAGTCACAGCTTATCGAAGTCGTCAGGCAACACTCCAAAGTTTATTCCTTGTGAATGATGAAAAAACTTCTGCATATTGCCCGGATGTAGGAAAATATGAAGCAGATGACTGGAGATTATTTATTGACAGTTCAAAACTCAGCTTGAAGGCGGTTTTACTGCATAAGACCAATAAAAAACCTTCAGTTCCAATCGCCTATAGTACAGAAACGAAAGAAACATATGATGCACTGGAAAATATTTTAAAAATGGTTAACTACGCCAAACATATGTGGCGCATATGCTGCGATTTAAAAGTTGTAGCAATGCTTTGCGGTCTTCAAAGCGGCTATATAAAATATATGTGCTTTTTGTGCGATTGGGACACACGATTTTCCGGTGACCAATATGCATGCCACGGATGGAAACTCAGAGAGCACAGCAGGTTACAAACGGCCAATATTATTCGTGAGCCTCTATTGCCGAAGGAGAAGATATTGCTGCCTCCACTGCATATTAAACTTGGAATTGTTAAGAATTTTATCAAAACTGTCGTCAAAAGAGAAGAAGTTTTCTTGTGTTTGAAACTAATTTACCCGAGACTCAGCGAAAGTAAAATTAAAGAAGGTAAGTTATAATATCACATTCATTTCCCATGATTTTCCATCTTAACAAATTAATTTTTTCCAATCAGGCGTAGTAAATGGTCCAGATATACGAAAGCTGATTAAAAGTGACGCATTCAACAATGTTTTGATTGACGCTGAATTGAATGCATAGCAGGCAATCAAAGAAGTAATAAAAGGCTTGTTGGGAAAGCATCGTTCTAACAACTACGATGTTTCTGTCGCAAGGATGTTAAGAACATTCTCGGAAATTGGTGTCCACATGTCCTTGAAAATCCATTATTTACATCATCATCTGGACTAGTTCAGCAAACAATTGGCTACCGAATCAGATGAACAAGGTGAACGCTATCATCAAGTTGCTATGCCATTTGAAATGAGGTAATACTGATTTTTTATTTTTTCAAACTCATTTTAATAAAACAAAAACTTACAGATATAGAGGCAAAAAGTCGCCGAGTGCAATAATTGCGGAAATTTGCTGGTGGAGTAAGCTTGTGTGGCAAGACAAGGATGATCTTGATGATAAAGAATTTTCAGGAGATGCAGAAGGGCCAACAGTGGAGTCACACATTGACATTATGTGTGGTTCAGAAACTGATGATAGCGATGAATGCGATGCCACTAGTCCCGAACAACCACCATCGAAAAAGTCTAGGCAATATTTATTAAAATAAATAAAAATAAATAAATAAAATAAAAATAAAAATTATAAAAATGTTTACTTAATCAAGATCAAGGATCAAGATAAGGAAAATATTTAAAAGGTCATAAAAAAAACTGACACATACGAACGCCAAACCCTTTGAGGGTTTTACTATACTGACCTAGTACCATCACCCTGACTTGGAATTTCTCACCCCCCAGACAATAATCCCAAAAATGTTCCATAGTGTAATCGGTCTGTAGTTAAAAGCAATTCTAATCCTTTGGATTTAGAGAATTTTTATTATAACCTTACCCCTAAACAGAAAGACCAATTGAAGACAGTAATTTCATTGTTCCCAAATTTTGAAACCGAAGGGCTTGGCCGAACTAGTTTAATTAAACATAATATTAATGTTGGGGAAGCTAAACCTATTAAGCAACGTTATTATCCTGTGTCGCCTGCGATTGAAAAATTAATGTTTGCAGAAGTAGACAGAATGTTGGATTTAGGAGTAATAGAAATTTCTACATCACCATGGAGTAGTCCGATGAGGTTAGTAATCAAGCCGAATAAAATTCGATTACGTCTTGATGCGAGAAAAGTGAATGCTGTAACTAAAAGCGATGCTTATCCGTTGCCCTCGTTTGAAGGAACTTTTTCACGGTTGCCTAAAGCTAATATAATAACAAAATTAGATTTAAAAGATGCTTATTGGCAGGTAGAGCTTACAAAAAAATCAAAAGCTCTTACAGCTTTTACTATACCCGGTAGGCCTCTTTACCAATTCGTAGTGATGCCTTTTGGTCTTTGTACCGCTCTATCCACTATGTGTAGATTAAAACCTTAGCAGATGATTAGTGTGTTTATTAATACGTCATTTTTGACAATTACGGTAGATGAGTTAAACACGTAATCATACGTAAATTAACCTGGCATTATTGGTAATGAAAAAAAAATAACTTCCTTTTTCCTTGAACGGCCGAACGAGTAGCATCAAGACCACAAGCAATAAGATTAAAAATTTTTAGAAAATTTTGAAACATCCTCGTGTAGAATCTGCAATAAATTTGTAGACAATAATAAGAATATCTGAGAAATAGTCTGCAGAAATATTTTTGAGAGCGGCTTGGAAAAGAAAAAAAAAACAAAATCTTTGAACATTAAAGTTTTACTTGTTAGACATTGTGAGGGAAGGTTCCCGACCGGGTCAACAATTTATATTTTTTACCAGCATTAAGCTTGCGGGTGAAGTTGCTTGATTTTCAAGACTTGCTTATCAAGAAACCCCTTCCAAGGTGTTAATTTAGGCTATATAGAGAGGTTAACTAAAATCATATTCAACAGTCACACATAAGGAACATAATCAAATAACATATTTCGATGACAACAACACATGCATAAAGTCAACAACAACACAACAAAATAACCACAATTCAAGTCTAATGGACAACCGCAAGAACTAAATTTACTCTACACTGTAATTCTACTACAATAAGTATCAGACACTAAAGAAAGAAAACATTAACTTATTCATCTCATCTTTCCTTAGTCCAAAGCAACATGTTCGACGAGGCCTCATCGACCATCACTTGTATATTTGGTGAGTTTTAATATTTTTTATTTTTTCAAATCTATTATATTGTTTTTTTTCTTAATCGTGCTTTGATCATGTACTATATTTACCTCGATCTATAATTTATATGAGAAAAAGAAAAATGGAAAAAAAAACTTTCTAAGAATAAGAATAATTAAATAAAAACAAAAGCAAAACAAACCAGAACAAATCAAAAAAAAAACAGAATGAATTGTATTAATTTAACTATGAGAATATCCATCCAATATATAAAAATCTACCTAAATTTAAATTATAATAAAATATGTATCTATGGGTATATTTACAACAAATATCTTTATACATAGTCCCCCTGAACATACATGTATGGTGATATAAAAAAATAATATCCCTATTGAATTTTTTGAAAAAAAAAAAAAACAAACAAAACAAAAATCTAAAGTTGTTAACATAACTAGTAGTGCTAGTGTTCCATATAAAGAGTGATTTTTTTGCTATTATCTTTTTGGCAACACTAGTTTTGACAGCTCACGCACGTTTTGTATCTTGTGTCACTGTCAAACATCTTCAGTTTGGTCTATAATTTAATCATGAATCGTCTTACAAACGAACAACGCTTGCAAATTATTGAATTTTATTACCAAAATGCGTGCTCTGTTAAGAAAGTTCATCGCGCGCTTCTTCCATTTTATGGTCAGTTTAATCGACCTACTGAGGCTTCTATTCGGGCTATTGTAACAAAATTTCGCACCAAATTTACATTGTTGTTCATTAAACCACCAACACGCTTACGTAGAGTGCGAACTGAAGAATATATCGCAGCCGTATCGGCCAGTGTTAGTGATGACCGTGAATTATCGATTCGGCGCCGTTCGCAGCAATTGGCCCTCTGTTACTCCACTACGTGGAAAATTTTGCTGAAGGATTTGGGTGTGAAGCCTTATAAGATACAACTGGTGCAAGAATTGAAGCCAAACGACCTACCACAACGCCAAATTTTTGGTGAATGGGCTCTTGAAAAGTTAGATGAAGATCCACTTTTTTATCGAAGAATTGTGTTCAGCGACGAGGCTCATTTCTGGTTGAATGGATACGTGAACAAGCAAAACTGCCGTATTTGGAGTGAAGAGCAGCCAGAAGCATTGCAAGAGCTACCAATGCATCCACAAAAAACAACCGTTTGGTGCGGATTATGGGCTGGCGGCATCATTGGGCCGTATTTCTTCAAAGATGATGCGAATCACAACGTTACTGTGAATGGTGAGCGCTACCGTGCGATGATAACAAACTTTTTTTTGCCCAAAATGGAAGAGCTTGACTTGCATGACATGTGGTTTCAACAAGACGGTGCCACATGCCACACAGCACGCGAAACAATGGACCAATTGAGAGGCGAGTTCGGTGAACAGTTTATTTCACGCTTGGGACCAGTCAATTGGCCGCCCAGATCGTGCGATTTAACGCCTCTAGACTATTTTTTGTGGGGCTATGTTAAGGCTAATGTCTATAGGGACAAGCCCGCTTCGATTGACGCACTGGAAGCCAACATTGCCAACATTATTCGTGAGATACCGGCCGAAATGTTGGAAAGAGTATGCCAAAATTGGACTAAGCGGATGGACCATTTGAGGCGCAGCCGCGGCCAACATTTGCATGAAATAATCTTCAAACATTAAATTATATCGACCCAACTATCGATCCAAATAAATATTTCATGCATTTTTCTGAATTTTATGTGTTTTTTTTTTTAAATTTCCGATAGTTCTTATAAAATCACCTTTTATTATAGTCAAAACCAGCAGTGCAACTATTATACCAATATTACAACCAAAAGTAAAGTTGGTATGATATCTCAATGCTTTAATATTCTTTACATTATGTTTATGTTGTTCTTCTATTTCTTGAAAAGATAATTTGTGCGTATACATAACGTGTTTTACTTTTATGTTTTCAATAACATTTGAAACATAGTAGTCTTTAATTCTTATTGAACAGTTATTAAAATTGATCAAATAATTTCCTTTTAAAACGCGTCTTTCTATATTACAAGTCTGATTAATAACAATATTGTTTGCATTCTTAACTATAATTGAATCTATATCTAATGGTACAATTTCCAAGTCATTACTTTTTATTAATTGACAATTATTTTTTATTATACAATGATTACTTAATTTTAAATCTTTAAAATGTTTATCTTTTTCAAATTTATACGTTTTATTTTCAAATTCAAAAATTGTATCTATTATTGTGATCATTTGGTAGTGGAATAATATTTCTTAATTTCACGGTTATAAATGTTTTTGGTATTTTTACTCCAAAAATTAAACATGAACCATTTACGAATGCTGTCCCAAATTGTATATATTTAAGTTTATTATAATGAATATCATATTTTTTTATTTCATTATTGGCTAGAATACTTGGATGAATAATACCATGTTTTGCTGAAATAACATTTTTCTGTAAATGTTCAATTCTATCCTTAATTAACTGTATATTTGTCAACTGTTCTAAATATATATCTCTCCTATTTTCTGCTTCTACAAATTTATTTATTGAATTAAATCTCCTTTCTATTGTCTGTTTGTCATTATTTTTATTAACGATTTTAAATGATTTAAAGTATTATTGAAGTAATTATTTATTACAATTTGTTGATTATTATTTTCTTTCAATTCTTCATTGTCAGAAAGATGTTTTTGTATATTTTGTCTGTCTTCGTCGTCCATCGTTTCAAATAACCATTTAGATACACTCCATATTCCGTTTATTAGTCCACGTCTACGTCTATTTGGTTTAGGTATTAAGGTCATTAATTTGTTCCGCGTATCCATTAATTCTATTTGAATCAAAGGTTCATTTTGTATTTTCATTAACTTTATATTTTCTGTTATGTCATTCAAAATAGTGTCTATTTCTTGTAAATTTATAATATGTAATATTATATCAGATTCTTTAACTATTTCTTAATTTTTCATATAAATGTCCACGAATCCTGATGGTTCCTTAAGTTGTTTAATAATTATTATTCCCTTAGTCATTGGTGTCCATAACATTGTCATCAGGAGTATGATTATTGTTATCTGTAAATTTATAAGGTCTTTTGATATTACACGAATGTACGTTTTCGATTAATCCTTTTCTGTATTTAGGTTGTTCTTTATGTCTACTGCTTTATAGTTTTTTATTAACCCTTCTTCCCTATGCTCTTTATACTCTTTCTTAGATTTGTTTAGTTTTCCAATTATTTTCTTTTTGTTGTTTTCTAAATTTTCTTTAACTTTATTTTCATATATTTTTCCTTATTGAACTTCGTTGGACGTACATTTAGTAACTGAATGGTACCATTCATTATAGTTTCTAATTGATTTCTGAATTAATTGTTTTACCGGTATTTCTTTATTTATTTTGTACATTATTCTAAATTTTTCTGCTATTGTATTATGTAGGCATTCTATGTCTGCATTACCTGTATGACTATTAGGTTTTGTAAGATGCAATTCTACATTTTCTTTATCTAAAAATTCCTTTATTCTAGCGACCTTAAACTCGTTATCCGCAATTATCTTTTTTGGCTTACCTATTTTAGCAAAATGATCTTCCAATTGTTCTATGATTGTTATGTGGTTTCTATCATTAAGTGAGTAGGCTGCCCCGAATTTACTGAACTTATCGACTGTCGTTAAAAAACGTAATCCTTTCATTACATAGGTATCTACGTTCACTATTTCATTTTTCTTTGATGGTATTTCGGTAACTGTAAATTTTGATTTAGTTGGGTTTCTGCCATATTTTACCCCTTGACATATCTCACACTGATTAATAACCAGCTGAATTATTTTCATAAGTTTTGGATAATAGATTTTATTTTTTATTTGATTGTAAGTTTCAATTATACCTGAGTGCATACTTTCCCTAACATGGTAGAAGGAAATTTGTTTCACTGTCTCTACTTCGGTCTCTATATATTGAGCTCTCATTGTACATTTAGTAAAATTTATCTGTTTGTCGTTGGAAAACATCTCTATTAATTTTCCTGAACTTTATTCTAACTATGCTCCGATAGTTCCGATAATATGCCTATATTTGTAATATATTTTCTAAATATTTGTCCCATTTCGTTGAAATCTGCTTCAGCTATATAAATAATCTTCTTGCCGTGTAAAATCTTAATTTCTTCAACCTTGTTATTTGTTAATATAATCTGTGTTTTATATTTGTTAACTATCTTTTCTTTAATATAAAAATGATCCTGCAAATCTTCTTCAGCTGAGTGGACCGTTGCCATGGATACGTCTTCATCTTCTATATTGTCTATTATTTTAGGATTTGACTCTTGGTCTAAATTTTCGTGAAAATTTGTTTCTTCTCTGGTTGTTTTCTAATCAATATTTTCTAGTCTACTTAGAAAATCTGCTACTCTGTGTTTGACAAGGTTAATTCCTGAATTATTTTAATTTTATTTGGATTTGGTTTCAGTCTGTCTTTTGTCAAAATATGTCCTAGAAATTCAATTTCCTTTTTTTAAAAATTACACTTGTCTATTTGGATCTTCAAACTAGCTTTTTCTAATGTTGTAAATATGTCTGCGATTGCATGTCTTGTTAAGAAATCTCTCAATGTCTCATTCATGACTCTTTGGAATGTCGCTGGAGCATTTTTTAATCCAAACGGCATTCTTATAAATTCGTACAAACCATGAGGTGTCACGAAAGCGGTCTTTTCTCCGTCCTGTTCTTTTATTAAAATTTGGTGATATCCTTTCGCTAGGTCTATAGTCGTAAAGTATTGTGCTCGTCCTATTTTGTCCAAGATGGAGTCTATGCTTGGTAAAGGAAATTTGTCGCCAATTGTTACCTCGTTCAATTTTCGGTAGTCTAATACAATCCTATATTTTCTTTCTCCTGAATTATCCATCTTCTTGGGTACTACTATTAAAGGATTTGCATAACGTGAGCAACTTTTCCTAATTATACCCTGGTTCTCCATTTCCATGATTTGTCATCTTACTTCTGTCTCGTGTTGTGGGGGATACCTATATAGTTTAGAATTTCCTAGTTGGCCCGGCAAACGTTGTCTTGATTTAAAATTTTTATATATTCGATCTTCTTACACTAAGAAATCGTACTCATAGAGTAAAGAACCGTGCGATAATGGGTAAAAACAGGTAGTAGGCAAATAAGCGAGATACCGATTATAGCGCTACCTGCCGGGCAGATTTGTGACGTTAAAATTTCTAAGATTATACATATAAATCTGCCTCTTGAATAATTTTATCTATTAAAAAAAACTGCATCAAAATCCGTTATGTAGTTTTAAAGATTTAAGTATACATAGGGATATAGGGAGAGAGAAAGCGACTTTTTTTTATACTATGTAGTGATTTGTTCATTTGTTGTTATCCTGATTTCATGTTGAATGTTTGTTGTTCTGGTCACCCGATCGAATTCTTTAAAAAATAGATCCTTAAATCTCTTTAGTATGTTTATTATTTCCCTATATTCGTCTACATTTAAATGATTTAGTTGAAGTCTATCCCAATCAAATTCAGATCCTTCTAATGTTCAAACTTGAATATTTTTGTATGGATTTACTAAAAATTTGTTAATTTTTTGAGTAAAAAGTATATATCCGTCTATTAAATTTATTACCGTGTTCAAACAGTTTAGTAAGTCAATTCCTATTATAAAACTGTATTTTCGTCCTTTTTGTTCAGTCATCTTCCATTTAACTTTTGAATTAATTGGCAAATTAAACTCGTGTGGTGCATCTGTTATTGCTTCACATCTGTAACATGCAGCTGGGATGTTAAAATAAAGGGATAAGAAAAACGGATGGGGGGAGCCATTATTGCCGCTAGCTATCAGCTGGAATGGGCTGTTCGTGTCCGCTTCCTTGTAAAACCCAATGTCAGCTACAGTCTATTTTAACTGAATCCAACCAAACTAATGCTATAAGGACGTATCCCAGATGTTATGATGGAATGGGAACGTCTGCCTCAAAACCCACCCAACCATGATTTTAGTGGCAATATATTCTCTAGAATCCCACTCTTATGCTTACCTTATGATTTTACCCCATGAAAAGAATTAGATTTTTTTCTTAATTTACCAATTCAACATTTTTGCAAATTTAATTCAGCTGATAATAAAGAAAAATATAGTATAAACGTACATATGTATATAAAAGGTGATTTTATAAGAACTATCGGAAATTAAAAAAAAAAAACACATAAAATTCAGAAAAATGCATGAAATATTTATTTGGATCGATAGTTGGGTCGATATAATTTAATGTTTGAAGATTATTTCATGCAAATGTTGGCCGCGGCTGCGCCTCAAATGGTCCATCCGCTTAGTCCAATTTTGGCATACTCTTTCCAACATTTCGGCCGGTATCTCACGAATAATGTTGGCAATGTTGGCTTCCAGTGCGTCAATCGAAGCGGGCTTGTCCCTATAGACATTAGCCTTAACATAGCCCCACAAAAAATAGTCTAGAGGCGTTAAATCGCACGATCTGGGCGGCCAATTGACTGGTCCCAAGCGTGAAATAAACTGTTCACCGAACTCGCCTCTCAATTGGTCCATTGTTTCGCGTGCTGTGTGGCATGTGGCACCGTCTTGTTGAAACCACATGTCATGCAAGTCAAGCTCTTCCATTTTGGGCAAAAAAAAGTTTGTTATCATCGCACGGTAGCGCTCACCATTCACAGTAACGTTGTGATTCGCATCATCTTTGAAGAAATACGGCCCAATGATGCCGCCAGCCCATAATCCGCACCAAACGGTTGTTTTTTGTGGATGCATTGGTAGCTCTTGCAATGCTTCTGGCTGCTCTTCACTCCAAATACGGCAGTTTTGCTTGTTCACGTATCCATTCAACCAGAAATGAGCCTCGTCGCTGAACACAATTCTTCGATAAAAAAGTGGATCTTCATCTAACTTTTCAAGAGCCCATTCACCAAAAATTTGGCGTTGTGGTAGGTCGTTTGGCTTCAATTCTTGCACCAGTTGTATCTTATAAGGCTTCACACCCAAATCCTTCAGCAAAATTTTCCACGTAGTGGAGTAACAGAGGGCCAATTGCTGCGAACGGCGCCGAATCGATAATTCACGGTCATCACTAACACTGGCCGATACGGCTGCGATATATTCTTCAGTTCGCACTCTACGTAAGCGTGTTGGTGGTTTAATGAACAACAATGTAAATTTGGTGCGAAATTTTGTTACAATAGCCCGAATAGAAGCCTCAGTAGGTCGATTAAACTGACCATAAAATGGAAGAAGCGCGCGATGAACTTTCTTAACAGAGCACGCATTTTGGTAATAAAATTCAATAATTTGCAAGCGTTGTTCGTTTGTAAGACGATTCATGATTAAATTATAGACCAAACTGAAGATGTTTGACAGTGACACAAGATACAAAACGTGCGTGAGCTGTCAAAACTAGTGTTGCCAAAAAGATAATAGCAAAAAAATCACTCTTTAGAAAGTAAAAGAAGTGATAGGGTGGGCGCTGAAGGTTAGATAAATGACTGAAAATGTATGAAACTTGAGTTCAACAGCAAGTTCACGCACATATTTTGCAGTCATAAAAGGTTAAAAACAAAATACGGGAACAACTTGTAGTGGCTTCTACTGCAGTATAAGAAACTTAATTTAGCAATTCGATTTTTTTTTAATATATTCAATTTCTAATCGAAGCTTTTTCTTTTAGAAGCTCCATTTCTAATTTTTGTCTTTCTAATTTGGCCTCAGCAACATTTTTCCACGAATCGCTCTTCCTTTTTAAGAGCTTTATGAATTGGTTTTTTTAGCATTTTCGGAGTATACTTGGCCCAAGGTGTATCAACTAAAAAAATATTGTTTAAAAGTACATAACGAATGAAATTTGAAAGTTTTAAAAACTTACTGACTGCACTAGTATTTTCTTCCTTGAAATCACTGTCAGGCTCACTTTCAACAACAACTGCACCGTCTATATCGCTTAAGATTTCACAAAAGTCTAAAAAAACATATTACATTGAAATATTTTTGACTTGAATAAGCACATTAAACATTAAAACTTACTATTATTGTCTGCATCGCAGGCATAAATCGATGGATTTCCCAAAATTTGCGCCTCTTGGCATATTTCTAATATCACCTCATCCGTTTTTGTGGTTGCGCTTGCTTGCAGAGGCCCACCACCAGTTGCATAACTTTGCCTCTTATCAAAGGCAAAATTTTGTTTTGCAGTTGCCTTTATGTTCCCGTATTTTGTTTTCAGTACTTTGTGGCTGCGAAACGTGTGAGTAAACTTATTATTAAACTCACGCTCCACACTTTGCCAGGCATTTACCTTCTCTTCAGCGCCCACCCTATCAGTTCTTTTACTTTCTATTATGCTGCTATATTTTTTTACGGCTTCCAATAAAAAGTCAACTTCTGTTGAAGTGAAGTTGGGACTTCTTTTCTCTATCTGCTACTGTCCGCTCATTTTATTGTTTTTTTTTTTTTAATAAGTAGCACAGTTTTTTAAAATATCGTTTATTTATTTGAATTTTTAATATAAAGCACTTTTAAACAAATTCTTCTTTATTCTCTTCCAGCAATTATGACTTGTAACACAAATATTTCACGTTGATTTTAACAGCTGTTTTTCTTGATAAATTGATGATGCTGCCATACTTTATGGCAAATAAATGTGTTACTTAACTATTGACTGAAAAACTCAAAGTGTATTTAAATACAACCTAAATTTAAGTAGCATTTAACTAATTCTGTATTTAAATACCAAGTTTAAAATTGGGCATTAGGTTGCTGTTTTTGATTAATATGTATGTAATTATTATGTATGTTTCTTAACATTCCGCCGCGTTGAAGAAGGTTTAATAACAAAAAAAATTTTTTTTTGGATATAGTTAAAAATTTCTTGAAAACTGTATGTAGGAATTATGTTATAATTATATAAAATAACTTGTTACAATTAATTACTGAGTGTGTAAGAGAGTAAAAAAAAATATAATTCTAAGGTCACACTAGACTGCTTCCGAAGTTTCGGTTGTGGTTCCGCTTTGCTCTGAGATTCGACATCCTTATTGGTCAATTTAATTGAAGTTGTTGAGTACGCCTGTTTTAATGCTACTGCAATTAATGTGATTTAGCTTATAATTACTTATAGGTATACTTGGATCGTCCCTCCAGATAATTAGTTGATATTGAAAATCATTGGGATTAATTAATATCTGTCGATACATTTTCTCTATGTCGATTGTAAAAATCATGGCTCTATACCGATCACCATTGTCTGTAACGTTCTGGCCATCATTGTTTTTGAATAAGTACGGACCAATGATTCCACCAGCCCATAAAGCGCACCAAACAGTCAGTTTTTCTGAATGTAACGGTGTTTCGACATACACTTGAGGATTAGCTTCACTCCAAATGCGGCAGTTTTGTTTGTTGACGTAGCCATTCAACCAGAAGTGCACTTCATCGTTAAACAAAATTCGTAAAATACGTATTCCCCACAGAACCATTATTTTCGAAATAAAATTGCACTATTTGCAAGCGTTGTTCAGGCGCTAGTCTATTCATGATGAATTGCCAAACAAAACTAAGAATAAATCACTTAACAGCTGTTAAATCGGTCGCCATCTTGAACAGTAATGCCAACTTAAAGTTCTATACGTCTAAAAAAAACACCCTTTACTAACGATTTTTACATAATTGAAACCTGAATTTACCACTTTGGTGGGCGCCTCTAATAATAATGCTACTAAAAGCATGCTGAATGGCTGTATTATTTAGATTAACAATTAAAATTTCATTTGTGATTGGATTTCTATTGAAATTTACACATGTGCTTTCTAGAGGTACCTGCTCACATAATAAAAGGCCAGGCCGGGCGAAGCCGGGCAAAAACATAGTTTTAAATAAATTTCTTAAGATGGACTATAACGCCATAAAATGTTTTTGAAAATAACCAAGTCATATTTTTAACTTTAAATATGACGTAATAAGCGCCGTTTTTTATATTAGCTGTTTTAGTTGACTACACTTACATATGACTAAATAACAAACAGCTGACAGCTTAAATTCTAAACAACTCAAAGTTTTGCCGCTGATGAAATTAGTTCGATATAATTTAACTCTGGGATATTATTTGGCTACTTGAGATTATACTCAGAAAGGTAAGTAATATACTCGTATTTTATTATTTTGTGTTATAAATAATTCATACATGCTTATTTTAATTCTATAAGATATGGAAAATCAAATAGAATATGTGTCTACAAAAAAACCCCGAACAAAGCCTAAGGTGAAAAGAGAATGGCTGGACGAAGATATTTTTAAACTTATAAAACTGGTCGAAGGTGAGAGATGTTTGTGGGATGCTGACAACGAAGCTTATCAGAACAAAATAGCTCGCGATTCCGCCTCAAACAAAATTTGATACAAAACTATTATTTTGTTTCTTCATTAGAATATTTTAAATTACAGTACTAACCAAAAATTATCACTGAGCACTTTTTGGTTGATTCTTTCATAGTAGATGCAATTCCAAATTTTTTTTTATTTTGCAGCGGACAACCCTTGACCTTTTGGTTTCACAAGCAATTGTGGTATAACAATTAATGAACGAATAATCCGACTTTATAACAAAAAATACTGGATTGCAGTATTTATTGTTTAGCTGCATTTCACTTACATGTATTTTTTACCTATGAATTTTTCTACAAATATTAATGTGCAGTTAAATGAAAAATACTATATTATACTTTTTAATTTCAAGAACCACACAAAACACCCTTGTTCTTTATTTCCATTACCTGCCTGCTAAGCTAACGCAATCCTATAATGATATGTAAGGTTGACTGCACACATATTCTTTCAGAAAAATGTGTAAAATATAAAATATTTGCTTTTTCTTTTTTTATTGCATTTTTAAACTGGAAAAAAACGAATTTTGCAAGAAAAAATTTTTCCCCTCTTAAATTTTTGAATAATCCCAAAACGATAAAATATATAATAGAAAAAATTTATGTGGAGGTAAATTAAATATAATTTTGTTACGCATCTTTTAGTGTTTTGTTTATGAAAATCGGATGAGTCGTTCTCTAGTTAGGCTAAAATATGTCTTCGTACCTGAATAATTTAGGGGAAATATTGTCACGCCCATAAAAAAATCCTTACGTGATGGAGAAAAACCAAAAAGTATAGTTTTATTTAAAGGAGAGCCAAAATGTGATATATTTGCAAAGCAGTGTAATTCATTCATTGATAACGATGGTTCAATAATACCCATGCAATGGCAAGTTGCAACAACACCAATGCACCAAGCTACTTCAACTCAACGTCGACAACAAGCTGCAAAAGCTGAATAAGCTGCAACACAGATTGCCGACACTAAGCGAGAGGCAGTAACAGTAGTGAAAAAACGTAGATAAAAGTCTTGTTCACCAAACCTTAGTTATTGTTTTTTTATTACAATGCGTATAAGAAGAGCGACCTAATGAACAAAATGCTATTGCCCAACAGTAAAGCATATTTTTTTACTTATGGGTTTATTTATCTTAAATTTTTTTATTCGTGTCAAAAAGTACAAATAGTTTTTAAGATTTTTAATCGTAAAGTAAATATTAACAGCTTTATTTATAAAAAATATTTTATGTTTATTTATTGCTTAATTGACAAATTTTGAAAATGAAGAAATATTTTTTATACATAAGGCTGTAAATTTTCTTTAAAAAAGTTTTTGTTCTTGTGTTTTTTATTTAATTTTATGGCTTCAATGTACAAATGAATTGTTTTTGTTTTTTCTTAAAAATTAAAACTTAAAAATTATTTAACTTTATTGTCTTTTATTTAAAAAATTTTTTTTTAACTAGTTAACATGCTTTTAAACAAAAATCGCATTTCCAAAAGTTTTTTATCTCACAAAAATAAGTACGAAATTATACGACTTGTGAGGTTCGTGTACTAGGAAAATTGAACTTTTTGTACAAATATGTATTTTAACTAGCAGTGCTATTCTCGACCGGGTGACAGTAAAAACGTAAAATAAAAGTTACAATCTAGATTATAAATAAATGTTTTTGAACACATTCTGCTACTACAATTTACCCTTATACAAAGTGGGCTAAAATAAATCACACTATTGGAAGATGTAGAATACAAGTGAACAAGCCATGGAGCGATACACTCCCCAAGAACGCGGAACAATCGAAGTGGACGATTTTTCCACAAAAATCATAATGAGCGACGAGGCTCATTTTCACCTCAGCGGGTATGTGAACAAGCTCAACTATCGCTTCTGTGACACCGAAAATCCACGAGTGATGCACGAGGAGCCATTACACCTGCTCAAACTGACTGTATGGTGCGCTGTTCACGCTGGAGGAGTCATCGGGCTGGTCAAACGACAACAGTGGACGGTGCGCGAGTTATCTTACGAGTACTTAAAGCTAATAAAAACAACACGACTTATTTCTTTTACTTCCAAATTATGATTGATTTTATTTTTCTTTTCTTTTTAAAATGAAACTTATTTCTAAAATACAAAAGCGCTTATTCAAATTTAAGCTCTTTGTTTTAAATGATTTCACAATAAAATTTATTAAAGTGTTTAAAGTTTAATTTAAATGATTTCACAATAAGAAAAATGCTTACATAAATTTAAGTTCAATTAACTTGTTATTTTAATAATTTTGCACGAAAAATGCTTACACAAATATAAATTCAATTACCTCTTTAATAATTTTGCAAGTGGTTTAATTTAGGTGGTTTTGATGGTGTGCCTGTTGTTGTTGTGTCTGAAACTCGCGCTATAGGGCCATGTTAACCGAGTTTTTTCTACCGCAATTGAACGAATTAGGACTGGATGACATGTAGTTCCAACAAGACGGAGCAACGGCACACATTTCATTTTCATTTAGAAAAAAAATGAGAGAAAAACAACATCGGATGACTTGTTTTGGCCCACCTTGTACATGGATCAGAAATATATTGTGTGAAAATGTAGAAACAAAATTCCTAACATACTTATTTTTATTAGTCTTTCCACAAACCATAGTTATCACTCAGTCGAGAATACCACTATAAATAAAAACAAGAGCTACATTCGGATGTGCCGATTTATTGTAGGAAAATTGAGAAGTGTCAGACTCATACAAAGTAAATGCTCTTTTTCAAGGATTATATTTTGTGTAAGTTATCTTACATTGTTTTGAAGTTTATTTATGTATTTAAATACAAAAAAAGTTAAAGGCTGGTTCTCTATATATGTTTTTACTGGAAAAATAATTCTCTATCCTCCATGAAATATTAAAAAAACTCTTCTCTTATTTTTGATGTTTCTAAGGCGATGTATAATCGATACATTTTAAGATCAGGTTTGCCATTCACCAGGAATAGGAACACCATCTTCAGAGTAATATTTTTATTTAGCTCCACAGTTGCGAACAACATCCTTCTTCACTCCGACCAAAAATCCATTTCCGAACCCATACTTTTTGCCTTTTTTCGATGGTGTTTTTATAATCTTCTGCAAAAATAATCTTTGCCACTGCTCCATAGAATAGAAGTAGAAAATTTTCCTAATTTTCCATTTTGATATTTAAAATTAGTATAAAAATAACTTGTAGGTTTCTTGACAGCTTGTTAAAATAAATTTTATTATTTTGACGGTTTGATTAAATATTTATTTGAAGCAATTATTATTTAAAATGTGACCGCATGGTAAACATGGGGTTTCCATGAAAATTTAGTGTCTTCCCTAATTTCTATTGCTAGTTTTTCTTCACTAGCTCTCATACAAAACAAATAAAAATTTGTTAAATTGGATTAATAGTTATAAAAACGAACACATAAGATAAAAAAAATTACACCATCTGGCTGCTGAGCGCAAATTTGTTACAAATAATTTATACGCTATTAATTAAAAACGAAAACAGACCCTACCGTCTCCTGATATAGAATGAAAAATGGTATACATGTAGGCTCAGCCGAGTCAGAAAAATAACATATGACCAAGTCTAAGTACAAAAGCACGTGTAACACGTTTCAAAATCAATTGGGATGACGCACCTTCAAATGACTTGGCAAACAGCAATATTCATGACGACGGACACGATATGAAATGTGGTGATATGAATGGTGGGGGTTCAACATCAGCAGTTTTGTCAGCTTTATTGTCAACAAGTCACACATCTATTGATCCGCCAGAAGTAGTAATAGATGATAATAGTTTAGCAATGTCTATTGCAAATGGAGTGACTGCTTTGAATTAAAATTAAAATTCACTAGCCAAAAAATGTTATGTTTAATTTGAGAATGATTTTTTATCTATGTAGGTTTAGCTGAAAACTATTTTTCTTTAATATAATGTAGCCGAAAGAAAAAAGTGTAAATCTAATATATTTAACATCAATAAATTTAGTTTACTGTAAAAATATCAATCACATGCAAGCAAGTATAAAATTTAAGCTTTTAATTTTTGTTAAAGGTAGTTCATTGTTTAAGAAATATTAATTTGAAAATAAACCAATATTGGCTTAAAGAAGCATTATTTAAAAAAATACTGCAAATGTGTATGCATAAAAAAAAGAACTGTCAAATGAAACTCATCATGTGTCGTCTGAACGACAAGTTTCACAATCGAGGTTCAGAGAGCGAAACCAAAGTTGAAACTCATCGTGCGAACATGCTATTACAGTGAAGTATATAAAATTTAGAATTAAAAGTATCCGTACTTGAACTTGATTACAAAAGTAAAATAAGCTAAAATGCAATTAATATTCGATTTATGTAAGAGCGTTACAATTAGAAAAAAAAGTACTGAATTAAATATTGAATTTCATAAAATATTAATCAAGATGTTAAAAATAATTTGGTATTATGCTGTAATTAAAATAATTTAAATTTATTTCATCTAAATAATTATTACATAACTTTTTAAATTTTTAAAATAGGTGAACAACCTGCAGCCATGCAAACAAGTAAAGGTACAGGAATAACGCCGTGTGGACATTTGGTCATTGTTACATTTTGTATATTTTCAATAGCGGCCTGGCACTATTCAACCATATCACAAGTTTCTAATATTACTTCAATTTATAGTATATCGCAAGACAAACGTTTAATACACACCATAATAAAAACTATTAAACATACTCAAGATGAACCCTTATACCAGAAAAACTATAATAAATTATGTTGTTATACACAACAGCACTTACTCGTAATTAGCACACATCGTGAAAACTTTCATCGATCACATCGTGTAAGGTGACTAGAAACATTTCTTCCAAACTTTGCTTGAAAATGTATAAGCAAATAAGGTATGTAAATAAAAATAAATCATGTAAAAATTTGCTCTATTTGGTCTATGTTTCGTTCTATTTCGTTTTAATTTGCATTTTGTTTGTTGGGCTTAAAAAGAGTGTAACTTAAAAATTTAGATAAATAAATACTGTAGTCTCTTTTTAGTTCAAAAATTAAATTGCTCTATTCCAAAAGAAAAATATCAAATGGTAACATTGTATATTTCTTTCTTGGGTTTTACACTATAGCCCATCTTATAGGTTTTTATACTAAAGAACATCTTAAAGGAATGCGTGAAAGATATTGAAAATGAAAAAAAGTTGTTTACACTCATAACATCCACCATCACCTAAACTGTTGCAAAATAAAACAAGTTAAATTCGGCAGTGCCGAGTTTTATATACCCTTCACTGTGTTAGAGAAATATTAATATTTTTCACTTTCCACATTCTTCTATAATATCTAAACCATACAAAAAATTAAATGAGTTAAGATAAATATGTTTTAACGTAAAACTCAAAGTTTTTTAGTATTTGTAAATATTTTCAGTATTAATGGCTTATTTATCAAATACGTCAATCAAGTCATTAAATATTAAGTGTTTTAAGCAATAGTTTAGCGGAGATCATCTATATTTGTACCCAACCAATCTTTACTTTGGATATTTTAAAATTTCTTTTAATTTTTTAAATTTTCATATATTCCAGTGCTGTTGCTCTGAAGGGTTTAGGCAATTTCCGTTTTGCATCATAGAATAAAAATTACGAAATTTCAAGTAAATGTTAAAACACTTCCAGAAAGCGTAGAACTTACAAATTTCATTTTAGTTTGGTTTCAGTAAGTTTCTGTTGCCAAAATGAGGAATGATTAAAATTTCTCAGAGTATGAGTACTGGGGTAGGAGGGAAATTAAAAAATTTTTAAAAATAATGTAAGGTTTTTTCTGAGTACTTAGAAGATAGATTACAAATCTAGACGACCTCCTTTTTAAAATGATATACATCTTATCTCGTAATCTTTTATGGTTCGTTCGAAAGTTACTTTGGATTATTTTTAAATTTCCATATACCCCAGTGCTGTTGCTCTAAGTGATTTTAGGAACTTGCCGACGAACCATTTAATATTGTGAGATCAGACATATTTCATTTTAAAGAGGAGACTGTCTAGATTTGTAGTCTACCGCCAAAATACTCAGAGTTATTTTGGACTATTTTTAAATTTTTTTTTAAATTTCCATACAACCCAGTACTGTTGAACTCAAGGATTTTGGCAGTTTCCGTTTTGCATCATAAAAGAAAAACTACGAATTTTTCAGAAAATGTTAAAACACTTCCAGAAAGTTTAGAGCCTACAGATTTAATTCCTTTTTAATTTTAGTAATTTTCCTGCCCAAAAATCCCTCAGAAGAAGAGTACTGGGGTATGAGGGAATTTTATAAATTTTTTAAAAATAATGCAAAGATTTTTCTGAGTACTTGGGTGATTACAAATTTGGTGATGACCTCTTGTTTCAAATGATATATGAACCAACCCGTAATATTCTATGGATTGTTTGCAATTTCTTAGAAAAATCAACTTATTTATGCACATTTGTATCTTAGTATGTCAAAAATACTGAAAAACATAAGGAATTACGTGAAAACATATTTAACTAACCATACTTATCTTCACTCACTTCAAAAAATTATGTGACTGAAATGCATTTTTTTTCAGCATGAGGTCATATTAAATATTAAAAATTTATTTATTTATTATTGGAGCGAAATATCTATAAAAAAATTAATTTTTTTAATACGACTAAAATTAACGAGTTCTAAGAACCAATCCTTTCTGAGAACCTCATTTTTAAAAGCAATAAAATGTCTGCAGGCACTCAATTTTTAAATTAATAAAAAAAGAACATCTAAGAAAGATATTAAATAGAAAAACAAAAAAATTTATTTTCATTTAATTTTGCAAATTTTTTTTTTAAATTTTTAAGCCAAACATATTTAATAAAATTATTAATTATAATTAAATGACTAATTATCGAGAAAAATCTAATGCACTCTCTTTCATAAAGATGTCTGTATTCGTAATACTATTTAACTCAAGGCAATAAAATCCACACATACACTTTTTAGGTTTCGTGTTTGTGTGTACAAAGCATTACGCACATGACAGCTAAAAAATTTGAGCAAATAAAAACCAAAAGTAAAGCAAAAAACAAAACAAAAATTAATGAAAATGTGAAATGCCGGTTGTATTTTTGATTTTTCTGGCCCATTTGTGAACCGATCTTTATGATTTTTTGCACAGACATTACAACTGTTATTTGTGATAAAATTGCGTACCACGTTTTTTTGTCCGTCTTGTAGTTTATACAAATTACGCAAAAACGTACAAAAAATGGTCAAAAAATAGAGGTATTCGCAACTGCGTACTACTTTTTGTCAGTTTAGATAAAAATTTTTGATATTCCTCGGCCATTTGTGGACCGATTGTTTTCATTTTTAGCACAGGTATTATGAGTTATACTTCAAACAAAACTGCATACCACGTTTTTTGTCCGTTTCTCGTTTAGACAAAAAACCTGCTCAAAAAATGGTGAAAAAGAGGTAATTGCGGTTTTTGACTCATAGCTCCGGCATTTATGGACCGATCTAGCTGAATTTTAAAAGCAATAGTTGTCTAGATTCTTTTAAAAGTTGATTTCAACGACTACACGAACGGACAAACAGACAGACGAACATTGCTAAATCGACTCCGCTACTTATAAGGATCCAGAATATATATACTTTATAGCGTGTTCCATGTAGGGTGTAGAAATTACAAACGGAATCACAAAGTTATATATACCCTTTTTACGTACAGTGAAGGGTATAAAAAGACGTATAATTTTTGGAAACAAAATAATATGTAAAATTTAATATAGAAAAATCATTCATTATTGCTTTGCAAGATCAAACTCTCAAAAAATCAAAACTCAAACATTTTAAATTTGGAAAATTTTGCGGAAGGATTTGGGTGTGAAGCCTTATAAGATACAACTGGTGCAAGAATTGAAGCCAAACGACCTACCACAACGCCAAATTTTTGGTGAATGGGCTCTTGAAAAGTTAGATGAAGATCCACTTTTTTATCGAAGAATTGTGTTCAGCGACGAGGCTCATTTCTGGTTGAATGGATACGTGAACAAGCAAAACTGCCGTATTTGGAGTGAAGAGCAGCCAGAAGCATTGCAAGAGCTACCAATGCATCCACAAAAAACAACCGTTTGGTGCGGATTATGGGCTGGCGGCATCATTGGGCCGTATTTCTTCAAAGATGATGCGAATCACAACGTTACTGTGAATGGTGAGCGCTACCGTGCGATGATAACAAACTTTTTTTTGCCCAAAATGGAAGAGCTTGACTTGCATGACATGTGGTTTCAACAAGACGGTGCCACATGCCACACAGCACGCGAAACAATGGACCAATTGAGAGGCGAGTTCGGTGAACAGTTTATTTCACGCTTGGGACCAGTCAATTGGCCGCCCAGATCGTGCGATTTAACGCCTCTAGACTATTTTTTGTGGGGCTATGTTAAGGCTAATGTCTATAGGGACAAGCCCGCTTCGATTGACGCACTGGAAGCCAACATTGCCAACATTATTCGTGAGATACCGGCCGAAATGTTGGAAAGAGTATGCCAAAATTGGACTAAGCGGATGGACCATTTGAGGCGCAGCCGCGGCCAACATTTGCATGAAATAATCTTCAAACATTAAATTATATCGACCCAACTATCGATCCAAATAAATATTTCATGCATTTTTCTGAATTTTATGTGTTTTTTTTTTTTAAATTTCTGATAGTTCTTATAAAATCACCTTTTATATACTACTAAAAGAGAACAACGCATTCTTGAAATTTTCGAAGTCTTCATGTATAAGGTCTTCTGTAAAACCTTCCTAGACTTTATTTAAGGTCTTGCGTCTGAAAATAACTGCTTCCAGAAGGTCTGCTTGGAAATTAATGTATTGCACTCATACACTTACATTTTCTACATATGTATGGGCGGGTGTAAAAAACAGTGAATGTAAAAAAATTTTGTCAGATATTAAAAATAACAGGAGATGTACAAGTGTGCTGCTGTCATTACCTTGTATAATTCTACCATCCACTATCGTACTAAGTTTGTAAATTTGACCACACGGAAAGAAATATCTATCGATATGAAAATTACTATTATACAAAAAAGAATGAAGTAAAAAAACCTGGTGATATTATTTTTCTGGTAGGTCTGCAATATGTCCATAAATATTCATTTCCTTCATTCACATTTGGATTTCTTCGACCAGTTGTCAGCGATGAACAAGGAACATTTTCATCAAGAAATGGTTACAATGGAAAAACGTTTTGAAGAAAAAAATTAAATAAAACTCAGTTCAGAATATTATTGGTCACTTCAACGGGATACTGATGATGCTGAGTTACAAAAAAAAAAACGGCCACGCAAAAATTTTTGAGTGAAATGGCCAAAAATCTTTTTATTTTAATAAAAAGTTAAAGAACTCAGTAAATTCTTTACGGCTTTAAAAAATAATTTGGGTTTTACTCGTAAATATCCATATTTGGAAAGTAAATTCAAAAATTGTAAGGTTTCTTAATAAATACTGTGTAAAAACGTCTCCAGACTTAAATTAAATATAAAAAAATTGTTTGCTTCAGAAATACGCATAGATTTTTCAAATTTACTTAAGTTGTATATATTTAGGAAAAATAATATCACTTCCCAGGTATTAGCACTTCATTCCTTTTTGTTTCACTGTGTTATTCATATCTGCGGAATTATCTTATTATTTCTGATTGTTTCATGTAATTGTGAATTAAAAAGTTGTCTATAGTGAATAAATTTTGTTTATGTTTCAGCTGTTGGTGATAAGAAAAAAATTGGATTTTTTAACTTCAAAAATAATATCAAATAAACAAAAAGAAAATTCATTTTCAATAAATAAAACGAAATTATTTTCGAAACACAAAACAAATTGGGCTAAACATTGCGAAATGTTGTATATTTTCTTACATTTTTGATCTTTCCATGAGAAAATTTAAGCGTAATACTATTTTTACACTAGAGCGCATTTAACATCTTGCATATATTCGGCGAGATGACAACATCTTCAAATATAAAATGCATGTAGAAAAAATCAACATCTTTACAGATGTTCGTATCTCATTTTCTTTTACTCAACAACTTTTAATAATTTTCATGCCATCACTAGAAAAATTACAATATTTTCTATTTTAGTTTCATCACTGATAAAGTAACATTTATTTATACATACATACCATAAGTATGTACTCATTTTAAACAAAATAAAAACTGATATTTTCAATTCAAATGTGTTTGATTTTTTATGAATGATTTTTGTAAATTCATTTTTATCAGGCATGTTCTGCAAAAGTAGTGGAATGAGAGTAAAATAGAATTTGAAAAGTGAATTTTTTATTTTTGATGTTCTATAAAATTTTTCATTTGAAATGAACTTCGAAAACAAATTTATAAACATGTGACATATATGTATTTGTATCTGACTTAAAATTAAAAATAAATAATATAGAACACAAATAAATAATGAAAGCAATTCTAGTGTATATGGTGCACCAAAATAATTAATTCGATAGAGCAAAATTCTCTAAAGAGGAGAATTTTAATCACTTAGCTATTAACGAAGTTATCCAAGCACACATGTGTATACTTTTAAAAATTTTAATGATAAGTTTAAGTGATAAACTTATTTCGGTTTTTACAATATTACCGCGTTAATAAAGACGCATTTTTAAATTACGTAATATCTAAGCTGCCGGTGTCTTCCATCCCAGAACAAATGCAGTTTTCTGCCTTATTGAGGTTTTTAACAGAAGACGGATTGCAGCGAGATGTTGGAAAAGGATTAGATTTTGGATAGAGGAACAATATGTAAAATTATAAATTGTGTGCTTATTTTTGAAAGGCACATCTGTGCTAGGTCAAAGCGTCATTTTATACTACAACTCCTCCGCTTTGATACGGTCACCTTCCATAAATACTTTTGCAAAATCTGGTTTGTTTCCATAAAGCACAACAGTATTGCTTCCTGCGGGGTGTTCTTATGTTTTCCCTTACAAACATTCACAATTTTAAATAAAAATATATTAGCGGTTTCCACTCTCAAATGCAAACTACCCTTGCTAGTCATGCAGATATTGCAAGTGTGGCAAAAAATTTTGCACCTCACAACATCAAAATATATAAAACTGAAGTTTGCATCGGTTTATAAAGTTCGCAAGACTGAAAATCATTGCAAAAGACAAACTCAAAAAGTGTGCACCATCAACACAGCTGAACGAAACAAACAACTAAAGTTCAGAGTTATTAAGTTTTACGGCGGAAGTATACGACATGTAAATTATAAGCGTCGGCTTAAGTCCAATTTAAGTTTGGTTAAAAAAAACACTGCTAAAATAAAGGAAAATTATACTTTTATATAAAACTACATGATTAAAAACAAAACAAAAAGAAATTTCATACAACAATTGAAGTTTGTTTTGCATTGTAAATTTTAACGACGGTGCGACGCGACATTAAGTTTCAAAAATGAACTGTGGCTTAGCTAATGTCGTACTCTGTTCTCTGTTAGTCGACATGCCGATCTAGAGAAACCAAACTTATTCCGCAATTTGGTAATCATTGTTGTGAAGCAGATTGAATTAAAAGCTTTGGTCAGATCAAGAGAAACTAAAAGCGAAAGTTTCCTTTCATTCTCAAGAGTTCTAATCTCATCAGTTAAAATAGTAAGTAAGGAAGTAGTACTAAAGTTACGGCGAAAAGCATACTGAGAATTAGATATCTCTTTCTCACAATGTAATAAGATTTGTTTCTTAATTAGGTACTCAACTATTATAGACAGGGCAGGGAGTATTTTTATGGGTCTAAGGTCATTAACACTGGTCACTTTACTAGTTTTAGGAATTGGTACAACACGAGCAGTTTTCCACACCCTAGGGAAAACAGAAGTCGTCAAAATGGCATTCACCAAGTGCAAGATTTCTCTAGAGATAATGGGGAACAACAGTTTAATGAACTGAACAGGGATACCATCCACTCCCATAGACTTAGATCGCACTTTATTCATTGCTTCAATAAAGTCTACTTCATCCATCCATCGGTCTTCAGTTGGCCGCCTAGCCCTCTTAAAGGGTACAAGAGAAAGAAGAGCATCAAAGAGAGATGATATTGTCTTACACTTATCATCAACATCAGGAGAACACCACAGATTAGTGAAATCAAATGACTCAATATACGACATAACTCTAGACCAATCGATTCTGTTAAAGTCACGATGTTGAACAGTGATATCAGAATATTCAATTTTGATATCAAAGGCTGCAAAAATGAGAGCATGATGCGATATAAATAGGCACTGTACCTGATCAGAGAATGAAAGGAGAGATCTGTTACTGATAAGGAAAAAATCTAATAGGGAAGTGGACAAATGCCTAAGATCATAGTGTGTAGGCCTCGAATTATGGCAGATAGCTAAGGAATTTCTCTTACAAAAAGAGTGTAGTAGGTCAGAATTCAGAATGTAAAATTGATTAATTTTAAAGTCACCAACCAAAAAGATTAAGTCATATTTCATGAATAAGTCAGTATTTAACTATTCAAATAAATCAAGGTCGTCAGGGGGTGGCAAGTAAATAACATCAAAGAGACAAACGGAACCATCATAAGAAATTTCAACGAAGAGAGATTCACATCTATTAAGCACTGAGGTGCTGAATATAATTCTATGTCTAGCTTTTTTTAAATATAAATGCCAAACCCCTCCTCCCCTACCATGTATTCGATCATTACGGCAAAGGTCATAGCCAGGTATAGAAACTGACAACATAGACACTTCTTCCTTAAGCCAAGTCTCACTAATCCCAATAACGTCAAGCGTAGAGTCACAGAATATATTACTGATTTCATCAAACTTAGAAGTTTTGTAAGAAGGTCGAATACTATTGCAATTTAGATGAGCAACTTTAAATAAATCACTATAGGCGGCAAGATAGTTGCCGAAATATGCCTTGCTATTGATAACAAGTCCTAAATTGGTATTAAAAGTAGTCATAGATAAGACGAGCAGCAGGGAAACCAAGAAAACAACCACATATAAGTATACCAACAATATCTATAAACAAAAATAATATGATCATAACAAAATTCAATACAATACAAAATATTCCACGGCTGATCAAGCCAAAGTTATAGTTATAAAATATATAATATGAATAAAAAGAAAATGAAACAAAGAATAAAAATAATCAGTAGGATAAGCAAAAATACTCAAGATAAATAGGGAATAATAAAATTATGAGCAAATGGAAGGTACATTGGCGCAATCATCAACGTTGTTTACCTCCAGTTCCTTGCCATCAGGTAGACTAAGCACCGCTCTGAATCTATCCTTGCAAAACAGTTTGTATTTGCTAATCCGTTTATCCATTAGCAGTTTTCTGCATTCAGTATTTAACTTGCTCGCAGCCGGAGTAAAATGGTCATTCAAGTATACTCTACCAACTTCTTTACCATCACAATCATTATTGAGCCACTCACCCAAGATGTCAGACCTCTTAAGTAGTCTGGTTTTGAAGTAGCTCACCATAATAATGTCTCTAATCGCCACATTATTAAATATAATCAGCACAAGGCGTCTGTTGTTAATATAGTTTGCATGGCATATGTTCTGGGAGGAGATACTATACTTAAAATGGGACGCGATAGCCACAGCTACAGACGCGAGGTCAGGTATTCCGGCAGGGAGCCCACGCACAACAATGTTAGCTCTGTTCATACGCCTATGTAAAATGTGATTTTCCATCTCCAGAGACAAAATCTTAGTAGATAGAGTATTTTCAATATCATCAATTCGCTTATGGCACGCAACAATTTCAGTTTTTAGGCCAGATGAGAAAGCTTCCATGTCAGCTTTAATTTTATTAACAGCATTGGTGAAGTCATCTCTTATCATTTTTGTGTCCACACTACTCTTCCTCAGCACTTTATCTAATATCACTTTTCAATCTAGCTTCACATCCAGAACAAATAAATTTAAATAAATTGCTCGTGCCAAAAATATTGAGCTCGTTGTCAGTCATGTTAGTACAAGACTGGTGTATCCAATGTGTGCAGACACTGAAAATATTGACAGTTTTGTTTTTGAAAATATGTTTGAGTATTTATAAAATAAAAAATGAAAAGAAAGTCAAATTTAAAAAAAAAATGTTTTGAAGGCAAGCAATGCCCTTTTTATGACATTTTTAATACTGAAAATATAAACTTTTCTCACTTTTGAGTTGATATTTAAGGGCACAACAAAGAGTTGCGTTTTGATTTTGACTTCATTAACGTGCAATCAATTTTTAATTGCGCAATTATTTAATGGAAATTTGTATAGTAAACTGAGATCAATAAGGGCGATAATTGCGTAAAATGCTAAATATTCAAATCAGTCACAAAATTTAAAACTTAATTGATTACATTCACTTTTACGTCTTAACAGGCTATAAACGAAAAAATTTACATGAGTGTTCTGTTTATGTTTATTCTCTATGAAATCAGCTGTAATGATTTTTTTTGCTACAATCATAGAGAAATATCTCTCAAGCATTGTAGCAAAAAATAGATGCAAGTTTGATTTACTCTCATATTAAAAAAAAAAACTAAAAAATTTCAGTTTCACAATGAAATTTAAAAGTATTTTCAAGACTCTTCTTTTTTACTAAGCTTCATTTGTAGAACATGGAAATTCACTCCGAATTGATGTTCGAAAATAAAAAGTAAATGAAAAGCAAAAAGTAGAATTCAGAACAGCACACATTGAAATTGAAATGGGATAAAAGTTTAATGTAGAAAATTATGCGTCTTACTTTCTTTTATTTTTGACAGTTTAGTTGATGTGAGCGTAAGCAATTTTTTTCATTTTAAAACCGTATAAGCAAAATGTAGAAATTTATTGCGAATCGGAATGAATAATTAGGCCCAATAATTTAAAAAAATTGTGTGTAATTTTGCCCGAACTTGACTTCATTTCTTTCGTTTCTTTTTAGGAATGTGCAGGTGACATAAAAAACATACATACATAAATATCTTCTTGTATATGCATTTATATATGAGAAAAGGAAAATGAAAATATATATAAGCCAGCTTGTTTTGAGACTAATGAATGTACTTACAACAACATCATCAAATATCTAATATAACAAACTGTATTGATCACAACTTTAAAAATTTGGTATAGATAATATTTTTAATTGGAATCATAACAAACTGGTGGATATTATCTTTATAATTAGTATTTTAACCTTATTCGGAACAAGCAACAAATAAGGACAGTCTTTGGTTTTAAAACTATAATATAAATACACACTATACTTAGAAAATAATTATATTAAATTTAATATAATTAAGAACATATGAAAAAAACAAACAATAATTTATTAATAAATTAGCTGTTAACTATTGAAAACAAACAAAAACAAAATAAAATAAACGTACATATATTTACTTAAAATTATAAGTTAAAAAATAAAACTATTTCGGGGTATGTCGGCAGGGTTCACCGATTGCGAAGCGGCGCAGAGCTTACTACAAGCAAATGGAGTGATACTTCTTTTGGTTCAATGACTACAATTACAGGCTTTGTTTAGTTTGACATATATAATTGGTACTTAGAAGAATATTGAGCAGGATTTCAATATACATATACGGCCAGACAGGAACGAGTGTTAATTGCTGAAGAATTCAATTCGTTCTCTATTGATTAAATGGATTTATTCATAAACGAACACAAGAAGAAGATGATTTTCTAAGTCTCATTGTTTCAAGTAAGGCCTTCGCATAAAAGATGTTTACAGGGCTTTGCTGTAAAAGATTAAAATAATTTTTCTTTTAATTCTGCAAAGAGAATATTCTATTCGTTAATAAAAAGACTTTAGTAAACACTGTGCGACAAAAAAAATACCAGAGAAGTGATATTACTTTTCTGGTAGCTGCTGTCAAGAACAACAAGAACCTGTTTTTGGAATTTGCTAAACACCCCCAAAAATTTCGAGGTACGGGTTGTTTGCGCGACAGGCATAAATTATGAAACAAAAAATTGGGTTTAATTAGTCTTGAGAAAAATTGTGGTTTTATTGATATTACCCTTAAAAACTCCTGGTGTTGTGACCTTTATTGCTGCGCTGCTTTGACAGAAGTAAGTTATGTATATTTTTTTACACGAAAAACCAAAAACCAAATAAACTACAAATATAAAATTCATAAACAAAGAGAAATTTGGACTTCAACAAAGTTGGCAGACGAATTAAAACAAATAAATTACAACAAAAAAATCAGGATTAAACAGGATTGGCCGCTTTGCAACAACGTAAGGAGATGCAACACAAAAAATTTCAAATAATTAATACAAAGGTTTCAATTAAAATGTAAAAATATATTTGTACAAACATATGTACATAAGATTTAAAAAATTCAAACATAAGTCCAAAAGTATGTATATTGTACAATGACGATGAAATATAAAATTCTTATAGTTAAAGTACATAAATAAAAACTATAAGTAGGCGATTGACCAGAGATAATTTAGCCAAATATGGTATATTGCGTCAGTGGAGAGATAGGACTCGTAAAAACTTTCCCCGTCAATACTTGACTGCTAAGTTCGGGTCCAAGAACCAGAGCCACTTGTGGGGTATCTCCCATATTCTAATAATTAATGTTAACTTACTTATATTCAACTGTTATTATTATTTATTAATAACTGCTATTTTAATTTGCTTGTTAATATTGTTGTTTTAAATATAACTACTTATACCTTTATATTAATTTTTGCACTCAAAAATTACTCATTTACTAATAGTTGTTATTGTTAAGAATCCTGTTAATTTTATATAGGAACTTGATGCCTCATATTAATACAGCCGCTTTTTAAGGCTAAGAAAAGATTGATTCTTTATTTCATTAAAGTTCCTTCTTATATACAAACCTAGACTTTCATGATGGCATGATGTACTGAAAACTTGTTTTATTTCTAATACGAGTAGCTTACATAATTCGTTCATCAGTTCGTTTAAAAATTCTGTTCCTTTATCGGATTTTAGAATTGCCCGTATATTAAAATTATATTTACTTCTAAAGCTTTTGCAACAGTTTTAGCTTTTTTTGTTTCTAAAGGGCAAGCTATAACATATTTAGTTAAGTCACATTGCATTGTTAATATGTATCTAAATTGATTTGAAAATCTTAAAGGACCTACAGTGTCTATGGAGACAACTTCAAAACTACCTCTTGGTGTATCTGTTATTGTTAACTTTTCTCGCGTATGTTTTACTTGTTTGTTGATTTTATTTGTTGTTCTTTAATCATTTTGTTCATATTTTTACAAATGTATTTTTGTTTAATTTTTAAAGTTGTTTTTCTGATACCTAAATGTCCTCCTACTGGTGAGTTGTTTATTATTTGATTTTATCAACTACTCTTTCTATTTCTTTATATATTACAATTTTTAAATTATCTATATTATTTCTTATTAAATTATTGAATACCTTTTTATACTCTTCACTGTTATATTTATATACCCTTCATATAACTTTGTGATTCCGTTTGTAATTTCTATAGCGTACATGGTACACCCTATAAAGTATATATATATTCAGGATCCTTATGAATAGAGGAGTCGATTTAGCGATGTCCGTCTGTCTGTCTGTCTCTCCGTTAAGTCGTTGAAATCAATTTTCTGAAGCCCCTAGGCAACGTACAGAAAAGCTTAGTACACCAATATGTCAGTTGTTGTTGTACTTATACCTTTATACTAATTTTAACACTGAAAAATTACTAATTTGCTAATAGTTGTTATTGTTAGGAATTCTGTTAATATATAAAAAGGAACTTTTTTGAAATAAAGAATCAATCTTTTCTTAGCCTTAAAAATCGGCTGTTTTAATATAAGGCATCAAACTGCCTATAGAAAATTAACTTGTCAGTGGCTTTATCAAGAGCCGGCACTATCATCATTCCAACCATTGGTTACCTTGCCCCAAAACACATTATATGGCGATCCTGTCAATTCGAAAATTGCGCGACATTTAACTTTTTAACACAAATAAATGGAGAGTAAGCCCATGACCAACGCAACAAGTGAGGAAGGTCCGAAACGATTGACCATACAAGAATATAAGGCAAGGAACCTAAAAAAGATAGGGAAAAAACTCACCAGAATTCCAATCACGGAAAAGCCGAAGCATAAAAGAGGAAGAAACTAGCAGCTCTAAGGGCGACCGTAAAGGCCGATCCACCACCATCGTGGCAAATAGTCTCCGAAATTTGGCCACAAATTGGTCGCCTTGAATGCGAGATGGACACTCATCGCAAGAAAGATAACAAAAATAAATAATTTTACAACACATGAAGTAATATTCATTAAATATTTTTGTAAAAAAAAAATAAAAAACTGAAAAATCTTCATAGACCTACCAGAATTATAAATAATCAAAAAAAATCGTCAGAAGGAAAATTAATTTATTTATATATGTATATATACGAGTATATATATATTAGGGCGGGTCGATTTAAAAATCGCACAAAATACAAGGAAAATTGTATTCTAGGGATCAAAATAAGACACTTTGACCAAGGAACCATACCTCTAAAATGTATTTTGATGTCCCGACTTTTGATCCGAAAGGTCAAATTTTGAAAAATCTCATTTTGACCTATTTAGAGTGCCTCAATCGAGTCAAAATATATGAGCGACCCCCACTAACTTTGGAGGGCCGACCCACCTATGCCAGTGGCACAACTCCTGGAACCACCCCTGGGGGCTTCCCCAGACAAACATTTCAAAAAAATCACAATTTTTGGCACTTTACAAGAAAAAATAAGCGAAATGGATATGTTTTTTTATTGTTGGAGTTTATTTTTCTCGTTAGAAATTTATTTAGTCAGAATGAAATGAAAACATGAATTTTATAGTAATAGAAAAGAAAATAAAAAAAAAAATATTATATCGAATTAGAAAAACATAAAGAAAACACTCCCCGCACTTAGTTACGTTACGATCGAAAGATGGTATTCCAGCAAAAAACTGAATCGAAAGAAAAATAAGATGACAAGAATGTTTTTATTCCATCTGTTTTGTTATGAAACGTATGAAATAAGAACAGAAAGAAAGGACATTTTGTTAAACAAAGAAATAAATAGTGAAATAAATATAAACCAAATATTATATAATAAAGGGTGTCCCAACAAGAACGCAAGATTTTAATTTGGTGCTATTAGAAGTGTCATTGTTTGACATTTGAACAATTGTTATTGTTTGCTAGTAGATGGTACGAGGTTAGTAAAAATGGAGCGCTACAGGAATGAACAACGCATTCTCATTATGAAATTGTTTTACCAAAATGGTGAAAGTTTTGTGGCTACAGTTCGCAAATTGCGATCAATTTGGGGTCACAATAATGCTCCAAAAGAGTCAACTGTAAAAAGATTAATGGATAAATTTGCCGAAACTGGGTCTGTTTTTGATGTAAAGACAACAACGCGCCTTCGACCAGGTCGATCGACCGAAAATGTCGCAGCTGTACGTGATGTCGCTCAGGGGTGAGGAAAATCCTCGAGTGATTCTCGAGAAGCAAATGCATCCTCAACGTGTCACTGTGTGGTGTGGTTTTTGGGCTGGAGGAATCATTGGACCTTTTTTTTATGAAAATGAGGCAGGTCAAGCGCAAACAGTCAATGGTGTTCGGTATCGTGAAATGAAATGTGGAGGGCTTGTGGCTTAAACAAGACGGCGCCACATGTCATACAGCCAGAGAAACAATTCAATTGCTGCATCAGTCATTTCCCGGTCGAGTTATTTCGCGTTTTGGAGACCAGAATTGGCAGCCTAGATCGTGCGATTTAGCACCATTAGACTTTTTTCATTGGGGTTTTTTGAAGTCGATGGTTTACGCGAATAAGCCGACGACGACTGAAGCCTTAAAAGAGGAAATTGAACGCTGCATTAATGAAATACCGCAGCATTTATGCAAAACGGTCATTGAAAATTTCATTAAAAGATCGCGTGTGTGCCAGCAAAGCCGCGGCGGCCATCTGCCCGATATGTTTTTCCATACATAACCTCATTTTGTCTACTTTACGATATAATAAAATTTCCCGTTTTTTTTTTAAATATCTGTGTTTTATTTAAAAATTTAAATCTTGCGTTCTTGTTGGGACACCCTTTAGAAACTTTAATTATTAATAACACATAGTTTAACTGTGAAAAGATACAAAAGGTGGAATTAGAAAAGTATATGTGCCTAAATTTGTTTTACTACATAATTTTGCAAAAAAAGAAAGAAATGGAATCTATAGCAGCATCCTTATTGTTGGAAGGGGATAACATTGCGCTCCAGAATGCGGAATCAAGAATTGAAAGGCGTAAATTGAGAGACACCAGCAATCCATTTGAGATGAGTGGTCAGTTGTAAGATATTTGTTTTAAGCGTTGATGTGTGAAATAATTAGTTTCTTTTTTAAGATTCAAAAAGAACTTTCGCCTTAATAAAGACGCGTTTAAGTATGTGTTAGTCACTTTTGCAGAAAAAGCGCCGTCCAATACTTTATTAACGTTATCGCCGCTTAACTGAGTGGCATTTGTAGTTGGTTGCCCCATTGCGTTCAAAACGCTTGCCACCTCTTCCCAGAATGCTTGGACTTCTTCCTTGGGACGCTTATGGTAGCCACACGCAATATCGTCCTTTGTTGCCATCAAATTTATCAGCTTTTCATAGTGCTCCGGTGTTGTTGTTTTTGACCTGCAATAAATTAAAAATTTTAAATTTCAGTAAAAATAATATATTTTTTTTTGAAAATCTTTCTTATTGCATTTTCTACTTACCAACGTAGAAAAACGTAGCTATGATAGAAATACAGAATACATACAATCGTAAAAAATTCTATTGAAAAAAACAACAAAAAAATCAAAGCTGCCAAACGGAGAAATATCGATCCGAATAGATAAGCAGAACCCCAACACTGCCAAACGGCTAAAATTTCGATCCGAATAGAAACGCAGAATAGGAGTGAATAACATTTTTAGTATTTCCAGAAGACAAAATGATCGTCAGAGAATTGATAGAAATAATCAATAGTAATTACAGCAATTTTCGAAGTAATAACTCTAATATCAGCAATTTTCAGAATAATGACTATAATTATTTACATGCTTCGAATAATTTTAATCAAAATAGAACAAACAACCAAAACACTCATAATAATAACAACAACAACAGTCATAATAAGTGCAATGAAAATAGAAATAATCATCCAAGCAATAGCAGAAATTTCACGCCAAGACACAACAGAAATTTTATTTTAATTATTTATTATTATTGAATCTTTCTACAAGAAAATTACAATAAGTATCCAAATCTTAACTGTAAAAAAATATAAAAAAACTTAAATAATTATTACCAATGTAATAACTAGTTACTTGTACTCAAATCTTTAAATAAAAGGAATATTCTACGTTTAAATAAAAAAGTTATATCCCTCTTCTCACTAGGCGCAAGGTATCACTTCTCTTAAGTCTTCTGTGTCCCTCGAACTGTAACAGGTCCCTGGCGAGGGCGTTTGGATGTATCGCCAGCTTGTGAACCAGGGAGCGCAGACTACTGTTCGTAAAATTTTCGACTGTCTTCTTTGTAACTTTTATATGTTAGATGCACATGCAGTTCCCCAAAGCTGAATGCCATATGTCCAGATTGGTTTAATAATGGCTTTATGCAACAGAACTTTATATTCCAAAGATAGAGATGAAAATGGACCTATCAGCCACATTAGTCGAGCTGTTTTTAGTTTGATAGCTGAGATTTTGGCCTCAATGTGGCGTGACCATGTTAGGCGTCTGTCAAGATGGATTCCTAGATATTTAGTTTGGGTTTCCACCGGAACAATGATGTTATTTATTTTTATTGGCGGACAATTTGCCTTTCTTAGTGTGAAAGTCATATAGGCACATTTTGAAGGATTTACTTTGATTTTCCATTTATTTAGCCAACCTCCCAGCTCGTTTATATGAGCTTGTAAGTGCTCAGATGCAGTTCCTGGATCTTTGTTCACACTTAAAAATTCCGTGTCATCTGTGAACGTTGACGTGATAGTATGTCGATTTGTAGGCATATCGGATGTATAGACGATGTATAATAGCGGGCTAAGTATACTTCCTTGGGGGACGCCTGCAGAAATTTTCTTAACTAGTGAAAATACATTTTTTGACCGTACCTTGAATGTTCTATCAGTCAAGTAACTTTTAATTAGCTTGTGGGTGATTGCAGGAAGAAGTCGTGTTACTTTTATGAGGAGACCATCATGCCAAACTTTATCAAATGCTTGGGAGGCATCAATCAACAATGCTGAACAAAACAGCTTTTTCTCGAAGGACGACCTGATAGCAGTAACAATTCTGTGAAACTGCTCTGTAGTTCCATGGCCAGCCCGGAAGCCGAACTGATGTTCTGGAATAATATTTCGATCTGCTGGATGGGGCGTTATTTTCTGGAGGAAAACCTTCTCGAACAGCTTTGATAGTATAGATAATAAACTGATAGGTCTATATGACGTAATTTGAGTAGCGTGTTTACCCGGTTTTTGGATCATGACAATTTCTGAAATCTTTCAAGAGGACGGGAAAACCCCCACTCTTAAGATGGCGTTAAAAATAAACAATATAATTCTCACGATCAGTGCTGGGCGATTTTTTCGCACCAAGGTTTTTGATTGCCATTTTAATTGAGGATTAATATCACTATTTATGTCATGTGGAGTGAAAACGTTTTCCAGATGGCTAGCAAAAGCATTTGCTCGTTCACTTGGATTTTTAGCCCAACTAAGGGCCTCAAGTTTTAGTGGATGAAGGCTTCAATATCAGCTGATGACTTGAACGGTTTCCTCCTATATGTTTTTCTCATTGGAGTTGCATTCCTAGCTGCATAAGTAATAACGTCTGTAAGGTGGCTCACAGCACATTGTATACCAGACGAGTTCCTTAGAGAGATGTTCTGGGAGAGATGAGAGCTCACATATATTTTATACTTTAGCCAGTTCGTGTACCGGTTCGGATAGAACGTAGGAGATACTTCAGAGTTTATAAAACTATTACGTAGTGTAATTATAGTCGGCGAATGATAGTGTGATAGTCTTCCAGGGGACTAATCAGAAGTTGGTCACGTTTAAATTTTTTTATAACAGTGAAGTCAATAAGGTCTGACTTTTTCATACAGTCTGCAGGCCAGTATGTGGGCTCACCGCCAGATACGACATCTAGACTATTTTGAGCAATAGCATTGTACAGCTGCCTACCTCTTGGGCTAATAAGTCTAGAGCCCCAGTGGGTATATTTAGCGTTGTAGTCTCCTGCTACCAGGAACTTGTGTCCCAATGTTGCGAAGAAACTTTTGAATTTGTCGCTATCAATTATGTGTCTTGGAGGACAATATACACATGAAATTGTGGTATGAAAATCAGTAAGACTTATAGAGGTTGCCTGAATGAAATCCTTCCCAAATTCTGGCATAACAAAGTGCCTCACGTTTTTACGCACAATGACGGCCGTGCCACCACATGCCTTTCCACTTGGATGTTTAGTGTCATAAATAATGAACCCGTTAATTCTAAAGCAATTCTTTAAAGTAAAGTGTGTTTCGGATACCAAAAGAATGTTTATTTCCTGCCTGTGTAGGAAATTTTCTACCTCGAACCTATGTTGGGATAACCCGCTCGCATTCCAGTAGCAAATATGCAACTGGGTCATTCTATTTTTTATCAAAGATGGGCCTGCAGAATCATGTTCTGATTCCGCATCATCTCCTGAAATATGCCCTGCATATTATTCATAAATTTGTTCATGTTGGTCATGAAATTGTTCATTGTCTCTTTCAGCTTATCGATTGAACTAGAGCTGGTATCGTTGAAGAGGCTGCTCCTTAGTACTTGGGCATATGAAAGATTTTTCACGTTGGGTCTATTTGGCGATGGTAAGCCATCGAAGTGTTGTTGGGCATAGTTCATTTTATTCCCATGTACATTAGGCATTGCTTTAGCTTCAGTGTGAAGGCTCGGATAATTCGATTCACGATATTTCGCATTTGCGCGACTTCGAGGTTGTTTCGATATTTTTATCCTCTCGAATACTTCACATGCTCTATAATTAGCAGAATGTCTTTCACAGCAATTGCTGCACTTTCTTACATTGGGGTCGTTTTTAGGTGCTGTACACTCCCTCGTCTTATGCGCGTTACAACAAACTAAGCAAACAGAAGTAAGATTTTGTGTGGCCGAAGATATCTCAGGTTGTAGATTGGATGAATTGAATTCTTGGTCTAAAGAAGAGGTGCGTTAAAAACAATCTCTACACGGTGCATTTGTTAGGTAATTTTATCCTTGTTATGTATATTGTGAACATTTCTCACATCGTAGCCTTCATTCTCAATAGCTTTCTTGATTTCGTCAACAGCGACGGAACTGTCAATGCCCTTTACCACAACCACAAGGCCCTTAGCACTTTTTAGTTGGTACGTGTAGTAATTTTTTTTTTTCGGCGGTAAGACTATTAACAATTAAACGGTAATTCTTCTCAGTATGGGTTTGGATTTTTGTGTCCTGTATTTGTCCCCTTCGTATAGAAGCTACGTAAAAATTATCTTTTCCCACAATTTTTGATAAAAGATTTACAATAGCGTTCGATGTTTGCTCGCGCAAATAGATAGGTGGAGGTTTGTGTTCCTTAGATGCAGGTTCTACTGGTGCATCGTCTGTGGGTGCAAGGACGGAAAATCTATTTTCGAAGACTGGTTTAGTAGCCGCCTGACTGCCTTTGTACTGTTTGGTAATGGGCTCCTGTTGATTAGTTCTAGGACTAGTCTTACGTTTGGTAACAGTCACGTATCTGTGCATGCCGGTTTGTATTTCCCTACCTGCCGAAGTGGAATCTGTTAGAGTCTTTGATGTTGGTGTATCAACTTTAGTTTTCGGAATGGTTCCTGTTGGGCTAGTTGCTTTGTCAAACTGGCGCGTAAGGATTTGCGTGTCTACAATCGCACTTGGCGTTAAAGAACAGGTCCTATTCTCAGGCCTGGCTGTTAAATATTCTCCGTCGTCAGTATTCTTATTCATACTATCTGAGTACACATAGTATGCATTGTTCTTGCCTTGTTTTCCGTTTTTTTTTTATTTTTTTTTTCATTTATTATTACCATCTGTTCTATATGAGTCCCAACTTGAAGTCGTTATCTAAGTCCGTAGTGCAGTTACCCCTATGATGACCCCGAGGGTCCCTTTGCATGTAGTGAGGTCCTCACAAGGATTGACACAAGACCTTATGGGTGCTTGTGTTCAGAGCCAAGACGGGCGTTAATTAGGATGTATCAAGTAAACCTGCACGGCCAACTTAACGGCAACGTAATTTAGAGCGTTCTCTAAGTCCTTGTCAAGGTTTTACCGGAACGGAAGGCAACTGCGACATTAGCGTGAAAGCCATATCTACACGATGTCACTCCCGTATACTAAGCTAACAGAATGCCACAGCTGTCAGCCGATTCTCAAATAAATCCAATAAATAATCAAAATCATATCAATGGTATTTGCCGGTTCGTCATCGTTGCAGCAGTTGCCTGAATTGCACCGGTGCTCGCATGCCGTTCAGGCTACTCTACTACATATTTGCATACACACTTTAGCTACCGCCAGATCAGGTGATCCGGACGGCATTACCAGGGAATACCACGTGGAGGTAGTGAGATGCTTGGGCAGTTCAGTGAAAGAATCACCTCTAGCTATTCCCAAGTGAATAGCGATCAGAAGGCTTTAAGCCCCCATGAAGTACCCCATTCCCCAGAAATGACAACAATAGTATTCATAATAGGCCTCTGGAAAACTGAAAAGATCGGATAACACTGTTTGCTATCCGGAAAAACCAAAATTATTAAAAATTTCAACTGCCATTAACAATTCAATTACTTTACCATGTAATTATATTATATAAAAAGAAAACTTATATTTTTAATTGATACTGAAGCGGATATATCTTTACGCAAATCAGCATATATAGAAAATATGAACAAGAGCAATATATCGTCATTAAGTGGTATTATCTTAAATACCATTAAAAGCATAGGCACTACAAATTTAAATTTACACGTTGAGAATAAATACATTCAACATCAATTTCATATAGTTAATAATGATTTTCCAATCATAACTGATGGAATCATTGGAAGAGACATTTTAGAAAAATATGGATGTAAAATTGATTTTAACACATACGAGTACGCTATATCTTTCAACATAGAGTATGAAGAATTTGTACTACCTATAACTATATCACCTGTTAATATTGACAACAGTGAAGATAGCATCGTTTTAAACAAAGAAATATCACCAAGAATTTTTGTCGCAAACAGCATAATAACAGCTGCAGGTGTAAAACACATAAAATTACTAAATATGACAGACGAAAATAACATTTTAAATGATTTAAATTTAGAAATCGAAAAACTGTCAAATTATAATAAATATCAAAGTAATGAAAAAACATCTATTGATGAAAAACGCATACAAAAAATTTTAAATAATTCAAATATTGAGTCAGTAGATCCTAAAGCAAGAGAATCTTTAATAAACATAATTTCAGAATATCATGATATTTTTCATTTAGAAACAGATAAACTCTCTGTAAACAATTTTTATACTCAGAACATTGAAATGACTGATTCAACACCAGGGTACATAAAACCTGAATCACAAATGAGTGAAATAAATAAACAAGTCGATAAATTGTTAAAGGAAGAAATCATAGAACCAGTCCTTATAATTCTCAACTATTAGTCATACCAAAGAAATCTGCAGATAACTCAAAGAAATGCCGTTTAGTGGTCGATTTTCAAAAATTATATGAAAAAATAGTCAATGATAAATTTCCTTGAAGACTTGAAGATGTTCTTGATAGACTAGGTAGAGCTAAATATTTGTCTACACTAGATATGACAAGTTCATTTCACCAAATCAATTTAGACAAAAATTCAAGACCGGTAATTGCATTTTTTTACCAAAAATGACCATTTTCAATATACTAGATTACCATTTGGTTTAAAAATATCTTCTCATAGTTTTCAAAGAATGTTAACTATAGCATTAAGTGGCTTAGGCGCGGAAGCATTTTTATACGTTGATGATATTATAAAGGGTGTTTTTTATAGACGTATAGAACTTTAAGTTGGCATTACTGTTCAAGATGGCAACCGATTTAACAGCTGTCAAGTGATTTATTCTCAGTTTGGCTTGGCAATTCATCATGAATAGACTCACGCCTGAACAACGCTTGCAAATAGTGTAATTTTATTTCGAACGAGATTGCCGTTGTTCCCGATTTTCATAAGCGAATTTTGTTTAGCGATGAAGCGCACTTCTGGTTGAATGGCTACGCCAACAAACAAAATTGCCGCATTTGGAGTGAAGCTAATCCTCAAGTGTATGTCGAAACACCGTTACATCCACAAAAACTGACTGTTTGCTGCGCTTTATGGGCTGGTGGAATCATTGGTCCGTACTTCTTCAAAAACGATGATGGCCAGAACGTTACAGTCAATGGTGATCAGTATAGAGCCATGATTACTAAGTTTTTCATTCCTGAATTGAACAACCATGATGTCCAGGAGCTGTAGTTCCAACAAGACGGCGCAACATGTCACACAGCCCGTGCCACAATCGATTTATTGAAAGACACGTTTGGTGACCGCCTAATTTCACGTTTTGGACCTGTGAATTGGCCTCCAAGATCTTGTGATGTAACACCGCTAGACTACTTTCTGTGGGGCTATGTAAAGTCATTGGTCTATGCGGATAAGCCACAAACGCTTAACCATTTGGAAGACAACATTCGCCGTGTTATTGCCGATATACGGGCACAAATGTTGAAAAAAGTCATCGAAAATTAGACGTCCAGATTGGACTACATCCGAGCCAGCCGTGGCTGTCATATGGCAGAAATTATATTTAAAATGTAATGCCACAAGATTATCTTTCGGATAAATAAAATTCATGTCAATCGAATAATCCATCGTTGTTTTATTGCAATTTAAAGTTCTATACGTCTATAAAAAACACCCTTTAGTATTCGGTTGCAGTATAAAACACCATCATGACAATTTATCAAAAGTTTTTCAGATATTACGGCAATATAACTTGAAATTAAATACAAACAAATGTTGTTTTCTGAAAAAGAAGTAATTTACTTAGGTCATCTAATAACCGACAAAATAATATGCACAGATCCATCAAAAAAAAAAAGTAATAGAAAACTATCCAATTTCTAAAAATGCTGATGAAGTCAGACGTTTTATTGCTTTCTGTAACTATTACAGACGTTTTGTTTTGCTGAAATAGCAAGAAATTTAAATTTATTGTTGAAGAACAATAAACCATTTTAATGAAATGAAGATTGTCAGAAATAATTCGAAATCTTAAAGTCAAAACTAATAAAATCACCCATACTACAATACCCTGATTTCAACAAACTTTTCATACTTACGACAGATGCTTCTAACTATGCACTTGGAGCAATCTTGTCACAAGGTGAAATTGGAACGGATTTACCTATATCATATGCAAGCAAAACTTTATCTTAACACGATTTGAACAAATAATCATTCAAGATGACTACGATTAGAATGGACTTATGCGAATTCGATTTCAAAATATTATACAAAAAAGGAAAAATGAACACTAATGCAGACGCGTTATTAGAATCCAAATAGATAGTGATACACTCAAAACATTAATACCAACTGAATGTGAGAAAAAATCGTAAGAAATATTGGCCATAACGTGAAATATAAGAAAAAACTTATATAATCGGAATAAAAACAAATACGAAAACTACATTCTCACTAAAAAGCCTGATCAACTTTTTACATGGGATTGTACGTCAATTTCAGATATAAAATTTATAAAAAAAATTTTAATTTGAGATAGAAAGGAAATAAAAAGTACCTATAATTACATTGAATGATATAGAGATACATAGTAGTTAGATGTAGAGATAACCCATCGAGCACACAGATGTCATTGGAAAAACTATCATCGAATATGCTATCACTAGGCATAGAGAAATTAGCATTGAATGGAAATGATAATATATTTAAAATCATATCAAAAGAACATTTTAACAAGTTATATTCGGCTGTGCCGAGTTTTATATACATTTCACTGTGTCAGCAAAATATCAAAAACATACAAAAAAAATAAGGGAGTGAAGATAAATATGCCAAGTTAAATATGTTTTAACGTAACCCTTGAATTTCTTTAGTATTTGTAAATATGTTTTCAGTATTAATGATATATATATATTTAGCAGTAATTTAGCGGAGGTCATCTATATACTCAGAAGTTACTTTGGATTATTTTTAATTTTATTTTTATTCCCATATACCCATGTGCTTTTACTCTGACGGATTTCCGCAGCTTACGGGCGAAGATTACGGAATGGGACACATCATTTTAAAGAGAAGGTCGTCAAGCTTTGTAATCTACTACCGAAATACTCGGAAATTACTTTGAATTATTTAAAAAATTTTTTTTTAATTTCCATGTACTCTAGTACTGTTACTCTGAAGGATTTTGGCAATTTCCGTTTTGCATCATAAAATAAAAACTACGAAATTTCTCGTAAATGTTAAAACACTTTTAGAAAGCGTAGAACTTACAAATTTCATTCCAGTTTGGTTTTAGTAATTTCCTGTTGCAAAATCTTTAATGTTACCTCTTCCAAATGTAGAATTATAAAAACCGCTCAGATCATGAGTACTGGAGTATGACTGCTGAATATGTGCGCAATAGATTACAAATCTAGACAGCCTCCCCTTTAAAATGATATGTGTCCCATCCCACAATCTTTAATGTTTCGTTGAGAAATTGCTAAAATCACTCATAACAACAGCACTGGGGTATATGGAAATTTCAAAACAATCCAAAGTAACTTCCGGACGAACCATTAAAGATTGCGAGATGGAACATATATCATTTTAAAGGACAGGTCCTCTAAATTTTAATATACCGCCCAAATACTCAGAAGTTACTTTGAACTATTTTTAAAAAAATTTTAAATATTCATATTCCATAGTACTCTTGCTATTAGGGATTTTTCAACTCCCCATTTTGCAGAGGTACCACTATCTATTTTGCCCATTCAAATTAATGAAACCAAAAAGGAGTTTAATCTTTGGTTCTAAGTTTTTTTCTGAGTACTTGGGCGATGGATTACAAATCTAAACGACGTCTTCTTTAAAATAATATGTGTCTCATCCCGTAATATTCTATGGTTCGTTTGCAAATTAGTAAAATCTCTTAGAGAAATCCACGTATTTATGCACATTTGTACCTATGTATGTACTTATATTTCTCCTAAGCGTATTTATAAGTATGCCATTAATATTGAAAAGATATTTACAAATACTAAAAAACATAAGGAATTACGTGAAAACATATTTAACTCATCATATTTATCTTCACTCACTTCAAAAAATTATATAATTGAAACGCCTAATTTATTAAGCTTAAGGTCATATTATAATAAATGTAAAAAAGTAAATTGTGTATTATTATTATTTAGTTTAGTAATTCAATTTTATTTAGGTTTTTTCTTGTAGTTTTTTTTTGAAAATTCAATAATACAAATATAGTTTTTAAAAATAGGTATTTACAGCGAGTATTATAGTTTGTTTTTTTTTTAGGATTAGGATAATAAGTAAATTTAGTTAGATTTAATTCTATAAAATGCCTAGATAATTCTTCGATTAGATAGTTTTAAATCTTTTGCAACTTTAAATCAACTTATGGAAAAATTTTATCAACTTTCACAATTCTTTATTTTCTTCTTCGACTTTTTCTTTTAATTTCGAGGCAACTTTTGTTTTCAACTGACTACTGACAACTGACTACTACTTTTTTAAAAATCAAAATCTTCTAATATTTTCCCCTTCCAAATATGACAACAGTGTGGTGAATTCTACCATCTTAACCCACTAAAGGCTTTACACTCGGCCATCCTGCAGATCATCCGTCCCGGATGAGTCGATAGATTCGTAGTTCACGGATCGCCAAGGCTTCATAAAGTCGCAACTGGTTGATGTACTATTCGGCCCTTCTCCATCCGCTACTTTTTTCACTTCATACCTGTTATTTCTTTTGACCCTTGTAACTTCGTATGGCCCCAAGTACTCACTTGCAAGTTTTCGACCCGATACAAACTGAGTTCGCTTTATTGCGACCAAGTCGCCAACTTTATAGACTATTGCTTTCTTCCGCTTCTTGTCGAAATTACGTTTATATGCTTCTTGAGCCTTTTCGATTTGTTGCTTCGCTTCTATTCTAATTTGCTGTCGTTCCTTATTAAAATGCTCAACAAATTCGTTTTCAATCATTTCTAGTATGTTGGTGTCTATATCTGTTTTCATTTTCGTACCAAACATTAGCTCAAATGGTGAAGTTTTAGTCGAGCTATGTACACATGAATTTATTGCTTTTTGTACTTTTCCAACATATTTAAACCACTTCTCTGGTTCATTTTGTGACATTTTAGAAATTACTGATAAAATTGTCCGATTGATACGTTCGATTTGCCCGTTGCTACGAGGCACACCCGTTGTAGTAACAACATGTTGAATACCTGCTAGATTACAAAATTCTGCGAAAACTTTCGAGGTAAATGCAGCACCTTTGTCACTTACTATTCGGCAAGGATAACCAAATACATCTGACCAAATTTTTAAATGTCGAATCACCTCTTCTGCGTCTGTCGTTTTTGTTGCATACAGCCAAACAAATTTTGTAAAACTATCCACTGCTGCAAATATATATTTATACTGTTTTGATGTGGCGTCTAGTGGGCCCAAGTGGTCCACATGTATTGTATGTAGTGGTATCGTACCTTTTTCGATACAGTGCAGAAAACCTTCCTTTTTACCCGTCTTCTTGTTGTAAATAATGCATTCAATACAATTGTTTATAATGTGTTCCACCTTTCGCTCTAAATGCAGAATAAAATATTTTTGTCTTACCGCATGCATTGTTTTTTCTTTGGCAAAATGGCCGGTGCTATGCGCATTTCTGATTATTTCTGATTCAATAGACTTTGGTATCAACAACAACTCATTTCCATCAACGCATTTATACACCAGGCCACTTTTTAGCTTGTAATTCTCGAACGATCCTGTTTGCAGTGCTTTTACAATTGCTTTTGTATATTCATCTTCATTTTGTAGTTTTTTAATTCTGACCGATATATCTGATGATATTAACATACAATCTACTGGATAACGACTCAGATAATCAACGTGCTTCAGACGATTTGCTGTGCAATGCTCTACAGTGTAAGTGAAATCCTGAAGATACATTACCCATTGTGCTACATCACGTGGTATGTCTTTCTTTTGTATAGTCTGCTTGAAAGCTGCACAATCGGTTACCAACTTAAAATTAACACCCAAAAGGTAATAACGAAATTTCTTGAATGCTAAATATGCTGCTTTTACTTCTAGTATATAACTATGAAGTCGACTTTCTTGTGTGGACGTTTTTTTACTATAAAAAAATACCGGATGAAATTTATTGTTATATTTTTGCATTAATGCCGCGCCAAATCCATCCTTTGAGGCATCAGTATGTAGCTCGGTTTCAGCCTCTCTATTATACAACCGCAATACTGGTTCTCTTATTAGTGCTTGTTTGATCATATGAATGGCATGTAATTCTTTTTTTGTTATATTAAATGGAATATTTTTCTTCAAAAGATCAGTCAATGGGCGTACAATTTGTGCGTACCCTTCTACAAATTTACGAAAATAACCTGTGAGTCCTAAGAAAGATTGAATATCTTTTATATCTTTTGGCACTGCCACATTTTCAACTGCTTTTATTTTTGACTTGCTTGGAGTTATTAGGCCATTTTCGACAACGTGTCCCAAAAATTCAATTTTTGTTTTCAAAAATGAGCATTTCAGCCAATTAAACTTTAGATTGTAACAAGCTGCTGTATTTAAGACTTGTTTTAGCTTTTTTAAACACTCCTCCGCGTCTTTACCATAAATAATAATGTCATCTATATATAAATCCATAATATCATCATTAATCAAATCTTGAAAAATAAAATTTACGTAGCGAACAAAACATGCGGGCGAATTACAAAATCCGAATGGAGCGTTGTTGAATTCAAAAAGACCTCTTTTTGTGACGAAAGCTGTATATTTTTTGCTTGACTCATCTATAGGGACGTGAAAAAATCCGTTCTCCAAGTCCATAACGATAAAAAACTTTGCATTTGCTAACTTTTGCAACACTTCTTCGACGATGGGAACAGGAAATGCATCTTTTAATACCATGTCGTTTAATTGCCGAAAATCTATACATACTCTGTAGTTTCCGTTTCTCTTTTTGATAATAACTACTCTGCTGGCTGTATCTGACGTAGATTTTCTTATTATGCCCATTTTTAACCATTCTTCAACTTGCATGTTTAAAGCTTTTTCTTCTGGCGGTGTTAATCGACTCGGAGCATGTCTGAACGGTTTCATCTTTTCGTTAGGAATTATTTGCATTTTAACTGGACTTTCTGTGACCGTATTTCATAGAGTATAATTCTGAATTAAATTACTATTTTTGTATTTAAAATCCACATCAATTTCTTCAGTGTTGACATTATATACCATAAGTTCTTCATGAATCACTTCTTTCTTTTTAAAAATATAGCCGTCGCCGTCTGCCATTAAAATGAATTTTTTAATAAAATCATGCCCGATAATGCCGTCAAAGTTCAAACAATTATCCGCTACAACTAAAAAATTATGTTCAGTTACTATCTCATCAACGCGTACGGTGCCATTTATACATCCGATTGGTTCAGTTTTCGAATTCCCGAGACCATGTAACACTGATTTAATTTTTTGTAATGCGTTTAAAGCAAAATATTTTTCATAAATACTATATTTTATAATGGATATGTCCGATCCGGTATCTACTAAACATTTGATCTCAACATTATTAAAATAAATATCCTTAAATCGCGATTGATCAAAAACCAACTGCACTATTTTTTCAGTGCTTTTTGTTTTGTTACAATTTTTTGCAATATGACCGAATCTGTTGCAACTAAAACACTTTGTACCACTTTTACACTCATTCTTTTTATGTTCCGTAGAACCACAATTATAACAATGCTCCGCTTTTGTAAATATTTCTTTCTTTTTATAAAATTTCTGATCAGGATTATGATCACTGTTCATCGTTTGAAATATTTCATATTTTTCGCGTAAATCTGTATAAGACGTAGCCGTGTACAATTGATATTTCCAGTCACTTTTTATTTTCAAACCGTCAATTATATATCTTATTACTGATTTTTCTTCAATATCGCCTAAAGCTGCTATTTTTCTCATTTTCAACACATATTCATGAAATGTTTCACTGCTTTGTTTTTTATTATTTGTTAACATTTTATGCAGCTCAATGCTACTATAGGTTTTTTTAAATTCATCCAACAAACAATTTTTCAAGGATTTAAAATCACTCACTGTCACGGTGTCTAGAAATAATTTAGCTGTGCCTATCATTTTATTTCTGGCATGAACATATTTTTGCTTCTCGTTCAAATCATATGCTTCAGCATTATGTTCAAAATTTTCAAACCAATGATCTACTGTTATGTTTTCACCGTCAAAGTCTGGCACTATTTTAGCAAAATTGTCCACAGAAACACTAGCTTTATTGTTGTATTCTTCGTCCTTTAGTATTTTTATTTTAAGCAAACTAATTAAATTATTTAAATCAGATTTATCATTATCATTTAAATCTATTTTATCCTCTTCAAAGTTCTTTGCCATGTTTTCTAATTCTTTAATTTCCGTAGCTTTTGTTGTGATCTCTTTATTCGCAAAGTTTTTGTTTTTTGTTGTTTTTTCTATATCAATTTCTTTTAAAGTATTTTCTGCTTCAAATAATTTTGGTTTTTCGGTCACTTTTTTATTTTTTTCCTCGTTATTTGTTTTATTCGCACTGCAGTTATCAGTTTTTACCTTTAATTTATCGCTTTTATTTTCTTGTTTTCCTGATTCTTTATGTATCATTTGTTCACCTGAATTTGTACTTATTTCTTTCTTTTTCACTCTTGTAATATATACTTTTATATTATTTAATTCTTTAGATCCGTTATTTGAACTCATTTATTCACATTTCATATTTATGTATATAAGTTTATATACTGCTTACACAGTTTTTAATTTAAACAACAACAAAAAAAAAAAAAAACACATTAACTGCATCAAACATACGTTTTCAAAGTCAAATTTTGTTTCATATGGTGAACTTTGGTTAAGCACGATTGATCAAGGTTAGGCAAGGTTGAGCCCCCAAATGTAAAAAAGTAAATTGTGTATTATTATTATTTAGTTTAGTAATTCAATTTTATTTAGGTTTTTTCTTGTAGTTTTTTTTTGAAAATTCAATAATACAAATATAGTTTTTAAAAATAGGTATTTATTAGTTAGATTTAATTCTATAAAATGCCTAGATAATTAATAACAGTGTGGTGAATTCTACCATCTTAACCCACTAAAGGCTTTACATAAATATAAAAAAGTATTTATTTTTTTTATTATTGGAGTAACATATGAATATAAAAATATAATTTTATAATACGACCTCAACTTAACAAACTAGCCGTTTCAATAAAAAATCATATAAACTTACAAATAAAAATTATAGAAAGAAATAAAAAATATTAATAAAAATTTTTCTTTGAGTGCCTACTTTTTATTAATCCTAAATAAATAATAAATTTCAGTTCAAGAAACTAAAATTAACGAGTTCTAAGGAACAATCCTTTCTGAGAACCTCATTTTTAAAAGCAATAAAATGTCAATTTTTAAATGAATAAAAAGAAATTGTAAGAAATAGGAATACAAAATAAATATAATAATATTTAACAAACATTTCTAAAAAAATTTTAAGCCAAAATATTTAATTAAAGAAACAAATCTAAAAAATTCATAAAGAAGTCTGTATTCGTAATGCTATTACACTCTAGGCATTAAAAACCACACACACACGTACACTTTTTAGCAAAACCAACACATGAATGAAAATGTGAATTTTTGATATTTCTCTGCCATTTACTGACCGATTGTCACACTTTTCCGGAAAAGGCGAAAATCAAGCGTTACGATATGATAATTCTGGGTTACCTAAGGTACAGATATTTTTCAATGCAAAAATAATTTTTTAACATGTTTTTAAAAAAATATTTCGCATTAATAGTTGCTTCTAGACATTGTTTTATTTAAATTATAAATGAAGAAAAAAAATTATGAAAATAAAATAGATATTTGTTAAAATGATGTGAATCATGGCTTAATATGATAATTGGAAAAACACTTTACGCAGAGTCCTACGTCGCATTTTATACACGCTGTTCGTCCGTTCACTTTGCATTGTTCACCAGCACAACACCTACGATTTTATAGTCCCAGCAAAAAATGTTAAAAAAAGTAATCGAGTGTATAATTAAGCATTTTTGGTGGAATGACTTCCTTACTGGATTACCTACCTGATGAAATTAACAAGGCATGAGACTAAAATAATAGCTTCTCAAGAATCAATTATTGTATGTAATCTGCGAACTAATTATTTAATTTATTAAAGAAGTAGTTATTCCAATTAAAAAATAAAGTACTTCTTTTATTTTATATGAAAGTAGTTACCAATTAATACAAGAGAACTAGTTCCTAAAAACACTATAGAAGTACTTATTTTAATAAAAAAAATGTACTTATTTTGTTTTCAATGTAACTAGTGCTATTTAACTACGTAGTAACTACTTACCAATCAAAATTTCAGAATCAATTATAAAATATTTTTAGAAAGGACTTTCATTTATTAAAAATAAATATTTTTACATCCTTTTTTAAATATTTTTGTGGTTATATATGTATATTCCAAAAAGTTTTACAATTAATTGAAAAACATATGTTATTGACATTTAGGGTTTTTACGCTTTATGTTTGGTAAAGTGTCCTTGGAATTTGTAAGGGGTTATAATATTATTTTTCCTTTTGGTTTTTGTGCAAACCCTTTGAAAATTCCAAGAGAACTATACCACGAAGAGTAAGAACCCTGAAAATAATGACATACACAACATTTTTTGAAATAGCTAAAAACTTTTAAAAATTCACATATCTTATTATTAATTTGTACTTTAAAGTAATTTGAAATTTATATAAAACAAAACAAGAAAAAGGAAATTAAATTTTAAAATATATTTACCCCCTGGTTCTGTATTCGTTATATGAAAAGAAAGTGAATTTAAATATTTATTTTAAAACTAATCTTCCATTCAGTGTCAAACTTATAAACATTCCCCCTTGTTCTGCATTTCATATCGAAATGAAAGTGGACACAGGTTTTGTGTTTTCAATTCCTCAAAAATATTTTAAAAAGTTAAAATTTATTTTTTGCTTTCATGTATTTTATGTCAAATTATTAAAAATTTTCTACAAAGTTTTCAGAACATAAAAATGTGGAATTAAAAACGATTTCACTTTCACTACTAAGTGGAATGTAGAACAAGGAGGATTATGTATGAAAAATTTTAGTATATTTGACAGAAAATCAATACTTTGTTTTAAAATCAGTTTTAAAATTGACTTTCATTCCATATTACGAATGCAGGACCAGGTGGATTATATTTTTTATACACTCGTCTATTAATGTTTATTTTGAACTGAAGAATCGGACGCGATCGAATCGTCCTTTTTTCGTTTTAAACAAAACTCGTTTAAAATGTTTATTTTTAGCTTTCCGCATTATTCCTAAGAACTCTAGCTCAGTTGTTACTTCAGATGATATTGCCACTAAAACACAAAAAACAAAGTAAGGAAATATGTAAATAGTTATGTAGTTTGTTATTCATAAGATTCGTATTAGTCTACTGCACAAGACGTCATGAAACCATTGTTCGTGAAGAATGTCTTGAAAGGAGTTTCAAGACAACTTGTGCAGGAGACTAATTTGTACACTTACAAAATATGACATTCATCGTTGCTTTATAGTCCATTAAGCGTTGTTTGCCTTGAATACCTCGCATATTGAAATTAATTATTATATCCGTTGAAAATATTCTACATATTCCTTTTTGTAAGGTTGAATTTCCTAAAACCCGTTTTATGGAAGAGACCTAATGAAAAAATTTTATACATATTAAATTATCAAGAAACTTCGGAAATAAATGGGTGATAAGATACTTACTATTTCACTCTTATTGTCATCATTAATCATATTTTCAAAATTGTTTAGGTCTCTTTCTGTATGGTTGTATGCACTTCTAATGGAAAACATTTTTTCTAAATTATTTTTTAATTTGTTTTTATTTTTATAGAACTGCGACTTACTTGACATTTTTTAATATATACGTGTTTTACTTGTTTTAATTTATTTGCTTACTATAGAAATTTTGGAATCGTCTTTTTCAACTGAAACACAACTTAAAATGATTTTTTTAAATCTAAATGCAGAATTTTTGGGAGAATGTGTGTTTTTTTTCATTGAGAACAGTTATTTTCTTTTTACCGTAAACGCATTTTTTATACAATAAATATTGTTAAATAAAATTTCTGCTCACTTGCTTGCCATGATGTTCTTCAAACGCATTGTAACTTACCTTTGTAGAATTATATAACTTAAATTGTAATTGAGTATTAGGAGTTCGTATTAGTTGTTGTTTTAAGAGTTTCAAAAAGAGAGTAAAACAAATCTTTGATCTCAATATAAATATATGCAAGTGTACTAGGGTGGCTAATGAACGTACTAAAGAAAAATTCCGGATTTTTATAAAATCCAATGAGTTTAGCGTGACATTCAGCCAATACAAGCATATGTTTTTTTTCGTAAAATTATTTTTTGATAAATAGTTTATTACTTATTAATAAAATAAATTTAAGCACATGTATAAAATGATCTAGACATAATTTAATAAATGACTAACAACAAATACTGATGACTTTGGCGATTTGTTACATTTTGTTTGGGAAATACTTTAAAAATTATTTGACAGCCATGCTCAAACGTACCAGCAATTATATATATATATGCAATTGTTTGTTCAATGTTCATGTATACACATGTATGTACATGGAAAAAAATTTTCTATGTAACTTAGGGCTTTTGTGAAATCATATGACGATATTCTTGTTTTGAATACATTAATTGTTAGATAGAAAGAACATAAATATTCCACTATAATACAGTATTACATACATTACATACATACCTATGTATAACTTTTTCTAACTTTGTAATGCGAAATCACTTTCTTATACAAGAACAAGGATTTGAAATAATGCTTGTTATAGCATGTTCACACGACGAGTTTCAATGCTGGTTTCGCTGTCTGAACCTCGATTGTGAAAATTTGCGTTCAGACGACACATAATGAGTTTCATTTGACAGTTGCTTTGTTTTGTTTTTTGTTGTTTCGCATTTGCCCGCGTTTGTTTTTTAGTTTTGAAATGGATAAAAAAGGTAAATTTTAATATATAAATATATGTATTTTTAGAAAAAATAATAATTTATAAAAAATTTATTTATTATTTCAAATAATTTAAAATGTTGTGTTATTTATTATGTTTATTTTTATATTTAAGCAATTTAACACTCTTTCCTTTGTTTCTTACTAATACATTGAAATGCTTGCAAAACAATAATATTTCTTTGTTTACAATTTGTTTTGTTGAACAGCTAGTTAAGATAAACTAACGATAGAAACTAGGGATGATACTAAATTTTCATGGTTTCGGCAAGAGTTTCAAAATGAAACCTGCAGATTCGCTCACTTAATTTTGTATGGCGAATCTTCCTGCTTCATTCGAGATTGGGATGTGAACCCTCGAAAGAGAGCGAACCTTGTCTCGTCTGAACATACTATTAAAGTAGACATACGAGTATTTAAATTAATTTTCATATACAAATTCTTTGATATAAAAATTATTTTGCTATTAGGGCATATGGTGTAATTGTGTGTTTAAAATTAAAAATTGATCTTGGCCTAAGTCGAGAGACTAAATGCAAACTTGAGCTACTTAAAATATTCTTTTGACATAGAGTAACAGGACTTTTTATTTTTTTTAATAGGACTTTTTAATTTGCGAAAATAATGATAAATTTGAGATTTTTTTCGACGCAAAAAATATTTCCTAAGTTTGATAGGATTTATATGAAACCTTTTTTTCTAATATTATAGAAATAATTTAGAAAAATGTTTTACAGCAATCAATACATAAAAAAACATTCAATTATTTGGTTTAATTCAATTAAACATTACTCTTTAAGAAATCAGCCAATAAAAAAATAGTTTATTCAAAATAAACAATAATTTATAACCAATTACATTTGCGATTCTTATATCTGAAATGTAACTACTTGCATTTTAGAAACAAATACTTTAATAAAGAATTAAGAAACTGTTGTATTTATTATTAAATAACTAGTTTTTACAAAAATATTTTCAGACATGAAATTTCGATGCAAAGAACTAATTCCATTATTGTTTCTTTTTTTATTCGTTTGATGTAATGAGTTTGGTATTCGAGGAGCGAAATGTGGTAACCACAAAAGTAAGTCATTATATGGCAAGTAGTTCATATGGTAATGTGTAATTTTTTGCTGGGGTACTACAAAGTGTCCGGTCTGATAATAACGAAGAGTGTGCTCAACTCGACCTCATTGTTGTACATACCTGTGCGAGGGCATGGGACCAGAAAACCCGAGATTGGAAATATTTTAGATAGTTTTAATATTTCGAAAAGCCTTGGACACGATATGATAACACCAAGGATGCTGATGAGAAGGAAAGAATTAGTAGTTGATGTTTTGAATACTATTTTTAATGGAATGATTGATGAGGGTTGTTACCCAAACATCCTTAAAATATATAAAATAGTTCCAATTCCGAAAGAGCCTGGGTTGAATAAAATTAAAAACTTTAGTCCAATTTCGGTTCTCAGTGCTATTGATAAAGTTTTTGAGAAACTTATTTTTGAACAACTTTCTGAATTTCTTGAAAAAAACAATATTTTGTTTAACCGACAGTTTGGATTTTGGAAAGGCAGTGGCACAGAGGAAGCAGTGGTTAACGTTGTGGAACACATATGTAGTGAGCTTGATGCCGGCTTTTGTGGTGTAGCAGGAATTTTTTATGATTATTCAATAACCGATCATAATATTTTAATTCAAAAGCTAAAAGTTATTGGTGTGACAAATGGTACACAACAATTTTTACAAATAGCTAATAATCACCCCTATCATGAATAATGTTTCCCTCGTAATTTTTTCAGATTTTACACACTTGCAATCATGAATAACTCCCATAAAAAATTTACTTTAAAGTAATTCAATTGAGATTGACAACATAAAAAAATGTGTACTTCAAGAAATTTCCTTTATTGTAAATAATTTTTTCCCATGAGATTTGTTCACTTTTCCCTAATATTTATTCACTTTATATTTGCTGGGGGAATTGTATCATCAATCATGTAAGTATTAATTTATTTTAACTAGTATTACATATTAAACTTTTATACAAATTTCTTCAGGACAAGATCCGTTAATAAAGCCCAAAGCGATATAATTTTAAACAAAATGCAACATAATAGACCAATTGCTTGTGGATTTGGAAAACTTTCAAAAGAAGTTGTAACTGAACTTTGGAAGTCACTTACAGAAGAGCTCAACAGTAATGGCCCCCCAAATTAAAAGCGTGTCAGAATGGAAAAAGGTAAAATAATATATATTACACATAATATTTATACAAATAATTATTTGTATAAATTTAACACAAAAATACTATATAAAATGTTCGTACTTTGCTCTGCAGGTTTGGATCAATCAAAAACGGTATGTCCGATCGAAGGCTTGCCGCAAATATGAAAAACCAACGTGCGACAGGAGGGGGGCCAAATCAAACTAAATGCTTAACAGCAAGCGAACAATGCATTTTTGAATTAATAGGAATGAAAGAGTCGGTAGAAGGTTTGGAAAATACCTGCAAATTCGGTGAACCAAATTTAGAAAAAAAATTAAATATTTAAAAAACCATCTTACGACAATGTAACGATTGAAGTGTGTGACGAAATACCCTGCAGTTCAAAGCATTTAGCACTGGCGCCTCAAGTCCCAGTAGTAAATGAAGAACACAACAAGGGAAAGAAAATAGAATGCAAAGAAAAAGTTACTACAGCCAATCTTATTGCTAAAGAGGTAGAAACACAAGAAAAACTATATACACAAATTTGCGAAGTATACCGAGCATTAGAAAAAAATAACGAAATGAAAGGAAAAAAAAAAAGTTGGAGAACCATCACGCTGTAATCGAACAACTTCGTTTAAAAGAAGTGGAAAGTAAAATAGAAAAGAACAAGAAATTAATATATATTGAAGAAATGAAACTTAAAATCATGGAGAAGAATAATGGTGGCATTTGAAAAAATTCTAAAAATATTATTGTCATAGCTTAACTGAATTCAACTTTTTATTTTTTTTTAATATTATAGCATATTAATGAAGTTAATATAATTATTTATTTTTTTACCTACAATGTACCTACATAGATATGTGTCTGTGATATGAATGAAATTTAACTGTGAATATTTTAACATTTAATTAAAAAAAATATGTCTTTGTCATATTTATTCCAAAATAATTTTTTTTTATTAAACGAAGTTTTTATAAAGAATTCACAATGTTATTACGAATACTCTGGGCAGCAGCCAGATACCTGTTATTTTCATCTGAATTTGCAGAGTTATAATCTACAATATAAATATAATAGTGACACTTATACCAAATGCAAATATTGCGCAAAGCTGCACAAACATTTATAATCTTAGCAGCTTTTTTTTGACTCATAATGAAGTTCTATAGCACCAAGCAAGCACCTCCATCTGCTTTTTAAAACACCGTTTGTCCGTTCTATAATATTTCTACATTTAGAATACATATCATTAAATTTTTGTTTCATTGAGCCTGATGTAGGATTTCTATATGGCGTTAACAATCAAGGCTCTAAGGGATATCCAGCGTCACCTTCAAAATATTTATATTAATCTTATTACATATATACATACATGCATGCACTATTTTACTTACCTAATAAACACATTCGGGGTCCTATTTCTAAATCGTTTTTCTCCATTATATTTCTGTAACTACTCGTGTTCCACACAAACGAGTCGTGACATGCTCCGGGATGTGTGGCATCAACGAATCGAATTCTCATTCCACTATCACATATCTTCGAAACAATTTTAATTAAGTGCATATTATTAAAAAAAATCAGTTATTAACCATTAATTATTTATTTAAATACAACTTCCAAGTGTCACATTTAAACCTTTCGGTTGTAAAATAAGTGATTGTTTTCCTTTGGGGCTACAATATTGATGTGAGTACCATCAATACATCCCACAACAGCAGGTATTACAAATTTGCGATAAAATTCTTGGGCTGTTAGTCGACGTTCTTCCTCGGACGGATAAGTTATCCATTGGTGACAAAGATTTTCTTCTAAAAAATTCAATATTTGTGAGAGCACTTCACAGATTGTGCCATACCAACTTCATAATCTCTTGCTACTCGCTTAGTTTGACTATCGTTGGAATACCAAATGATTTTTTAGGAGCCGGTAGAGAGTTATTGATTACATCCAGTAAGTAAGAAAACGCATCTTTATTTACTCTATAATGTTGTTTAAATATAATACAAAAATTAATTCAAAACAACTTTATTTATTAAATGTTTCACTTACAGGGCATCAGGTAACTCCAAAGGGTTAGATGAATCGCGCAAACGTCGGCGAATAATTCGTTGTTGCCTATTTTCTTGCTCCTGTAATAACAATATTGCTCCAATTCTAAACATTATTTCACTGAATTTGTTTTTTTTAAATTAAATTTTTTTTTCGCAATCAGCTTCTTCTTGTTTATAACAATCAATGTGAGCTGATAGCTTATAAAAATTTCATGGGAGATTCACGATCGCATTTTTCCCTTGGAGGGAAATAAAAATCTCATGGGAAAAAATATTTCACACTGTTGCGTTCCACAAGGTAACGTTTTGGGTCCCCTATTATTCAAAATTTTTATAAATGATATAGCAAAAATTAGTTTCTTCGGAGAGCTATATATGTATGCGGACGACATATGTCTCTTTTATAGGTTTAATTAAATGACAAGTTTTACAGACACAAATTGAAAATGATTCTGCTATTATATCAGAGTTTTCAAGGCTAAACAAATTAGTTCTTAATCGGGAGAAAACTAAATTTGTAAATTTTAAACCATACCGCACTGGAAATGAAGGTAAAATGATTATTCATGTCGATGGATCCCAATTTATGGAGACAGATTCAGTAAAGTATTTAGGTATTCAACTTAATCATTATCTTTTATGGGATCTTCATATAAACACTGTAAAATCTAAAATTTCAGCTGTTGTAGGTGTTCTGTATAAATTCAGAAGCAAACTTAACTGTGCGACTAAGATGTTGATTTATCAGTCACTTATTCAGTCACTTATTCATTCAAAGCATTAAAAATTGTATTTAACTTGCCACTACGGTATCGTACAATTGATCTTTTTACGAACTATGCATAATATATTCTATCAATTAGAGGTCTATATAAACAAAAACTGTTAAGTTATGTTTTCCAATCAATTCGAACAAATGGTCATCAACTCATACAATTCTCTGATGGTATAACACATACACATACTAGACAATCACAAACTTTAAGGTCTTCAAGATGTCGTTTAGAACTAACAAAGCAACGTATAACATATGCTGGACCACATGAATTTAATATGTTACCTAACGAATTAAAAAATATTTAATCACTTTCAACTTTTAAATGCAAATTAAAAACCTATTTGTTGCAGAATATGGAAACACTTATATAAAAATACATAGCAACATGAAATTTGTATCGTTTTTCTATTATTATTATTTAATTTGTTTTTATTATTTTTTCTTTTCTTTTTAATTCTTAAATGTACATTATTGTTATTTCATATTTATATAAATTAAGTTAAATATTGTTGCCAAATAGCATCTCTAAACCGTAAAAGGCGCTGAGGCAGCACTTGAACTGAAAATATTTTATCTTGTTATATAAATTTAAAAAAAAAAAAATCTAGCGGAGTTTTGATCCAAATACTATTAATGTGTACAAGTATATTAACTTTTTTTAGTTTAAATAAAATACGCAAAAAACAAAACAGAAATTAATGAAAATTGTAATGTACTAGAAGACAATAAGTAATTGGTATTTTCCTAATAGGCGGAATACACTGCCCAGAAAAATAGCATCTATCGGAGGTGGTATTATGTAATCTTATTTATTGTTTTGAGAGATATGAAGAAGCAACGGAAGGTATTAAAGCCGCTAACAATCAGCCGGGAAGGGGGGTTTCTTGTTCTATTAAATCTCAAACCGATAGGAAAGTTACGATATACATAAATAAAATTATAAACTCTCTAAAAAAAAACTGTAATATGGACCAAAATGTTGACCCCTGAACTATGCCCCTAATTGGTCAACATGTTAATATGCAGACAGTCTACCATGTATCACTGAAAATTTACTAAGTTGTATCCTCTGGATGTTAACCGAGGATAACGCCTCACTACCCACCCAACCTATGATACTATGGCGTATTTTGGTTTGTTAGGATCCCTAAAGTACTACTCCTAACCGATCATATCATGCAAGAAAAGATATTAGTACTTACACTTGCATTATAATTATATTATTTATTCAAAATAAGCAAACATAAATAAAAAAATAAAGAGGTAATGACATTGTCAATAATAAATGTACGAGGAGAGAAAAACTTAAAATATTTTAAAGATAATAATAATTAATATTGCAAAAATAATATTAATCAAACGGAGCTAATATGACAACCGAAATATTGCATACTTTGTTGCGTTCTATTTACATTTCTATAACTCTGAGGCTAATGTATTTTAATCTATTATATCTCTTTTATTTAATAAAATATTTGAAATGATGAGTTAATACATGAAATACCAATAAAAAAACTAAGAGAACACATTGAGTTTAAGGAAAAAAAATGTTGTTGTTATTGTTTTCTTTGGTTCTTTGAGAAGGTATTGTGAAAGATTTCTCTTAATTAATTATGACGAAAACTGTAATATCCCTCTCACTAGTGAAGCTTTTATAAGCGAGTAGTGAAATAACTGGAGAGTAATATATTAAAGAAATTGGGTTTTGTTTTTGTGTTTTTTTCTTCTTTGGCTTGTTAATGATCAATATCGATCAAACAATAAAACAAACCAGAACAACAACAAGAAAAATTTAACAAAAGTTACCAAACTTATAATTAAAGGGAAAAATTTTTTCCAGGGATGGCAACAGTTACAGGATAGAAAAACAGATTAAAAAATCATAATTTTAAATTCATCAAAAAAAAAAAAATGTTTTTTGGTTTTTTTTTTGGTTAATAAAGTGGTATAATCAATCATACAACATAATTCGCCAACTGCTGGCGAAGGCTGTGTGGCAGAAAAATCCTAAGCAGGAGTTTGACCGAGCAATCAGTAAAAGAAAATTTTATGAAGGTTAGGTTGTTTGTAACACTTATCAATAGCGCAATCCTTTAATGGCAGAACCGAGAGTACCGCTGCTTGGAATAAGCTAGTTATGTGCTATTAGATTAGCCACATATAACGACCCGAAGTAAGATTAGTTTCAACTCCTCTCTACTTGATCGGATGCAATTTAACTCTTATTAACAGTTTCCTCTGGAGGTCGTACGATAGAACAAGTATAGATGTGGCTCTCAATAAGCCGACCCCTACGTACAACCGGACAGGAGAATTACTCGGGTGAAAAAGAACTCCCAACCCCCCCAAGTGTGACCCACAAAATTGTATAGGTCTCAAAATTGTGGCACAAATATGAGAAATAACAATAAAGACTTTAATTTATTTATAATAAAGTCCCAGTTCTGCTGGAAATTAATTTAGGTTACAAGAATAAATTCCCCAAAAACAATTATCCAATATATCTAAGCATACCTTATATTTTCTATATAATTGATGATTGCATATACGTGTTATCTCGTCAAAAGTTGAGTAAAAAAGAACTTATCATACATTTGACAAATTGAAGGAAATTAAATTGACAATAATATTGACGTAACTCTATCCCACCAACTAAACTTCAATTGACAACTTACGGGCCTACACAACTTTGGTTGGAAAACTGACATGTAGATGTAACAAAAAAAACGGCATTGTTTTTTTAAATAAACTTACCAAATAGTTGTTACAATTTAAGAGTATAACACAAAAAAACATCAACATAAAATCAAAAAGTAAATTTTTGTGAACTAAAAAAAATTTATTATTACAAAATCTAAAATTTGGGCTATATTTTTGATATTCCTCGGCCATTTGACATTTTTGGCACAGATATTATGATTGTTATTTCAAACAAAACTGCATACCACGTTTTTTTGGTTTTTGACTTATAGCTCCGCCATTTATGAATCCATCTGGTTGAATTTTAATAGCAATAATCTGACAGAAACAACTGACATATTGGTGTACTAAGCTTTTCTGTACGTTGCCTAGGGGCTTCAAAAAATTGATTTCAACGACTTAACGGAGAGACAGACAGACAGACGGACATCGCTAAATCGACTCCTCTATTCATAAGGATCCTGAATATATATATACTTTATAGGGTGTACCATGTACGCTATAGAAATTACAAACGGAATCACAAAGTTATATGAAGGGTATATAAATATAACAGTGAAGAGTATAAAAAGGTATTCAATAATTTAATAAGAAATAATATAGATAATTTAAAAATTGTAATATATAAAGAAATAGAAAGAGTAGTTGATAAAATCAAATAATAAACAACTCACCAGTAGGAGGACATTTAGGTATCAGAAAAACAACTTTAAAAATTAAACAAAAGTACATTTGTAAAAATATGAACAAAATGATTAAAGAACAACAAATAAAATCAACAAACAAGTAAAACATACGCGAGAAAAGTTAACAATAACAGATACACCAAGAGGTAGTTTTGAAGTTGTCTCCATAGACACTGTAGGTCCTTTAAGATTTTCAAATCAATTTAGATACATATTAACAATGCAATGTGACTTAACTAAATATGTTATAGCTTGCCCTTTAGAAACAAAAAAAGCTAAAACTGTTGCAAAAGCTTTAGAAGTAAATATAATTTTAATATACGGGCAATTCTAAAATCCGATAAAGGAACAGAATTTTTAAACGAACTGATGAACGAATTATGTAAGCTACTCGTATTAGAAATAAAACAAGTTTTCAGTACATCATGCCATCATGAAAGTCTAGGTTTGTATATAAGAAGGAACTTTAATGAAATAAAGAATCAATCTTTTCTTAGCCTTAAAAAGCGGCTGTATTAATATGAGGCATCAAGTTCCTATATAAAATTAACAGGATTCTTAACAATAACAACTATTAGTAAATGAGTAATTTTTGAGTGCAAAAATTAATATAAAGGTATAAGTAGTTATATTTAAAACAACAATATTAACAAGCAAATTAAAATAGCAGTAATAAGTAAGTTAACATTAATTACACTGCTCAGCAACAAAATCCTCCTTTAAATAAAACTATGTGGACTATATGGATTTTGATGTGCTAAACACAAATCCGTTTTCGGTTTTTCTCCATCACGTAGGGATTTTTTTTATGGGCTTGGCAGTTTTTTTCCACTAAATTAGTCAGGTACGAATACATATTTCAGCCTAACTCGAGAACGACTTATCCGATTTTCATGAACAAATTTCATGGTTAACAATATTATATTTAATTTAAATCTACATTATTTTGTTCTATATTTTATAGTTTTGAAATTATTAAAAAATTTAAGAGGTTAAAAATTTTTTTTTTGCAAAGTTCGTTATTTTTTTTAGGTTAAAAATGCAATAAAAAAAAAAGAAGCACCGAATTGTTAGTCGACCTACAGCGTTTTGACGACTGAGCACCCGAAGCCTGGTTCTTATTAACCTGGGCATTTCGTGAGCGCACTTCAGCCTTCGCTTCTTCAGCCGTCATGCCATCTCTGATCTTGGCTTTCATACGACGTTTTTGGGCACCATTGAAATAATCCTTTCTCTTTTAGCCCGTCGCTTCGCTTGGTACGCTTGATTCCTTAGCATCAGGCTCCGTCGTGTCATTAGCTCTTGGTTCCAGTGAACCGTGAGAGCTAACTTCGGCATTTAGCTCGAAATCATGGAGGATGGCAGTTATGTCCATGTCCTCAACTTCTCCGGCACTGACCGGCGAACGAAGTAGAGTATCTTCATCTGACTCCGTTATATTTATTTTTATGTTATTTATTTGTTTGTCCATAAAAAAGTTATTTTCAAAGGTGAACGCAGAGCTCCCATTCGTACATAAGGCTATTTACACTGGAAGGTCGCCCGGTATTCCAGGGGATGTCTTTCATATTTATATAAATTAAGTTAAATATTGTTGCCAAATAGCATCTCTAAACCGTAAAAGGCGCTGAGGCAGCACTTGAACTGAAAATATTTTATCTTGTTATATAAATTTAAAAAAAAAAAAATCTAGCGGAGTTTTGATCCAAATACTATTAATGTGTACAAGTATATTAACTTTTTTTAGTTTAAATAAAATACGCAAAAAACAAAACAGAAATTAATGAAAATTGTAATGTACTAGAAGACAATAAGTAATTGGTATTTTCCTAATAGGCGGAATACACTGCCCAGAAAAATAGCATCTATCGGAGGTGGTATTATGTAATCTTATTTATTGTTTTGAGAGATATGAAGAAGCAACGGAAGGTATTAAAGCCGCTAACAATCAGCCGGGAAGGGGGGTTTCTTGTTCTATTAAATCTCAAACCGATAGGAAAGTTACGATATACATAAATAAAATTATAAACTCTCTAAAAAAAAACTGTAATATGGACCAAAATGTTGACCCCTGAACTATGCCCCTAATTGGTCAACATGTTAATATGCAGACAGTCTACCATGTATCACTGAAAATTTACTAAGTTGTATCCTCTGGATGTTAACCGAGGATAACGCCTCACTACCCACCCAACCTATGATACTATGGCGTATTTTGGTTTGTTAGGATCCCTAAAGTACTACTCCTAACCGATCATATCATGCAAGAAAAGATATTAGTACTTACACTTGCATTATAATTATATTATTTATTCAAAATAAGCAAACATAAATAAAAAAATAAAGAGGTAATGACATTGTCAATAATAAATGTACGAGGAGAGAAAAACTTAAAATATTTTAAAGATAATAATAATTAATATTGCAAAAATAATATTAATCAAACGGAGCTAATATGACAACCGAAATATTGCATACTTTGTTGCGTTCTATTTACATTTCTATAACTCTGAGGCTAATGTATTTTAATCTATTATATCTCTTTTATTTAATAAAATATTTGAAATGATGAGTTAATACATGAAATACCAATAAAAAAACTAAGAGAACACATTGAGTTTAAGGAAAAAAAATGTTGTTGTTATTGTTTTCTTTGGTTCTTTGAGAAGGTATTGTGAAAGATTTCTCTTAATTAATTATGACGAAAACTGTAATATCCCTCTCACTAGTGAAGCTTTTATAAGCGAGTAGTGAAATAACTGGAGAGTAATATGTTAAAGAAATTGGGTTTTGTTTTTGTGTTTTTTTCTTCTTTGGCTTGTTAATGATCAATATCGATCAAACAATAAAACAAACCAGAACAACAACAAGAAAAATTTAACAAAAGTTACCAAACTTATAATTAAAGGGAAAAATTTTTTCCAGGGATGGCAACAGTTACAGGATAGAAAAACAGATTAAAAAATCATAATTTTAAATTCATCAAAAAAAAAAAAATGTTTTTTGGTTTTTTTTTTGGTTAATAAAGTGGTATAATCAATCATACAACATAATTCGCCAACTGCTGGCGAAGGCTGTGTGGCAGAAAAATCCTAAGCAGGAGTTTGACCGAGCAATCAGTAAAAGAAAATTTTATGAAGGTTAGGTTGTTTGTAACACTTATCAATAGCGCAATCCTTTAATGGCAGAACCGAGAGTACCGCTGCTTGGAATAAGCTAGTTATGTGCTATTAGATTAGCCACATATAACGACCCGAAGTAAGATTAGTTTCAACTCCTCTCTACTTGATCGGATGCAATTTAACTCTTATTAACAGTTTCCTCTGGAGGTCGTACGATAGAACAAGTATAGATGTGGCTCTCAATAAGCCGACCCCTACGTACAACCGGACAGGAGAATTACTCGGGTGAAAAAGAACTCCCAACCCCCCCAAGTGTGACCCACAAAATTGTATAGGTCTCAAAATTGTGGCACAAATATGAGAAATAACAATAAAGACTTTAATTTATTTATAATAAAGTCCCAGTTCTGCTGGAAATTAATTTAGGTTACAAGAATAAATTCCCCAAAAACAATTATCCAATATATCTAAGCATACCTTATATTTTCTATATAATTGATGATTGCATATACGTGTTATCTCGTCAAAAGTTGAGTAAAAAAGAACTTATCATACATTTGACAAATTGAAGGAAATTAAATTGACAATAATATTGACGTAACTCTATCCCACCAACTAAACTTCAATTGACAACTTACGGGCCTACACAACTTTGGTTGGAAAACTGACATGTAGATGTAACAAAAAAAACGGCATTGTTTTTTTAAATAAACTTACCAAATAGTTGTTACAATTTAAGAGTATAACACAAAAAAACATCAACATAAAATCAAAAAGTAAATTTTTGTGAACTAAAAAAAATTTATTATTACAAAATCTAAAATTTGGGCTATATTTTTGATATTCCTCGGCCATTTGACATTTTTGGCACAGATATTATGATTGTTATTTCAAACAAAACTGCATACCACGTTTTTTTGGTTTTTGACTTATAGCTCCGCCATTTATGAATCCATCTGGTTGAATTTTAATAGCAATAATCTGACAGAAACAACTGACATATTGGTGTACTAAGCTTTTCTGTACGTTGCCTAGGGGCTTCAAAAAATTGATTTCAACGACTTAACGGAGAGACAGACAGACAGACGGACATCGCTAAATCGACTCCTCTATTCATAAGGATCCTGAATATATATATACTTTATAGGGTGTACCATGTACGCTATAGAAATTACAAACGGAATCACAAAGTTATATGAAGGGTATATAAATATAACAGTGAAGAGTATAAAAAGGTATTCAATAATTTAATAAGAAATAATATAGATAATTTAAAAATTGTAATATATAAAGAAATAGAAAGAGTAGTTGATAAAATCAAATAATAAACAACTCACCAGTAGGAGGACATTTAGGTATCAGAAAAACAACTTTAAAAATTAAACAAAAGTACATTTGTAAAAATATGAACAAAATGATTAAAGAACAACAAATAAAATCAACAAACAAGTAAAACATACGCGAGAAAAGTTAACAATAACAGATACACCAAGAGGTAGTTTTGAAGTTGTCTCCATAGACACTGTAGGTCCTTTAAGATTTTCAAATCAATTTAGATACATATTAACAATGCAATGTGACTTAACTAAATATGTTATAGCTTGCCCTTTAGAAACAAAAAAAGCTAAAACTGTTGCAAAAGCTTTAGAAGTAAATATAATTTTAATATACGGGCAATTCTAAAATCCGATAAAGGAACAGAATTTTTAAACGAACTGATGAACGAATTATGTAAGCTACTCGTATTAGAAATAAAACAAGTTTTCAGTACATCATGCCATCATGAAAGTCTAGGTTTGTATATAAGAAGGAACTTTAATGAAATAAAGAATCAATCTTTTCTTAGCCTTAAAAAGCGGCTGTATTAATATGAGGCATCAAGTTCCTATATAAAATTAACAGGATTCTTAACAATAACAACTATTAGTAAATGAGTAATTTTTGAGTGCAAAAATTAATATAAAGGTATAAGTAGTTATATTTAAAACAACAATATTAACAAGCAAATTAAAATAGCAGTAATAAGTAAGTTAACATTAATTACACTGCTCAGCAACAAAATCCTCCTTTAAATAAAACTATGTGGACTATATGGATTTTGATGTGCTAAACACAAATCCGTTTTCGGTTTTTCTCCATCACGTAGGGATTTTTTTTATGGGCTTGGCAGTTTTTTTCCACTAAATTAGTCAGGTACGAATACATATTTCAGCCTAACTCGAGAACGACTTATCCGATTTTCATGAACAAATTTCATGGTTAACAATATTATATTTAATTTAAATCTACATTATTTTGTTCTATATTTTATAGTTTTGAAATTATTAAAAAATTTAAGAGGTTAAAAATTTTTTTTTTGCAAAGTTCGTTATTTTTTTTAGGTTAAAAATGCAATAAAAAAAAAAGAAGCACCGAATTGTTAGTCGACCTACAGCGTTTTGACGACTGAGCACCCGAAGCCTGGTTCTTATTAACCTGGGCATTTCGTGAGCGCACTTCAGCCTTCGCTTCTTCAGCCGTCATGCCATCTCTGATCTTGGCTTTCATACGACGTTTTTGGGCACCATTGAAATAATCCTTTCTCTTTTAGCCCGTCGCTTCGCTTGGTACGCTTGATTCCTTAGCATCAGGCTCCGTCGTGTCATTAGCTCTTGGTTCCAGTGAACCGTGAGAGCTAACTTCGGCATTTAGCTCGAAATCATGGAGGATGGCAGTTATGTCCATGTCCTCAACTTCTCCGGCACTGACCGGCGAACGAAGTAGAGTATCTTCATCTGACTCCGTTATATTTATTTTTATGTTATTTATTTGTTTGTCCATAAAAAAGTTATTTTCAAAGGTGAACGCAGAGCTCCCATTCGTACATAAGGCTATTTACACTGGAAGGTCGCCCGGTATTCCAGGGGATGTCTTTCATATTTATATAAATTAAGTTAAATATTGTTGCCAAATAGCATCTCTAAACCGTAAAAGGCGCTGAGGCAGCACTTGAACTGAAAATATTTTATCTTGTTATATAAATTTAAAAAAAAAAAAATCTAGCGGAGTTTTGATCCAAATACTATTAATGTGTACAAGTATATTAACTTTTTTTAGTTTAAATAAAATACGCAAAAAACAAAACAGAAATTAATGAAAATTGTAATGTACTAGAAGACAATAAGTAATTGGTATTTTCCTAATAGGCGGAATACACTGCCCAGAAAAATAGCATCTATCGGAGGTGGTATTATGTAATCTTATTTATTGTTTTGAGAGATATGAAGAAGCAACGGAAGGTATTAAAGCCGCTAACAATCAGCCGGGAAGGGGGGTTTCTTGTTCTATTAAATCTCAAACCGATAGGAAAGTTACGATATACATAAATAAAATTATAAACTCTCTAAAAAAAAACTGTAATATGGACCAAAATGTTGACCCCTGAACTATGCCCCTAATTGGTCAACATGTTAATATGCAGACAGTCTACCATGTATCACTGAAAATTTACTAAGTTGTATCCTCTGGATGTTAACCGAGGATAACGCCTCACTACCCACCCAACCTATGATACTATGGCGTATTTTGGTTTGTTAGGATCCCTAAAGTACTACTCCTAACCGATCATATCATGCAAGAAAAGATATTAGTACTTACACTTGCATTATAATTATATTATTTATTCAAAATAAGCAAACATAAATAAAAAAATAAAGAGGTAATGACATTGTCAATAATAAATGTACGAGGAGAGAAAAACTTAAAATATTTTAAAGATAATAATAATTAATATTGCAAAAATAATATTAATCAAACGGAGCTAATATGACAACCGAAATATTGCATACTTTGTTGCGTTCTATTTACATTTCTATAACTCTGATAGCATGTTCACACGACGAGTTTCAATGCTGGTTTCGCTGTCTGAACCTCGATTGTGAAAATTTGCGTTCAGACGACACATAATGAGTTTCATTTGACAGTTGCTTTGTTTTGTTTTTTGTTGTTTCGCATTTGCCCGCGTTTGTTTTTTAGTTTTGAAATGGATAAAAAAGGTAAATTTTAATATATAAATATATGTATTTTTAGAAAAAATAATAATTTATAAAAAATTTATTTATTATTTCAAATAATTTAAAATGTTGTGTTATTTATTATGTTTATTTTTATATTTAAGCAATTTAACACTCTTTCCTTTGTTTCTTACTAATACATTGAAATGCTTGCAAAACAATAATATTTCTTTGTTTACAATTTGTTTTGTTGAACAGCTAGTTAAGATAAACTAACGATAGAAACTAGGGATGATACTAAATTTTCATGGTTTCGGCAAGAGTTTCAAAATGAAACCTGCAGATTCGCTCACTTAATTTTGTATGGCGAATCTTCCTGCTTCATTCGAGATTGGGATGTGAACCCTCGAAAGAGAGCGAACCTTGTCTCGTCTGAACATACTATGAGGCTAATGTATTTTAATCTATTATATCTCTTTTATTTAATAAAATATTTGAAATGATGAGTTAATACATGAAATACCAATAAAAAAACTAAGAGAACACATTGAGTTTAAGGAAAAAAAATGTTGTTGTTATTGTTTTCTTTGGTTCTTTGAGAAGGTATTGTGAAAGATTTCTCTTAATTAATTATGACGAAAACTGTAATATCCCTCTCACTAGTGAAGCTTTTATAAGCGAGTAGTGAAATAACTGGAGAGTAATATGTTAAAGAAATTGGGTTTTGTTTTTGTGTTTTTTTCTTCTTTGGTTTGTTAATGATCAATATCGATCAAACAATAAAACAAACCAGAACAACAACAAGAAAAATTTAACAAAAGTTACCAAACTTATAATTAAAGGGAAAAATTTTTTCCAGGGATGGCAACAGTTACAGGATAGAAAAACAGATTAAAAAATCATAATTTTAAATTCATCAAAAAAAAAAAAAATGTTTTTTGGTTTTTTTTTTGGTTAATAAAGTGGTATAATCAATCATACAACATAATTCGCCAACTGCTGGCGAAGGCTGTGTGGCAGAAAAATCCTAAGCAGGAGTTTGACCGAGCAATCAGTAAAAGAAAATTTTATGAAGGTTAGGTTGTTTGTAACACTTATCAATAGCGCAATCCTTTAATGGCAGAACCGAGAGTACCGCTGCTTGGAATAAGCTAGTTATGTGCTATTAGATTAGCCACATATAACGACCCGAAGTAAGATTAGTTTCAACTCCTCTCTACTTGATCGGATGCAATTTAACTCTTATTAACAGTTTCCTCTGGAGGTCGTACGATAGAACAAGTATAGATGTGGCTCTCAATAAGCCGACCCCTACGTACAACCGGACAGGAGAATTACTCGGGTGAAAAAGAACTCCCAACCCCCCCAAGTGTGACCCACAAAATTGTATAGGTCTCAAAATTGTGGCACAAATATGAGAAATAACAATAAAGACTTTAATTTATTTATAATAAAGTCCCAGTTCTGCTGGAAATTAATTTAGGTTACAAGAATAAATTCCCCAAAAACAATTATCCAATATATCTAAGCATACCTTATATTTTCTATATAATTGATGATTGCATATACGTGTTATCTCGTCAAAAGTTGAGTAAAAAAGAACTTATCATACATTTGACAAATTGAAGGAAATTAAATTGACAATAATATTGACGTAACTCTATCCCACCAACTAAACTTCAATTGACAACTTACGGGCCTACACAACTTTGGTTGGAAAACTGACATGTAGATGTAACAAAAAAAACGGCATTGTTTTTTTAAATAAACTTACCAAATAGTTGTTACAATTTAAGAGTATAACACAAAAAAACATCAACATAAAATCAAAAAGTAAATTTTTGTGAACTAAAAAAAATTTATTATTACAAAATCTAAAATTTGGGCTATATTTTTGATATTCCTCGGCCATTTGACATTTTTGGCACAGATATTATGATTGTTATTTCAAACAAAACTGCATACCACGTTTTTTTGGTTTTTGACTTATAGCTCCGCCATTTATGAATCCATCTGGTTGAATTTTAATAGCAATAATCTGACAGAAACAACTGACATATTGGTGTACTAAGCTTTTCTGTACGTTGCCTAGGGGCTTCAAAAAATTGATTTCAACGACTTAACGGAGAGACAGACAGACAGACGGACATCGCTAAATCGACTCCTCTATTCATAAGGATCCTGAATATATATATACTTTATAGGGTGTACCATGTACGCTATAGAAATTACAAACGGAATCACAAAGTTATATGAAGGGTATATAAATATAACAGTGAAGAGTATAAAAAGGTATTCAATAATTTAATAAGAAATAATATAGATAATTTAAAAATTGTAATATATAAAGAAATAGAAAGAGTAGTTGATAAAATCAAATAATAAACAACTCACCAGTAGGAGGACATTTAGGTATCAGAAAAACAACTTTAAAAATTAAACAAAAGTACATTTGTAAAAATATGAACAAAATGATTAAAGAACAACAAATAAAATCAACAAACAAGTAAAACATACGCGAGAAAAGTTAACAATAACAGATACACCAAGAGGTAGTTTTGAAGTTGTCTCCATAGACACTGTAGGTCCTTTAAGATTTTCAAATCAATTTAGATACATATTAACAATGCAATGTGACTTAACTAAATATGTTATAGCTTGCCCTTTAGAAACAAAAAAAGCTAAAACTGTTGCAAAAGCTTTAGAAGTAAATATAATTTTAATATACGGGCAATTCTAAAATCCGATAAAGGAACAGAATTTTTAAACGAACTGATGAACGAATTATGTAAGCTACTCGTATTAGAAATAAAACAAGTTTTCAGTACATCATGCCATCATGAAAGTCTAGGTTTGTATATAAGAAGGAACTTTAATGAAATAAAGAATCAATCTTTTCTTAGCCTTAAAAAGCGGCTGTATTAATATGAGGCATCAAGTTCCTATATAAAATTAACAGGATTCTTAACAATAACAACTATTAGTAAATGAGTAATTTTTGAGTGCAAAAATTAATATAAAGGTATAAGTAGTTATATTTAAAACAACAATATTAACAAGCAAATTAAAATAGCAGTAATAAGTAAGTTAACATTAATTACACTGCTCAGCAACAAAATCCTCCTTTAAATAAAACTATGTGGACTATATGGATTTTGATGTGCTAAACACAAATCCGTTTTCGGTTTTTCTCCATCACGTAGGGATTTTTTTTATGGGCTTGGCAGTTTTTTTCCACTAAATTAGTCAGGTACGAATACATATTTCAGCCTAACTCGAGAACGACTTATCCGATTTTCATGAACAAATTTCATGGTTAACAATATTATATTTAATTTAAATCTACATTATTTTGTTCTATATTTTATAGTTTTGAAATTATTAAAAAATTTAAGAGGTTAAAAATTTTTTTTTTGCAAAGTTCGTTATTTTTTTTAGGTTAAAAATGCAATAAAAAAAAAAGAAGCACCGAATTGTTAGTCGACCTACAGCGTTTTGACGACTGAGCACCCGAAGCCTGGTTCTTATTAACCTGGGCATTTCGTGAGCGCACTTCAGCCTTCGCTTCTTCAGCCGTCATGCCATCTCTGATCTTGGCTTTCATACGACGTTTTTGGGCACCATTGAAATAATCCTTTCTCTTTTAGCCCGTCGCTTCGCTTGGTACGCTTGATTCCTTAGCATCAGGCTCCGTCGTGTCATTAGCTCTTGGTTCCAGTGAACCGTGAGAGCTAACTTCGGCATTTAGCTCGAAATCATGGAGGATGGCAGTTATGTCCATGTCCTCAACTTCTCCGGCACTGACCGGCGAACGAAGTAGAGTATCTTCATCTGACTCCGTTATATTTATTTTTATGTTATTTATTTGTTTGTCCATAAAAAAGTTATTTTCAAAGGTGAACGCAGAGCTCCCATTCGTACATAAGGCTATTTACACTGGAAGGTCGCCCGGTATTCCAGGGGATGTCTCCGTTTGCGATGCGTATGCTTTAATTCCCTGCACCATTCAGCACGATTGCACGATTGCAAGAACACCTTGGCTTGGGAATTGGTTGAGATTTAGTTTTCGGAATCTCTCCAAGAACCTGTCCGACATGGCTGAACCTAGGCCGGCATAGCTCCTTGGTTCATTGACCCTACTTAAGCCCCCTCACCACGTCAAGGTACATCAACTAAGAGGAGAACTGATGTTCTGGAACAATATTTCGCTCTGCTAGATGGGGCGTTATTTTCTGGAAGAGGACCTTTTCGAACAGCTTTGATAGTATAGATAATAAGCTGATAGGTCTCTATGACGTAATTTGAGTAGCGTCTTTACCCGGTTTTTGGATCATGACAATTTCTGAAATCTTCCAAGAGGACGGGAAAACCCCCACTCTTAAGATGGCGTTAAAAATTAACAATATAATTCTCACAGCGCAATCTGGCAAGTTCATCAGCATTGAACTAGTAATACGATTTTTTTCGCATCAAGCTTTTTGATTGCCATTTGAATTGAGGGCAGCCGCATCCTTATATGATTTTCAGTGGAATCGCTGATGTATGGAGGATTAATATCACTATTTATGTCATGTGGAGTGAAAACGTTTTCCAGATGGCTAGCAAAAGCATTTGCTCGTTCACTTGGATTTTTAGCGCAACTAAGGTCCGCAAGTCTTAGTGGTGGTTCGGAGGAAGTAGGGCACTTCATGCGCTTAACAGCTTTCCATAGGCTGTGGTGGGTTTTTGTTGTTTGATTCAAGTTACTGAAAAAAAAACAATAAACAAAAAAAAAATGATAAACGAACCCTAGAATCTGTTGAGATTGATCACCTCGGCTGGATTCTAAGATACACTCTTATAAAAAGGAGGTGAATAAGTATATGGCCAATATTTATGACGTTAAATTTTTAATCATTTGTTTTTGAAAAACAAAAATAATAATATTGAATTTTATAAGTTTTTATTAAACACACTATGCTTAAGTTAATGTAAAATCTCTTATATAAGCAATATTTGTATATACCTCATACTTTCTATAAAAAGGGAGGTGTAGTGCCTTCCCTGCCTACCATCACTAGTTACTACTAAATAATACATACCTAGCTTGTAAGTACTACATTATACAATACAGTAATAAGATAAGATGTAGATTAATAAAGTTTGGCACGATGGTCTCCTCACAAAAGTAAAACGACTTCTTCCTGCAAACACCCACAAGCTGATTAAAAGTTACTTGACTGATAGAACATTTAAGGTACGGTCAAAAAATGTATTTTCACCAGTTCAGAAGATTTCTGCAGGCGTCCCCCAAGGAAGTATACTTGGCCCGCTATTATACATCGTCTATGCATCTGATATGCCTACAAATAGAAAATCAAAGTAAATCCATCAAAATGTGCCCATGTGACTTTCACACTAAGAATGACAAATTGTCTGCCAATAAATATAAATAATCCATCTAAACAGACGCCTAACATGGTCACGTCACATTGAGGCCAAAATTTCGGCTATAAAACTAAAAACAGCTCAACTAATGTAGCTAATAGGTCCATTTTCATCTCTTTCTTTGGAATATAAAGTCTTGTTATTAAACCAATTTGGACATATGGCATTCAGCTATGGGGAACTGCGTGTGCATCTAACATAAAAAAGTTACAAAGAAGATAGCCGAATTTTTTACGAACAATAGTCTGCGCCCCCTGGTATATAAGAAATGAGAATATCCACAGAGATCTAAAAATTCAAACGGTTCGGGAGGAAATTGAAAAATATTGTACTCAGTACGTTCACAAGCTGTCGACCCATCCAAACGCCCTCGCCAGGTGCCTGTTACAATTCGAGGGACACAGAAGGCTTAAGAGAAGTGATACCTTGCGCCTAGTGAGAAGAGACATATAACTTTTTATTTAACAGTAGAATATTTCTTTTATTCTTAAGATTTGAGTACAAGTAACTAAATAGTTATTACAGTGGTAATAATCTATCTTTTTTGCAGTTAATATTTGGATACTTATTGTAATTTTCTTATAGAAAGATTCAATAATAATAATAATTTAAAAATAAAATAAAAATTCCGCTCATGAGGGCAGTTGATCAACAACAAATATACATTGCAGAAACCACGTCTGTCGAAGCTCGTGCACAAAAATTAATCCCTTTAAAAATATTACAAACAATTACATAATAGTGAAAAAATCGAAAATCTCACCGCATTTATAGGAGAAACATTAACAGCGGTAAAAAAACAAAAAGCATTTGTACCTGTAACACTGGTCAACAAAATTTTGTAACAAGAAAGGTACTTACCAATTTGGAATTACCTAAATACCCTCATTTTATCACCGTATTTATTTTGATTCCATCAGTTCTAGTTTTCGTGTTAAAGCTACTACCCGTAAAATTTAAAATTAACCATTTTTGTTCCACTTTTGCATTCAGAGATTTTATTTATGTGAATAGTATAGTGTTTTTTTCTATTTATTGAGTTAAGCGACTGTTAAATAATGTCAAGAAAGTGCAAAAATGATCCTGACAAGTTTTGTTATATTTGTGGTAACATTACTTTTAAAACTCAGCGAAGGAATTTGACACCATTAGTGACTAAGCTATATGAACAGTATTTTGGCTTTGCCGTCGGATAGCAATACAAAGCGTGGGTTCCACACATCTGCTGTGTTACATGTGTGTCTATGCCATTTGCAATCCCCGTAATTTGGACAGAACCAACGAATCACTCATCTGATTGTTATTTTTGTGTTACTGATACGAAAGGTATCACAATTAAAACAAAAAATAAAATAACATATCCTGACCTGCCATCTGCTAAAAGACCGATCCCTCATAGTGAGGAACTACCTGTACCAGAACCACCAGAAAGTTATGGACAGGAGTGGTGACGGCTTTTTATATTTGAAGGAAAAGTTTCCTAAATTGAGTGAGGCAAAAATTAAAGAGGGCATATTTGTTGGCCCACAAATCAGACAATTGATGAAAGACGACATATTTAAAGAAAAACTCAGTGATTTGGAAAAATCTGCTTGGGAATCTTTCATGAAAGTAACTTTCAATTTTCTAGGAAATCACCGATCAAATGACTATAAAACTATTGTCGCGGAGCTGCTATCTGCTTATAAGGCTTTGGGTTGTAATATGTCATTGAAAATACACTTCCTTCATTCACATTTAGACTTTTTTCCTGAAAATTTGGGCGCCGTCAGCGATGAACATGGTGAAAGATTCCACCAAGACATTTCTAATATGGAAAAACGATACCAGGGCAAGTGGAGTCCACGTATGCTAGCGGATTACTGTTGGACATTACAACGAGATGTACCTGAAGCAAAATACAGCAGAAAATCATAAAATTTTATTTAAATTAATACTGTAACATAATAAAATAACTTACTTTTGTTAACAAAATCTCAAATTTTCTAAATTTATATAATATCTAATTACAAAAAAACTATTCGTATTGGAAGCATTCTAATTTTATTTATATTATCCATATCCTTGTCCTAAACATAGCAAGATAAAAGTTTTCATGTTACACACAAAAAGTTTTTTTTTGTCGACCAGTGTAATTAATATTTAGTAATAACCAAACACAAAAGTGTAAAAATAAGATTAAGTAAAAGAGTTCAGGAGAACTCTTCTTTAAAGGAAGGAGAAGTTACATATACAAATAGTCAAACCACCACTGATAGAATTGATCAGTTTTTACAAATAATAAAACAAACATAAATCGAACAAGAGTTCAATACACTCTGTGACTTTGTTTAATAAATTTAGTAATGTAAATAAAGCATGAATTTCGTATTTAAATATTATACATAAGTGTGTCATTAAGTGAATTGCATTATTAAGTATTTTTTAGAATTAATAAGAACTTAAGTGGGTTAATAAAATTTAATACAATTTTGATATTTTGTTTGTGTAATTAATAATTTTTTGTAAAGTTGTTGCAAGTGAGCATAAACTTCATTAAAAGAAAAAGAAAAGAGAAATGACCGCTGACATTGCGACAGCTGGGAAAAATATAAAATGTAAAACATAACAAACAGTTGGTTAGTTTTAGTTCCATCCTCTTCGAGTACACTTAAATAAAAATTTCATAAAAAAAGAAATAGTTTGTTTTTATTTATTTATTTATTTTAAATAAAAAATAACACAAACAAATTTTATAAAATTGGTGCAGTCGGTAGGATCCTTAAAAAGTAAAAAGGATTCAGTGATTCGAACCTATCGTGTTACGTTCTAAATAAAAGTGAACAAATCCTGCGAATCCTACGGATGGAACAAGCTCAACCGGAATTGAATCCAGTGACACTAGTCGAACAGCTCGCTAGAAAGGATGAACAATTAGAACAACTACGACAGGCCTACATAGAATTACAACAACGACAACAGGAACCACCACATCCGGCACAACTAAACCAAGTAGAACAAATCTTCAAAAACGTAGCGCATTTACCAACGTTCACAGGAGAAGGTCAAATAACAATCAATTTTTTCATGAGTAACGTTGAATATTTGCTTTCAACAATAAACAGCGAGGAACTAAAGAAAGAAGCAGTTAAAGCAATATACTATAGATGCATACAGGGAGAAGCGAAGAACACTATAATCAATATACAACAACCAGAACAACTGGGAACTGATTAAAAAAATATTAAAACTCAGATATAGGCCAGATATAGAACACCATCAAATTTACAGAAGAGTAAACAACATAAGTGTAAATACGGTGAGTGAATAAGCAAGAGAAGTGCAGAATATAAAATACAAAGCAGATGAACTTATAATATATCATAAAGGTGATCATTGCACTGATTTAACTAATATCGATAGTGTACTAGTAAATACTATAAAAGAAATAACACAGGGTACCTTATTAGATAAAATTTATAATGAAAGAGAATTAGGAAGTATATTAGAAATCATGATGAGACGAAGGTACGAGGACAGTTGTATAAGACCTGAATTTAGAAAGTATAGGCAGGTAAAAACATTAATTACACCATGAATAAAGGACAAAGAAATTCCTATAACAATTATGATAATAATAAAACAAATAATAATAAATTTAATAAAAATTTTAGTCAAGGATACAATTATAATTTTAACAACAATTTTAATAAAAAACTTAATAATTCAGGAAGGTATAGAACTCAACATAACAATATGTCGGGTAACTTCCAAAGATTCGCACAGGCAAGACACCCTGGTCCAAATTTCAGCCAAAATCGCTGGAATCAACTCAGGCAAAGCCAAAACGAGCCTATGGAAGCAGATAACGTAGAAGCAAGATATAACAGTTTTAATAATTCGGGTAATAACCAAAAGTTCGCACAGGTAGGAAATCCTAGTCCTAATTTCACCCAAAATCGCTGGACTCAAACCAGGCAAGACCTAAACGAGCAAATGGAATTCGGTAATACAGAAATAAATGATCAAATAGCAGGACATTCTGAGCCCAGCTTATGCCAAAGGCGAACCAACTCAGTTTTTTAGAGAAACAACTCGGACTGTTTACCCACGATAGTAATTACAATTAATGGAAGAAAATATATTGCGCTAATAGATACGGGAGCAAATATAAGTTTAGTTGACGAGAATATAAATGATTTTAAAAGAATTTTACTGAAGGAACCAATTGAGATTAGTACAATAAATAAGAAAAATATAATCAGATGTGTAGCGTTTCACATTCAAAAAAATGAAAAAAAAATAACTTCCTTTTTCCTTGAACGGCCGAACGAGTAGCATCAAGACCACAAGCAATAAGATTAAAAATTTTTAGAAAATTTTGAAACATCCTCGTGTAGAATCTGCAATAAATTTGTAGACAATAATAAGAATATCTGAGAAATAGTCTGCAGAAATATTTTTGAGAGCGGCTTGGAAAAGAAAAAAAAAACAAAATCTTTGAACATTAAAGTTTTACTTGTTAGACATTGTGAGGGAAGGTTCCCGACCGGGTCAACAATTTATATTTTTTACCAGCATTAAGCTTGCGGGTGAAGTTGCTTGATTTTCAAGACTTGCTTATCAAGAAACCCCTTGCAAGGTGTTAATTTAGGCTATATAGAGAGGTTAACTAAAATCATATTCAACAGTCACACATAAGGAACATAATCAATTAACATTTTTCGATGACAACAACACATGCATAAAGTCAACAACAACATAACAAAATAACCACAATTCAAGTCTAATGGACAACCGCAAGAACTAAATTTACTCTACACTGTAATTCTACTACAATAAGTATCAGACACTAAAGAAAGAAAACATTAACTTATTCATCTCATCTTTCCTTAGTCCAAAGCAACATGTTCGACGAGGCCTCATCGACCATCACTTGTATATTTGGTGAGTTTTAATATTTTTTATTTTTTCATATCTATTATATTGTTTTCTTTCTTAATCGTGCTATTGATCATGTACTATATTTACCTCGATCTATAATTTATATGAGAAAAAGAAAAACGAAAAAAAAAACATTCTGAGAATAAGAATAATTAAATAAAAACAAAAGCAAAACAAACCAGAACAAATAAAAAAAAAACAGAATGAATTGTATTAATTTAACTATGAGAATATCCATCCAATATATAAAAATCTGGCTGACAGCCCATTCTCAAACAAATCCAATAAATAATCAAAATCATATCAATGGTATTTGCCGGTTCGTTATCGTTGCAGCAGTAGCCTTAATTGCACCGATGCTCGCGTGCCGTTCAGGCTACTCTACTCCATTTTCGCATACACATTTAGATACCGCCAGATCAGGTAATCCGGGCGGCATTACCACGGAATACCACGTGGAGGCAGTGAGATGCTTGGGTAGTTCAGTGAAGGAATCACCTCTGGCTATTCACAAGTGAATAGCGATCAGCAGGCTTTCAACCTCCATGAAATACCCCATCCCTCTGCATACTAATGTATGTAGAAATTACCTCGTATTCCTAACACAAATAGCCGAGTATAAGGTCTCTGGGAAATTACCTACACTCATTACTATCTCGTTGGTAGCCGAATACGAAGGTCTTTGGAAATTACCTCGTATTCGTAACACCACTAGCCGAGTGCACGGTCTTTGGAAATTACCTGCATTCGATACTAACAGCTAACGCTATAATAAGTAACTTCTTTAACACAGGGAAGTCGAACACTTCACAATCCGAGCCAAGCGATTCAGCCGTGTACTAGCAAAGTGTGGGCCAACTGAGCAAGCCGAGTCTCATTACAGCGAGTCCACCGTGTGAACGAGGAGTTAAAGCCCAAGCGATCTGAAAGTATCGCTGAACGAATCACAAAACCCTCCATACATATCTTTGTGTTTATAAAGGGTGTCCGAACAAGAACGCAAGATTTAAATTTGGCGCCATTCGAAGTGTCATTGTTTGACATTTGAATAATTGTTATTGTTTGCTAGTAGAAGGTACGAGGTTAGTAAAAAATGAACATGGACAGGGAAGGGAGTTCGTTAATTGGGTATTGGAGAGACAACATGAAAATGCTGATTTTGCTGGGATGAGGAAAATCGTCGAGTGATTCACGAGAAGCAAATGCATCCTCAACGTGTCACTGTGTGGTGTGGTTTTTGGGCTGGAGGAATCATTGGACCTTTTTCTATGAAAATGAGGCAGGTCAAGCGCAAACAGTCAACGGTGTTCGGTATTGTGAAATGATAACCAGTTTTTTCTTGCCTAGAATTGAAGAAATTAATGTGGAGGGCTTGTGGTTTCAACAAGACGGCGCCACATGTCATACAGCCAGAGAAACAATTCAATTGCTGCATCAGTCATTTATTAAAAATTTTAATCTTGCGTTCTTGTTGGGACACCCTTTATATTTTAAGTTATACTTCGTAAATAAAAATTGTTCTGTGTTAAGACCAAATTTCAACATGTTTTAATTCAAAGGAAGCAGACCTTTGGTAAGAACCTGGGCTGACTGAGTCATACCCCAGCTGGAAAAGTAAACTGCGTTACAATATAACTTATTTCAGTTAGAAAATATAAAATTAACATGAGGGCTAAAAAGCTGCTCCTGCATCCTTAATTTAGTTTGAACGTTTTGCAAAGAAAACAAAAAGGGACAGATAGCATAGCATTATATATGTTTTGTCGCTTTTAGTTTTTCATCAATTAATTTTTTTTTATTAATTAATAAATATTTAACCAAGATTGATAGAAATATTAGATTACGCCATCCCGCACATAAAAAAAAATTAATTTTCTGCGCATGTAGCACAAATGACGTTACGCGATGTGTTCCTAGCAGCTAGCTAAATGTTTTTGTCCGGTCTCAGTCGGCCCGGTCGGTATCCTTAGAAAGCGTTTGTATCAATTTTTAGCGACATCCCTTTACAAATAGAATTTTAATTGTCAAAAAAACCAACCAAATAAATACAGTCCTTAATTACTAAGAAATATGTGTTAGAAATAAATTATCAATTTCTCTTGTAATTATGGTTCACTATTTTAACGATAATTACTTCCACATAAGAGATAGACATACATATGTTGTCGCGGACTTTTTTGTAGGACTTTTATTATAAACATCGTCCATACATTATACTTATATACATATGTACGTTTATACTATATTTTTCTTTATTATCAGCTGAATTAAATTTGCAAAAATGTTGAATTGGTAAATTAAGAAAAAAATCTAATTCTTTTCATGGGGTAAAATCATAAGGTAAGCATAAGAGTGGGATTCTAGAGAATATATTGCCACTAGAATCATGGTTGGGTGGGTTTTGAGGCAGACGTTCCCATTCCATCATAACATCTGGGATACGTCCTTATAGCATTAGTTTGGTTGGATTCAGTTAAGAAACTCGGAAGTCTATAATAAAGTAGACTGTAGCTGACAATGGGTTTTACAAGGAAGCGGACACGAACCCCCCATTCCAGCTGATAGCTGGCGCCCAACGTGGGGCAATGACCAAGTTAGAAAAAATTTTGTCCAGTTTCGGTTTATTTTGCTTCCACAAAAAAATATTTTTTTGTGTTGAATCCAGTTCAACAAGATAAGAAGAAAATTTTTTTTTTTTTTTTTTTTTATATATATTTCTAAATTTTTTATTTAAGTTTTTTCTTTGTTGTGAGTACCACGGTTTGACACCACGGTACGCACAAACCTGACCTTGAAGTCGTTGCATTTAATTTACCTTTTCTTTTGTTATTTAACGGAACTTTGATAACTGTTGAATTCTTTCTCAAAGTCATTGTAATGGTATAATTTTAAGTTAGTCTCGATAAGAACAACGGGCAAGAAGCCAAATAAATTAGAATTTTATTATTGAAAATTATTTAAAGATTTATCTCTTTTTGGAAAACTAAAATTAAGGAAAAGGGAGTTACCCCGATCCTCCATATGGTCCTTCGACGTTCCTAGATTAGACTAGGATTGATAAAACCAGCAGACACCTCCCGAGTGTCCACGAAAAGTCGTTCCAACCGAGAACAACATTGTAGTAACTTTGCAAAGTGAGAAGTCATTCCCACCGGGAACAACTTTAAAGTCAACATAAAAGGCGATAGAATTTCTTAGAGCCCATCGTGCTTTAAAAAGAAGAAATCCCATTGAGCGTTCCGCAAGAAAAGGTAACAGCCAAAAAGGACACCTGGCAAAAGGAAGTCGATCACACAACCACCACAAGTGTACAACATCATCTTCAAGATAAGGAGAATCGATTGGGTATGTACAGTGTATGAATTATGATTTGTGCAATTTAATTAATTTATGGAGAATGTGTTCCAAAACATTAAATATTATAAGGGTTGAATAATTTAACATTTAAACCTTGCCAAAAATCTATCCCTAACCACAACTTGTGAAAAAGTACCACATAAAAAAGTGCCGTCACTGACAAAAACTTAACGAAACTTTTTGACACATACGTAATAATGTGTTAGAACAATAGCCACACTCGTCACACTTATGCAAATATAGGCAAATATGTTCGGTTTCCAAACGTTCCCTTTATTAATGCAAAAAATTTATCAAAAGTAAATCACGCGCGGAGAATAATTTAAAATATAATAGTGAAAGCGTAAAATAGACAAAAGAAATATAATATAAACTATTGGAAATAATAAATTTGACAAGAAAAATATTAAGGTGAGTGGGATACAAAACAAATTATTAAAATACAAAAAAAAACGGGTTATACATGCATACATATGCCAGTACATAGAGCAAAAAAAAAAAAAAAGGTATGTAAAAGGAGTAAGCTGCTATAGTTGCAAATAAATGACAGTAACAACATGTTTTAAAATATTTCCATTCTAATTGAGTTAGAATTTTTATGGCAACATTAGTGTGCATTGAAATAAGAATCAAAGCAGAAAAAACAAATATAAGTTAAGCACGTATATTCATACCAGCGAGTGAAAACAACAACATACAACTGGTTTATAAAGGGTGTACCAAGAAGTGTGCGACAAAAAATTTCAAATCTATAAAATAAACGATAATTTATATAAAACAAAGAAAAGTTTTGCATTTTATTTGCGTTTAGTATACACAAGCCATATATACATATATATGAAGATTTATTTCTTGTGGAAACAAAGAGGAGCGTTAATAAATTATTGTTGTTTTTATGATCTCAACCGTTGGATATAAACCAATAATAATTAATTTGGGAAAAGAGCATACAAATTTATTAGTGCGGCAAAGTTATCGCACATACAAGTAATATTTCGGCATACAATACATACAGGGTACACAATACATTTCAAGTGGAAATTATATTAGTAAACGGATCAGTAGTGTACAAAATTAGTTTTTGTTGAGCAGCAATTAAGTGAAATGACGTCGAAACGTAAATGTAAATTCGACATCAATCAGCTCGACAGTTTTTGTAGAAAATTGAACGTTGCGGAATTCGAAAATGAGTCATTTCATGTTTTTGAAGTTTCTCTAACGGAGTTAGAAAAAAAGTGGAATAAAGCAGAAGAATCGTATGAAAGTTATATGATAGAGGAGAGTAGGGAGGAAGAAAGAGATAGTAAGGAGATTTCTGTAGGCTACGAAAAAGTATCTGAAAGAGCACTAGTGATCAAAGCAAAGATAATGCAGTTAATGGCAGATAGCAAAGAGGCAAACCGAAAAGAAGAAGTAATAAATATACAACAGCCATCAATGTCACTGAAGTTACCACCATGTGACATAGAAGTTTATAAAGGAGGCTATTCCAAATGGCCAGCGTTTAGAAATATGTTCCAAGCAGTAATAGGAAATCATCAACATTTGTCCCCAGCACAAAAGTTATACCACTTGCGCAACAAAACGCGGGGGGAGGCCAACCAAATTGTCAAACGGTTTGATTTGGTTGATGAAAATTTTCACCTGGCCTGAGAAGCACTAAAAACACGATTCGAAAACCCAAGAATTCTTGCTTACCAGCAAATGAAACAGATGTTTGGAATTCAATCCATTAATATTGAAAGCGCTAAATCTATTCGAAACATTCAAAGCGCATTAAGTGAAAGCTTAGCTATTTTCGAATCCCTCAAACTCACAACGTCATGGGATGCCATATTAATTTATTTATGTATTTCAAGGTTGCCAGAGGAAACCATGAGGGCATGGGAAAATTCTCTGGCTGATCACAAAATTTGGCCCACCTGGCAAGAAATGTCTGAATACTTATCCAATAGAATAGAGATGTTAGAAACAGTTTCGGACATGAAAAAGCCTTGCAGTAAGGAAACCCACGTAGCCAAAAGCCAATCATTTTATTCCCACTCTGGATCCGGGAGAACTAGATTTAGTTGCAAAACTTGTAACCAAAATCATGCGCTACGTTTCAAAGCACTTTCGGTTAGCGATCGAATCAAATACGTATTTTCTAACAAATATTGCGTCAATTGCTTATCACCCAATCATTTCAAATCAAAGTGTCAAACCACCAGTCTTTGCACTCGATGCAATAAAAAGCATCATACCATGCTACATATAGAACAACAAAATAAACCGCAAGTCCAGAGTTCGAGTTTACAAAATAAATCAAACCATTTTCAACAAAACGATGAAAAGCCATCTTTTTCGAGCAATCAGCAGTCGAATAATATTTTTAACCCTTCAATGATACCGCCCATCACAACTCGATGGAGTCAAGGGGAATCGGTTCAGGCTTACTTATCCCGAAATGAAAGTACTACAATTTTACCAACTGCTTTGGTTAACATTGAACATTTAGGAGAACATTATGTCGCTAGAGTCTTGTTAGATGCAGGCTCTGAAAAAACTTTCGTATCCACCAGACTTCAACAGAATCTTTCTCTCCCGGTAGAAAGCTGTTATTCTCAAATATCTGGTCTGGGTGGAACAGTTGTCGGAAAATCAAGAGGAAAATGTGTCATTACTGTAAAGTCCAGGTGGTCAGACTTTACAGTCAATTTAGAAGCGATCGTGGTACCCAAGCTGTCGCACCTTTTACCCTCCAGACCAATTAAAATAACCCATTTTGAAAAATTACAACACTTAAAATTGGCAGACCCTTACTTTTATGAGCCAGCCCCTATCGATATGATAATAGGCAGTGATTATTTACCACTTATCAATTTAGCGGGCGTCAAACCAGAGATAGCGAATTGCCTCGAAGCAAGAGAATCCCACTTCGGATGGTATTTGTCGGGCCCTGTGCCAAATAATGAAATTAATTTATTTTCAACCGTCGTTTACACTTCAGACAATAAAGCCCTTCAAGAGCAACTTAAGAAATTCTGGGAGCTGGAAGAGGTCGAAACTCAACCCAAAGAAAATGAGAATGATACTTATTGTGAACAATTTTTTCAAAAAACCACGACTCGAAGATCAGATGGCAGATACGTTGTCCGTCTTCCCTTCAAAAGAGAATTCCCACATGATAAATTTTTAGGTCCATCGCGTAGTATGGCTCTCGCCCAGTACTACAGAATGGAGAAAACACTCGAAAAATCTCCCAATTTAAAAACCGAATACTCAAAAGTCATACAGGAGTATCTTGACTTAGGCCACATGGAGCCAGTGGTTCATTTTGAGCCTCAACCGGAAAAGCAAACGTCCTTTTATCTGCCCCACCACGCAGTTCTTCGACCTGAAAGCAAAACAACAAAATTGAGAGTTGTATTTAACGCCCCAAAGAAAACGAATAGTGGATTTTCATTGAACGATGTGCTTTATCAAGGCCCAACCCTTCAGGCAGATTTGGTATAAACGATATTAAGTTGGCGACGCTACAAGTACGTCTTCACGGGCGATATACAGAAGATGTACAGACAAATTTTGGTGAACGAGTCTGATCGGCCGTATCAGAAAATTTTATTTCGAGAAAATAAACAAGGCGCAGTGAAATCTTTTCAGCTGAAAACGGTGACTTTCGGAGTCAACTGCGCGCCCTTTTTGGCCATTCGGACTCTACACGAGCTAAGCAAGGACTGCCAGAATATATATCCCATGGCGTCCACCATATTAACAACCGAGATATATGTCGACGACATTTTATCAGGTGGCCACACGTTACAAGAAGCTAAGCTGAAACAAGAACAGCTCACAAAGGCATTAAACTCCGCAGGATTCCCCATCAAAAAAATTACAGCAAATAACTGTTTTCTATTTCATAATGTGCCCCGGGAGGATCTTCTAGATGAAGATTTTTTGAAATTTGATGATTCCAGCACCTTAAAAAATTTAGGCATTCGCTGGAATGCAAAAGCAGATTATTTTTACTACTTCATGGATCCAGTAGAAACATTGCCCTCCACCACAAAAAGAAAAATATTATCTTCAATTGCAAGGCTCTTCGACCCTCTAGGATGGGTAGGCCCTATTGTGATAAGTGCAAAACTTCTAATGCAAGAGCTTTGGAGCGAAAAATGTGAGTGGGATGAAGATGTGTCTCCACAAATTATAGCTAAATGGAATTCATTTGTTAAACACTTACCGCAAATATCAACTCTAAAAATTCCTAGATGGACAAACTTTTCTCTACAGGCCAACATACACTTTCACGGATTCTGCGACGCCTCCGAAAAGGCCTACTGCGCAGTAATTTTCATGAGGACTGAAAGCCCTGAGGGCGATATTCACAGCCACATGCTTTTGGCGAAAACGAAAGTGGCACCGTTGAAAAGAACCACCATACCAAAGTTGGAGCTATGTGGAGCTGTACTGTTAACAAAATTATGGCAAAACTTCTCAAAGACGATTCAGTTTTCATATGAATTATTTCTGTGGACCGATTCATCAATCGTGCTCGGATGGCTACAGAAAGACCCTAATTCTCTAAAAACATTTGTGGGAAATCGCATTTCGCAAATTCTTAGTGCAACCAGTTTACATCACTGGAAACACGTGAAAACCGAAGAGAACCCAGCTGACTTAGGGAGTCGGGGCTGCCACCCGCATGAGCTTGCTCAGAACACACTCTGGTGGCATGGGCCCACTTGGCTGAAGCAACCAACGGCTGACTGGCCAACACCCCGCACCTTTGACCCCTCGGATTTAGAAAGCAAAAAAGGTCAACAAACCTCCCATGGGGACGAGCGTGTCGAAGAAGATTGTGTTAATCTTCATTTAAAAGAAAGCCATAAAGAAACGCCAAGGCCACACGACGTGCTAGAAGAATTTTCATCTCTCAATCGAGCACTACGTGTCGTGAGTTATCAGCTGCGCTTTATTAATCGTTTAAAACATAAACAAGCTGCAACTGAACTATTTATCACCGCCACGAAATTACAGTCACTAAAAATAGACTCATCGCTCTTGCCCAGAAACTTCATTTTAGCAGTGAATACAAATGTCTCAAAGAAAATAAACTTCTCTCCCGTAGAAGTAGACTATTGCCCCTAAGTCCATACCTGGACGAAAATAATCTTATTCGTGTTGGTGGGCGCTTGCATAATTCTGGACTTACTCACGAGGAACAACATCCAATTATATTACCAGAAGAATCCCACTTCGCGAAACTTTTAGTTGATTTCACGCATCGAATTTTACTACATGCAGAGCATCAAATCATGCTGCGAGCGATTCGGCAAGGATATTACATTCCCAGATTGAAAAATCTTGTACGTAAATGTATTCGAAACTGTAAGGCTTGTACAGTTTATAAACGACGGTTCCAACAACAAATAATGGCCTCACTACCTGCAGAAAGAGTAAACTTTTCATTGCAATTTACGTATACTGGAGTAGATTTTGCTGGGCCTTTCAGCATCAAATCCTCCAATCTAAGAAATGCCAAACTTTTAAAAGGCTATGCTGCAGTTTTTGTATGCTTTTCCACAGGCGCAGTTCATTTAGAAACCTGTTCAGATCTTTCAACCGATGCCTTTCTGGCATGCTTCAGCCGTTTTACTGGACGCAGAGGTCTTCCAAAAACTCTGTTTTCCGACAACGGAAGGAATTTTATAGGCGCAAATTACGCGCTTCTTAAAATTCACAATAACTTTCTCAAAACAGCAGAACAGCATTTAGTGAACAAATATAGCTCATTCGGGTTTACATGGTCGTTTATACCGCCGTACGCGCCCCACATGGGTGGCCTCTGGGAGGCTGCCGTGAAGAGCATGAAAACACATTTGAAAAAGATAACCAACTCTCGTCACTTCACATTCGAAGAATTCACCACGCTGTTAGTACGAATCGAAGCTGTCCTTAATTCGAGACCATTGTCATCTATAACGGAGAATCCAGACGAGATTTTGCCCTTGACTCCCGGTCATTTACTACGAGGCGCTCCTATTATTGCTTCCCCGGAAGCTCCTTCGGACCCTCCACTAAAGGAAACTTTTGAAACGCTGGAATCAGCTTAAAGCATTGCAACACATTTTTGCCAAAAGATGGAAGAATGAATACATCACGGAGCTACAACGCCGTTATAAATGGAAGAAAGAGCGCGATAATATCAAAATCAATGATATCGTCATAGTAAAAGACGATTTATTACCCCTAACCGAATGGCGCTTGGGGCGAGTTACTAATCTAGTGTACGGGAATGATAATAAAGTTCGAGTGGCAGATATCTTTACGCAAGGCGGAATTATACGAAGATCGATTGTTAAAATTTGTATCTTACCCACCGCTGAGGATCACCACGAACCACCCAAACCCCAATCCACTAAATAGTGGCCAATTGAAAATTAAAGAAACAAAACCAACAAACACTCATAAAAATTAATTGCACATTTTTTCTTTATCACTGTATATATTTCTTTTCGATTTCTTTGTCTCTCTTTAGATGGAGTGGCGGCGCCCTAGATGTCATCTTTGCCATAAAAATCACCCTCTTAAATATTGCCCAGTTTTGGTAAATCAGAGCGTTGAGGCTCGTCGCATGTCAATAAAAAAGCAAGGGTATTGTCTAAATTGCTTGGCACACTCTCACGAGCGATACTGGTGTACCTCACGAGGTTGCTGCACTGTGCTGATGAACGGCAAGGAATGTAATGCCAAACATCATTCCATGTTGCATTGGACGGTTAAAAAGCCATCATCATCCAGCTTTGAAGATAACAGTAATAACGATTTTCCATGGCCAGACGCGGAGACCGACTCATCATTTTTTGAATCCGATATAGAGCCAACTGATGCCCTTGAACTGAAGGACTTTGATGATGATAACAATTCTCCTCCTGAGAAACCGAAGTTGTCCTTGTCGGCTCATGTCAAACCATCATCGCCTTCTATCAATCCATCATCCTCTGCTAGTAACCATCTTGACGCCACATTAATAACACCGTTACTACGAGTCAACCTCAACTACAGAGGCCAGAAAATGTACACAACATTTTTAGTTAATCCACAAGCTCTCCACTCAAAACTTCTTGCAGAAGTAGCCGAAATGTTGCCTGAGTTCAGGAGCAAGGTGGGCCCAATGGGAAAATTGTGCGGCCGGTTTGTTTTGGAGCCAGCCTTTCCACACTCCGAAAAGGACGAGATCATCATTGATTTGCCAATCGTAGAAAGATTGGAGATTAACCCCCCTCGGGTTCTAAGAGATAACACCGTGGTCCAGCATTTTAAATCGCACCTAGCCCACCCGGCTTTGGACTCCGTCACCGAAATTGATGGCATATTGGGAGCAGACGTCTCCAGCCAAATAACCCAGTCATCAGCTCTGGAAATTAAGTTTGACCGTGCCACCGCAACCAAAACTAGCTTTGGTTACATTATTTCCGGATACTGGAACGGATGCGATTGCCATCCTTCGGCGGCGGGAGTATGTTGAATCCAGTTCAACAAGATAAGAAGAAAATTTTTTTTTTTTTTTTATATATTTCTAAATTTTTTATTTAAGTTTTTTCTTTGTTGTGAGTACCACGGTTTGACACCACGGTACGCACAAACCTGACCTTGAAGTCGTTGCATTTAATTTACCTTTTCTTTTGTTATTTAACGGAACTTTGATAACTGTTGAATTCTTTCTCAAAGTCATTGTAATGTTATAATTTTAAGTTAGTCTCGATAAGAACTCACAACGGGCAAGAAGCCAAATAAATTGGAATTTTATTATTGAAAATTATTTAAAGATTTATCTCTTTTTGGAAAACTAAAATTAAGGAAAAGGGAGTTACCCCGATCCTCCATTTTGTTTTAATTAAATATTGTAGATTTCATTAACTGCTTAGTGAATGATAGTCTTCGTGAATTCTAATGTTTGGTGGGAATAAATATGAATGTTTTCTGGATTTTTTTTAGATACTTGATTGTTCGAGTTATCTAACCGTTAACCTCTGCATATTATTTTCAAGTAAATTGTTGGTGTCCAAGGAGATCTGTTTTTTATTTTGCGAGCTATTTGTGTTTGGTTGTTTGTAAATTAAATATGTTATTGCACTTAATAATATGTGGATTTACATTATATGGCATTATGTAATTTAATGTCCCATATTAAAAAAAGAACTAATGATAGAAGAAAAAATATATATAGTGCAGAAGTTAGAGAATTTATTTACAGATAATGAGTACAAACTGCATCCATAACCAGGTATTGTATACCCATATTGATCTAAACCTACTATTGCTAATCATAAAGCTTACCCTGATTGAACCTTTTATGAGAAGAAACAGATTAAAAATTCAAAAGTTTTATATTTTAAAATTTAATTCATATATTTACATATATTTATGTATGAATATTTATGTATGCATAAAAATATATAAGAAGAATATTTCCTCAATTTTTTTTAAGTATCCACGAATAGCAGAAGATACTGTAAGGAAAAAATATTTTTTTGTTGGGAAAAAGAATAAAATTTTTTTTTGTTTGTTATTTTTTTTTCATTATACACTATTATTTTAAAATTTTATTAAAAATGATCAGTCATACACCTGTTAAGAATACGGACGCACTCATGGCACAATCTCCATTTAGTCCGCCACATAGAGTCAAGTATTGTTAATACAGTGTGTGATATTTGTAAAGAACAACAAGACGGAAAGGTTGAATGTCTCACAATCAGTAGATGCAATCATTCTTTTCATCGATATTGCATTGAAAATTATTTATCCAATCATACAACGTGTCCAGTTTGTTTTCTTTCATGTGACTTATCGGATCTAAAAAAAATTAAATTCGCAACAAAATCAGTTCGAGCGAGAAGTAAATCTCTTGGTACTACAGCAGGATATCAATATTCTACACGTAGCGGTAACCCTAGCCTAAGTCAAGATAGGCAATTACAGGCATCAGTAGCTAGTTCAAATATTGCAAATCTTAGTGTTGAAAAAGAAACGTCCCTAAATGAGGCAATGTCGCAGAAAAGTGATACAGTGAAAGATAAAGAGGATGGTGCTACTGCACTCGATTATGTGGAAATTAATAAAATGGCAGAAGTCAATTTAGAAAAGGCTCTTAAAAACTTTAGTGATTTACCACATAATATTACCTCACCCACAATAGACTATAATAAAATAAATATCATGATTGAACATAATATCGCGAAAGCTTTTCAGAAATTAGACTTGATGTCAGGAAGCTCTCAAGCTACACAACAATTACCTCAATTTTGTCCCAGAGCAGTTGAAAACCCTACACACATTCAGAACTCAACTGCACAGAATTTGGCATATCGAAACGAAAATGTTGGAAACAGTAGACCAAATTTTTTTAACCTGCTTCAACCTCCTCAATATAATTTACAGCAACAGCAACATGTATTTCATAATAATCAAAATTCATTTAACATTCAGCGACAACCAAATCCTTCAAATTTTAATTTTAACATACGTGCACAAAATAGAAACAATTCTGCAAGAGAAGATCCTTCTTTAAATTCTCAAAATTATCGTCAAATCCCAGCAAACAATTGTTTGGCAAATTCAAATTTTAATTCAGATAAGGTTACCTCGATTATTCAGAATTGGGATTTGAAATTCGATGGCAAACCTAATGGTCTGTATATAGAAGAATTTTTATTTCGTCTACATTCTCTTACAAAAGACTACTTCAACGGCGATTTTAATTTTATTCGTCCAAATTTACATATTGTTCTAACAGGTAAAGCAAAGAAGTGGTTATGGTCGTATCACAAACGAGCCCAACCAATTATTTGGGAAGAATTCTGCAACGCTATTAGAGAACAATATAAAGATTGTAAATCATCGTTCGATATACGAGAAGAAATACGTAGTCGTAAGCAAAAAATTGGTGAAACCTTCAATATGTTTTTCGAGCATATAACTTCACTAATTGACCGTTTACCTAATCCTATTCCGGAGAGTGAACTTATTGAGATTATTATGAGAAACTTGAGGCCAGATATAAGACACGAGTTATTATATCAACCAATTTCATCTGTAACATCTGCCGAAAACTAGTACAAATCCGTGAATCTTTTTTGAATGATGACTATGTACGTCGAAATTTTGCTTTTAGAAATCCACAAGGTTATCTGCCACGTAAACAAATTTCTGAGATTGATAGTGCATACGTAGACAAAAATAGTAATTTAGATTTTGAATCGTCAGTAGAATCTATAAATAAGCCCCAAGTAGTTCCTCGATGCTGGAATTGTGACCAGCTCGGTCACTTATACGAAGATTGTTTATTAGAGAGAACAATATTTTGCTATGGGTGTGGTACCAAAAATGCCTACAAACCACAGTGCAATAATTGCTTAACTCGTAAAACTTCAAAAAACTCGAAAATTCATGTTCCTCTGAGGGAAAAGTAACTGATATTAAAAAAAATCTAATATACAACCTGATATTAATAATTATCCAGACTTTGACACAACTACTACAAGTACAACTAATAATTCGTTTAATACTCAAACCACTAATAATGACTGTCAAACAAATTTAATCAATATTAAAATAATGAAGGCAGTACACATTCTGCATGAAGAGGATAAAATCGATTTGAATAAAATAATTTATCCCAAGTTACCTTTTCATGAACGCATAAAAAATTATTTTAAGAAACGTGAGGAAATATTTAAAAATTTTTCAATTACCGCAATTTCAAAACGGCAAAAAAGATCATCTAAGCGACTTCGTAATTTTTATAAACGTAGAAAAATAAGCTCAAGATTACTTGTTTCAGCTATTGTTACTGTACCTAATGACGTGCGCTACTACGCGAAAGTAACTTTTCTTAAATTTCTAGAATATGGTTTACTTGATACAGGTGCCAGCATTAGCTGCATTGGCTCTGATTTAGCACTCGAAGATTTTTCTAAATACCCGAATTTTACTAAATGCAATTCTTTTGTCAAAACGGCAGATGGAAAACCACAAAAAGTCTTAGGTTGGCTAAACGTTGACATCAAATTTAAAGACGAGTGTCGTAAGCTAAATATTTTTGTGATTCCTTCACTTTCTCATAGACTAATATTGGGCATTGATTTTTGGAAAAAGTTTAATATAATTCCAGATGTTAATGTCAAAACAAAATTCCTTTTGTATCACCATTAACAAGTACTAAAGTGTTGTGCTTATTGAACACATCACATGTCGCTCTCATTTGATCATATGTTTCTTAACGAAACTTATCATATTGAAGAAAAAAGATAATTGCGCCAGTCGCTTTAAGTCAGTGTTCGATTCTTATTAATAGTTAACACATATTTTTCCTGTTCTATAAGTCAAGTAAAGCTTAAGAGTGTTGAATTAAATAAAGTTAATATATTACAAATATAAGTAAAGTGTTTTCAATTGTGTGGTGAAATAACATCACCCAGATTTACCTACATACAGTCCACCCCAACATTTTTCACCCCATCATTTGATCCAACGAACCGGATTCAAGAGACAGAGATTCTATTTGTATTTCATTTTCTATCGTTTTACATAGTGAAGTAAAACAACAGGTTTGTGTAACCTTTTATATTCTATTTCATGTTTGATAGCAAGTGCATTTATTATACTTACTGCTATTCATTCCCGTGCGGGGTTGCTAGAACCTCCATCGGGACCCTCCCATGCGGCGAATTGGGGACGCTCACCATGCCCTTGTAAGGGCGTGGAGGGTACCGGGGAAATAAAATACCCGGGGGTGATCAAAATCTAGCACGGTGACGGATTGGCAACGACATGGAACTGCGACGATGTTTTGGTTTTGGATGAGACGCACATGGGCTGGGAGCTGACGTATTCTACAACCTTATTAAGCACGAGTGACATTGTGCTGAAACGGCTTGTGGGCTAATGCGGAGGCTACCTCCGTCCCGGTAAAACCCTGGCAGGGGCTTGGAGAACGCTCGATGTTTGTCTCCATTGAGTTGGAGGTGCAGGTTTGGTTGAGATGACTCCCAATTAGCGCCCGACCTGGCTCTGTACGCAAATTCCCATAAGGGTTTGCGTCAACCCTCGCGAGGACCTCACTGCTTGCAAAGGGACCCTCGGGGTCACAATGGGCGACTGCACGACGACGAACGGAGATAACGGCTTCAAGCGGGGACCCATAAGAAAAGAAACAATGATGAACACAAACACGAATACTAACACGAATGCGAAAGGGAACACGATGACGAAGAAGGGAGTCGGGGAATATGATGATGTCGGCACGGCTGTGGGAGCAGCCTTCAGGAGAAGCAGCTTGCTGCAAAGATCGCCGCCGGAAAGACGTTCATCGCTCCCGGATGTAGGCGGAAGAGGTTTGGCACCTGTTACGGGCGTATTAGTACTTGATACCACCAAGGATGATAGCGTACAGGCGAACATTAACACCCAGAGGGAGATTGCTGCTCGTGCTGTTATTGGGGCTGTGGAGCCAGCGGAACGGACACCGACTGGCACCCACGCAGCAAGAGAACAGTCGCACGTGGAAGGCGGCAGATAGAGAGCGCTTACTATCGAGCCGAAAGGAAAGGACCGCTGTTACCGGGCCGGTAACAGATGCTGTCACTCCTATGACAGCAAAGTCGAAACGGGCGGCTACCAGTCCGGTTATCCCTGAGAGCTCGAAGAAAGCCAGAGCGAAAGACTCCAGTGGGAGCAGGATGGATACCCCCGCGGGTAAGGAGGGGAACTGGCAGACTGTCTCTAGGAAGGGCAGTAAGAAAACGGCGAAGGAGAAACCATCCGACTCCAAGAGGAGAAATGGACCACGGATAAGGTCGGAGGCGGTGATGATAAAGCCCATGGGAGGTCACAGCTACGCGGATGTGCTGAAGGAAATTCGGAGTGGGATACCAGGCGGCGACTCCGTCGGGGTAAGATCGGTGAGGAAGACGAGAACTGGGGCCATCCTCTTGGAGTTTGAAAGAGGAGAGAAGGTGAAGCCGGAGTTTGTACAGCAGCTGAAGGGCACTGTACGGGGAACGGCCTCTGTTGAGGAACTAAAGCCGAGGGCTACAGTCGAGATCCGTGATCTTGATATCCTGACGGCTAAGGAGGAGGGAGAAGCAGCAACCCGAAAGCTGCTCAATAACTCGGATGAGGAGATCCAGACGAAGATCACGGCGCCGAATGCGCGGGAACAGGTACGGGCTTTCATCACGCTGTCAACGGAAGGTGCTGCACGTCTCGTTGAAGCTGGCCACATGAGGGTTGGGTGGATACGGGCTAAAATCCAAGCTTGCGAAAATATCAAAAGGTGTTATCGCTGCCTTGGATTGGGGCACATGCAAGCAAACTGCTCTGGAAAAGACAGGAGGGATACATGCATCAGATGCGGAAAGACGGGGCATAGGATTAAAGAGTGCAAATCAGCTCTCGAATGCATTCACTGTGCGGATGCGAAACGGGATCGAAGAGATCACCTACCGGGCTCGAAAAGGTGCCCATTGGCTAGGAACTCATGAGGGTGCTACAGGCGAATATGCACAGGAGTCGGGTGGCTGATGCTCTGTTGGAGCAGTTAGCTTCTGAGAAGGATGCAGATGTGGTTATTATTAGCGAGCAATATCGACGGAGATCCAGCGGGACCTGGTCTGAGGATGAAACAGGTACGGCTGCACTCTGGTTACCCAATGGCAGCAGGCTTGTGGCCAGGCGATTCGGAGCCGGCTGCTGCTACGCATACGTTCGGACGGAACACTTTACGCTGATGAGCTGTTACCCCACTCCTAGTGACAGTGTGGAGCAATTTAGAGCGAAGCTCGGTGCCATCGAGGATAAGGTTCATGAGATAGGCGGACCTTTTGTGGTGGCTGGGGATCTCAACGCGAGGGCTGTCGAATGGGGTGCCCCAACTACGAACACGCGGGGAAGGTGCATCCTCGATATGGCTGCTAGGCTGGGTTTGATAGTGGCGAATACTGGCAATGCCACTACTTTCAGGAGACCGGGATGTGAGAGCACCACACCGGACATCACTCTGGTGACTGAGAGCTTAGCCAGGGCTATCGAAGGATGGACAGTTCTGGAGGATTATACTGGAAGCGATCACCGATATATTACCTTCCAGATCAGAGCGGGAGTGGATTCTGCGCCAGGACCCAGGAGGAGGGGCACACGTAGATGGAATGTGTCCAGTCTTAACCATGATGCTCTCCTGTCTAGTTTCGACGAAGCTCCGATGCAACAGGCCACGGACGAGGCTGACTTTCTGGCGGACGCGATGATGCGGCGCATAATCCAAAGCTGCACCGCGTCAATGACCCGTATAACGCAACATCCGGGGAGACGGAGCGTGTACTGGTGGACGGCGGAAATCGCTGAGCTCAGGCGAGCCTGCCTCCACAATAGAAGGAGGTACACCAGAGCCAGAAGAAGAGGAGAGGCGTTGTTGGAAGCCGCGGACTTTAAACGTTCCCGAAAGGAGCTGAAACTTGCAATTATTGCGAGCAAAAGGGCAAAATGGGAGGAACTCCGGAGCGATCTGAACAGGAACCCGTGGGGACTTGGCTACAAGATCGTGACAAGAAAGTTAGGCGCAAACTCTGCCGTTCCGAACTTGGACACCGAACAGGTCGAGAATATTGTCAGGAATTTGTTCCCGACACACCCCCCACTTCAAGAGGTACGGGAAACCCGGGATGATCAGATACCCCCGCCTTTTACGGAGGAGGAGCTGAAGGCTGCAGCGAGGAGTCTCAAGAGTGGCAGGGCTCCGGGCCCGGATGGGGTACCAGCCGAGGTAATCAAGCTCTTGGCTGAGAACCGATCGAATGAGATGCTCGGGGTTTACAATGCTTGTTTGGCCCAGAGAATATTCCCCAAACAGTGGAAGATGCAGAGGCTCATGCTAATTGGGAAGGGGAAGGGAGATCCGAGTCGACCGTCCTCATACCGCCCTCTCTGTATGCTGGACAGTGCCGGCAAACTATTGGAGAAATTACTACAACGTAGATTGGCAGAGTCCATTGGAACAGCTGGGGGATTATCGGAACGGCAATACGGCTTCCGACCTGGCAGGTCGACGTTTGGTGCCATTGGAGATGTGGTGAAGCACTTTGAGTACGCCCAGGGTAGACGCTACTATCCGAAACGTACAATCGTCCTAGTCACCCTTGATGTGCGGAATGCTTTTAACAGCCTGAGATGGGCAGATATTGTGGGAGCACTACGGGGAAGATTCCGAATCCCCGGCTATTTACTGGGAATTCTTCGGAGTTATCTAAGGGACCGCAAACTTCTCTATGATGTTGCAGACGGGCAAAGAGTGAAAACAATTACATCTGGAGCGGCACAGGGATCCATCCTAGGTCCTGATCTCTGGAACCTGAGCTATGATGAGATCCTAAGTATAGAGATGCCGGAGGATACGCATCTCGTGGGATACGCGGATGACATAGCAGCTGTCATCTCAGCACGGGATATGGAGGATGCCAGAAGGAAGATAAACCAAGTCATGATAAGGACACAAGTATGGCTTGAGGACCACGGATTGCAGCTTGCCGCTAACAAGACTGAGATATTGTTAATGACACGGGCTCAGATACCACTCGAGGTTGATATGCAGGTGGGAGATACGGCTATATTCACACAGAGGGCGGTGAGATATTTGGGTGTGAGACTTGACTGCAGACTCACATATTGGGCCCAAATAAAACACGCAGCTGCCAAGGCGGCGAAGGTGACGGGTATGCTGAGCAGATTGATGGCGAATATCGGCGGCCCAACGCAGAGCAAAAGGAGACTGATTATGGCGACGACGAACTCTGTACTTCTGTATGGCAGTGAAGTTTGGGGAGATGCTCTAAGGGCAAAGAGCAAGCGCAGAGTGCTGGCGGCGGTACAGCGCACAGCGGCACTCAGAGTTGTCTCAGCCTACCGCACGGTTTCAGGAGCTGCAGTTTTTGTGATCAGTGGCGAAATACCCGTTGACCTTATGGCGCGTGAAAGGAGATTGGCGTGGACCATGAAGGAACGTGAGCAGAGTTTTGACCCGAAAGAGCTGCGATCTCAAACCGTCCAGATTTGGCAGGACAGGTGGGATGCGGAGGCGAACGGCAGATGGACGGCGAGGCTAATCCCTAATATAGGCGTATGGATTCACAGGGAGTTCGGGGAAGTGAACTACTTCCTTACCCAACTACTCTCGGGTCACGGATGCTTCCGAAAGTATCTGTACCGCATGGGTAAGGTAAGAGACCCCGGCTGTATATACTGCGAGACGATAGACGACGCTGAGCACACATTTTTTGACTGTGGCAGATGGCAGAATGAGAGAGAGATTGTGAGGGAGCAGATTGGGGATTTCACTCCTACCAACATTGTCGAAAGAATGGTAGAGTGCGAGGGAAATTGGATGGCGGTGAGGAATTACGCCGAACGTATCTTGCGTATGAAGAAGAGGGATCTTGATTTGCATCAGGACGCAACAACAGAAGCAGGAGCTTCTTGAAAGGAGATAGCAGCATTACGCTGACTACAAATACGGCGGACCCAGACGTGGGTAAATTGTGAATGGTCCTCTCTAGGACTTAGATTCTGGGCCTTCCCGAAGTAATGCAGGAAGCCGTACCGGGAAGGATCCCCCCAGAAAAGGAGGAGGGAGTGTTTTAGTGGAAACACCACATAACGCAGTGACGACGGTCGCTGTAAATGCGAAGGCATTTTAAACCCTACCTCACCCGCAAAAAAAAAAAAAAAAAAAAAAAAAAAAAAAAAAAAAAAAAAAAACTGTACATATATTTTAAAGTGGGAAAATTCTAACTTTGAAGAAGGGAAGATTAAAATTTTATTAAACAAAATTAATAAAATGAAACTTAATTCCAAATAAAGTTCAAAATAATATATTTCCATACTATATTTCCATAATATATTTTCATAACATATTTCCATAAATATTATAAATTGTAAAAAATAAAAAGACAAAAAAAATTATTTTGAAGGTCAAATCTACATACAAATATACGGTTCCCATTTACTTATTTTCGCGGATATACATACATACATTTATTTTCAAAGGAAAAAAATAAAGATTTATCTGAAATATCTTTAAATATATGTACATACACTGCATACATTTCTTAAGGAGAATATAAAAATATTTACATACAGACACATATTAAAATATTGAAGTATATGTGTGCGTACATTACGGACCTTTCCCCTTTCATTTACGTACAAAATTTCAATACTCTTTTACTTTAATTTCTCATGTAATAATTAAAGCAACGATCAAACAAGGTAGCGATCATTTACCTTACTCTCATTTGGTTTTGTTTCCCCTACAAAATAAAAAACAAGTCAAGCAATTATCATTTGCATTTATTTCCAAAAAGAACAAAAAATTACTACCTGCCTTCCAATTAGCGGAGAAAAAGGTTACATATTTAATACATCCCTTATCATATTTGTTATGATCGTATAGTTGCGATCACAATTTTAGCACACATTTTCTATATTTTCTCATGGTGATCATATGAAATAAATTTCAATAAATTTATTCAACAATATATTTTTCTATTATTATTAGTTAACAAAAAAAAAAAAAGGAAAAATAAAAATTATTGAAAGAAAAAAAAAAAATTCTTTCATAGCAAAAAAATAATCAAAAATTGCAAATAATTTTTAAATTGCTGATAAATAATTTCTTTATTCATGCCGATTATAACTTAAAATATATTCATATTTTTTGGAATTTGATATAAGAAAAAGTAAACAATATAAAACACGGTACTATTGGCTGCTATAATTTTACACACTTCTACTCATACAAACAATTGTATTTGATATACTTGTAACTTAACCCCCGCCAACAAAATCTTAACAATACTGAAAAAACCTAAGCCACGTAAAAACAAAACAAACAAACATTAAAATAAATTATATTATTCAAAATATCTATTTTAAATTTTCAAAAAAGGTTTTGTTTAATGTTAAAATTTATTTAATATACTATAAGAAATTCTGAACGTAACGTTAAAACAAGAAAAAAATATAACATTTTTTTTCTGTAAGGGGTTAATATTTTTTTTTTCGTTTTGCCAAGAAATTCATTTCAACTTTCCAGGTAAACACAAAATTCCATTGGCCTATTTCTACACCGGTCATTGAACTTTAATTATTACATCTGTTCAATAAAGATCTTTGTTTACATTCCATTGTAATTTTTGTCCTTCATCTTCAGTGGTTCTACATCGTTTTTTTTTTCGATACTTACATTGAAATTTTAATTCATAGTAAATGGATGAAAATTTTTACTATTCTTAAAGATATTTTGGTTCATTTCAAAAAAAAAAAAAAAAGGAATATATATAAATATACCTATATATCTACATACACTTTGGTAAAAAATTATTCATCACTTTCATCTAGAAGAGAATAAATAAAGTTCTCTTGCATACTTCTACCTTTGAATATTCTACATTTTTAATACCATATCCTGTCGGTTTTTCAAGTTGTAGTTTTCGGCAATTAGTTGTAACATGGCTTTAGATCAATTTATTCGTTTGGCCGATAGTTTAGTAGATTTCGAATCAGATTTAAATGACGGTCGAATGCCCCTCACTTCAATACATATTGTTCATCTTCACAAAAGTGAGATCAAGTCTACTTGGGACCGAATTAAGGCTTCCTATGAACAATTCTTATTCGATCAGGACAACGAAGAGGAGGAGGAAAAAGCTGCAGATGACGCAGTCGACGTAGAAACCCTCCGAAATAAGTATAAGAATACTTATTTTACTTATTGTAACATTTTTTCAAAGTTGTCAGAGATATCTGACAAGTTCCGAAATGTCAGTATCCTAGATAATGAACCTCTAATCATTCCTGAACCGGCACATCAGGGGAATCCAGTTAGCACTAATTCTCATAGTGTTAATCTCCCTCCATGTGATATAGAAATCTTTAATGGGGACTATATGTCATGGCCAACTTTTCGAGACATCTTTACCGCTGTCTACATAAACAATTCTAGATTGAGTCCTGTTGAAAAACTCTTTCATTTGACACAAAAAACAAAGGGCGAAGCGCGGGAAGTCGTGCAAAAACATCCATTGACTAATAGTGGGTTTGAATTGGCTTGGTCTAACCTTCAAACACGATATGAAAATCATAGAATCCTAGTGAATGGACAACTAAAAATGCTTTTCACCCTACCATCAATTTCTTCCGAATCGGGATATGCGCTCAAACAGCTTCAAGGAAATATTAATTCGTGTATTTCAATTCTCAAATTGTACGATATTGATGTTGTTAGCTGGGATCCAATTTTTGTGTTCTTGTGTTCTCACTGCCTTCCTCATGCTACACTCACTTTGTGGGAACAAGGGCTTGGTGATAAAACCAGCATTCCAAAATGGGCAGATCTTGATTCATTTCTAACAAATAGACACAGGACTTTAGAATCCGTAGCTGAAATGCGTAAAAATCCTCAATCAAATATAAAGCCCAAGAAAGATATCATAATTACAAAGAAGATAAACACATTTCAGAATAATGTAACGACCCCAATGTGTCCATTGTGTCCAAAGGAAGCTCACATTATTCGAAAATGTCCTCGATTTTTAAAAATGGATTGTTCTACAAAATATAAAGAAATAAAGAAACAGAATCTCTGTCTTAATTGTTTCTCGAAAAGGCATTCTGTTAAAAATTGTACAAGTAAAAATAGTTGTTTTCAATGCAAAAAAAGGCACAATACTCTGCTTCATAGAGATTCAGTTGGTCCTAGCACACCAAAACAGAGTGAAAGAAGTATAAATATAGTCTCGAACCTAAATCCTAACTCAGTTCCATTTCAAAATTCTTCTCCCGTTCCTTCTTGTTCCACTAATAACTTAGTTCAAAACCATTTTGCTTCAAATTCAAAGGGAGTTTTGCTTGGCACGGCCATGGTAAAAATATGTCACGCAGATTTGGAATTTAGGGCTCGAGCACTTATTGATTCAGGGTCAGAAGGAACCTTTGTATCGGAAAGGTTATTCAATCGTTTGAAATTGCCGTTTACTAGAAAAAGTGCAAAAATATCAGGACTTAACAACACACTTTCTGCTACCGTACAGAAAGAGTGCTATTTTACTATGGGCTCTACTTTAGATGAGGACTGTCGAATTCATGTGAAAGCCTTAGTAGTCCCCCAGTTAGCGGGAAGTATTCCCTCTCAAACTTTTCTTCCTTCATCATTTTCAAATCTACCACCAATTCCGCTCGCAGATCCTTCATTCCATAGCAGTGCGAAGATTGATATTTTAATAGGAGGTGACTTGATTCCTTCTATCATGTGCTCTGGTGTCAAACATTTCGTATGTGGATCCTTGATGGCCCAAGAAACCATTTTTGGTTGGATTCTTTCAGGGCCAGTTACAAATAATAGTTCTGTGGGAAGTTCGAATATCGTTTCGTATTTCAGTGAAATTTCTTTAGATAAAGAAATTTCACGTTTCTGGGAGGTGGAAGACCTTCTCAGGAAGAATTTCATGTCCCCTTCTGAAAAAATATGTGAAGAGTTGTTCAAGAGGACGACTAGAAGAAGTCCAGAACTAAGATATATAGTATCTTTACCATTCAAAGAAGAAAATCCTGAAAAATTACTGTTGGGCGATTCAAGAAATAAGGCGTTGGCACAATTCTTTCGAAATGAAGCTAAACTTTTACGTAATCCTATTCTAAAACAGGAATATGATAAGGTCATTCAAGAATATGAAGACTTGCGCCATATGTCTAAAGTGGCTGATTCACATAATCCAACTTGTTACTATCTTCCTCATCACGCTGTCATTAAGCCAGAAAGTACCACTACTAGAGTTCGAGTGGTATTTAATGCATCCTCGCCATCTTCAAACGGGTCAAGTTTAAATGATATTTTGTATCCTGGCCCGATTCTACAAAATGACTTGACTCTTCTCATCCTTAAATGGCGTTTCTTTCGGTTTGTGTTCAATGCAGATATTCAAAAAATGTATCGGCAGATTCTAGTAGAACCAAAACATGCAGCATTTCAAAGAATTCTTTTCCGAAAAAATTCTAACGATCTAGTTTAAGATTTCCAATTAAAAACCGTCACATTTGGTGTAAATTGTGCACCCTACCTAGCTATTCGAACCCTTCTCCAATTAGCTGACGATATTGAATCCATCTATCCAACTGCAAGTAAAATACTTCGAAACTCTATGTATGTCGATGATGTGTTGTCAGGCGAACATACAATCACCGCAGCTAAGAGCACAAAAAATGAACTCATTTCCGCTCTAAAAACAGCAGGGTTCTCCCTACGAAAATGGACAACTAATTCCAAGGAGATTCTGGATGATCTACCCTCAGATTATTTACTTCGTGAAAATTTTTTGAATTTTGATGAAAGAAGCACTGCAAAAACATTAGGTATCAGATGGAACGCAAGTTCAGATTCTTTCTATTTCGTTCCAACAGAGTTCCCAGAAACCTCTAATTATACAAAAAGAGACGTTTTATCACATATTGCGCGCTTATTCGATCCAGCTGGTTGGTTATCGCCATGCGTCATTATGGCAAAAATGTTGATGCAACAAATTTGGCAGAGGGCACTGGCTGGGACGAGAATCTATCTCCTGAGTCACTTGAAAAATGGAAAGTGTTTCAATCCAATTACTCATATATAAAAGATATTCGTATTCCAAGATGGATTAACTACGTTCCAAATGCAGAAATTCAATTTCATGGATCTTGCGATGCTTCTGAAAAAGCATATGCAGCAGCTATATATATTCGAATAGCGTATGGAAGTTCAATATTCACTCATCTGATAGCTTCAAAGACAAAGGTAGCTCCACTAAAAACTCTTTCTATCCCGCGATTGGAGTTATGCGGAGCTGTTTTGCTTGCAGAATTAATTGATGCAATTTCTCCAAAGTTAGAAATTGCAAGGTATGACATAATTTGCTGGACTGATTCCACAATTGTTCTGGCATGGCTGGCCAAACCACCATGTTCTTGGGCAACCTTTGTTGCAAATAGAGTTTCAAAAATAATTCAAATCGTAGATCCATCACATTGGCATCATGTAGCCTCTGAAAATAATCCTGCCGACATCGCAAGCCGTGGAGCTTTGCCTCAGAACATAGCTAATAATGAGCTTTGGTGGAAAGGACCTACATTCATTCGGCAAGATATCCATAAAAACTTTCATTCTACTTGGGACGTTCCAGACACAGATCTTGAAAAAAAGCCCATAAAAGTTCACTTTTCATACTTCCAAAATTTTGATGATATACTAGAAAGATTCTCCTCCTTTGCAAGAGCTACTCGTGCTATTTCGTATATATATATCGATTTTACTATCGTACGCATCCTAACTTTAAATCTAGTACTTTCTTGACACGAAATATTTCTGGAGCCGAAATCAAAGAGGTTCGTGATAAACTCATTAAGATGTGTCAGAAAGCGTGGTATCCCGAAGAGTATATGCGATTGGAAGCAAAGGAGTCTATTTTATCATCTAGCAAACTGCTAAATTTAAATCCATTTCTAGATTCTAAAGGAATTATTCGATCCTGTGGTAGACTAGTTTCTTCTCCAGGACTTTCTTATAATGAGTCACATCCTATCATTCTACCATATAACTGCCAATATTCTAGACTTCTGGTTAAATTCGTTCATGATATCACACTTCATGGTGGTAACCAACTTGTTCTTCGAATCATAAGAACACAGTACTGGATTCCTAAGGTAAAAAACCTAATAAAAATGACCATACATAAATGTAAGCCCTGCATTATTTTCAAAAGGAAGTGCCAGAAGCAAATCATGGCATCTCTGCCCCCAGAGAGATCAACTTTTTCTCGCCCATTTTCACATGTAGGACTTGATTTTTCTGGACCATTTGACATCAAAAGTTACTCCGGGAGAGGTTGTCGTATGTCCAAAGGTTATGTATGTGTTTTCGTTTGTTTCTCTACAAAAGCCATACACTTAGAAGCTACATCTGATCTTTCTACATCAGTATTTCTAGCGGCATTCCATCGTTTTGTATCCCGTCGTGGATGTCCTCTTCATTTATATTCAGATAATGGAACAACTTTCGTTGGCGCGTCCAAAATAATAGCCAAGAATTTTATTCAAAGTTCACATCAACTTGTTTCCGCGCAATTTCATTATCAAAATATTACATGGCATTTCATTCCTCCAGGTGCACCTCATATGGGTGGACTATGGGAGGCTGGTGTAAAAGGTCACATTTTCGGAAGATAGCTAAGGATTTCAAGTTCACATTCGAAGAGTTTAGTACGCTATTGTCCAGAATAGAAGCGTGTCTAAACTCACGTCCTTTGTCTCCTATGTCAGAGGACCCTACAGACTTAAATGCTTTAACGCCTGGCCATTTCCTTATTGGCACACCTATTTTATCTCCTATAGATCCGCCTATAGAGGGGACAAGATTATCCTTAATAAATCGTTGGCAGAAACTAAAACTTATTCAACAAAATTTCTGCAACAGATGGAAATCCGAATATTTAAAAGAACTCCAAAAGCGCACAAAATGGCAGAAATCAGAAGACAACTTGAACGAAAATGCTTTGGTAGTTATAAAAGAAGAAAATATTCCTCCAAATTCCTGGCGACTCGGCCGTGTAACAAAAACTTACATGGGAACTGATCACAAAGTTAGAGTTGCTGATGTTTTAACACAAAAGGGTACCATTACACGCCCAATTCATAAGTTAGTTGTCTTAAATCCATAATTATTTCACTATTCCTCTTCTAAAATATATATATGTACTCTAAGTCCTTACAAAGTGCACTATCAAACATGATTAATAGCATATACACAAAACTAGTAATTTGTATATATATATATATATTTCAAAGGTTCTTTATATTTAACATAATATAGTTTTATTACAGCAGCATAAACTATTATTAATTCCAGTTCATTATGCCAAATAAATCAGCTCATACTAAAAAATCCAAATCATCTACACATTATAAAGCAAAAGCCCAACATCTGAAAACGTCTATATCATATCAGTGCCATATTTGCAAACGGTCACATGGATTAAGTAAGTGTAAAACCTTCTTACAAATGAATGTAAAGGATAGACTTCAAGCTGTTCGCAAATATAAATATTGCGTGAATTGTCTTGCGCACAGCCACTCCCATGGAACATGTTTCACCAAGCACGGTTGCAAATACTGTGACGAATTGCACCATTCTCTTTTGCATTTCAACAATCGTTTAAATAAAGATATAGCACAACTTTCTGAGTCTTCTCGATCGCCTATTCCAAACTAAGCCTGCTACCAAAGGGGTTATCTACAACAACATCAAAATCTCTTTCAGCAGTTATACGCCAAAATACCACAATTTTGCTTCCTACCGTCCTCGTTAAAATCGTATCGAAGACGTCCTATGCTCGTTGCCTCTTAGATTCAGGATCTCCAATAAGCCGCATATCGAAACAATTGGTAAATAAGCTTAATTTGACTTGCTATTGTTTGCGCGAAGAAATGATTTGTCCACTAACACTAAAGTCGCGATTTAATTCCGAATCAAGAGTTGACGGAACCTTCAGAGTGGATAATAGAATTACCATGCAAACACCTTCACCTTCTCTTCCAAAATCAACAAAAGATCATTTTAGAGATATGTTCTTGAGTGACCCTAAATTCTATGAAAGCGCTGGAATAGATATCATCATTGGTGTGGATCTCTACACTAAGGTAATAGAGGAAGGTGTATTCGCAAGGATTGGATTACCAACAGCCCAACGTACTATCTTTGGTTGGACTGTGTTTGGATCGTCTTCTAACTAAAACTATTCTATTTTTTATTCACATATACAGTATTTATACATATATTATTTATACATATCATTTATTTTGCAATTGATTGTATTTGAATTCTTATACACACATATGTTCTTTATACTTAGTACTATTTTATATCATTTTTATATATATATCTATTGAATATCTCTTGAATTTCTATATGTATTAATTCAGTTATAGAATTATTGAATTTTATACATATGTGGTTGAAAAGAGAGCATTTGTAGTGGTTGTATTTCTATTTTTCATTGCATATATCCTGCAAAGCGGGCGGCAATGTTAATGTCAAAACAAAATTCCTTTTGTATCACCATTAACAAGTACTAAAGTGTTGTGCTTATTGAACACATCACATGTCGCTCTCATTTGATCATATGTTTCTTAACGAAACTTATCATATTGAAGAAAAAAGATAATTGCGCCAGTCGCTTTAAGTCAGTGTTCGATTCTTATTAATAGTTAACACATATTTTTCCTGTTCTATAAGTCAAGTAAAGTTTAAGAGTGTTGAATTAAATAAAGTTAATATATTACAAATATAAGTAAAGTGTTTTCAATTGTGTGGTGAAATAACATCACCCAGATTTACCTACATACAGTCCAACCCAACATTTTTCACCCCATCACCAGATGTAATAGGGTCAGTAGTAGTAGATAAATCGATTTTTGATATTTGTCCTGTAGAGCTGTCTGCTACTTCATTATTTAATAACACAGTACAACAGCCAATCTGGGTGGTGAGAAATTCCAAGTCAGGGTGATGGTACTAGGTCAGTATAGTAAAACCCTCAAAGGGTTTGGCGTTCGTATGTGTCATTTTTTTTTATGACCTTTTAAATTGTTTCCTTATCTTGATGTTTTTTCGCTTAGTTGTAACATTTTGGCAAAAACGTAGTTTAACATAACTCGAGAACCACTTGTCCGATTTTGCTAAAACAAACTCAAAAAAATTTTAAATTACAATTTCTCTAATCTGTTTCTATACCGTTTTACTATATGTGCAACACTCGCGAAGTTAAAAATGAATGTATGAAGGGAAAAAAGTATTTTTTGCCTAAAAATTTCAATATTTTTTTTTTTTTAATTCATAAAAAATCCAAAATGGAAAAAAGTGCTAAAACTAATTACTTTCGCGTAAAGTCACATAACTCATGAGCAAAAAAAGGCATAGATCATGAAAATCGATGCACGCGTTTCTCATTTATTCACAATTAGGTAAATGTATGAATTTCAAAAATTTGCTCCAGATATGCACAACATTATTTGGAGAAAACATTGACACTCACAAGCCGAACTCTCTCATATTTTTCTACTTTACTAAAAAAGAAATATTGATGTGGCAACACTGGTTCTGTAATGTTCACATAAAACATGCATTGTCATTATACATCTTCTCTTTCTCACACTGGTTCTGTGATTTTTGTCATTCAACAAGTGCCGACGAACGCGAACAGTAAAAGTGATTTTTCTCCAGTTTTTTAAAAGTAAACAAAACTGAACAGAATATGGAACTGTGCAAGCCAGATATAAATAGCTTTTGCTACTGCTGTGGTCAATATGTCTCAACACATAAAAAAAGGGGAAATTTCAGTACTGATTTTGTTAAAACATACGAGATGTACTTCGACCAAAATGTTATAGTGAACGAAAATTGGGTACCAAATATAGTGTGTAAAAGCTGCTACAACCGTCTAATGGATTAGAAAAATAGAAGACGTGAAAGTATGCCATTCGGTATCCTAATGACTTGGACTAATCCTGGCGAAGGTCACAATCCATTGAATTGCTATGCATGTGCGAATAAAGGAGCCGCAAAAAGGATAAGAAAATCGTATAATTACGTTGGTGTTGCAAGTTCCGCAACACCATTGCCTCATTCGGACCACATTCCTGTGCCAAAAGCTTCTAGCCCAGATATTTTCTCTTCTACGACTGCTCCGACATATCATGCACGTGATGATCCCCCATATGAGCCATCAGTATCCAATGAGCCAATTTTAATAAATCAAAATAAGCTTGATTCAATTGTTGCCAAGTTGGAATTAACACAGCATAAATCGGAAGAGCTGGCTTCCATTTTGAAATCAAACAATTTGTTGGCACCCGGTGTGAAAGTCACAGCTTATCGAAGTCGTCAGGCAACACTCCAAAGTTTATTCCTTGTGAATGATGAAAAAACTTCTGCATATTGCCCGGATGTAGGAAAATATGAAGCAGATGACTGGAGATTATTTATTGACAGTTCAAAACTCAGCTTGAAGGCGGTTTTACTGCATAAGACCAATAAAAAACCTTCAGTTCCAATCGCCTATAGTACAGAAACGAAAGAAACATATGATGCACTGGAAAATATTTTAAAAATGGTTAACTACGCCAAACATATGTGGCGCATATGCTGCGATTTAAAAGTTGTAGCAATGCTTTGCGGTCTTCAAAGCGGCTATATAAAATATATGTGCTTTTTGTGCGATTGGGACACACGATTTTCCGGTGACCAATATGCATGCCACGGATGGAAACTCAGAGAGCACAGCAGGTTACAAACGGCCAATATTATTCGTGAGCCTCTATTGCCGAAGGAGAAGATATTGCTGCCTCCACTGCATATTAAACTTGGAATTGTTAAGAATTTTATCAAAACTGTCGTCAAAAGAGAAGAAGTTTTCTTGTGTTTGAAACTAATTTACCCGAGACTCAGCGAAAGTAAAATTAAAGAAGGTAAGTTATAATATCACATTCATTTCCCATGATTTTCCATCTTAACAAATTAATTTTTTCCAATCAGGCGTAGTAAATGGTCCAGATATACGAAAGCTGATTAAAAGTGACGCATTCAACAATGTTTTGATTGACGCTGAATTGAATGCATAGCAGGCAATCAAAGAAGTAATAAAAGGCTTGTTGGGAAAGCATCGTTCTAACAACTACGATGTTTCTGTCGCAAGGATGTTAAGAACATTCTCGGAAATTGGTGTCCACATGTCCTTGAAAATCCATTATTTACATCATCATCTGGACTAGTTCAGCAAACAATTGGCTACCGAATCAGATGAACAAGGTGAACGCTATCATCAAGTTGCTATGCCATTTGAAATGAGGTAATACTGATTTTTTATTTTTTCAAACTCATTTTAATAAAACAAAAACTTACAGATATAGAGGCAAAAAGTCGCCGAGTGCAATAATTGCGGAAATTTGCTGGTGGAGTAAGCTTGTGTGGCAAGACAAGGATGATCTTGATGATAAAGAATTTTCAGGAGATGCAGAAGGGCCAACAGTGGAGTCACACATTGACATTATGTGTGGTTCAGAAACTGATGATAGCGATGAATGCGATGCCACTAGTCCCGAACAACCACCATCGAAAAAGTCTAGGCAATATTTATTAAAATAAATAAAAATAAATAAATAAAATAAAAATAAAAATTATAAAAATGTTTACTTAATCAAGATCAAGGATCAAGATAAGGAAAATATTTAAAAGGTCATAAAAAAAACTGACACATACGAACGCCAAACCCTTTGAGGGTTTTACTATACTGACCTAGTACCATCACCCTGACTTGGAATTTCTCACCCCCCAGACAATAATCCCAAAAATGTTCCATAGTGTAATCGGTCTGTAGTTAAAAGCAATTCTAATCCTTTGGATTTAGAGAATTTTTATTATAACCTTACCCCTAAACAGAAAGACCAATTGAAGACAGTAATTTCATTGTTCCCAAATTTTGAAACCGAAGGGCTTGGCCGAACTAGTTTAATTAAACATAATATTAATGTTGGGGAAGCTAAACCTATTAAGCAACGTTATTATCCTGTGTCGCCTGCGATTGAAAAATTAATGTTTGCAGAAGTAGACAGAATGTTGGATTTAGGAGTAATAGAAATTTCTACATCACCATGGAGTAGTCCGATGAGGTTAGTAATCAAGCCGAATAAAATTCGATTACGTCTTGATGCGAGAAAAGTGAATGCTGTAACTAAAAGCGATGCTTATCCGTTACCCTCGTTTGAAGGAACTTTTTCACGGTTGCCTAAAGCTAATATAATAACAAAATTAGATTTAAAAGATGCTTATTGGCAGGTAGAGCTTACAAAAAAATCAAAAGCTCTTACAGCTTTTACTATACCCGGTAGGCCTCTTTACCAATTCGTAGTGATGCCTTTTGGTCTTTGTACCGCTCTATCCACTATGTGTAGATTAAAACCTTAGCAGATGATTAGTGTGTTTATTAATACGTCATTTTTGACAATTACGGTAGATGAGTTAAACACGTAATCATACGTAAATTAACCTGGCATTATTGGTAATGAAAAAAAAATAACTTCCTTTTTCCTTGAACGGCCGAACGAGTAGCATCAAGACCACAAGCAATAAGATTAAAAATTTTTAGAAAATTTTGAAACATCCTCGTGTAGAATCTGCAATAAATTTGTAGACAATAATAAGAATATCTGAGAAATAGTCTGCAGAAATATTTTTGAGAGCGGCTTGGAAAAGAAAAAAAAAAACAAAATCTTTGAACATTAAAGTTTTACTTGTTAGACATTGTGAGGGAAGGTTCCCGACCGGGTCAACAATTTATATTTTTTACCAGCATTAAGCTTGCGGGTGAAGTTGCTTGATTTTCAAGACTTGCTTATCAAGAAACCCCTTCCAAGGTGTTAATTTAGGCTATATAGAGAGGTTAACTAAAATCATATTCAACAGTCACACATAAGGAACATAATCAAATAACATATTTCGATGACAACAACACATGCATAAAGTCAACAACAACACAACAAAATAACCACAATTCAAGTCTAATGGACAACCGCAAGAACTAAATTTACTCTACACTGTAATTCTACTACAATAAGTATCAGACACTAAAGAAAGAAAACATTAACTTATTCATCTCATCTTTCCTTAGTCCAAAGCAACATGTTCGACGAGGCCTCATCGACCATCACTTGTATATTTGGTGAGTTTTAATATTTTTTATTTTTTCAAATCTATTATATTGTTTTTTTTCTTAATCGTGCTTTGATCATGTACTATATTTACCTCGATCTATAATTTATATGAGAAAAAGAAAAATGGAAAAAAAAAACTTTCTAAGAATAAGAATAATTAAATAAAAACAAAAGCAAAACAAACCAGAACAAATCAAAAAAAAAAACAGAATGAATTGTATTAATTTAACTATGAGAATATCCATCCAATATATAAAAATCTACCTAAATTTAAATTATAATAAAATATGTATCTATGGGTATATTTACAACAAATATCTTTATACATAGTCCCCTTGAACATACATGTATGGTGATATAAAAAAATAATATCCCTATTGAATTTTTTGAAAAAAAAAAAAACAAACAAAACAAAAATCTAAAGTTGTTAACATAACTAGTAGTGCTAGTGTTCCATATAAAGAGTGATTTTTTTGCTATTATCTTTTTGGCAACACTAGTTTTGACAGCTCACGCACGTTTTGTATCTTGTGTCACTGTCAAACATCTTCAGTTTGGTCTATAATTTAATCATGAATCGTCTTACAAACGAACAACGCTTGCAAATTATTGAATTTTATTACCAAAATGCGTGCTCTGTTAAGAAAGTTCATCGCGCGCTTCTTCCATTTTATGGTCAGTTTAATCGACCTACTGAGGCTTCTATTCGGGCTATTGTAACAAAATTTCGCACCAAATTTACATTGTTGTTCATTAAACCACCAACACGCTTACGTAGAGTGCGAACTGAAGAATATATCGCAGCCGTATCGGCCAGTGTTGGTGATGACCGTGAATTATCGATTCGGCGCCGTTCGCAGCAATTGGCCCTCTGTTACTCCACTACGTGGAAAATTTTGCTGAAGGATTTGGGTGTGAAGCCTTATAAGATACAACTGGTGCAAGAATTGAAGCCAAACGACCTACCACAACGCCAAATTTTTGGTGAATGGGCTCTTGAAAAGTTAGATGAAGATCCACTTTTTTATCGAAGAATTGTGTTCAGCGACGAGGCTCATTTCTGGTTGAATGGATACGTGAACAAGCAAAACTGCCGTATTTGGAGTGAAGAGCAGCCAGAAGCATTGCAAGAGCTACCAATGCATCCACAAAAAACAACCGTTTGGTGCGGATTATGGGCTGGCGGCATCATTGGGCCGTATTTCTTCAAAGATGATGCGAATCACAACGTTACTGTGAATGGTGAGCGCTACCGTGCGATGATAACAAACTTTTTTTTGCCCAAAATGGAAGAGCTTGACTTGCATGACATGTGGTTTCAACAAGACGGTGCCACATGCCACACAGCACGCGAAACAATGGACCAATTGAGAGGCGAGTTCGGTGAACAGTTTATTTCACGCTTGGGACCAGTCAATTGGCCGCCCAGATCGTGCGATTTAACGCCTCTAGACTATTTTTTGTGGGGCTATGTTAAGGCTAATGTCTATAGGGACAAGCCCGCTTCGATTGACGCACTGGAAGCCAACATTGCCAACATTATTCGTGAGATACCGGCCGAAATGTTGGAAAGAGTATGCCAAAATTGGACTAAGCGGATGGACCATTTGAGGCGCAGCCGCGGCCAACATTTGCATGAAATAATCTTCAAACATTAAATTATATCGACCCAACTATCGATCCAAATAAATATTTCATGCATTTTTCTGAATTTTATGTGTTTTTTTTTTTTTAATTTCCGATAGTTCTTATAAAATCACCTTTTATTATAGTCAAAACCAGCAGTGCAACTATTATACCAATATTACAACCAAAAGTAAAGTTGGTATGATATCTCAATGCTTTAATATTCTTTACATTATGTTTATGTTGTTCTTCTATTTCTTGAAAAGATAATTTGTGCGTATACATAACGTGTTTTACTTTTATGTTTTCAATAACATTTGAAACATAGTAGTCTTTAATTCTTATTGAACAGTTATTAAAATTGATCAAATAATTTCCTTTTAAAACGCGTCTTTCTATATTACAAGTCTGATTAATAACAATATTGTTTGCATTCTTAACTATAATTGAATCTATATCTAATGGTACAATTTCCAAGTCATTACTTTTTATTAATTGACAATTATTTTTTATTATACAATGATTACTTAATTTTAAATCTTTAAAATGTTTATCTTTTTCAAATTTATACGTTTTATTTTCAAATTCAAAAATTGTATCTATTATTGTGATCATTTGGTAGTGGAATAATATTTCTTAATTTCACGGTTATAAATGTTTTTGGTATTTTTACTCCAAAAATTAAACATGAACCATTTACGAATGCTGTCCCAAATTGTATATATTTAAGTTTATTATAATGAATATCATATTTTTTTATTTCATTATTGGCTAGAATACTTGGATGAATAATACCATGTTTTGCTGAAATAACATTTTTCTGTAAATGTTCAATTCTATCCTTAATTAACTGTATATTTGTCAACTGTTCTAAATATATATCTCTCCTATTTTCTGCTTCTACAAATTTATTTATTGAATTAAATCTCCTTTCTATTGTCTGTTTGTCATTATTTTTATTAACGATTTTAAATGATTTAAAGTATTATTGAAGTAATTATTTATTACAATTTGTTGATTATTATTTTCTTTCAATTCTTCATTGTCAGAAAGATGTTTTTGTATATTTTGTCTGTCTTCGTCGTCCATCGTTTCAAATAACCATTTAGATACACTCCATATTCCGTTTATTAGTCCACGTCTACGTCTATTTGGTTTAGGTATTAAGGTCATTAATTTGTTCCGCGTATCCATTAATTCTATTTGAATCAAAGGTTCATTTTGTATTTTCATTAACTTTATATTTTCTGTTATGTCATTCAAAATAGTGTCTATTTCTTGTAAATTTATAATATGTAATATTATATCAGATTCTTTAACTATTTCTTAATTTTTCATATAAATGTCCACGAATCCTGATGGTTCCTTAAGTTGTTTAATAATTATTATTCCCTTAGTCATTGGTGTCCATAACATTGTCATCAGGAGTATGATTATTGTTATCTGTAAATTTATAAGGTCTTTTGATATTACACGAATGTACGTTTTCGATTAATCCTTTTCTGTATTTAGGTTGTTCTTTATGTCTACTGCTTTATAGTTTTTTATTAACCCTTCTTCCCTATGCTCTTTATACTCTTTCTTAGATTTGTTTAGTTTTCCAATTATTTTCTTTTTGTTGTTTTCTAAATTTTCTTTAACTTTATTTTCATATATTTTTCCTTATTGAACTTCGTTGGGCGTACATTTAGTAACTGAATGGTACCATTCATTATAGTTTCTAATTGATTTCTGAATTAATTGTTTTACCGGTATTTCTTTATTTATTTTGTACATTATTCTAAATTTTTCTGCTATTGTATTATGTAGGCATTCTATGTCTGCATTACCTGTATGACTATTAGGTTTTGTAAGATGCAATTCTACATTTTCTTTATCTAAAAATTCCTTTATTCTAGCGGCCTTAAACTCGTTATCCGCAATTATCTTTTTTGGCTTACCTATTTTAGCAAAATGATCTTCCAATTGTTTTATGATTGTTATGTGGTTTCTATCATTAAGTGAGTAGGCTGCCCCGAATTTACTGAACTTATCGACTGTCGTTAAAAAACGTAATCCTTTCATTACATAGGTATCTACGTTCACTATTTCATTTTTCTTTGATGGTATTTCGGTAACTGTAAATTTTGATTTAGTTGGGTTTCTGCCATATTTTACCCCTTGACATATCTCACACTGATTAATAACCAGCTGAATTATTTTCATAAGTTTTGGATAATAGATTTTATTTTTTATTTGATTGTAAGTTTCAATTATACCTGAGTGCATACTTTCCCTAACATGGTAGAAGGAAATTTGTTTCACTGTCTCTACTTCGGTCTCTATATATTGAGCTCTCATTGTACATTTAGTAAAATTTATCTGTTTGTCGTTGGAGAACATCTCTATTAATTTTTCCTGAACTTTATTCTAACTATGCTCCGATAGTTCCGATAATATGCCTATATTTGTAATATATTTTCTAAATATTTGTCCCATTTCGTTGAAATCTGCTTCAGCTATATAAATAATCTTCTTGCCGTGTAAAATCTTAATTTCTTCAACCTTGTTATTTGTTAATATAATCTGTGTTTTATATTTGTTAACTATCTTTTCTTTAATATAAAAATGATCCTGCAAATCTTCTTCAGCTGAGTGGACCGTTGCCATGGATACGTCTTCATCTTCTATATTGTCTATTATTTTAGGATTTGACTCTTGGTCTAAATTTTCGTGAAAATTTGTTTCTTCTCTGGTTGTTTTCTAATCAATATTTTCTAGTCTACTTAGAAAATCTGCTACTCTGTGTTTGACAAGGTTAATTCCTGAATTATTTTAATTTTATTTGGATTTGGTTTCAGTCTGTCTTTTGTCAAAATATGTCCTAGAAATTCAATTTCCTTTTTTTAAAAATTACACTTGTCTATTTGGATCTTCAAACTAGCTTTTTCTAATGTTGTAAATATGTCTGCGATTGCATGTCTTGTTAAGAAATCTCTCAATGTCTCATTCATGACTCTTTGGAATGTCGCTGGAGCATTTTTTAATCCAAACGGCATTCTTATAAATTCGTACAAACCATGAGGTGTCACGAAAGCGGTCTTTTCTCTGTCCTGTTCTTTTATTAAAATTTGGTGATATCCTTTCGCTAGGTCTATAGTCGTAAAGTATTGTGCTCGTCCTATTTTGTCCAAGATGGAGTCTATGCTTGGTAAAGGAAATTTGTCGCCAATTGTTACCTCGTTCAATTTTCGGTAGTCTAATACAATCCTATATTTTCTTTCTCCTGAATTATCCATCTTCTTGGGTACTACTATTAAAGGATTTGCATAACGTGAGCAACTTTTCCTAATTATACCCTGGTTCTCCATTTCCATGATTTGTCATCTTACTTCTGTCTCGTGTTGTGGGGGATACCTATATAGTTTAGAATTTCCTAGTTGGCCCGGCAAACGTTGTCTTGATTTAAAATTTTTATATATTCGATCTTCTTACACTAAGAAATCGTACTCATAGAGTAAAGAACCGTGCGATAATGGGTAAAAACAGGTAGTAGGCAAATAAGCGAGATACCGATTATAGCGCTACCTGCCGGGCAGATTTGTGACGTTAAAATTTCTAAGATTATACATATAAATCTGCCTCTTGAATAATTTTATCTATTAAAAAAAACTGCATCAAAATCCGTTATGTAGTTTTAAAGATTTAAGTATACATAGGGATATAGGGAGAGAGAAAGCGACTTTTTTTTATACTATGTAGTGATTTGTTCATTTGTTGTTATCCTGATTTCATGTTGAATGTTTGTTGTTCTGGTCACCCGATCGAATTCTTTAAAAAATAGATCCTTAAATCTCTTTAGTATGTTTATTATTTCCCTATATTCGTCTACATTTAAATGATTTAGTTGAAGTCTATCCCAATCAAATTCAGATCCTTCTAATGTTCAAACTTGAATATTTTTGTATGGATTTACTAAAAATTTGTTAATTTTTTGAGTAAAAAGTATATATCCGTCTATTAAATTTATTACCGTGTTCAAACAGTTTAGTAAGTCAATTCCTATTATAAAACTGTATTTTCGTCCTTTTTGTTCAGTCATCTTCCATTTAACTTTTGAATTAATTGGCAAATTAAACTCGTGTGGTGCATCTGTTATTGCTTCACATCTGTAACATGCAGCTGGGATGTTAAAATAAAGGGATAAGAAAAACGGATGGGGGGAGCCATTATTGCCGCTAGCTATCAGCTGGAATGGGCTGTTCGTGTCCGCTTCCTTGTAAAACCCAATGTCAGCTACAGTCTATTTTAACTGAATCCAACCAAACTAATGCTATAAGGACGTATCCCAGATGTTATGATGGAATGGGAACGTCTGCCTCAAAACCCACCCAACCATGATTTTAGTGGCAATATATTCTCTAGAATCCCACTCTTATGCTTACCTTATGATTTTACCCCATGAAAAGAATTAGATTTTTTTCTTAATTTACCAATTCAACATTTTTGCAAATTTAATTCAGCTGATAATAAAGAAAAATATAGTATAAACGTACATATGTATATAAAAGGTGATTTTATAAGAACTATCGGAAATTAAAAAAAAAAAACACATAAAATTCAGAAAAATGCATGAAATATTTATTTGGATCGATAGTTGGGTCGATATAATTTAATGTTTGAAGATTATTTCATGCAAATGTTGGCCGCGGCTGCGCCTCAAATGGTCCATCCGCTTAGTCCAATTTTGGCATACTCTTTCCAACATTTCGGCCGGTATCTCAGGAATAATGTTGGCAATGTTGGCTTCCAGTGCGTCAATCGAAGCGGGCTTGTCCCTATAGACATTAGCCTTAACATAGCCCCACAAAAAATTGTCTAGAGGCGTTAAATCGCACGATCTGGGCGGCCAATTGACTGGTCCCAAGCGTGAAATAAACTGTTCACCGAACTCGCCTCTCAATTGGTCCATTGTTTCGCGTGCTGTGTGGCATGTGGCACCGTCTTGTTGAAACCACATGTCATGCAAGTCAAGCTCTTCCATTTTGGGCAAAAAAAAGTTTGTTATCATCGCACGGTAGCGCTCACCATTCACAGTAATGTTGTGATTCGCATCATCTTTGAAGAAATACGGCCCAATGATGCCGCCAGCCCATAATCCGCACCAAACGGTTGTTTTTTGTGGATGCATTGGTAGCTCTTGCAATGCTTCTGGCTGCTCTTCACTCCAAATACGGCAGTTTTGCTTGTTCACGTATCCATTCAACCAGAAATGAGCCTCGTCGCTGAACACAATTCTTCGATAAAAAAGTGGATCTTCATCTAACTTTTCAAGAGCCCATTCACCAAAAATTTGGCGTTGTGGTAGGTCGTTTGGCTTCAATTCTTGCACCAGTTGTATCTTATAAGGCTTCACACCCAAATCCTTCCGCAAAATTTTCCACGTAGTGGAGTAACAGAGGGCCAATTGCTGCGAACGGCGCCGAATCGATAATTCACGGTCATCACCAACACTGGCCGATACGGCTGCGATATTTTCTTCAGTTCGCACTCTACGTAAGCGTGTTGGTGGTTTAATGAACAACAATGTAAATTTGGTGCGAAATTTTGTTACAATAGCCCGAATAGAAGCCTCAGTAGGTCGATTAAACTGACCATAAAATGGAAGAAGCGCGCGATGAACTTTCTTAACAGAGCACGCATTTTGGTAATAAAATTCAATAATTTGCAAGCGTTGTTCGTTTGTAAGACGATTCATGATTAAATTATAGACCAAACTGAAGATGTTTGACAGTGACACAAGATACAAAACGTGCGTGAGCTGTCAAAACTAGTGTTGCCAAAAAGATAATAGCAAAAAAATCACTCTTTAGTAATAACCAAACACAAAAGTGTAAAAATAAGATTAAGTAAAAGAGTTCAGGAGAACTCTTCTTTAAAGGAAGGAGAAGTTACATATACAAATAGTCAAACCACCACTGATAGAATTGATCAGTTTTTACAAATAATAAAACAAACATAAATCGAACAAGAGTTCAATACACTCTGTGACTTTGTTTAATAAATTTAGTAATGTAAATAAAGCATGAATTTCGTATTTAAATATTATACATAAGAGTGTCATTAAGTGAATTGCATTATTAAGTATTTTTTAGAATTAATAAGAACTTAAGTGGGTTAATAAAATTTAATACAATTTTGATATTTTGTTTGTGTAATTAATAATTTTTTGTAAAGTTGTTGCAAGTGAGCATAAACTTCATTAAAAGAAAAAGAAAAGAGAAATGACCGCTGACATTGCGACAGCTGGGAAAAATATAAAATGTAAAATTAAATGTACTCTTCGAGTACACTTAAATAAAAATATCATATCATAAAAAAGAAATAGTTTGTTTTTATTTATTTATTTATTTTAAATAAAAAATAACACAAACGAATTTTATAAAATTCGCGTAATCTATGGTTCGTTTGCAATCTCTTAGAGAAATCAATGTATTTATGCACATTTGTATCTAAAGGGCGTCCCAACAAGAACGCAAGAAATAAATTTGGCGCCATTCGAAGTGTCATTGTTTGACATATGAACAATTGTTATTGTTTGCTAGTAGAAGGTACGAGGTTAGTAAAAATGGGGCGCTACTTGAATGAACAACGCATTCTCATTGTGAAATTGTTTTACCAAAATGGTGAAAGTTTTGCGGCTACAGTTCGCTAATTGCGATCAATTTGGGGTCACAATAATGCTAAAAAAGAGTCAACTGTAAGGAGATTAATGGATAAATTTGCCGAAACTGGGTCTGTTAGTGATGTAAAGACAACAACGCGTTATCGACCAGGTCGCAGCTGTACGTGATGATGTCGCTCAAGCTCCATCCAGCCAGCTGACCATGGATAGCGAAGGGAGTTCGTTAATTGGGTATTGGAGAGACAACATGAAAATGCTGATTTTGCTGATAAAATCATCTTCAGTGACGAGGCCCATTTCCATCTTGTGGCTTCGTCAATAGGCAGAATTGTCGCATTTGGGGTGAGGAAAATCATCGAGTGATTCACGAGAAGCAAATGCATCCTTTTTTTATGAAAATGAGGCAGGTCAAGCGCAAACAGTCAATGGTGTTCGGTATCGTGAAATGATAACCAGTTTTTTTTTTGCCTAGAATTGAATGAATGTAGAGAGCTTGTGGTTTCAACAAGACGACGCCACATGTCATACAGCCAGAGAAACAATTTAATTGCTGCATCAGTCATTTGCCGGTCGTGTTATTTCCCGTTTTGAAGACCAAAATTGGCCGCCTAGATCGTGCGATTTATCACCATTAGACTTTTTTTTGGGGTCGATGGTCGATGGTTTACGCGAATAAGCCGACGACGACTCAAGCCTTAAAAGAGAAAATTGGAAATCTAAAATTTCGGTTGTATTTTTTGATTTTTCTGGCCTATTTGTCAACCGCTTTTTCTGAATATTTGCACAGACATTATGACTATATTTTGCGATAAAACTGTGTACTACGTTTTTTTGTACGTTTTGTAGTTTAGACAAATTACGCAAAAAACGCACCAAAAATTATCAAAAATAGAGGTAGTCGCAATTTTGGTCTCATATCTCAGCCATTTATGGACCGATTTAGCTGAATTTTGGTCCATATGCTATGAATATGATATTTGAAAAAACTGTTTACTAATTTATTTATACTTTAGATAAAAAACGCAAAAAACAAAGCAAAACTTAATGAAAATCTAAAATTTCGGTTGTATTTTTTGATTATTCTGGTCCATTTGTGAACCGATTTTTCTGGTTTTTTTGTCTATATTGTAATTTAGACAAATTACCCAAAAAACACACCAAAAATGGTCAAAAATAGAGGTAATCGCAATTTTTGACTCATAGCTCCGCCATTTATTGACCCATCCAGCTGAGTTTAGGTTACTATACTAGGAATGTGATGTTTGAAAAAACTGCGTAATATTTTTTTTAGTTTAGAAAAAAAACGCAAAAAAACAAAGCCATAATTAATGAAATTCTAACATTTCGGTTGTATTTTTGATATTCCTCAGCCTTTTGTGGACCGATTGCTTTCATTTTTAGCACAGGTATTACAACTTATACTTCAAACAAAACTGCATACCACGTTTTCTTTGTTCGTTTCTTCGTTTAGACAAAATACGCAAAAAACCTACTCAAAAAATGGTCAAAAAAAGAGGTAGTTGCGGTTTTTGACGCATAGCTCTGCCATTTATAAACCGAACTGGCTAGATTTCAATAGCAATAGTCTTACAGCAACAACTGACCGTTTGGTATGCTATACTTTTCTGTATCTTGTCTAATGTCTTCTGAAAGTTGATTTCATCGACTTCACGGACAGACAGACAGATAACGCTTATTAAACTCCGCTATTCATAAGGATTCAGAATATACGAGTATATACTTTATAGAGTGTCCCATGTACCGTGTAGAAATTACAAACGGAATCACAAAGTTATATATACCCGTCTTACTTACAGTGAAGGGTATAATAACAAAAACAATTTATGTGGATTTTTTTCATCTAGACATCACATACGTAGCACATGTATCTGGCCAGATACACACATATTTTGTAGGTAGAATAATGTACTTTATTTGCATTTTTTATTATAGTATATATACATTATATTTTTTCGCATCAGTTGGATAGTGAACGTTCTAAGCTACAATTATTTACGGGCGAATTTTTATTTATTTGAAAAAAAGTAATGAAGAAATAGAGTTCATTTATAATACGCGGTTTCAATGTGGTAATTTGAATTTCCATACACGACTAGCAGAAGTATTGGCCAATGAGTGAGTGAGTCACAGAGCCGCTAAAGAAGAGCAGGGCGAAGCATTTGCAGATGACCAGATTGATGACTCCCCAGGATCTGACGACGATATAGATTATATACCAGACGATTACGATGCCTCAGATGTCGAAAATGATTTGGTTATGGAACCAAATGAAGTGTTTGATAGTAATGACGATGAAGAAATTGAAGAACAGAATGCTGCCGAAGATTCTTTTCTTGGTAAGGACGGTACTATATGGTGTAAAAATGAACCAAATATTGGAATTCGTATACGTCAACACAATATCATGCGTTTTCGACCTGGTCCAAAGCAACAAAACGGTGATCCAATTGAGGTATTCAAAAAATTTTTCACACCAGATATAACATTTATTATAATTTCTGAAACAAATCGCCATGGAAACGCTGTAGTCGAGAAGTGGAATGCAGCGAATCGCAATAAAAAACCAAAAGTTTGGAGAGATATGACCGAAACCGAATTAGATGCATTTGTCGGTGCTCGAATCCGGTATGCGTACAACATTCGAAATCAGAATATACATGTTTTAGGTGCTTGTCTGAAGCTCAGTGAGACTTTTTTAATTTTTAATAAATTGAAATTTGCTTTATAACTTCTATTTTTTGAATTGAAATTAATTTTATAACAACTATTTGTTTGAAATTAAACCCAAAAATAAAATTTTTCTTGTTTTATTTTTCATTAATTTTTTTTTGCCTGGGTAGGTGATTTAGCATGTACTAATAACAAAAAAAAATAGAAAATATATATCTGCCTGGCGTGATAACAATAGAACAATGTAATATTATCACTAAAATAAAATATTTTTCACATAAATGTATTGAAATACATAGTAAGGGTTCTCATGAAAACGAGTAAAATTACCATTTGTGCAATTCGGCAAACTTGCGAGACTTGTTTCATGAAACCCCCTTTAGAAATCATGTGCAATTGTGAACACTTAATATCATCTTAAACAAAACGTCAAAACAAACAAAACCTTAAAAATTTTTTCTAAATTTAAACAAAAATGCCAAAAGAGAGTAATAAATTAAAGTTATTGAAGTTAATCCAAGAAATTGCTGTTGCTGATTTACTAGCATTAGAATATTTTGGTGTAAACGACGGTAAGTAAGGAGTTTTTACTTGTTTTATTTTTAACATTAACAGTTTGTGATAATTTATTAGATAAACAACGCAAGAAAGAAGCAGAAATTTTGAAGACTTAACTTATGTTTTTGCAGCTGGAGACTATTTTCGATATGCAATACCGTTTATTCATCATTCTGTTCCAAAATCACAAAGTTTTCTTACCGATGTTTTGCCTTATTTGGATGAAAGCAGATTCAAGCAAATTTCTTGGGTCAGTTGGCATAGTTTTCAAAGAATCTTAGACATTATTAAAGAGGGTGAAGTTTTTCACGGCCCGAGTGCATGCAATCAGTTTCCTGTAGAAATACAATTGTTAATTGTTTTATACCGCTTAGATTCGAGTGGGGAAGGGGCGTCGCTAATGAAAATTGCAAGTCTATTTGGAATAGGGGACGGAGGAACTATTCAAGTAATTGCACTCATACAAATACATATTTAATCATTTAAATATTAAAAATTTTTTTAATTTCAAATAATTACGGATAGGGTTTTTAAGGTGCTAAAGTAAAAGACCAATTTGTGTACTGGCCGCGTAACTTGGAGCGTAAAAGTATAGTTTCAAATACTATTCACGAATTACCCCACTGTATTGGCTACGTGGATGGAACTGAAATTAAGTTGGCTGAAAAGCCATTGGATGATCCCGAGTCGTATTTTTCCAGAAAGTATATAAAAGGTGATTTTATAAGAACTATCGGAAATTAAAAAAAAAAAACACATAAAATTCAGAAAAATGCATAAAATATTTATTTGGATCGATAGTTGGGTCGATATAATTTAATGTTTGAAGATTATTTCATGCAAATGTTGGCCGCGGCTGCGCCTCAAATGGTCCATCCGCTTAGTCCAATTTTGGCATACTCTTTCCAACATTTCGGCCGGTATCTCACGAATAATGTTGGCAATGTTGGCTTCCAGTGCGTCAATCGAAGCGGGCTTGTCCCTATAGACATTAGCCTTAACATAGCCCCACAAAAAATAGTCTAGAGGCGTTAAATCGCACGATCTGGGCGGCCAATTGACTGGTCCCAAGCGTGAAATAAACTGTTCACCGAACTCGCCTCTCAATTGGTCCATTGTTTCGCGTGCTGTGTGGCATGTGGCACCGTCTTGTTGAAACCACATGTCATGCAAGTCAAGCTCTTCCATTTTGGGCAAAAAAAAGTTTGTTATCATCGCACGGTAGCGCTCATCATTCACAGTAACGTTGTGATTCGCATCATCTTTGAAGAAATACGGCCCAATGATGCCGCCAGCCCATAATCCGCACCAAACGGTTGTTTTTTGTGGATGCATTGGTAGCTCTTGCAATGCTTCTGGCTGCTTTTCACTCCAAATACGGCAGTTTTGCTTGTTCACGTATCCATTCAACCAGAAATGAGCCTCGTTGCTGAACACAATTCTTCGATAAAAAAGTGGATCTTCATCTAACTTTTCAAGAGCCCATTCACCAAAAATTTGGCGTTGTGGTAGGTCGTTTGGCTTCAATTCTTGCACCAGTTGTATCTTATAAGGCTTCACACCCAAATCCTTCAGCAAAATTTTCCACGTAGTGGAGTAACAGAGGCCCAATTGCTGCGAACGGCGCCGAATCGATAATTCACGGTCATCACCAACACTGGCCGATACGGCTGCGATATTTTCTTCAGTTCGCACTCTACGTAAGCGTGTTGGTGGTTTAATGTCCAACAATGTAAATTTGGTGCGAAATTTTGTTACAATAGCCCGAATAGAAGCCTCAGTAGGTCGATTAAACTGACCATAAAATGGAAGAAGCGCGCGATGAACTTTCTTAACAGAGCACGCATTTTGGTAATAAAATTCAATAATTTGCAAGCGTTGTTCGTTTGTAAGACGATTCATGATTAAATTATAGACCAAACTGAAGATGTTTGACAGTGACACAAGATACAAAACGTGCGTGAGCTGTCAAAACTAGTGTTGCCAAAAAGATAATAGCAAAAAAAATCACTCTTTAGTAATAACCAAACACAAAAGTGTAAAAATAAGATTAAGTAAAAGAGTTCAGGAGAACTCTTCTTTAAAGGAAGGAGAAGTTACATATACAAATAGTCAAACCACCACTGATAGAATTGATCAGTTTTTACAAATAATAAAACAAACATAAATCGAACAAGAGTTCAATACACTCTGTGACTTTGTTTAATAAATTTAGTAATGTAAATAAAGCATGAATTTCGTATTTAAATATTATACATAAGAGTGTCATTAAGTGAATTGCATTATTAAGTATTTTTTAGAATTAATAAGAACTTAAGTGGGTTAATAAAATTTAATACAATTTTGATATTTTGTTTGTGTAATTAATAATTTTTTGTAAAGTTGTTGCAAGTGAGCATAAACTTCATTAAAAGAAAAAGAAAAGAGAAATGACCGCTGACATTGCGACAGCTGGGAAAAATATAAAATGTAAAATTAAATGTACTCTTCGAGTACACTTAAATAAAAATATCATATCATAAAAAAGAAATAGTTTGTTTTTATTTATTTATTTATTTTAAATAAAAAATAACACAAACGAATTTTATAAAATTCGCGTAATCTATGGTTCGTTTGCAATCTCTTAGAGAAATCAATGTATTTATGCACATTTGTATCTAAAGGGCGTCCCAACAAGAACGCAAGAAATAAATTTGGCGCCATTCGAAGTGTCATTGTTTGACATATGAACAATTGTTATTGTTTGCTAGTAGAAGGTACGAGGTTAGTAAAAATGGGGCGCTACTTGAATGAACAACGCATTCTCATTGTGAAATTGTTTTACCAAAATGGTGAAAGTTTTGCGGCTACAGTTCGCTAATTGCGATCAATTTGGGGTCACAATAATGCTAAAAAAGAGTCAACTGTAAGGAGATTAATGGATAAATTTGCCGAAACTGGGTCTGTTAGTGATGTAAAGACAACAACGCGTTATCGACCAGGTCGCAGCTGTACGTGATGATGTCGCTCAAGCTCCATCCAGCCAGCTGACCATGGATAGCGAAGGGAGTTCGTTAATTGGGTATTGGAGAGACAACATGAAAATGCTGATTTTGCTGATAAAATCATCTTCAGTGACGAGGCCCATTTCCATCTTGTGGCTTCGTCAATAGGCAGAATTGTCGCATTTGGGGTGAGGAAAATCATCGAGTGATTCACGAGAAGCAAATGCATCCTTTTTTTATGAAAATGAGGCAGGTCAAGCGCAAACAGTCAATGGTGTTCGGTATCGTGAAATGATAACCAGTTTTTTTTTTGCCTAGAATTGAATGAATGTAGAGAGCTTGTGGTTTCAACAAGACGACGCCACATGTCATACAGCCAGAGAAACAATTTAATTGCTGCATCAGTCATTTGCCGGTCGTGTTATTTCGCGTTTTGAAGACCAAAATTGGCCGCCTAGATCGTGCGATTTATCACCATTAGACTTTTTTTTTGGGGTCGATGGTCGATGGTTTACGCGAATAAGCCGACGACGACTCAAGCCTTAAAAGAGAAAATTGGAAATCTAAAATTTCGGTTGTATTTTTTGATTTTTCTGGCCTATTTGTCAACCGCTTTTTCTGAATATTTGCACAGACATTATGACTATATTTTGCGATAAAACTGTGTACTACGTTTTTTTGTACGTTTTGTAGTTTAGACAAATTACGCAAAAAACGCACCAAAAATGATCAAAAATAGAGGTAGTCGCAATTTAGGTCTCATATCTCAGCCATTTATGGACCGATTTAGCTGAATTTTGGTCCATATGCTATGAATATGATATTTGAAAAAACTGTTTACTAATTTATTTATACTTTAGATAAAAAACGCAAAAAACAAAGCAAAACTTAATGAAAATCTAAAATTTCGGTTGTATTTTTTGATTATTCTGGTCCATTTGTGAACCGATTTTTCTGGTTTTTTTGTCTATATTGTAATTTAGACAAATTACCCAAAAAACACACCAAAAATGGTCAAAAATAGAGGTAATCGCAATTTTTGACTCATAGCTCCGCCATTTATTGACCCATCCAGCTGAGTTTAGGTTACTATACTAGGAATGTGATGTTTGAAAAAACTGCGTAATATTTTTTTTAGTTTAGAAAAAAAACGCAAAAAAACAAAGCCATAATTAATGAAATTCTAACATTTCGGTTGTATTTTTGATATTCCTCAGCCTTTTGTGGACCGATTGCTTTCATTTTTAGCACAGGTATTACAACTTATACTTCAAACAAAACTGCATACCACGTTTTCTTTGTTCGTTTCTTCGTTTAGACAAAATACGCAAAAAACCTACTCAAAAAATGGTCAAAAAAAGAGGTAGTTGCGGTTTTTGACGCATAGCTCTGCCATTTATAAACCGAACTGGCTAGATTTCAATAGCAATAGTCTTACAGCAACAACTGACCGTTTGGTATGCTATACTTTTCTGTATCTTGTCTAATGTCTTCTGAAAGTTGATTTCATCGACTTCACGGACAGACAGACAGATAACGCTTATTAAACTCCGCTATTCATAAGGATTCAGAATATACGAGTATATACTTTATAGAGTGTCCCATGTACCGTGTAGAAATTACAAACGGAATCACAAAGTTATATATACCCGTCTTACTTACAGTGAAGGGTATAATAACAAAAACAATTTATGTGGATTTTTTTCATCTAGACATCACATACGTAGCACATGTATCTGGCCAGATACACACATATTTTGTAGGTAGAATAATGTACTTTATTTGCATTTTTTATTATAGTATATATACATTATATTTTTTCGCATCAGTTGGATAGTGAACGTTCTAAGCTACAATTATTTACGGGCGAATTTTTATTTATTTGAAAAAAAGTAATGAAGAAATAGAGTTCATTTATAATACGCGGTTTCAATGTGGTAATTTGAATTTCCATACACGACTAGCAGAAGTATTGGCCAATGAGTGAGTGAGTCACAGAGCCGCTAAAGAAGAGCAGGGCGAAGCATTTGCAGATGACCAGATTGATGACTCCCCAGGATCTGACGACGATATAGATTATATACCAGACGATTACGATGCCTCAGATGTCGAAAATGATTTGGTTATGGAACCAAATGAAGTGTTTGATAGTAATGACGATGAAGAAATTGAAGAACAGAATGCTGCCGAAGATTCTTTTCTTGGTAAGGACGGTACTATATGGTGTAAAAATGAACCAAATATTGGAATTCGTATACGTCAACACAATATCATGCGTTTTCGACCTGGTCCAAAGCAACAAAACGGTGATCCAATTGAGGTATTCAAAAAATTTTTCACACCAGATATAACATTTATTATAATTTCTGAAACAAATCGCCATGGAAACGCTGTAGTCGAGAAGTGGAATGCAGCGAATCGCAATAAAAAACCAAAAGTTTGGAGAGATATGACCGAAACCGAATTAGATGCATTTGTCGGTGCTCGAATCCGGTATGCGTACAACATTCGAAATCAGAATATACATGTTTTAGGTGCTTGTCTGAAGCTCAGTGAGACTTTTTTAATTTTTAATAAATTGAAATTTGCTTTATAACTTCTATTTTTTGAATTGAAATTAATTTTATAACAACTATTTGTTTGAAATTAAACCCAAAAATAAAATTTTTCTTGTTTTATTTTTCATTAATTTTTTTTTGCCTGGGTAGGTGATTTAGCATGTACTAATAACAAAAAAAATAGAAAATATATATCTGCCTGGCGTGATAACAATAGAACAATGTAATATTATCACTAAAATAAAATATTTTTCACATAAATGTATTGAAATACATAGTAAGGGTTCTCATGAAAACGAGTAAAATTACCATTTGTGCAATTCGGCAAACTTGCGAGACTTGTTTCATGAAACCCCCTTTAGAAATCATGTGCAATTGTGAACACTTAATATCATCTTAAACAAAACGTCAAAACAAACAAAACCTTAAAAATTTTTTCTAAATTTAAACAAAAATGCCAAAAGAGAGTAATAAATTAAAGTTATTGAAGTTAATCCAAGAAATTGCTGTTGCTGATTTACTAGCATTAGAATATTTTGGTGTAAACGACGGTAAGTAAGGAGTTTTTACTTGTTTTATTTTTAACATTAACAGTTTGTGATAATTTATTAGATAAACAACGCAAGAAAGAAGCAGAAATTTTGAAGACTTAACTTATGTTTTTGCAGCTGGAGACTATTTTCGATATGCAATACCGTTTATTCATCATTCTGTTCCAAAATCACAAAGTTTTCTTACCGATGTTTTGCCTTATTTGGATGAAAGCAGATTCAAGCAAATTTCTTGGGTCAGTTGGCATAGTTTTCAAAGAATCTTAGACATTATTAAAGAGGGTGAAGTTTTTCACGGCCCGAGTGCATGCAATCAGTTTCCTGTAGAAATACAATTGTTAATTGTTTTATACCGCTTAGGTTCGAGTGGGGAAGGGGCGTCGCTAATGAAAATTGCAAGTCTATTTGGAATAGGGGACGGAGGAACTATTCAAGTAATTGCACTCATACAAATACATATTTAATCATTTAAATATTAAAAATTTTTTTAATTTCAAATAATTACGGATAGGGTTTTTAAGGTGCTAAAGTAAAAGACCAATTTGTGTACTGGCCGCGTAACTTGGAGCGTAAAAGTATAGTTTCAAATACTATTCACGAATTACCCCACTGTATTGGCTACGTGGATGGAACTGAAATTAAGTTGGCTGAAAAGCCATTGGATGATCCCGAGTCGTATTTTTCCAGAAAGTATATAAAAGGTGATTTTATAAGAACTATCGGAAATTAAAAAAAAAAAACACATAAAATTCAGAAAAATGCATAAAATATTTATTTGGATCGATAGTTGGGTCGATATAATTTAATGTTTGAAGATTATTTCATGCAAATGTTGGCCGCGGCTGCGCCTCAAATGGTCCATCCGCTTAGTCCAATTTTGGCATACTCTTTCCAACATTTCGGCCGGTATCTCACGAATAATGTTGGCAATGTTGGCTTCCAGTGCGTCAATCGAAGCGGGCTTGTCCCTATAGACATTAGCCTTAACATAGCCCCACAAAAAATAGTCTAGAGGCGTTAAATCGCACGATCTGGGCGGCCAATTGACTGGTCCCAAGCGTGAAATAAACTGTTCACCGAACTCGCCTCTCAATTGGTCCATTGTTTCGCGTGCTGTGTGGCATGTGGCACCGTCTTGTTGAAACCACATGTCATGCAAGTCAAGCTCTTCCATTTTGGGCAAAAAAAAGTTTGTTATCATCGCACGGTAGCGCTCATCATTCACAGTAACGTTGTGATTCGCATCATCTTTGAAGAAATACGGCCCAATGATGCCGCCAGCCCATAATCCGCACCAAACGGTTGTTTTTTGTGGATGCATTGGTAGCTCTTGCAATGCTTCTGGCTGCTTTTCACTCCAAATACGGCAGTTTTGCTTGTTCACGTATCCATTCAACCAGAAATGAGCCTCGTTGCTGAACACAATTCTTCGATAAAAAAGTGGATCTTCATCTAACTTTTCAAGAGCCCATTCACCAAAAATTTGGCGTTGTGGTAGGTCGTTTGGCTTCAATTCTTGCACCAGTTGTATCTTATAAGGCTTCACACCCAAATCCTTCAGCAAAATTTTCCACGTAGTGGAGTAACAGAGGCCCAATTGCTGCGAACGGCGCCGAATCGATAATTCACGGTCATCACCAACACTGGCCGATACGGCTGCGATATTTTCTTCAGTTCGCACTCTACGTAAGCGTGTTGGTGGTTTAATGTCCAACAATGTAAATTTGGTGCGAAATTTTGTTACAATAGCCCGAATAGAAGCCTCAGTAGGTCGATTAAACTGACCATAAAATGGAAGAAGCGCGCGATGAACTTTCTTAACAGAGCACGCATTTTGGTAATAAAATTCAATAATTTGCAAGCGTTGTTCGTTTGTAAGACGATTCATGATTAAATTATAGACCAAACTGAAGATGTTTGACAGTGACACAAGATACAAAACGTGCGTGAGCTGTGAAAACTAGTGTTGCCAAAAAGATAATAGCAAAAAAATCACTCTTTATATTCGTTAAAAGTACAAGGTGTATACGAACATCGTCTTAAAGTTCGCCATATGGTTCTAGGATATCCAGGGAGCATGCACGATGCAAGAATTTATAGTAGTTGTGAATTGTCTTCAAATACAAAAAAGTTTTTTAGTGAAGCACAATGGTTAGCCGGAGACAGTGCGTATAAATTAACTAGCACTGTTGGAACACCTTTCAGAACGAATTCTCAAGAAAACAGTTTAAAGGAACGCATAGAGTTCAACAAAACCTTAAGCCATTACCGAATTCGAATTGAGCATTGCTTCGGCTTAATGAAGGAACGTTTTAATAGCTTGAAAGACCTAAAGATTCAAATTAAAAACCAGTCGTTAGTAGAAAAAGCTTGTGATTGGATTTTGGTTTGCGCTATTATACATAACAATGTCCTGGATGAAAATGAATTAGAAGAGTTCACGTTAACTGTTCAAATCGATGAATTAGATACGCCAACCGAACATGATGATACAGAAAATTACTTCTGTTTAGAAAGAGAAATAAAAAGACGGGCACTTTTAGAACTAATTAAAGAACAAAACAAACAAAATTCATTTATTTAAAATATATAAATAAAAAACTAATAAAAACAGTCATATTTCAATATTTCAAAGTATAATGCATATAAAAATTAAAAAAGGTACTTAAAAATGTTAAAATTATGGAGGAAAATCAATAAATTTCATATTGGCTCATATAAGTTCGCACTAGACTTATATTTAATTTCTATTTCGTATTTTTGTATTCTTGCTCTAATTTAACCTTTTTCAATTCAAATTCACTTGTTGCTATTTTTTTCTAACTCACTGGCTTATAAAAGTAAACAAATAACAGCTGTTTCTTTAAATACACAATTGAACAGTGTAAGTTTGAGTTTTCATATAATATTTGACACTTCATTTACGAGGGTGGAAATATACACAGTTTGCACAGTTTATGAGGCTTTTGCGCGTTTTCATGAAGACCGTTAGTGTGTCTGGCCAGATACATGTGCTACGTATGAGGCTATCGGAACATGTGCGTGACGGAGGGTTAGAGCAAATACTCAGGTCTGTTCTAAAAATTACGCGATTTCAAATTACATGTGGTTTTGAAATCACATGTGTGATTTTTTGCTGTTCTGTATATCACACTTCTCTTGCGTTTTTCGGTGTGATTTTATATTTTCAAAACCACAAGAAAACAGCTGGTTTTTTTTGTATTTATTACAAAAAAAACACAACAACAAAGAAAAATTATGCAGCAAAAAAGGCGCCTTTTTTTAAGTGTTTTTCTTTTATAAAACAACTAATTGTTCCACAAAATTTATAAAGAATACATTAAACAATTTATTTAAGTAATTTATTTTAACGTTCGTTCTATAATAGTCACGAAAGAAACCAAGTGATTTGAAAACGTAAGTTTCTTAGTTGAACATTTTGAAATCACAAAATTATGTATACATAACACATTTTTTGTGCTTTCAAATGACATTGACAAAATGTAATTTGCAGAACATGCCCGAATATTGATTTTTCCAGCAGATACATAAATGGGGCTATACCGAAGCTCTCCGCTATATTTCAAAGTATACCGTTATATTGCCATACTTGATGAATGTGCCGATGAGGAAACAGAGATTTTTCCGATAGCGTCGCTCCAGCGAGCATTTGGCCGATATTTTGTTTCGCAACATATTTGTCATAGATAAAAAATATTAAGATAATGTTCTGAAAACTTTTTGTCTTATTTACAATTCACATTGTGCGTTTTGGTTAGACCAACCTATATAAAAAAATTTTTTAAATTTTATAAAATGTTAACCAAATTAACTAAAAAAATATTTACGATAAAATTTTGATATCTAAATTGATAAATTGGTCGAATGAAAGGTAATTTCAGGATGAAGAAATATATTTGCCTTTTACCTTATAAAATAAATGTACTTTATTGTTTGCATTTACTTCATATCCAAGCTTTATTTTTCAAGACAAATTTTTCGAAATGGCTTAATAATGTTGCGGAAAATTATTACATGGTAGGCCAAAAGAAGTTATCCGATGTTGCTTGGCTCTCATTTTTTTTCTAAATGAAAAACTTCGATTCTGTTTTTTGATTATGTTTATTTAAACCTTTAGAATTTTATTGGTCAAGTTGAGAAGATGATATCGGCCAAATGGGCGCCGTCACAATTGATTGATATACGGGCTCGTTTTATGGCATTTTTCATCAAAAAAAGTGGCTCCTTGTGCATCACTCGTGGATTTTCGGTGCCCCAGAAGCGATAGTTTTGCTTGTTCACGAGCCCGCTGAGGTGGAAATGAGCCTCATCGCTCAATATGATGGCGGTCGAGAGGCAGCAGCTGATGCACGAACTGGACTTTTTACGGGAACATGCGCAGGTCTTTGACCAAAATTCGCCTTAGGGACGACCGGCTGATGGCTAACTGCGAGATACGGCGTCTGGTCGATGTTTCTGGCGACAGCTCGACATCCTCGGCAACAGCAGCGATATTCTCGACAGAACGGGCACTCCGGGGCCAGCCACACTTGGCAACGTCTCGTGTGGTCCCATACTTGCGCAGTCGGTGTCGGACGACCGGGGAATCGGCGACGGAATTCGCGCTGCGCCAACACCACAGACGAATTATTACACAAAAAAATAGACACGATTATTCCACGTTCTTGGGGAGCTTATCGCTCCATGGCTTGTTCACTTATATTCTACATCTGTCTAGTTCACAAATGTCGAAACAGGTTTGACATTGGCCGCCATTTGCAAAAATAGGGTGATTTCTTTTGGCCCACCTTGCATTAAAGAAAACCCTCACCCTCGCGATAAAAAAAATTATTTATTTGAAAGAATTCCCCCTAAATAAAAAATCATTTGATCAATTTAGTATTTAGTTGTCTAGTAAAATTGTTTAGTAATGCTGAGAGTGTGCGCTTTTTAGTACGATAAAAAAATAAATTATTACTTGAAGAATTTAAAATTTTATTTTTTAACATTGAAGTTGAAAAATAAATAAATTCGCTTATAACTGCCCTACCCATTGAACAAATTGCCAGCGCGAATATTTTATTCAGTACTTAACACATTTCGTTGCCTTACACCAGAGTGACAATTCGTCTTTGAAATATTCTCCCAACAATCAACAAATAAATAGCAACGCATTAAGTTTTAAAAAATTTCTCTATAATTCTTTACTAAATTTTAAATTAATTTAATTTAAAAATTTTATAATTAATTTAACATAAAAAATTAGATTAAAGTAAAATAAAAATTTTTGTACACTAAAAATAGTAAATAAAATAAAAAAAAAATAGTCGGAACATGTCTTTTTTAGAATCCAATAAAAAAAAATTCATAACTCCGTCAAAATACGTGTTTTTTTTTAAATGCGCTCTTACTGGGACATACTTCATTTTATTTATTAAAATGGGTTTTAAATGAAAGAAAATTCGGCTTGAACGAGTTAAATTTCTAACTTCAGACAAGTTTTGTTTTATGTTGTTATTGTTGTGGCTTAACCCTAGAACACTAAACACCGCCTGTGAGGCGCAGCAAACGCTGTTTTTATGTATTTTGTTTTAAGCGGGTGTAAATAACAGCATTAGCTTTCCAATCAACACAGTAATTTATTGTGTGAGCTTGTGAGCGGAGGATTTTTAAAGCTATTTTGAAAACGAGAAAAGCCTAGAAGCTAAATGGAGAAAAAAAGGTAAATCTAGCCTTAAAACGGCTAAAATGGCAACACTAGTGAACTTAATGAAAATTTTTCAAAAAAAATCATCTTCTCCGGTGAATTGCTTCATGAAAACACAACATAGTCGAATTTTGGGCTCAGAAAATCTTAAAGCAATCTATGAGAAACAAATGCATCTACAACGAGTAACTACCTGATGTAGATTTTGATTACGCCTTATTGCCAATTAGATTATTGTAGAATGATTGTTATTTATTATTGATGTTTGGAAAGTGCTTTTTCTTTTGCAGATAATTATTAACTACAAAGGGCGTTTCTTTCCATTTATTTTCAAATTATAATAATAAACCTTAATTAAAAACTTTATGAAATGGCCTATTTTCAACTTCAAGTTGTACAGCAAAGAAAAAAATATGGTTGAATATGGTCACCGCAAAACATAGTGCAAAAATATTATTATTAAGCTTAAATATTATAATAGTGTTTGTGATCAGGATAAACATGTTTCTAAAGCATAGATTGGCAGAATTCAAATTTTCACACATATTCTTACGCTCTTAATTTAGTTGTTTTTTTACACTAACCCAGTAAGCGTTTAAGTTTCAATTCAAAATTAACAACGCTTTGTGAAAGATATTTCATGGCAAATAATGCATTTGGTAATAAACAATGCCTCTTATGCTACCAGATATTTAAAATAAAGTGGGAATATAAATGGTGTTTTTATAGACGTATAGAACTTTAAGTTGGCATTACTGTTCAAGATGGCGACCGATTTAACAGCTGTCACGTGATTTATTCTCAGTTTGGTTTGGCAATTCATCATGAATAGACTTACGCCTCAACAACGCTTGCAAATAGCGCAATTTTATTTCGAAAATAATGGTTCTGTGCGCAATACGTATCGCGCACTACGTTCATTTCCAAGAGCTGTGGTTCCAACAAGACGGCGCAATATGTTACACAGCTTGTGCCACAATTGATTTATTGAAAGACACGTTTGGTGACCGCCTAATTTCACGTTTTGGACCTGTGAATTGGCCTCCAAGATCTTGTGATTTAACACCGCTAGACTACTTTCTGTGGGGCTATGTAAAGTCATTGGTCAATGCGGATAAGCCACAAACGCTTGACCATTTGGAAGACAACATTCGCCGTGTTATTGCCGATATACGGCCACAAATGTTGGAAAAAGTCATCGAAAATTGGACGTCCAGATTGGACTACATCCGAGCCAGCCGTGGCTGTCATATGCCAGAAATCATATTTAAAATGTAATGCCACTAGATTATCTTTCGAATAAATAAAATTCATGTCAATCGAATAATCCATCGTTGTTTTATTGCAATTTAAAGTTCTATACGTCTATAAAAAAAACATCCTTTACTTATTAAATAATACATCACTACACAAGATCATTACACATGATCTTTTATTTGTTAAAATTAAGCTATAGATTTTGTTGACAATGAAGAGCAAAAAGAATCTATGTTATTTTAAAAGTAATTTTTTTAATTTTGAAAAAAAATTTATCAGAATTAAAATTTTTTTAAATTTAATAAATGTGGTTTGGTTACCTTTTTTGTGTCTTATTGAACTGCAGATTTGATTATCTGCAGTTTGTTTGATCCCAATTAAACGCTGATTTGCTTACATTTCATATATTTATTCATAAAATTGCAGGGATAATTTTATGTTAGTATATAAGTCTTGGATTTAGACATTGTTTAATATTAGTTTATAGGGTTTTAAATGTAAATTAGCCTTACTTCATAAAGGGTTTTAAGTAAATTTTTAATAGTAGGTAATAAGTTTTATAAATTATTTTACACTGGTTTGTAGGATTTTAAACACTCTGTTAACAATAATTCTTATTAATTTTTAACATATATTCAACATTAGGTTTTAAAATTAGATTTAAACATTAATTTAGTTCTAAAGTATGCATTTTTATATTTAATTGTTTCTGAGTCTTCATGGACGCTTAAGACAATTTACATTCTATTTGCCTTATATTTTACCTAACGGCTTAGGATTTGTAATAACCACTTTTCACTACACTTCTTTGTTTATTTATACGTCCGCACACTTCAATGGTACAACATCAACTCTCCGTTGATCTTTCTTTTACGTTTCATGCTTCTTAAATATTTGTATTAGTGTTCTGTCTATATGTTAGTTGGTAGTTTTTGTGTTTATTTGGATTGTAGTATTTGTATCTGTCTGTCTGAACGTCTTAACCCTTGGTGAGCCGGTCGTACATAAATATTAAAAAAAATTTAAAGCTTTTACTAAGTTAAAGGTATTTTAAATTTGTTTAACAAAATTACCAAGATTAAAAAAAAATATTGAATGAATAAACTGTTTTTTTTCCATATTTATAAATAAGAGTGAATATTGTTTTACAACTTTAGTTAAAGTCAGTTTTCACTTTAATTAATTAACAAACAAAAAATTAATTATAAAATAAATATTTTTTTTTGTAATATCTCCCATCACTCCCCTAAAACATATCAATAACATAATTTAAAGTAATATTTGTTAATTCGCATTCCCGTTCCCATGTGAACAAAAATGCAAAATCGATAAATTACCAAAAATTAAAGAATTATTTAAAACATAACAATTTATTAAATCCAGACTTTTTCTTAAGAATTGTTTTCTCGCATTTCCGTTCCCATATGAATAAACGAAAATGCAATAAAATTAATAAATACAATTACACAAAATTAATAACTAATAAATTACTAAAGAAATGCAAACTTAACTTTTTCCAGAGAATTGTTTACTTGTTAAATAAAAATACAATTCAATAAAATATATTTGTAATTAGTATATAAGAACTAAAAAGATGAAAAATAAAGTTAGTTATATTTTGATCAACTCACTAAAAAAATCGTGTTTTTTTTAAACAGTTCATAACCTGAACTTAAAAGTGACGCAGTCGGTAGGATACCACAAGTCCTACCCAACGTAAATAAAAATAAAGTTTCAAAAAGTGAAAACAATATTTAAAGGATAAGAAAAACAAAAGATTTCTTCATCTAAGCGGTAGAACTCGAAATTGCAATTTCTAGTGCGGTATCTGTGCACAAACCCGTGAACAAATCCAAGTTTGTATTCATCCTACAAAAAATCGTAGATGAACATACATAGGATATCAAAAATCCCTTGGTAAACCCTCCAAAATTTTTTTTTTTTTGGAAAATAAAAATATCTTTAATTCAACAAGTGAAAATTTTTATAAATATTCTATCTCACAAAGAACCTTTGGAAAATAAAAATATTTTTAATTCAACAAGTGAAAGAACCTTTTGATAATAAAATTCTTAATTCGACAAGTGAAAAGTTTTATAGTAGTATTCTGTCTCACTAAGAAGCTCTGGATAGTAAAAGTAACAATATCCAACAAGTACATTTTTTTTTGCTTCACCAAAATTAAACCATCAAGTGACAACACTCTTCAAGGAGAAATACAAAAATTTCTTCATTCACCAAGTAACAACACATCCAAAGAACAACTAAAGATAGATCCAGAACTCAAAGGAATCAGAAGTTCTCGATGCCAGTCTTCACCAAATCAACATTAAGAGAGAGAGAGTAAGATTTATTAGTCTATTATAAAATTCCCGTATAAAGAGGAATATATACATACATGCAATATCAATTATAATTAAAACCTAATATCTTGCAAGTGCTAAATGAATATAAGGGAGAAATTTAAAATAGAATTAGAAATAGAGAGAATTATTTTGTATACTCCAAAAGAAGAGGATATTGAAATCCTGAAGAGATACTCTCGTCAGATAACATTAATAAAGAAAATTGCAAGAAAGAAATATTTAGTTAAGAACGGAAATTTAAAACATATTCTCTATACCCTAATATGTTTTAAATTTCCGTTCTTAATAACAAATAGGAAGAACAATAATTACAAAAATGGTAGACCAGGTAGTAGAGCAAGCTAACAGACTAACAATAGCCCCATTGAAATACCTGAACAGTTTACCAGAATTTAATGGGGACCATAGGGACCTACAAATCTTCACTACACTCATAGATAGGATACACCCATATCTGCGCACGTTTGACGAACTATCACAATTACTATTTTCGGACATAATCAAGTCAAAACTTAAGGGAAAAGCCAGGCATACTATTGAAATCAACTGCCACGCCGTCTCTTGGCCAGAGATAAAGAACATTCTGCAAAACAACTTTGGAGATAGGCGATCCTCTGAGGAGCTTTTTGATGAGCTACGAAGTGTAACATGTAAAACAAATACGGTGGAATTTTATGAAGATATAAAAAGTAAACTACATAGGCTAAATAATAAACTAAAAGTCATATTATGTGAAGATGAAGCCACCAGACAAAGTACAATCAATAATATGCACACCGCATTGAACATTTTCAAAAGCAAGTTTCCCGAGCCGATGAAATCAATACTATTTTGCAGAAGCCAAACCGATTTAGAAAAGGCCATGGACATTCTGTTCCAAGCCGGGTATGCTTATTCGACGGACAATAATAAGTTACACCAAAGATCCAACTCGCAACCAAACAAACGAAGACATTTCCAGAACCAACCCATGAACAACACACAATTCAGACATAACCAACAACAACCTTTGAATAACCAACAAAATTTTAATGACCAGCGAACAAATTTTCCTTGAAGGTTTCAGGGACAATACAGACACCCTCAACAACCACATCGGAATCTACATAATCAAAACCCATCGAACCCACCATTCATTCCGAACAGGCAGAACTTCAGACAATCACCGGAACCTATGGACATAAGCAAAATGGAAGTATTAGAAAATTTTCGGGCTCCAGCCTCTGGGGCAAATTTTTTATTTTTCTAAAATTTCGTATATTACAAATGGATTATGACTAATAACGCCGATATTGAAAAGAATTCGATGAGAAGACGTCCTTTCAAAATAGAACTATTGTAAAGGACAGCAGTTGAGCTAAATATTCATTGTGCTTATTCGTTCAAGAAGGTTGTAAACCAAATGGAACCAATTATGCTCCTGATATTATATAATATTTAGTATTGGGTAAAATTTTTTAATTTGAAAATGAAAAAAAAACAATAATTCAATAACAATTTTACTCAACCATTAGGAATTTAATAATATCTTTACGAAAATGGACATATTGACAATATATTTACGGATACTTATTATAAATGATGAAGTAGCACAAAAACTTTCTGTACTTTATAATAACTCACGTAAGTTTAATAATATTCCATAACAAGAAATAGAAAGTTAAACACTTTGTAATGTTTATTTGTTTTAGTATACATATATTGTTACTTTGTAAAAGAAGAACATATCTGGGAGTGCAAAAAAATTAGGTGCACACTCAACCCACGTTTGAAGAACCCTAATATTTTTTAATACAAATCTAACAGCTAGTATTATAGTACATTTATACAAATACCTCAATAGGTAATGCAATTAATTAAATCTTGTATTTAAACGGTCGAAAAACACATGTAGTAATCAATTTCCCATATTATGAAGCATTGGAAGCGAAGTGGTCAAACAGCTAAAACTCCGGGGTCACGTAACGTTTTACTACGGTTTATCCACCACAAGCAAGGCTTGGTATGTTTTTAAATAAACTTATTTTTTATTTATTTTGGAAAACTTTTTGTTATTTACTTTATTGCAAATTGTTTTACATTTGCGGCTTTATTGGTTTACGTTTTCACTATGAAAGATTGCTTATTATCGTTTCCTTCTTTGGCTTTCATAGTCGTTCTCACAATACAACTCTTATGTGTATACTGTTAACACTTAGTCTGGAAATACGCGGTGATTTTAGCTTTGCAAGTCTTATATTAGGGATATAGGTTAGGTTAAACAGGTCGCCCGAAAAGAAAAACAAAAGCTGGGCTCATTTGGGTCCTCTGACGTGGTCCCTTTGTGATATAGGAAGGATATAGGAAAGAGTGGAAAAGGATACAGACTTACTCGTACTCGGTAATTATCTTTTGTTCTCTATTCATATCTTTTAAAGCTGTAAAAAAGAAGACAAGGTACTTGAATGCTGAATGAATAAGAATGCTAAAGTTCCCGTAACAGAATTTTTGTGTGGACACAACCAATTTTAAAAGAAAATTAAGAGAAAGTTGTGCAACTAAAATTGTTCTATGTGCTCCCGGACTAACGAGTGAGAGAAGAAAACGAATTTCAAGTTCGTACAAGTGTTGTATTTGTTTCTACAAAATTTCCTCCTTTTGCCTATAAAGACGAACTTTCATAGCAAAAAAGAGGATTTAATATGTACTAAAGCACTTGAGAGTTTTTCAAAATTCAAAAAATTTTAATGTGAAATTTTAATATAAATCTAATGTATTAAATTAATTTCAGATGCAAATTCACGCAAGAGAATGAAGAGAATCCCTTACGTTGTCCAGTTCGATTGCACGATTTCTATGTCCAAATGGTAAATAAAAATTAAACACCAAATTATTTATTTAAATTTTCAATAATAATAGAAATTTATTATTTTTTTAAGTCTGGAAAGTGTAAAAACACGTAATGACGTTTTCTACTTACAACCAAAGCGATCTCGTGTACCGATCTATCTGATTTTGTGCACAGACATTACGGCAGTTATTTGTAATAAAACTGTGTACCACGTTTTATTGTCCGTCTTGTAGTTTAGAAAAACTATGAAAAAAATCAAAAAAAATTAAGGTAGTCGTGATTTTGGACTCATAGCTCAGCCATTTATTAACCGATTTAGCTGAATTTTTATCCATATACTATGAATATGATATCTGAAAAAACTGTTCACTAATTTTTTTATACTTTAGATAAAAAACGCAAAAAACAAAGCAAAACTTAATGAAAATCTAAAATTTCGGCTGTATTTTTTGATTTTTCTGGTCCATTTGTGAACCGATTACAATTATTACTTGTAATAAAACTTTGTACCAAGTTTTTTTGTCGGTCTTGTAGTTTAGACAAATTACGCAAAAAACGCACCAAAAATATTCAAAAATAGAGGTAATCGCAACTATAATTCAGTTCAAAACGTACAGATGTACACAAGAAATAGATTTATCAAAATTTTTTACATACATTTACATAAAAAATTATATATACTACATACCTAAATATTTTTTCAGTTTAATTTAATTTTTGTTTTATGTAAAGCACTATTTTATTTACTATTTAGTGGTTCTCCCTCATCACCACCTTCATAGTCAATATCAGATTCATCATCTTTATCCAAGTCGTCATTGTCATCCATATTATTATAACTTTCGACTTCGCCAGACGTATCAAGATCACCGTCCATTAGTAACGAAAATCCCTAAATTTTGAATAGGAATTGTTGTGCGAAACTATGTTTATTTGGCCAGATAATAATAAAAATAAGTACGGTAAAATGGCTGAAGAACTGATTTAGTTAGCATTAACCATTTGGCAATCTAAATATATTTTCCCTGAGAAGAAAGAATTAAGAATTTAATGTTATAGATTTCGGCCATTAGGGCAGTTATTTGTTACTAATTTTGATCATTAAAAACTTATTTGTGGTCAAATATCACGACTATTACTCTATTTATACTAATATTTAACCAAATTTATAGTTATCAAAAAGTTTTGTAACCATTTGCAAAATTAGTGAACAAGACATTAACAAGACTTTTCTTATTAAAGAATAGTTTTCTTAACTTTTGCAAAAATTATAACAAAACAATCCCCAGTGTGTTGGTATATTGTTCTCCAATTTTTTCAAATAGTTACAAAACCAGGTCTTGGTACAAATAACAAATTGTTGACTAACCTGTTTGCATCCAAAGGGAAACGGTGCAATTTGGAACCATCCAGCAATCCTTTTGTGCACACTTTGATCATTTTCTCACAAATAAAATAATAGGTATAAATATTTTTATTAGAAAATTTTTCTTTCCCGTTGACCAATGGTTCGAAAATTTTGAGCACAATGCAGATGCCTATGTGTTGAATAATCAACAAAAGTATGTTTATGCAAGAAATAAGATAACTGGTATTGCAAAGCTTTTCCTTGACTCTGAAACAGTTAGTGATTATGAAACTTTAAAAATAAATTTAATTAATGAATTTTGCAGAAAATATGATAGTCGTGAAGTGCATAAAATATTAAGCAAACGAAAAAAGAAGTACTCAGAATCTTTTCATGAATATATACTTCATATAAAAAAAATTGCCGCATTAGCTAAAATCGAAGAATGTGCTACCATTAGATATATCGTAGACGGCTTAGAAGCCAAAAGCGTATTTAAACAAAATTTATATGCTGCTAAGACATTTAAAGAACTGCACGAATTAAACGATATTTATGAACATGCAAATCAAAATAGTGTAACAGATATACAAAACACACAGTGGCATAAGCCAATAAATAGTGCAATTGTTAGTAAATATCGTTGTTTTAACTGTGGCTCAAAAGAACATAAAAGAAGTGAGTGCAGAAACGAACCAAAATGCTTTAAATGCAATGATTTCGGACACATATCCAAAGACTGTATAAATAAAAAAGACTATGTGGTTAAAAACGTTAATGTTATCATGAAAGACTGTCGTTATAAACTTATTAAATTCGATAATATTGATATAAACTGTTTAGTTGATACAGGTGCGGACGTATCGATAATGAAAAAAAGTACTTTTGATAAAAAATTAAAAAATCATAGCTAATCTCCTAGCAAAGCAATGTTGTCCGGATTAGGTAGTAATAAAACTAACCCTTTGGGAGTGGTATATGGCAAAGTAAATACTGACGATGTGGAAAAACAACACGAATTCTTAATTGTTCCTGATAGTTCGTTAAAAGTAGATGTACTACTTGGCTTTGATTTTATTAAAGATTTTGTGCTCTTCTACAATAATGGATACAAATTCCAATACAAGTGTAATATAACAGACAATGAAGAACTTGTGGTTTACAATGTTGAAACAAGTGAAATCGATGTTGACAGAAAATATGAGAATGTGGTCAAAGATCTAATTACTGCTTATAAGCCACCAATAATAAAAAAAAAGAGTGTCCAGTTGTCATGAATATTATACCAAATGGGAACATGCATCCCTTTCGTCAGTCGCCAAGTCGTTTAGCAAATCAAGAAGAAACTGCGCTCAATAATCAAGTCGATGAATGGCTCAAAAGTGGTGTTATAAGAAAATGTTATTATATTGCAAGTCGTGTGGTAGTGGTGAAAAAGAAATGCGGAGATTACAGAGTATGCGTAGATTTTCGGCAGCTTAATGCTATGGTATTAAAAGATGCTTTTCAGGTTCCGATTATTGAAGACGTGCTTTTAAAACTAAAAAACGCAAAATTTTTCATTACAATGGACCTAGAAAATGGTTTTTTCATTTGCCAGTGGCCGAAGATAGTAAAAAATTTACCGCTTTTGTTACTGTAACTCGCTTGGTGTTTGTTCAATCCAAAAGTGAAGTCTTTATTTATTGTCATTTTGACATATTTCATTGATAGATACTTATATAGATAAATCGCTTATTTACATTTTGGGTTACCAGATTGTATATAGTATTTCATAAGTTTACAATTAATAATATACATGGTAAATACACTACAATACCCCTCGCTTAAATCTGTGGTTATACATTTTATCATAGAAAATATTTTTATTATTATTCATTGTTTAAATTTTTTCTTGATCAAAATATTAATCTTTATTTGTGCTTAATTCCAGAAATTGTGTTGGTTTTGAAATTTATTCTTTTACTCATGATATTCTCATGAGTTATTTATTCAGTACAATAAGTACTGAAGGGGATAGCATACCTATAAATAACTCATGAGAATATCATGAGTAAAAGAATAAACTTTAAAACCAACACAATTTCTGGAATTAAGCACAAATAAAGATTAATATTTGTTCTTGATCTTAAATTATATGGCTGTACAGTAGCACTTCTTACAACACATTCATTATCAGTTTTTTTATTTACAATTTGTTTTTGATCTTTATCATTTACAATTATTGGTTTTATTTGTTGTAAGGGATCAGCTAAAACTGTGTTACAAATCTCTTTTTTTCTTGAAATAATTTGATGTACATGTCTTTTCCACAATTTATTTGTAATTGTTTCAATAATAAAGGGTGTCCCAACAAGAACGCAAGATTTACATTTTAAATAAACACAGATACTTAAAAAAAAAATAGTGAAACTTTATTATATCGTAAAGTAGACAGAATGAGGTTATGTATGGAAAAACATATCGGGAAGATGGCCGCCGCGGCTTTGCTGGCACACACGCACAGCCCTCCACATTCATTTCTTCCATTCTAGGCAAGAAAAAACTGGTTATCATTTCAGGATACCGAACACCATTGACTGTTTCACATTCATTTCTTCCATTCTAGGCAAGAAAAAACTGGTTATCATTTCAGGATACCGAACACCATTGACTGTTTGGGCTTTCATAAAAAAAGGTCCAATGATTCCTCCAGCCCAAAAACCACACCACACAGTGACACGTTGCGGATGCATTTGCTTCTCGTGAATTACTCGAGAATTTTCCTCACCCCAAATACGACAATTCTGCCTATTGACGAAGCCATCAAGATGGCAATGGGCCTCGTGACTGAAGATGATTTTATCGGCAAAATCAGCATTTTCATGTTGTCTCTCCAATACCCAATTAACGAACTCCTTTCGCTGTCCATGGTCAGCTGGCTTCAGTTCCTGAGTCAATTGAACTTTGTATACATGAAGATGCAAATCTTTCGTCAAAATTCGCTGCATAGTGGATTTGGAGACACCAATTTGCTGAGCTCGGTGTTGAATTGAGGTGGATGGAGTTTGACCGACATCATCACGTACAGCTGCGACATTTTCGGTCGATCGACCTGGTCGAAGGCGCGTTGTTGTTTTTGCATCACTAACAGACCCAGTTTCGGCAAATTTATCCATTAATCTCTTTACAGTTGACTCTTTTGGAGCATTATTGTGACCCCAAATTGATCGCAATTTGCGAACTGTAGCCGCAAAACTTTGACCATTTTGGTAAAACAATTTCACAATGAGAATGCGTTGTTTATTCCTGTAGCGCCCCATTTTTACTAACCTCGTACCTTCTACTAGCAAACAATAACAATTGTTCAAATGTCAAACAATGACACTTCGAATAGCGCCAAATTAAAATCTTGCGTTCTTGTTGGGACACCCTTTATATGTTTGTTTTCCAGGTTTTTTAGAAATTACTGCTTTGGTCCATTCAACTTTATTTGAATGTGAATAGTCTTTGACCATTACTTCTTTATTTATTTGAAATGAGTATTGTCTTGATCCTTTAAAATATTTTTGTTGTTTAGCTTGTTGTTTTGAGACAAAAGATGTAATTTCTTTGTTACTTTTGTAACTAACGTAACGTTTTTCATTTAATAAATCAAATCTACTTCTTAATTTTCTTCTATTATATATTAAATATGCTGGGGATCAGTGTTGCCATTTTTAAAATGAAGGAAAGCGTCAAGTGGATAGTAAAAATGGGTAAAAAGGGTAAAAATAACACGAAAAAAAGGGTAAAATGCGTCAAGAGATAAATATTGAATTTTATAAAAAATATATTATTTTACTTTTTAAACAACACATTAAAAAAGAGTAAAACGCGTTAGTTTAGCCTTCGCAAAAAGAGCAAAAACCTTAAATGTAGGAAAGCATATTAAAATTTCCAAATAAATGGTATATTTTATTGTCAACTCATTCATTTTGATAAGTAAAAAAAACTTAAAATAAAATAACAATCAATTTAAAAATAGTATTAAGGTATGCTTTTATAAGAAAAAATTTCATTTTCAAATATATCTGTTTCATCTGGCCACAAAACAGTTTCAATAAAATACTGAGATCTATTATAGGTTTGGTTAGAATTAATTTTTAAATAAGCACTTGCAATTTCTTATTGCAGCAACAAATTTTTTCTTGTTTTAGACCGTATTTAATATGCAATAATGAGTTGCCTGAGTTTAAAGAAAGTCGATTTCTAATTTTTGGTTTAAAAAAAAAATTGTAGACTTCAATCGAAAATTCATCAGTTCTTTCCTTGTTTTTCCAGTCTTGTAAGTTTATATTCTTCACAGAGACTTCAATTTTATTTACCAAAAACGAATCATCAATAAAATTTTGAATGAAACCAATAACCTCCGTATGGTTTTTTGTGAAAATACTATCCACACTAAATAGCGATATTGTTTTTAGTAATTCAAAGTTTGAAGGAAGTTTACGTTTGAGTTCGAGTAAAAGATTTTTTGTAAAGTCTACCAAAATTTCGTGTTATTTTTTGTTTATCGTGGTCAGATATATTAAAATCTCTGCAAGTCTGCTATTCTAGATAACAGAATATATTAATATGCTCATCTAAATCACCTTCTAGATAATCGAAGTTTTCTAGAGGAACGATAATTCTATTTGTAATACTTTTAATTAAGTAATACAAATCGTTGTAAAGCTTAACGTGGTCCGCATTGGCTGATTCAAAGGCTAGATTTACTTTTTGGACTTCTTCCAAAATTGAATTCAGATAAATCAAATATGCATGATTCTTACTATCTTTTAGTAGATTGGATACATAGCAATTATCTTTTAATAAACAAAAGTGGGTTTTTAATTCCAGCCACATTTTTAATATGACTTTTACTGCTTTCTCTATAGATAGCCATCTAGCGTTTGCCATTTGAGGAATTTTATTAGGATGCATTGAGTCATCATTCAATAATTTATAAATTCTTGCATACGCTTTTTGGCGAATTGGGGAATGAGAAAACCAGTTATACGACTCTCGTATAAGAAACTCTAAATTATTTGGAAAACTTTTATCCGTGGCAGCACACACAGCTAATTGTAAAGAATGGCATACACATTTCACTAATACCAAGTTCTTCAGATTATATTTTTTCTCAATTTTTCTATGTAGTCCGTTATGTGCAGGTGTCATCACTGCAGCGTTGTCTGTGTCAATAGCAACTAAATTTTTAAAATCTAATTGTAAAATGTTTAACAGGCACTCTAATCCATAAAGAATATCATCTGCCATACCTCCTTTTAGATCAATTAATCCTAGAAATGTTGTAATGAAAGTATTTTTTTAATGCTGAAGTACCTTACAACAACACCAAGTAATTTTTCGATTGATATATCAGTACCTTCATCTAAAATTAGGCTGAAAGGGCTATCTTTGATATCATCGATAAGATCTTGTATAAAGAAAGGTGCTAAAATATTCGTTATAATGTTAGAACATTTTGTGCGATGCAGTTTAAAGTTAATAGCTTTGCTATCAGAAAAACTCTGAAAACAAATTTCAGATAAATGATCGACTGCCGCGAATGATGTATGAGCTGCTACGTACAAGCATAACATGCCTCGGGCTTTTTGATTATCAGTTGGCTCCTTTCTTTGAAAGCTTATTTCTTGCTGTATAGTTCCACTATTAAAAGGGTTCAATGCTTTTTTGTGTTTTTTCGTTGTGCTGTGTCGCAGTAAATCACTATGGCTGGCATTTAACTCGCAATAACAACATACACAAAAAGCCTTAGTAGGATCTTTTGCAGGTCTTAACCACTTTTTAAACACTGGGAGCGTTTCCCAATTTTTTCTATAATGCCGATCCATCTAAAATATAATTTTATTAATACATTAAATTGAAAACAAAATAATACTACCTTAACGATAAATCAAAGATTTGTTCTCAAGAAATCACTAATAATATTCTTTTTGTGTTTAGTTTTTCGTATATAACATTTTTATAAATAAATGTATATCTGTTTTGGTTACTTTTTGGCCGCTTATTTTCTTAACAGTAAATTATAAAGCAACTTATATGGTATAATAATTCAGGTAATCCCATCGTGCAGCCCCGTGCAATGTCCAATATATTTTAGTAGTTTAAAATGTATCGCTACTGTCAAAATCACAAAAAAATAGCAAATATGAAAAGCTGTGCTGACATAGTTACCAGATGTAATTTTACCTTGGCTACTTAGATCCACAACAGTTAAGTTAGCCACACACGATCTTACATGCTCGCAAAAATGCTATTGCTCGCCTTTAATTTTATCTTGAATGGCGATGTCAACGAGCATTTTTACAAGTAATAGAAAATTTTGCGCGAGCATGTAAGATCGTGTGTGGCTAGCTTTATTAAAAAAATAAAAAAATTTTAAAGTTACATAGCTGCAAAAAACAGGAGCTAAATTTCATAAAACCAAAATAACATACATAATTGTAGCAAAAAGCACCAATAGCGCCACAGCGAAATGGAGAAAGCGTCAAGAAATACCCTTTTTTAAAAAGGGTAACTTGAAAAACTGAAAGGGTAAATGAGACTAAAAAGCGCCATAAGATACCCGAAAAGCGTCAAAATGGCAACACTGCTGGGGATACCCCCGTACTTAAATGTATAGCATTGCGATAATCAAGTAAAAATCTGTTGAGTGCGTTATTGAATTCATTTGATGGTACCTTATGCAAATTCCGTATTAAAGCATGTTTAACAGTTTTTACTGAGTTTTCCGCTTGCCCATTCGTTGCTGGATACCCTACTGGTGAACAAATGTGCTCTATACAATTTAACTTTTAAAAATTTTCAAATTGATTTGAAACAAATGAAGTTCCATTATCGGAAACAACTACTTTAGGTAAACCAAATCTGGCAAATATATCTCTTAATACTGATATAACTGCTAAAATCGTTGTGTTTGTTCCCAACGCTTTAAAAAAAGACCAAAAAAAATCGATATGAATTCTATTCCATACTTCTTCTGACCTTTTCCATGGCAACAATTCATTCTTTGGTGGTTTTGCTCTCGTTAATAGACACGGTTCACAACTATGCACTACCTTTTCTAAGTCCTTACTTTGATTTGGCCACCAACAACATTCTCTAGGCATCGATTTCATTTTAATAATACCCATATGGGTAGCATGTAAAAAATTAATAGCCTCTGATTGTAAACTTTTTGGAATTATTACCCTAAGTCCCCAAAATATACAATCATCTCCTACAGACAATTCTGTTCTTCTATTAAAATAAGGTAATATTTCAGCCTCGTTATTTTTTTCCGGCCACCCTTCGTAAATATAGTTTGCTACTGTTTTTAGTAATTCATCGTTTTGCGTTTCCGTTTTTATGTACTTTAGAGTTACCATTTTCCCCGCCTCAGTAGTTTCTTTAAAAAATTTTAAATAGACACCATCACCTTCCGACTCTTGAAATTAACTATCTTTTCTCGGAAACCTTGAAAAGTAATCAGCAATGTTACTTTTTGAAGTAACATGAGTGATATTAAACTGATATCCCGATAAAAATAACGCTATGCGCTGTAGTCGATTTGAAGCCATTTCTGGGATTTCTTTCTTAGGACTGAATATGTGCTGTAACGGTCTATTATCTGTCACTAAAGTGAACGGTCTTCGATATACATATTGGTGGAACTTTTTTACACCAAATAATATTGCAGTCGCTTCACGATCCAGCTGTGAATACTTTTTCTCTGCCACTGAAAGCGTCCTGGACGCAAACTCAATTGGTCTTTCATTTCCTTGGTTATCAGTTTGAGACAAGACTGCCCCCACACCTACTGGGCTGGCATCCACAATAATTTTAGTTTTATATTTTGGAGAAAAGTGAGCTAAACAGTTATCAGACATTAAATTCTTTTTTAATTCTTCCACTGCTTGTGAACAATTTTTCGACCACACATACGGCTTGTCTGTTGAAACATTTGGCAAAAATCTTCTATAGAAGTTAATTACTCCTAAAAATGCCTGTAATTCTTTTACCGTAGTAGGGGGCTTCATTTCCACTATGTCTCGAACTTTATTCAAATCCATGTGTAACCCTTCTTTGTCTATCACGTGACCTAAATAATTTACGCGTTTACAAAAAAATTACATTTACTTCTAGCTAATTTAAACCCAGCATTTTTCAACAATTGAAGCACTCTATCTACTCTTTCAATTAATAAATTTCTATTTGAAGCCGTAATCAAAATATCATCAAGAAAAACAACTACACCATCTAGTCCTGCTAATAGTTAGTCCATTATCCTCTGAAAAATGGCAAGAGCTGATGCTAATCCATAGATTAACCTCGTATATTGAAATAGCCCCTTAGACGTGGATATGGTTGTTAGTTTTCTTGATTCTTTGTCTAGTTCAATTTGCTGATATGCAGTACTTAAATCGAGTTTTACGAACTCCACACCATTATATAGCTTAGCAAAAATTTCCTCTATCCTAGGCAATGGATAACTTTCAACCTGTAAGTAAGGATTCAATGTGACTTTAAAATCACCACAGATGCGAATTCCACTAGTACATTCTTTTAATTGTAAGTGTGCTTGACTTTTTTTGAACAAACTCAACGAGCCATCAAATAAATTGCTATACTTATTTAGCAAATCATTTTGACTAAAATTTTGTTTAGTGTAATTTAAGTTTGAAAATTTTATGTTAAATGTTTTTAAAAAATTTCGACCTAGCAACGGAGGTCCACCATTTTTAATAATAATAAGTTGCATAATCTTACTTTGCTTTTTAAAAGAAATATTTATATCACAAGCCCCAATAGCCACAATTTCAGCAGCCTTCAATAACTTATCAACTTTTTTAATTTTCACACTAGAAAGTTTATTGTTAAAAAATGACTCTGAAATTACATTATTTTCGGAGCCTGTGTCTAATTTCATTTCCACACTTTCACCCTTAATAGACACTCTGACTTTAATCGGATTGTCATGTGAACTCTTAAATGCAAAAAGACTCATCTCCGTATTATCCAAAAATTTTCAGCCTTAGTGCACATTTTTTTCAAATGACCTCTACATTTGCATATATTGCATTTACAGTATTTTTTTGAGTGGTTTGTGTATCCACAAACTTCACAGGGTTGTTGTTGTCGCGTCTGCGTCTGCTGCTGCTTACCGTTCTGCTGACGTTGCTCATTTTGGTTTTTCTTATTTTTAAAAAAGTATTTCAAATCGTCTTCTTTTTCTTCGTTGTGTTGCTGTATATATTCCACTGTGTTCGCTATTTCTAAGACACGTTCAAACGTTGAGGTTATGTTCTCCCAAAATATTTTGTCGCGTGCTGGACCCTTCTCCAACCCCATAATGAACTTATCCCTCAAAAATGTGTTTAAACTGCTCCCGAACTCGCACTTTATTGCTAGAGCCCGCACTCTGGCTGCCCATTCATTCATATATTCCTCCGGCAGTTTCATCGCACTATAAAATTTATATCTTTCTAAAAACGCAGATGTGGCTGGTTGAAAATGTAGCCTTAATGTTTTTAGACATCTTTCTAGTGGCACATCTTTCAATTTATATGGCGATATCAAATTTTCCAATAGCGTATAAACATTATCTGAAAGCGCTGTTACAAAATAGCTTCTTTTCTATCCTCGTTCTTTAACAAAGTTGGAATAAAATATTGTTGCAATTTCTTTTCAAATATACTCCATGTATTCAATTGATTTTGTATTTTTTCTTATGAATTTTGCCGCGCTATCAACTTTTTTTTGTTTCTTCTCGTCGCCAATGTAACTCGCTTGGTGTTTGTTCAATCTAAAAGTGAAGTCTTTATTTATTGTCATTTTGAAATATTTCATTGATAGATACTTATATAGATAAATCGTTTATTTACATTTTGGGTTACCAGATTGCATATAATATTTCATAAGTTTACAATTAATAATATACATGGTAAATACACTACAGTTACCAAAGGCGTTTGTTTGAATTTAATAGAGCGCCTTTCGGATACTGCAATTTACCAGCAAATTTCGTAAAGTATGTCAATTTTATACTTAAAAATTTAATAAACTCAGACGTTGTGGAGCTAGAGGGTGTTTTTTTATAGACGTATAGAATTTTAAGTTGGCATTAATGTTCAAGATGGCGACCGATTTAACAGCTGTCAAGTGACTTATTCTCAGTTTGGTTTGGCAATTCATCATGAATAGCCAAACGATCATCAAGTAAGGCGTAGATTCGTCGAATGGGCCCAAAACGAGATTGCCGTTGTTCCCGATTTTTATAAGCGAATTTTGTTTAGCGATGAAGCGCACTTCCCTTTATGCCACCCTTTATATATCGATGATATTGTCATTTTCGGCAAAACATCAGAAGAATGTTTACAAAAACTTCAGTTGGTGTTGTTGATAGCAGCTGAGTATGATTTGAAATTTAAAAGGATAAAATGCAAATTTATGAAGACTAAGATAGACTTTCTAGGTCACTGCATCGAAGATGGAAAGATCTGGCCCGGCAAAATGAAAACCAAGGCAGTTGAAGAATTTCCTATTCCAAGGAATATTAGGAAAGTTCAGTCATTTCTGGGATTGACTGGCTATTTTAGAAAATTTATTAAAGGTTACTCTCAAATAGCGAGTCCACTCACAGACTTATTAAAAAAAAACTTTATATTTAAAATTACTGGAAAGGAGATAAATGCAATTAATATTTTGAAGCAGGCGTTAGGCAAAGAACCGGTTTTACATATTTATGATAAAGATGCAGAAACAGAACTGCATACAGATGCTTTCAAAGAAGGCTTTGGAGCAACGTTGTTCCAGACGTTTGAAAAAAAAATTGCATCCTATATTCTACTGAAGCAAAAAAGCTTCTGCGCAGGAAGGTCGCCTGCATAGCTATATTTTAGAGGTAAAAGCTGCTTATCTTTCGCTCAAGAAATTTAGAAATTATTTGTTGGACATTCACTTCAAGCTCGTAATTGATTGTGCTGCATTCAAGCAAACAACAGCAAAAAAGGACTTGCCTAGAGATGTGTCGCAATGGATAATGTATATCCAAGACTTCACGTATTCCGTTGAACATCGTTCTGCTAACAGAAAGAAGCACGTAGATTCATCAAACAGATACCCAGTTGATGTATTTATTATTTCCTCAGAAATAACTGCAAGAATCCATAAACTTCATCAAGAAGATGAAACTATTAAGGCTATAGCAACTATTTTGAAAACAGCACCATACAAAAATTTCAAAATCAAAGGTAATCTGTTGTATAAAAACGTTGATGGGCAAGATTTACTCTTTGTACCAAAACTAAAAAGCCATTTTGCTCTTCAGGCCACAATGCATGCAATTAAGCAACAATTTTATATACCACACTTAGAGAAAAAAAACCGCACGTATTATTAACAATTGCATCAAGTGTATCATACACAATAAAAAGCTTGGCAAGAAGAATGGTTTTATGCATTACGTTGAAAAAGGTGACGTTCTACTCCACACACTGCACATTGACCATTTAGGCCCAATGGACTCTACGTCAAAGCAATATAAGTACATATTGGCCATGGTCGATGCATTTTCTAAATTTGTGTGGCTATTCGCAACGAAAACAACCAGTGCTGATGAAGTCGTAAGAAATTTAAATGTTTGGTCTTTCGGTAGTCCTATACGAATCGTAAGCGATAGGGGCTAGGCTTTCACGTCGCAACTGCTTAAAGACTTTTGTCAGCAGAATAGCAGCGAGCACATACTGACGACCACAGGCGTACCGAGAGGTAACGGCCAAATCGAAAGAATCAATCGCACAATTTTATCTGTCATAGCAAAACTTTCATCAGAAGATACACGAAATGGTACAAGCAGTTAGGCCAAGTGCAGAAAGCAATAAATTCCTCTGTGAACACCTCTGTTAAGACTTCTCCATTTGATGTAATGTTCGCTTAGCAGCGAATTTATCGGTCCTTATTCGATTACAAAAATAAAACATAACAACAGATACGAAGTTAAAAAAGTAGCTAATTTTGAAAGGCCAATAAATACCTGCACTAGTTCTGATTACATCAAGCCGTGGAAATATGTTGAAGAGTTTGATGATGAGCTGTCATCTGGGACAGATGTATTTCAGGATGGCCGAATGTAAAAGAGATACAATTCACATTCCATTTTATCTCTCTTATTGAACAGTCTAAGGTAGTTAACTTGCGTTTGGTAAAGCAGATGAGAAGCACTTGAAATAAAGTTGGACTATTTTTATCAACATGTTAAATTAAATTAAAAAACATTTAAAAGTTGTAAGCAAAATAAACCATTTTAGTTGAAAAGTTGTTTAATACTTAAATTGTTAAAGAAGTTATTTAATTTTAAAATATTTTGCATTACTTAAAAAAAACTTGATTTGAACATTATTATTACATAGTTCTTAAAATCCTAATCAATCTTAAAACTTTTAATAAACATTTGTGAACTCTAATAAATTTTAATAAACTATAAATAGAAAAGAAACTAAAACACCAAGCTTACTTTTATAGAAAGATTCAATAATAATAAAAAAAAATTTACTTTTTACATACATCTATATTTTTTAATGAAATCCATTCCTATGATTCCATCCACCATAATAGGGAAGTCATATTTAACCACGTGGAAGTCATGCGGAATCAAAAGATCTTCCATTTTTAGGTCTGTAGTGGTCAAGATAAAGGGTGTTTTTTATAGACGTATAGAACTTTAAGTTGGCATTACTGTTCAAGATGGCGACCGATTTAACAGCTGTCAAGTGATTTATTCTCAGTTTGGTTTGGCAATTCATCATGAATAGACTCACGCGTGAACAACGCTTGTAAATAGTGCAATTTTATTTTGAAAGTAATAGTTCATAATTTTGATTTTCATAAGCGAATTTTGTTTAGCGATGAAGCGCACTTCTGGTTGAATGGCTACGTTAACAAACAAAACTGCCGCATTTGGAGTGAAGCTAATCCTCAAGTGTATGTCGAAACACCGTTACATCCACAAAAACTGACTGTTTGCTGCGCTTTATGGGCTGGTGGAATCATTGGTCCGTACTTCTTCAAAAACGATGATGGCCAGAACGTTACAGTCAATGGTGATCAGTATAGAGCCATGATTACTAACTTTTTCATTCCTGAATTGAACAACCATGATGTCCAGGAGCTGTAGTTCCAACAAGACGGCGCAACATGTCACACAGCTCGTGCCACAATCGATTTATTGAAAGACACGTTTGGTGGCCACCTAATTTCACGTTTTGGACCTGTGAATTGGCCTCCAAGATCTTGTGATTTAACACAGACTACTTTCTGTGGGGCTATGTAAAGTCATTGGTCTATGCGGATAAGCCACAAACGCTTGATCCTTTGGAAGATAACATTAGCCGTGTTATTGCCGGTATACGGCCACAAATGTTGGAAAAAGTCATCGAAAATTGGACATCCAGATTGGACTACATCCGAGACAGCCGTGGCGGTCATATGCCAGAAATCATATTTAAAATGTAATGCCACATGATTATCTTTCGGATAAATAAAATTTATGTCAATCAAATAATCCATCGTTGTTTTATTGCAATTTAAAATTATATACGTCTATTAAAAACAACCTTTACATCCTAGACCAATACCGTTTGGTTCTTTGTCGAATGTCTATAGACTCGTTGAGGACTTGGTTATGTTTTACGACTGAGATGGCTGCACCCGTATCTAAATATCAAAAACGTACATTTATTGCTATTTAAAGAGGTTCTAATTTTTAGGTAGCTATAGAGGCTTAAATTTATATTGAAAATGCGACTATTTGTATGTGACTGTTATTTCTATGCCTATTGTTATAATTACGGTTGAAACCATTATTATTGGGCCTTCCATTGCCATGATTATTACGAAAATTGCTCCGGTTGCGGTTATAAGGGGCAATGCCGCCAAGTGTGCTTCTATTTAAAAGGAAATCATTGCCTCTCCGACCGAATGCTAAAATTGCATTCGATTGACTGTAGGCGTCAGTGCAGCTACTTATGAAATTAGACAAAACATCGTTCATATTGCTGAAGGTTCCTGATTCCCTTATCAGTTTTACCCTCTCGTTTGTCCAAGTTTTTAACATAGCAGTGACTGCTGAGGTGGTAGCATATTTTCTTTTTTTTTTTTTGTTACATATTGCAGTCTTAGCAAAATCTTACATTTTAATTATAAAGTTCATACATATCTTTTATATAAAAGAAAATTTTAATACAATAGCAAACTTTTACTATTTTAAATATTTTCATGAAGAAAATCGTAAAATATTTTTTCTTTTACAAAACGAACAAGATAGAGTTTTCCAAAAATAGGAATTGAAAGTTTCAAAAATGAAACAAAAATCATCAAATGAGACGGTAACCAACATCTTTCTCTCCACGTGGTAATCGGTTTCCGATGTTGCGAAGGTCACCAAAGCTCGATGTGTTTAGCTTGCAAAGTTTTCTCGCATTTGGGTAAGGAAATTACACTTTTGGGTTCTTGTTTGTTTTTTTTCCTATTTCCTACCCGTATCTGTTGGAATTCCGTCTGCTATGTAAGCGGTTTCCAATTTTTTTGCTAGAATGTAAATTCCTCATTAGTGTAGGAATTTAAATTTTTTCTCGATTGTCTGATGTTCATCAATCTGTCTTTGATCACATCCACCGATTCTCCTTTTATCGTGGACGTCAGCCGATTTATCACTTTTTGTATGGTGTTTTCCAAGTTTCTTACTGTACCTTTCAACTTAGTCTTTATTAAGGTAGTGCCTACAGCTTACTGATTTTCTTTTATGGAATCTAGGAGGTTAAGTGCATCTAAAAAATTTTGGAGATTAGTAGGGGTTCCATCAAAATCAGGCAGGATTCTTGAGGCTATGCTTCTGCTGCTGTCTTGTGTTCTGACCTTAATTTATTATAGTTTACGTTAAAAAGCACTCTTCCTTTCTAGGTTCTGCAAAAGGATATGCACATGCTTATGAATTGTTTCTCGCGAATAACGATTCTTAAATGTTCTGTCCTGCAACGATAAAGCAAATTTCCGATAAGAAGCACGACCAACAAGAGAGCTTGATGCGCCATTATCTACCTGTAACTTACATATATGTTTATTTATTTATAGTTCGACAAAAATTTTCCATGGATCATTGCAATATGTATAATAATTTATTGCACCTATTCTGCTTTGTTTATTAGTTCAATATAATTCATTAGAATGATTCACTTGCTATGGCTGACTTCTTAAATTCATTTTGTTTTGTAGTAATATATTGCAGCGTATTCCTAAATGCAACCCTGCAATTTTTTTCAAAGCATTTAGTACAAAAGTACTTACCATTTGCAACACTGTTGTATTTAATACGCAAGAAAATGCAAGCAAGGTATCAAAAAAAAATTTAGATGCAAAATAAATGCAACACGTAGTACAATGCCGTCGCAAGAAAATAAGTAAGCGCTTTTTCTTATATTTTAATATATTTAAATATGCCCTTATTTATCTATAATTTTTTTGTATTACAGTAAAAAATGGACACACAACTCTAAAAACATATTAATAAACGCGAGACTAGGAATGGAAAATCAATATCGCGAAAAAAACGTATGGGAACGGGTTTTATAAAATATCAAATCCATAGACGACACGTTCCCATTTATATGGTATCATATAAGCGAATTAAGAAACGCAATAAGACGTCGGGCGAAGCAGTAACTACCTGGGACTTCTATGAAAGACTGGACGAAGTGTATGGTTGCCGCAGTGACATATATGTGCCAGAATGCAATCTACAGTCCACTTTGGACGGGGGATACTAACGAGCCCAGTACGTCTCTTATGAATTTGTTTTTTTTTTTTATTTATGAATTTTTTTTTTATGAATTTGTTTTTATGTTTTAAGTATTGCATACCTACGTTGAATTTAAAGATTTTTAAAGTTTTTATTCAGAATATGAATTTTATTTTTTTAATTAATTTTAAGTAAAATACACAATGAATAAAAATGTTTGTTTAATTTAAGCTGATAAAAAAGTAGTTATCATATCTCTTTTCATTCTTGCTTGTTCTCTTGGTGTTTTGTCATTAGGAATGTTATTGCTGTAGGTTAAAGAGTCTATTTCATCAACAATATCCAGGTCATCAGGAGACGATTCCGCATTAGTAATAAAATTATGGAGAAAAAAGCATGACATAATTATAGTTCTTGTTAGCTTTACATCACGAATTTTTAAATAATTCAAAATTCGAAATTTTTTTCAATATTCCAAGTGCTTGTTATATACACACTTGAAATCTATTTTGATTGAAAGTTTCCACAGCGTTAAAAAAGAATATTCTTTAATTCAAGATCAGGAAAACTTAACAAACACAAAAGCTTCTAAAAGTTAGGTTAGGTAAGGTTAACAGGTCGCCCTAAAGAAATAAAAACAAGAGCTGGGCTCACTTGGATCCTCTGACGTGGTGCCTTTGTGATACCTGTATAGAGGAAAATGAAGAAGAGGAGGGATAGTAATAGTAGAGTGAAGGGGAGGAAAGAAGATAGAGAAAGAAAGAAAGAAAGTGAAAGAAAGTGAGTGAGACCGTCACACAAACCAACCACTGCTTCTAATGAAGCCATATAGCATGTCGACACTTGTATTCGACAGCGCAGTGAGACCCTGCAGACGTCGCTCACCGAAGTGGATCATGCGCCGCTCTTCCAGGGCCGGACACTGGCAGAGAAGGTGTTCCACAGTTTCTTCCTCCTCCTCGTCTTGACAACTTCTACAGTAGTCATTATAACGCAATCTCATTCTCCTAGCATGGTTGCCAAAATTGCAGTGTCCCGTTACTACAGCCACCACATTTCTCAAACGGGCTCTTTGGAGCCCCAATAAATCCCTACTGCGACTGCTATCCAGCATAGGCCAGATCATCCTCACCGTATTACACGTCCATTCGTCACTCCATCTGGACTGTGCCTTTCGCAAGAATATGCTATCGATCTCTTTTTTGCAGACCGATAGAGGGATGCCAGAGGGCGCATAGGCATCTTGCTCTGGTAGCCTCGACCCTTCCCTCGCCAGGCTGTCCGCCCTGCAGTTCCCCATTGAAGTCCCATGTCCACGCACCCAAATGAGGGTGATCAGCGAATGCTCTGCCAATCTATTTAAGGATGTGCGGCATTCTTGGAACAGCTGGGATGTCGAATAGACACCCGCTAAGGACCTGGTTGCAGTCCGACTGTCGGTATAAATGGAAATATTCCTGCCAAATACTCCATGATACCACAGCCAGTCTGCTGCTTGCTTTATAGCCATCACTTCAGCTTGTAGAGTGCTGCATTGATTAGGGAGTCTGAAGGATATACTAGTCCCAGACTCCTCAATATAGACTCCACCTCCAACTCTAGAACTATTCTTGAAGCCATCGGTAAAGACATCCAGATCTTCTCCTATAGGAGAAGATACCATTAAGATTCCCGTTTTGTCCAAAATTGTGAATCCGAAGTTTCTCTGTAGGAATAGTCTTGGAGTGACATAGTCAATGAGATCGGGGATATCCCCCCAAGTACCAATTATCCCCGAATGTCCCCATGATCTATGGTTCCACTCCCGCGCCGCATGCAATCGCACTCATGCAAATAGTGCCAATTTCTCAGCTTGTAGATCAACTGGCAGCCAATTTAACATCGTAAAGAGTGCCTTAATGGGCGTTGATCTCATTGCTCCTGTAATCAAGGTGGCCATGCATCTGAAAATCCTCTCAAATCGGGATCGGTTCGTAGTCGTGTTCAGTGCTTTCCACCACACCACGACTCCATAAAACAAGATGGGCTGAATCACCATCTTGAATAGCCAGTGAACGTTGCGAGCATTTAAGCCCCATTTCGTCCCTATGGCCCTCCTGCAGGCGTATATCGCCGCATTTGCCTTCGAGGCCCTTGCCTCTACATTCTCCTTCCATGAGAGTTTCCTATCCAGAATCACTCCCAGGTATTTTGCACTGGCAGAAAGGCTCAATTCCGAGCCGTTTAGCCTTGGCAATCTGAAAGCAGGGACCTTGTATTTTCCCGTGAATAATACAAGTTCTATCTTTGTCGGATTGACGTTTAGTCCCACTGACTTACTCCAGTTAGTGATGATTCTAAGCGCCGTCTCCATTCTCAGGGATAATGTATCCAGACAGATTCCTGATATCGCCACCGCGACATCGTCTGCATATGCCACAGTTTTGAAACCCATGGAATCCATCTTCCTGAGAATTGCATTTATGGTTATGTTCCATAAAAGCGGTGATAGGACCCCTCCTTGAGGTGTGCCCCTTACAGCCGATCTGGTTATCCCAGCCGTACCCAGCGAGGATTCTATAATCCTCCCCGAAAGTAGTCTTCTTACGAATCCTATAATCACAGGATCAATGCCAACATCCATCATAACATCCACGATGGCTGCTGGTCTGACATTGTTGAAAGCACCTTCTATATCCAGAAAGGCCGTCAAAGTGAAGTTCTTGAACTCCAATGACCTCTCTATGTAGCCCACGAGAGTATGCAATGCCGTTTCAACCGACTTGCCCTTCGTGTAGGCATGGTGAGAGGTTGACAGCAGGCGATCGTCAATCGACATCCGGATTCTGATGTCGATGAGTCTCTCCAGCGTCTTTAGCAAGAAGGATGTTAGACAGATTGGCCTAAAGTCCTTCGCAGTTACGCAAGACGTTTTCCCACCCTTAGGGATGAAAATCACCTTGCTCTTTCTCCAGCCCACTGGGATATATGACCATGCAAGGCATGCATTATATATTCCTAGCAGCCAGGGAGAAATTACCATAAAGTTCCTCTGTAGGTCGGCAGGTATAACACCGTCCGGTCCAGGGGATTTATAAGGCTGAAAACTATCAATGGCCCATTTTAAGGAATCCATATCTATTCTCATAGAGGAGGATTTCCTATAGTACTGAGCGTCATCATTCATTGCACCTGAAAGCGTAGAACACCGCGTAAAGTGGGTGTCCATCAACACTTCCAACGCCTCATGACTACTAGTAGTCTACTCCCCATTAGTACTCCGAATATACCCAGGTACCGTTGGAGATTTGGAGAGAATCTTGCGTAGTCGACAAGTCTCTGAAGAGCTCTTAATGTTATCACAAAAGTCTCTCCAGGACTTACGCTTTGCATTCCTCACCTCATTTTTGAAACTGTTTACAGAAGCTTTATAGAGTGACCAGTTGCCTGTTCTCTTAGCCTCGTTGAACAGTTTCCTGCATCTCTTCCTAGATGCAGCTATGGTGGGGGACCACCACGGTGGTCTGTCCCTCTCCCTGTGTACGGAAGGTCTGCAAGACCTTGTAGTGGCCTCCTTGAAAGCCTCCGACAGCTGTGCTACAGCGCTATCTATGTCCTCAACGCCGCTAAAGGGTTGAGGCTCGGTGAGAAACTGGTTAAGGATGTTTCTCTGAGATTCCCAGTCAGTTTTCCTTCTATTAATGAAAAAAGATACCGGTGTTCTTATAGTACATATACCGAATTCGATATAGCGATGATCGGAGAATGAACAGTCGCCCGACACCTTCAAGTTCTCCACAAAATGCGCATAATCTGTGCTCACCAATGTAATATCCAGCACCTCCTGTCTGTTAGTGACCACGAAGGTGGGCTCCGAACCTCTATTTGCTACCACTAAATTCTGGTCTAAGATAAAGTCAAAAATGCACTCACATCTAGTGTTGACGTCTCCACTGCCCCACACTGTGTGATGCGCATTGGCATCGGCACCAATTATCAATGGGATGCCTTTGCTTCTCGCCAGCTGTACCATGCCTCTCGTCAAGTTGTTTGGCGGAAAGTCAGCATGGTCATGCGCCATATAGCACGACTGGATCCAGATGGTTGTTCCATCCTTTTCCCATGTCGCGCTCACTGTGTCTTCATCACTGCAATCAGAGAGAATGAAGATATTAAGATGCTTTTTAGCCAAGATACAGGCTCGAATCCTACCTGTACAATTTGCATATAACAATTTATAGCCCTTTGCGCTGAGTCCAAGAACCTTGCCATCATGATACCAGGGTTCCTGTATCAGCGCCACATCCTCGTCCAGCTCTGCAAGACGAAGGAGCAGTGCAGCGGATGCTGCCTTGCAGTGATGCAAGTAGTTGGTGATAACGTCGACATCCTCTGGGTCTGAATCAGATCCCAGAAGCTTGCCTTCGTCCTCCGCAACACTCAGGTCGCCCAGTAGTTCCTCAACCATGCTCGTGACAGATTGGGAATAATCTGGGCATCCTACCTGTACGGGTGCGTCAGCCACGAACCCGGCTTCGCCTTCCTTGGTCATAGCTCCTGGTTTTGCAGAATCCTTCTTGTCATCACCACGACAGATGCTCAGCTTGATACTTCCGAAGCCGAAAAATATCTTGCCTTGCATCTGTCGTAGTGGAGCCAAAGATTCCTTATTCAGGACCATGACCACTTTCCTCTTCTTGCCTTCGGGAGCGCCAACCTTGACTACCTTCCAATCATGGGTAGGCAGAGTAGGGTTGCCACCCCTGATGTAAGACAGAATGGTGTTGGGATCGTGTGGCTCAGACGGAATGGTCATGATTGATCTCGGCCTGCGAGGTATATCGCAGACCGGTATCACGTCCAACCGCGCACCCGGCCACACTTCCCCTATTGCCGTAACAGCCAACTTAAGTAAGTTGGCCGATCGCTCATTGGAGCAGGCTAGGAGCTTTATATGCCCTTGTAACCAGCCTGCATCCGCATTCTGCGGAGGGGAGCCTGGATTCTCCTCAAGAATCCTGAAGTACACCCCTAGCGGCTTCTCCTGTATTATCTCCCATTTTGCGTGGGAGATTGCTCCGTCGCTGTCACTGTAGTCGACAAAAGCCCTTACGAGTGAGTTCTTCGCAACTTCACTGAACGGCCTATTGACAACTACAGGTTGCGCTCTCTTTGGCTTTTTAGACGCCAGCTGAGTAGCCGCCTCCTCCTCCGATCGCTGTCGCTTTGTCGCTTCAGGAGCTGAGAGGGAAGCGTCCAGCTCAGCTAGACGCTTTTGTGCCCATATCAAGGAGGCCTTTTGCTCGCTAGTTAGCGATTCGATAGGTTTGCTGCCATGCTTATTTGTAATACGCATAGCAGCTCTCCTTTCTTCAAAAGCCCTCCTTTGCGGTTGTACCCCTGAGGCATTGGTGGATGTACACGACCCGGATGTTGTGGGTCGGTCCTCACCAACTACTCCAGAAGCAGTTTCCTTTCTGGCCGCCTTGGAAGTTCCCGCCACTGGCTTTGATACTTCCACTGCGTCAGATCCACCTATATTGACGGAGGTTGCCACGCCAATATTGATGGTATGCAACCCGCTTGTTACAGCGGGTGCTCTGCAATCGGCCAACTTGGTTTCCCTTGTCGGCTTTTTGCGTTGTTTTGTTTTGTTTTGTTTATTTTTGTTTGTTTGTTCCATGCAGATCCCACGAGTATGCCCGTAATGTTAAGGACCATCCATGCAGTGACGGCATACATGGACTAGGCAACTAAGGTTACAACCGGCCCGTGCCCTAGCACCGGAGGGGGCTGTTAGCGACTAGTTCTCTTTAACCACTTACTAGCCATTCATGTTCTGGGCACTGCTACCAACCACCTCAACATTACAAGTGGGGGATAAGGATGTGGGGGATGGGAAAGGAAGTAAGGTATGGGATAATAGGATTGGGGTTGTATATTTTGGTCCGCGAGTGTCTGCGTCAGATAGTCGGTCAGGAGGCACTGATGACGCATTGCGTAAGATTATGTCATGCGTGACTCCTATCCTTCCCATGAAGCAGACACCACCCCCAACCGATCTGTGTGACCCTATGCTATAGTAGTCAACAAACCGACCAGAGTATCCCCTATTCGCCACCTGGGGACACGCCCGATGGGAGATATACAACTCCACACAAATTAGTTTAAAAACCTTACATGTAGATTTTTATTTACAAAAGTACTTACATCAAAAGTAATTTTTCTAAAGTGGCTGTAAAAAATATCGTCAGGTATTTCATCAACTTTTTGTATAAAGTCTTTTGTTTTTGGTATTCTTTTTGATACCTGTGGTAGTATGTTTATGGAGCTTCTAATCCAACTTTTCAGTACAAAGTTGGGAGCATGCATAGATAAAAACAATCGATATATTTATGTGTTCCCATGCAAAAGTAACCTTGTATTGTACTCGTATTTTGTTTGGTTTGTTTAACTATTCACATACTGATGAATTGATTAACTTGTTACTAATGTAATAAACTTATAAATAGTTTGTTCTATAATCATTAATACTAAGCTTAGCTCTTACGCTTAGCTTAACACCTTTAATTTTTTTTACAGAATACATTTTTGCTCTCAAACAAATGAATTCCTTAATTACCTTTCCAGTACATTCTTCTTTCATCATTCCTAATACTTTCTTATTTACTAGTAGTAAATTATAAACATTATCTTTTAGATATGCAGATGTATCAAAACGATAAACAATATCTTTTCTAATATCATCATATACGTCATTTGTTTTAATGTCATAAATAAAGGAATCAGAATCCATATAATTCAGACTAATTTTTTCTTGATATTTGGGTTTCATATAATCATAATGAAAACTATACATTTTCCACTTTGATAATTCTAGAACAGAAAACCCAATGTAAATAGGTTTATTATATTCTGTTCGCAATCTACACATAACAACCACTTCAATATTAATTTTGACTGAACTATGAAAATTAGGTTTAGCAATGAGAGCTCTAGCTCCTAGTCGCTTACCTTCATTCTACCATTCGCTTACTAAATATTTTAATATCTTTTCTTTTACCAACGTTTTCCATAGTTTTTACCATATATACCAATGTTTAATAATTTAAAAAAGTTCTGTTCAAATACGTTTTTAGCTAATGTTCTACGATAATTATTTATATCAATATATTTTTGTAGCCAATTCGATTGATTAAATTGAATAACTCTATGAACTTTTTTTAAAATCAATCCATGTTTAATACATTGCTGACGATTGCAATAATGTATTATATAATTGGATTTACTGTTTAAATCTGTTATTAATTTTCGCTGTTTCATGCTTTAAATTTTCTTGTTTTCTGCACAAAATGGAAGGTCGTTATGATAGTCAAATAATGTCGATGGATATTCTAAATCAACTTCTAATATATAACCTAGTTGTGAATCATATTTTACGTTATTTACATCGAAATCTTCACAGTTTTCAATCCACTTAAAGTTTTTAAAGGGAAGATGTTGAGACATTGCAAAACCATATAAATTATTTACATCTAAATTTATTAAGTAATTAGATTCCTTGGTGCAATCATGGTCACTAACATATTTATTATTGGCTACAGAATATTGTTTACTACATTGAACAATACCTCCCCTGATACCTCGTGCAACAAAGTTGTACATGTTAATATCAGTTAATAATTCCAACTCTATTCCTGATATTTTTAACATGGCATCCCAAGATAGTCCTAGAGTTGTATAATATTGAGCTGGATCTAAATTGTAAATGCTTTTACAAACTTTACGGAAACTCTCAAACATATCACAAAGTAAAAAAAAAACACTACTTTCAAATACAATAAAAGATAGTCCATTAACGTTGAATATTGAAATGTATTCCATACTTATTTAGCATGTTAATAATCATTTTCACTACATAACTCATTAGCGAGCTTATTAAAGAAGGCTGAATGCGGTGGAGACGATTGATTGAATCTAAATATTCATATGGAAAGATACCTTTACGTTTCATTAAATTAAACTCTTCATCGCTTTGGTAAATTGATTTCACAGTTTTCAATTCAATAACAGATAAGTATCCTGATAGTTTTTCTAAACTCGATGGCATAAACCTAAATGAGTCTAGAAAACACAGTTCAATTGTATCTTTCTTATTTACAAAAATTATCTTAGATATTGATATATACAACTCCTTATTCAGAGGAATTATATTTATGTCTCCTTGGATAGATGAAAATTCGTTTTGGATCAAATCTCTTAAAATTACTGATATAAAGCGTGTGAACACGGCTGGTGAATTGCTAATACCAAATGGCACATATAAAAATTCAAATTGGCCATTATGAGTCACAAGAGCAGTATATTTCCTAGCCGACTCTTCGAGTGGAACATGCAAAAATTAATTTCGAAGATCTAAAGTCGTATACAGATTAGCCTTTTGCAGCTTGTAAAGTACCTCTTCCATAATGGGCATAGGGAAATTATCTCTAACTATTTTTTCATTCAACTTTCTATAGTCGCAGCATAAACGTTTGGAACCATCCTTTTTTGAAACTAGTACAATCGGCGATGCGTACTCGGACGTGCTATAGGTTGCACAATTTTTTCTTTTATCCACTCGGTGATTTGCTCTTCAACTATCAACTGGTCAGCAATAGGTAAACGCCGAGGTCTTTGGTACACAGGGATATTGTCTTTCAATATTATTTTCATTTAAACATGACTTATGCTGTTCCTCTGTGGTCGATACTCATTTATTGCTTTTACCACTTGATCCTTAATGGGATATTCCAAGTGGTCTAGCCTGATTTCTGTTATCGACTTAACCTCTTCTACATTAAAGCAAATGCTTCCGAATTCTTCCGTCGATAGATTTCATTCCACCGTCCTCTTAAAAACAACTTTTCCGTCAGCAATAGAAACCTGTGCCTTGCGTAACAAACTGTTTCCTAGCATAATGGAATGATTGACGTCTTTTTTTCCAACAACATAAAAAGTGACTTCAAATTCTAAATCATCTATTTTTACCATTTCGCTTTCGCCTATTCCATAGAGTTTAACCTTTTCCGGAACCCACTTAACTTCACCTAAGATGAACAGCGTATAAAAATGAATTATACAAATGTCACACCCTGTATCTAGGAACGAAGAAAACTGTTTACAGCGCATTATGATATGCTTGACTACTTTCTGTCTTGACGATTTTTCTTTCCGGTTGCTGATTCACACATTCAACAGCACGATGTCCAAACTTTTGTCACTTGAATTGTTTCTCGGAACAGTCTCTTGCGAGGTGTGATTTATCACCGAACTTGAAACAGCGTTTTTCTTTTAAGTCAATTTTTTTTTGTTTATTCAACTTCAGGGTTTTTTCCTGTACCACGACGTCTTTCCCTTTATATGACTTGGGATTATGCCTCGTCTTTTCGTACACCTTTATTTGCTTCTTGAGATCGGCTATGCTACTCGCTTGATATAGCACTGACTTGTTAAATCTTGAATCAGGTATACCCTCTATAAAATATTCGATGATGCTATCTTCATCCAAATCAATTTGTACGATTAATTCCATAATGCTGTACAGATACTCTATCAGGTGTTCGTTTTTATTTAAACGTCTATTACGAATTTTTCGAATAACTTCTGCTGCTGATACGCCAGAACAAAATTTTTTTTTGAGAGCATTTTTCAAAGAGCTCCAATCTCTTATACTTTTCTGGCTTCTGATAAACATACTAGCTGCACCCACCACTAACTATTTTACATAGACAAACATTTTTAACTGGGACCACTTTAATATTTCGCTCATCTCCTCGAACTCGGCCAGCCACTGAATGACGTCAAAGGTGCTGGTACCCCAAAACTGTGACAAACTGTCCACAACATCTTTAAGCGTATATCTACTCGCTTGTGACGCAAGATCTCCTGCAGCCGACTCGCCACCATCAGAATGTCCGATGGCACCTTCCTCCTCGTCGTTTTCGTCAATGTTATCTAGTCCAAAATGTTAAAAAAGTCTGGTCTGTAAGTCAGCTTTTAGTCAATGCGAACTAAGCCCAACTCTAATATTTCTTACCTTAATGCTCCAACGCCCATACTCGAAATATCATCACGATTCATCTTCCAAATTAACTCAATCAGCAATGCAACACTGGAATTAAATTCTGAAAACCCTAAATACGGTCAACAAAAACGTGTGAATGGGAAAATATGAAATTTTTTAAAATTATGTAATATAATTATATATAATGTTATAAAATATGATAGGTAATAAAATATAATTATAACTGATACAATTTCAATAATTCTTAAGTTCAATGAATTTTAATTTCGTTTGAGTATATAAATCAGATACAAGAAAATTAATTTATTATAAATTAATCGATTTTCTTTAGCTTTATAAATTTAATTAAATGGTAATTCTCGTTTTATATCACCGTATATTTTTTCCAATTCAATTCTTGCATATGACTTTATCTCAAAAATTTAATTTTCTTAATTTTTCATTAATCATAAATTTCGACTTTTTCTAATTTTTTCTTTTTCAACTTTAAATTCAGTAAATTTTTCTCTTTTCTTTTTTATAAAATTTTAATTTCTTCAACTTTCGAAATGACCTTTTACTTATAAGAACAACTTTAACTTCGTGTTAATTTTAATTAACATAAATTTTCTCTTTTAATTTACTGAATTTCTTTAAATTCCTTTTTTAATTTTTTTTCTTTAAAAAGAAAAGGAACTTCAATCGACTTATTTTTATTCTTTTCAACTTTAAAATTTGTCTTTTCTCTAAACAATTTTAATCAACATTGATTTTCAACTTTAATAATTATCTTCTTTAATACAACTTTAATTTTCAACTCAAAAAAATTCTTCTTTGAAACAACTTTAATGTTCAACTTTAAATTTCAACTTCCTGTTTCTTTAAAACAATTTTGATCAACTTTAATTTTCAACTTTTATAGTTTTTTTTCTAAAACAACTTTATTTTCAGCATTAATTTCTTCTGCAAATTTTTACTCTTAATGGAATAAAATTCACTTATCTTAACTATGCACCAATATATTTGATCACTGTTGAGCCTCAGTCATCTGCACCTGCTTCTCTGCTTTTTTTCAACTACCAAATTAAAACAGCCAACATCAACAAAAGCTTATATTCAGCAACACTCAGAGAATTCCATTAACAGCGATCTCCTTCTTTTTCTCTTTTTGTTCACACATGCCTTCAATACTCTTAGGCACACAGCATTGTTTTTCCACTGTTAAGTAAACGTCTCTCTTTTGTGTTTTATTTTACTTTATATACGTAAGTACATATAAACTTATTTTTTTTCTTTGTTTCTTTTTAAAGGTTTAAGGTTTTTTATTTATTTCCATCAACAACGAAAACTAACGGTTCAAGATTTTGGAATTTTCGAACAACTTGCTCGTAGGTACAGTTTTCTCTTATTAAAAAAAACTTCCAAAATTTGGCAAAATGTCAATACAGAACAGTCTTTTATTGTATTTTTCACTTTCACTTTTTTTTATATTGTTTATTTTGTTCTTCAATTTATTACCTTGATTTATTTATTTAAAACAACTCTTCGCTAGGTGGGATCATTCCGGCCGATGAACCATTGTTCTTCAATTTATCACCTTGATTTATTTTTTTATCATAGACTCATGATACGCAAGTTTACCTTGCTTACTCTTTGAAGTCTATTTTGAATATCAGTATTACCAGGTTTCCTCATTCTTTGTTACAGCATAGTTTTTTTCAATAGGATTAATTTCCGCAAGTTCTCGTTCATCCACAGTGCTATTTCATTTCTAAGAAATTTTCTTCCACTTTTCTCCACAGTTGAATTTAAGTAAGTATTTGATAAGACAGATATCAAGTTTTCAGTATCAACTGAAGGATTCCCAGTTTGTTGAATTGTAACATTATTATTAAAGTATTCTTTAAGGTACTGACTGACTATCCTACTTAGTAGTACGATCTGTCTAAAATCGCATGTATGCTAAAAAAGTATGATAGTGTGTATTGAAAAATCATGTGTATGACAGAATTTTTGACAGGTCTGTGCGATTTGTTAATGTTATGAAAATTTTCATAAAATAAATTTTATCTGTGCGATCAGAGTTGCATTTTCTATGTTCAAGGCAGAAAAATAGCAACAATGCTTGTGTTTTGTTTATACAAACTTTTAGGTTATTTTTCATTGTACATATTTGTAAAAAAAATATTTTGCGGCAAAGAAGAAAATGAATACTTTTAAAGGTATTAAGGTGAGTATACTTAGGTTTTCTTATTATTCCAGTCATAAAAACCATACAAATGTACCTATATTTTAAGATTGAATGGTCAAAAAATGCAGTTTTAACTGTAATTGATGCATGGGAACAAAATGAATGTCTGTACAATCCAAAAAGTGAGTTTTATCATAACAAACACGCAAGAAATGATGCATTACAGAAAGTGACAAGGGAACTAGAAGAAAAGATTCCAGAAATTACTTCGAATGAGATCAAGGTAAGTTTGAATTCCAAAAAATTATTAGAAAACTTACATATTTTAATTATTTGTCTTTCGCAGACTAAAATAAACTATTTGCGGACTCAATATTGTCGGGAGTTGACCAAAGTAAAAGACAGTTACAAGAGTGGTTATGGTTACGAAGAAATTTATACGCCAACTGCTTATTGGTTTGATAAGCTAAGCTTTTTAAAAGGATACGTAAATGTAAAAAAAGGAGTTTCTTCTGTTGATGTGGTAAGCATAAAATTGTTTATTAATAAATGCACTTATATACAGACGAGATAAATATTATTCCAGGTTATAGACGTCGATGTTCTGAATGATTTTGAAGAGTCTCAGCCATTTTCGACTCCACCTTCAGCAAAAAAGAAGAAAACAAAAAATGTGACTGCCGATATTGCACCAGAAGATGAAATTCTTTTGCAAGCAAAAGAGCTTTTAGAAAAGGTAGTGCAACCCTGCTCAACAACCAATAGGTATAATGAAGCCCTGCTTCTATTTCTCCAAGAAAATCTTTGCGATATAAAAGACACAAAAGTTTAAAAGATGAATTGAGCGAAGAAATAATTTCAATTGTTATGCAATTTAAAAGAAAACAGCGTCTGCTGATTAATCCTGAATAATATATATATATTTATTTAATTTATTAACATACCTATTGAGATTTAGGGGCAAAGAAAAGTTAGTACAAAACATGAATTATTAATTGCAATGAAAAAACATTTTGAACTCAGGTTGCTAACGTAATTTTTCCAGTTAAATCTCCATACGGGTATGTATCTTTATGGGCTTACAACAATTGCATTCGTTTTTGTTTGTCATTTATTTTATATATGTAGACTGAATTGAAGAAACTATGTACCTTTTTTATTATATAAACTACTTAATAAGTTTTTTTAAACTAATTGTACTGTACAAGAAATTGAAGATTATTATTTTTAAGTTTTTATATACACTTAATCCTCCATTTCCTCCGTTTCAGAGAGAACCGTGTAAAGGAATATCGTGTAGCTACAGATATCTATATTCATTTGATTGAAAAGTACATTATAACAGTAGAACTGTGTTTTTATGTTACCTAATTAATTTAAATAAAACCAAAAATGTATTTATAAAGTTTATTGTTTTTCACTGTTTTCGTAAATTTTTTAAAAAAGTTGTTACGTTATTTTGCATTTTAGGTGACGATATATTTGTTTATTCACAAGCTTAGTCGTTTGGCTTATCGTTTAAAAAATGTCAATTCAATAACTCAATAATTTGCAATAATATGAGCTTGTGAATTAAACAATTGTTTTTGCTGTGTATACATACATATATATCACCCCATATTTTCAAAAGTTAAATTTTTGTATTGCTTCCTTTTGCCAAGGCAATATATCTGTGTTGTTAAAATACTGTGAGAATTTCTCTCTTACATCCTTAGCTTCCATTGTACATTTATTGCCTGAGCTCTTTTGCAGTGAAGTTATTTTAGGTGCTTCGTCTATATAAGGAGTAATATCTTCTCTCTCACTCATTAAAAAATTGTGTAGTGCACAAGAAGCTAGCGTAACAATTTCTGCTTTGTCTGGAGAGAGGTTGAAAAGCTTCATCAGAAACAAATATGTAGGGAACCTGTAGAGAAAAGAAAATTATTTTTGGATAAGTTTCTAAACCTGATGATGTATAATTTTTTTATTAAATAAAATAAATAATTTACCTTTGAAACCTGATGATGTATTATTTTTTTATTAAATAAAATAAATAATTTACCTTTGAATCAGTTCCAGGAAGATTATTATCTTCAGGAAAATTAAATAAGTTATTTTTAATACCCTCCCCAATTGACGAAATATTAAAAGCTGCTGCGTCGTTAGCTCTGCCGTTTGTGCCAACATCCACGATAACAAACTTGTACCTTGCATTCACCACTGCCAATAATATTATGCTGTTGAAGCCTTTATAATTGTAGTAGTAGGATCCGTCTGCCGCCCGAGCTCTAATGGCAACATGTTTACCATCTAGTATAAAAATTGTGTTATAAATCTATGTTGTATGTATGTGTACATAGACAGTTTAATTACCTATAGCTCCGAGACACATTGGAAAATTCCAGTGTTTCAAAATCATTGGAAATATACTCCCATTCATTGGCAGATTGACATCCCTAGAACAAAAAAGGAAACAAAATTGTAATGAGGAGTTTGTTGTACAAGTTTCTTAAGCAGAAACAAGCAAGTCATTTGAAATTATCAAGGATTTAGCTAACAGATTTAAAATCACAAAATTTCATACATGTTTGTGATCGGATTACCTTTCATGTGACTTAAAATCACTTAAATAAAAAAAAATTATGTAATAATTTCTATTTGGAATTTAAAAGTTTAACAAAATATTAATCTTTATTTGTGCTTAATTCCAGAAATTGTGTTGGTTTTAAAATTTATTCTTTTACTCATGATATTCTCATGAGTTATTCATTCAGTACAATAAGTACTGAAGGGGAGAGCATACCTATATGGACCATTTCATCAGACGCTACTCCGAATCCTCAGTAGGTTACTCCCAACGTTTCTTGCAAACATTAGATCCTTTATATTGTAAAAGCAATTGACTAAATAAGAATTATTAATCAATAGTCACAAAAAGATTCAAATATTCAAACAAAAAACTCAGTAAACATTGAACTGAATAAATAAATAAATTTCCCAACCAACATTTTTAATATTGAAAACTATATATTCTATTTTTATTCTTATCTTCTCTTTTACATTTGAATGCCCGGTGGGTATTACTGAATGTAATTAAAGAGTATATGAAAAACAAAAACAAAAAATTATAAAAAATAATAAGATAATAATAATAATAACCTACTGAGGATTCGGAGTAGCGTCTAATGAAATGGTCCATATAGGTATGCTCACCCCTTCAGTACTTATTGTACTGAATGAATAACTCATGAGAATATCATGAGTAAAAGAATAAATTTTAAAACCAACACAATTTCTGGAATTAAGCACAAATAAAGATTAATATTTTGTTAAAAAAAAATTATTTATCATGTCTAAGCCCACCTTCATATAAGATGCTGACAGCATGTTGTAAATATTACTTAAAGTTTCTGGAATAATTGAAGTGATGGCTTGGCGAGATATTCTAAATCCATAAGACAGATCCTTAAATGAGTTACCAGTTGCTAAGTATCGTAAAGTTACAAGCAGCCTGTTGAAAAAATTTATAAAAACTTCTGTTATCTATATTCTTCTAGTAATACTCACCATGTTGTTGGGGAAATGGCTTCTCTTAGGATTGTGTCCTGCTTCTTAATATGTGGTCCCACAACATCGAGGAGTTTCGAAAAGCATTCCTTAGTGAGCCTAGTAAAATTTTTGAAGCTTTCTGGATCTTCCAACCGTAGTTCATTATCAACAAAGCCCGTAAAGTCCTTACCACTATAGCGTCTGAGCAACCATTCCCGGCACCAAAACGTTTTATTTTGTTTATGTTTACTTTTTAATTTTACTTTCTTATATTTATTAATTTTGCACAATACAATATAAATTGACACCATTTTCATTTTATCTTTATTTGTAAAATATATTTTTAATATCTCTGCGATTGAAACCGCAAACCAAAACAACTATTAATTAATTGTGACAAATAGCAGAAAACATATGTTTTTGCATCTTTTTTGTATAATAGTGTGGCATAAAGTTCGCCATTTTAAAGCGATTTCTTCAAGTAAGACAGAATTCTGTCCTACTTTATTTTGACATAATCGTACGATCGTGTAGGATAGTGAGTCAGTACCTTTATGCTTTCTAATATTGCAATATTTCTGAGTGAACTCTTGGGAGCCTGAATAGTAAAAGTCTTTTCTAATCTTACAAGAAATTAAGTTATGGTCAGATAAGTTAATCTCAACAGAGTGTTAAGAAGATTAGTGGACACATTGTCGATCGATGTTCCCCATATAGGGCGAGTTACCAATGTATGACTATTCGTAAAATCATAACTTTGCAATAAATCTGATAGCCATATTGATGCACTTTCAAAAAATCAATATTTGAATTACCTACTATAATACAAGAACCTCTACCATATGTTTCAATTAAATTTTCCTAACGATAAAGTGCTTAAATTACAAAAATTATCATTTTTATTTAACTCTACACTGTACTGAATGTTTCCACGTATAAACAAGGAGGTTCCACCATAACCATCCGCTCTACAATTATGAACACAATTTTAACCAGGAATTTGATAAATTTAAGCTAATTCCGAATGAAACCATGTCTCCTGTATTCCTATAGCTGTGTTCACATTATGTGTACAAGTCATATGGTATGTCAAAATTTAACATACTCGTACATAAAAGTATACACATAGTGTGATCCCCTTGAAATATAACATATGTGTTTTTCTTATGTGTGATAGCAATGTTATTTTTTTTTTTATTTAGAGCTCGTTCTATTTGATGTGGAAAAGCGTATGTATTGAATAATGTCAATTTTTCATTTCAAATTTCCGCTCCAACAAAACTTAAGGGAACACAGCATACAAAAAAGATTATTTTAACCACAGTTTCCTTCTTTAAGCATGTAGTATATAAATTTTGTTGATATTATTGTTTGTTTCATTTATATTTAAAATTTTTTTATATGTATCGTTAAAAATAAATTAACAGCAAACATTTAACATAATTCTGTAGAACGTTTATTACGCAAGAAAATATCAAAATGCACTACTGGAAACAATTTTTAAAGCAGCTGTTTTAATGTTTGTTTGTTTTATGACGTACATATCAAAATCCATAATTAAAAACTTTTGGCATTCCATACGAGTATGACTTGTACACATAATGTGAACACAGCTTATGATATTAGACATTTTTGGAAGTTTGGCAATCAGTGTTTTAAAATTATTAAATTTATCTTTTGATGAAATACTTCTGATATTGAAAGAATATATATATATAAAAATTAAAATTTTAAAGTATTTAAATAATTCACATAATCATTAAAATAAGAAAAAATTTTAAATCGATTATTATTTATCATTAGATAAGGATATAAAAGAAAAATAAAACTCAAGATCAATAAACTTATTATTATTATACCTATTGTAAAAGAATTGTTTATAAAGTTAAGCTTCTAAACAGGAGATCAAAATTACTAAACATCATCATCATCGATAAATTAACCGATCTTCTCTTTGAACTAGATGTAGCAGCTTCCATCATTATTTCATCCACTTCATCCTCACTTTTTAATAATCTTGCTTTTGATGTATCATGTTTTTTCACAAAAACTCTACTGTATAAACTTGACTGCAGCCAAATGATTTCAAACCTATAGCAAATTAGAACAGATTAAATGTTTCTTTCGATAAGAAGTTGTTATTAAAGACTTTGTTTGTATTTTCAATTTCTTTACGTTTAGATTTTGACTTCATACGTTCATCCTTCGACTTTTTATTTACAAATTTTACCACCATTGCCTTTTTTCTTTGTTTTTTTTTCAGCTTTATCTTTAAAAAAATACGCATCTTCAATATTATTTGCTTTCATTTCTATGCCAACTGTTTTAGAGAGTTCTAATACAGTTTGAATAGCACTGGAGTTTTCGTTTACTTCAACCAAAGACTTTAAAGGCTTGTTTAGCTCAACGTTGTTGAAAACTTCTGTCGACGCCCCTTGACGTTAAAACGTTTGCGTAGTTATAGAACATTTAAAAACGTGTCATATGCTTTTCACATAAGAAAAAAAATTTTTTTTTACAAAAAACTGTACCCCCCTTTTTGTTGTAGTGTTTAATTATTAAATATTGTTGTTTTTAGTTGATTTTTGTTATTTTTAAAAAAGTTTTAATCACTTTAATTATTTAAACTTTCTTTTATACGCGCTTCACTTCTTTTTTTTTTAAATAAAGAACTACTCTGTCTCAGCTGTGCATAAACGTCCCGTAAAAACGTTGCTAAATTCTATTTTATACAAATCTTGCCGTACCGTCAACGTGACATTTGTTTTCGATAAGCACTTTCATTGCTTTTCATATAACAAAACGGATCAGCTGGTACCGAAATATTACGGGACGTTCGGTTAATTCTAGCTTTAAACTATTTACAAGATGGTATTAGAGGAGGTTTAGTCCAGTGCTCAAAAAGATACTCTAAAGCTAATAACAAATATCACTATGGAACATTTTTGGGATTATTGTCTGGGGGGTGAGAAATTACAAGTCAGGGTGATGGTACTAGGTCAGTATAGTAAAACCCTCAAAGGGTTTGGCGTTCGTATGTGTCAGTTTTTTTTATGACCTTTTAAATATTTTCCTTATCTTGATCCTTGATCTTGATTAAGTAAACATTTTTATAATTTTTATTTTTATTTTATTTATTTATTTTTATTTATTTTAATAAATATTGCCTAGACTTTTTCGATGGTGGTTGTTCGGGACTAGTGGCATCGCATTCATCGCTATCATCAGTTTCTGAACCACACATAATGTCAATGTGTGACTCCACTGTTGGCCCTTCTGCATCTCCTGAAAATTCTTTATCATCAAGATCATCCTTGTCTTGCCACACAAGCTTACTCCACCAGCAAATTTCCGCAATTATTGCACTCGGCGACTTTTTGCCTCTATATCTGTAAGTTTTTGTTTTATTAAAATGAGTTTGAAAAAATAAAAAATCAGTATTACCTCATTTCAAATGGCATAGCAACTTGATGATAGCGTTCACCTTGTTCATCTGATTCGGTAGCCAATTGTTTGCTGAAGTAGTCCAGATGATGATGTAAATAATGGATTTTCAAGGACATGTGAACACCAATTTCCGAGAATGCTCTTAACATCCTTGCGACAGAAACATCGTAGTTGTTAGAACGATGCTTTCCCAACAAGCCTTCTATTACTTCTTTGATTGCCTGCCATGCATTCAATTCAGCGTCAATCAAAATATTGTTGAATGCGTCACTTTTAATCAGCTTTCGTATATCTGGACCATTTACTACGCCTGATTGGAAAAAATTAATTTGTTAAGATGGAAAATCATGGGAAATGAATGTGATATTATAACTTACCTTCTTTAATTTTACTTTCGCTGAGTCTCGGGTAAATTAGTTTCAAACACAAGAAAACTTCATCTCTTTTGACGACAGTTTTGATAAAATTCTTAACAATTCCAAGTTTAATATGCAGTGGAGGCAGCAATATCTTCTCCTTCGGCAATAGAGGCTCACGAATAATATTGGCCGTTTGTAACCTGCTGTGCTCTCTGAGTTTCCATCCGTGGCATGCATATTGGTCACCGGAAAATCGTGTGTCCCAATCGCACAAAAAGCACATATATTTTATATAGCCGCTTTGAAGACCGCAAAGCATTGCTACAACTTTTAAATCGCAGCATATGCGCCACATATGTTTGGCGTAGTTAACCATTTTTAAAATATTTTCCAGTGCATCATATGTTTCTTTCGTTTCTGTACTATAGGCGATTGGAACTGAAGGTTTTTTATTGGTCTTATGCAGTAAAACCGCCTTCAAGCTGAGTTTTGAACTGTCAATAAATAATCTCCAGTCATCTGCTTCATATTTTCCTACATCCGGGCAATATGCAGAAGTTTTTTCATCATTCACAAGGAATAAACTTTGGAGTGTTACCTGACGACTTCGATAAGCTGTGACTTTCACACCGGGTGCCAACAAATTGTTTGATTTCAAAATGGAAGCCAGCTCTTCCGATTTATGTTGTGTTAATTCCAACTTGGCAACAATTGAATCAAGCTTATTTTGATTTATTAAAATTGGCTCATTGGATACTGATGGCTCATATGGGGGATCATCACGTGCATGATATGTCGGAGCAGTCGTAGAAGAGAAAATATCTGGGCTAGAAGCTTTTCAATGGATTGTGACCTTCGCCAGGATTAGTCCAAGTCATTGGGATACCGAATGGCATACTTTCACGTCTTCTATTTTTCCAATCCATTAGACGGTTGTAGCAGCTTTTACACACTATATTTGGTACCCAATTTTCGTTCACTATAACATTTTGGTCGAAGTACATCTCGTATGTTTTAACAAAATCAGTACTGAAATTTCCCCTTTTTTTATGTGTTGAGATATATTGACCACAGCAGTAGCAAAAGCTATTTATATCTGGCTTGCACAGTTCCATATTCTGTTCAGTTTTGTTCACTTTTAAAAAACTGGAGGAAAATCACTTTTACTGTTCGCGTTCGTCGCCACTTGTTGAATGACAAAAATCACAGAACCAGTGTGAGAAAGAGAAGAAGTATAATGACAATGCATGTTTTATGTGAATATTACAGAACCAGTGTTGCCACATCAATATTTCTCTTTTAGTAAAGTAGAAAAATATGAGAGAGTTCGGCTTGTGAGTGTCAATGTTTTCTCCAAATAATGTTGTGCATATCTGGAGCAAATTTTTGAAATTCATACATTTACCTAATTGTGAATAAATGAGAAACGCGTGCATCGATTTTCATGATCTATGCCTTTTTTTGCTCATGAGTTACTTTACGCGAAAGTAATTAGTTTTAGCACTTTTTTCCATTTTGGATTTTTTATGAATTTAAAAAAAAAAAAAATATTTAAATTTTTAGGCAAAAAATACTTTTTTCCCTTCATACATTCATTTTTAACTTCGCGAGTGTTGCACATATACGAAAACGGTATAGAAACAGATTAGAGAAATTGTAATTCTAAATTTTTTTGAGTTTGTTTTAGCAAAATCGGACAAGTGGTTCTCGAGTTATGTTAAACTACGTTTTTGCCAAAATGTTACTACTAAGCGAAAAAACATCAAGATAAGGAAAAAATTTAAAAGGTCATAAAAAAAACTGACGCATACGAACGCCAAACCCTTTGAGGGTTTTACTATACTGACCTAGTAACATCACTCTGACTTGGAATTTCTCACCACCCAGATTGGCTGTTGTACTGTGTATTTGAAAGAATACGATTCAAGTAAACCTTCGGAGTACTTAATATATTTAGATGCAAATAATTTATATGGATGGGCAATGTCTGAATATCTTCCATATGGAGAATTCGAGTGGCTTTCTGATGAATATATATCATTTTTAGATATAAATAGAATATCGGACACATCAAATATTGGTTAGTTTTTAGAGGTAGATTTAGAATATTCTAAAAATATTCATGACTTACATAATGATCTTCCATTTTGTTCTGAAAATAAAAGTGTTGGTGACTCAAAATCTAGGAAGCTAATAGCAGATCTTACATTTAAAACAAAATATAAAATTCATTATAGAGTACTTAAGCAATGTCAAAAAAACGGATTGATTTAAAAAAAAATTCAGAGAGTACTAAAATTCAAACAATCCGCTTGGCTTAAAAGTTATATTGATATAAACACTCGCTGCAGAACAATGGCAAAAAATTCATTTGAAAAAGATTTTTATAAACTAATGAAATCTTGAGAAATCTACTATAATTCTATCCGATTTTATGACGAATTTAATTATATTATTCTATGTACTATATATGGAAAAATATCTATTTTGAAATTTTGGGGGGCTCCAAATCCGACTTAGAGCTATGGTCTCTTGAGCAAAATTTTTCAGAATCACCTATAGATTACGTTTTTGCTATACGCTTCATCAAAAAAAAATTAACCCGCCCTAATATATACATTAAAGTAAGTGAAACGTATTGTACTAGTTTATTGAAATAAAAATAAAAAATAAAATTTTTAATTATTTGTATTTATTATATAAAAATTTTAAACATAAATGACCACAATTAAATGTATTAAATTTTTGTTTCTGTTTATAATTATATACAATAGGTGCTTTTAACTATTTAATTACTTCAATTGGTGGTTGTAAATTTCCAAAACTATCAAAATATTCTTTATAATTATGATTTTTATAATAGGCTACCCAATGTCAATTTGAGCTATCTAAGATAATAAGGCCACATTCGTGCATTAAAGGTTTCTCAGCCAAACTGTCACGCATAAAAATACCTCTAAAATGTTTTAAATTACAACAATATTTCATTAAATCTAGATCAGTCAATGGACGGTTGGGTAGATTTTTTACAAGTTTTTTGGATTTGAATTATAACAGAGGCCATATCCTGTTTTATATGGTTTAAGATATAATCATTTTCCCATAGCAATTGATTCCATACGTCTGTTATGACGAGTTGCCTCTGCTAGTTGCTCTTTTCCATTATTAATATCATTTACTGCTTTAGCAATAGCTGTTTCTCCAGACGCCAAACTTCCTAGTGCTGAAAGATCGGTTAAAATTGGTATCAATGGGATAAATCCACCAATTTTGGGCATTGGGATTACTCTTGGTATGGCTATATTATATCTTCTCTTGCTTTTGAAGAACGAATTTATAGACTTTTGTGCAATTTTAATAGCGTCATTCAAGTTACTAATGTTTTCTTTTTTTTAATTTTTAAAGTGTTTTTAACAGTTTTCGAAAATAGATTTTTATTAAAATTTTTTTATTTTTTAGTTTCTTCTTCATTTTCTTTGATTTATGAATTTTTTTATTATTGATGCCCAATCTTAATTTACCTTTACTCTTCATGATATTTGTTACAAACCAAGCATGTATACGTTCTTTTAAATTACTATCTTTAGATTTTACTCTTTGCCAAGCTTTTTCAGCTAATATTTTATCTGCTTGATGTCTCTTATTAATGTCATTTGATTTTGAATATGCTATATCGTGCTCTCTACAAGCTGCGTCTAAAAAGTTAATTCCTCTATCACCTCTTGCTAATCGTTTTTCTAGTTTTGTTCCTGGTCCGCAAAACTGATATCCAGGTAAGTGTAGCTCAATAGGCAATTTATTAATTAAGTTGTATACAAATCCGCTTCCAAATTTGCACTGATTATTTTGCATTTTTTCTATAATAATTTACAATAATTTTTCTCCTCTTTAGTGCAAACCTATCAAACTTTCAAAACTAAAATGATATAAAATTGTGTATATAAGATTGAATTTATATAATTAAAGAATAGTATTCAGTATGCGTTTAATAAAACAAGAAAAATAAATTGGTGTAAGGAATGTTGAATTAGATAATAAGCAAGAAATAGTGCACAGTACTTTATTACCCAATTCAATAAGGGCACTAATTGTAGGACCATCAAACTGTGGAAAAACTAATCTTCTGATTAGTTTAATAGAAAGTCCTAATGGTCTTAGATTTAAAAACATATACGTCTATTCAAAATCTTTATATCAACCTAAATACTGCTATCTTAAATCATTGATTAATCCAATAAAAGGATTGAATATCTTTACATTCACGGAAAATGAAAAAGTTTTACCACCATGTGAAGCAAATTTGCATTCTATAATAATATTCGACGATGTAATATGTGGAAAACAGAATAAAATTATAGATTACTTTTGTATGGGTAGACATAAAAATATTGATTGTTTTTATTTATGCCAAACTCACACAAAAATTCCAAAACATCTTGTACGAGATAATGCTAATATGATAATTATATTTAAACAAGATGAAATGAATTTGAAACACATATTTAATGATCATATTATTAGTGATATGTCATTTAAAGAATTTACAGATATATGTAGTGAGTGTTGGAAAGATAAATATGGGTTTGTTGTTGTAAGCAAAGATGATTTAATAAATAAAGGACGCTATAGAAAAAGTTTCGATAATTTCACTCAACTGTAAATTTATTTATGAATAGATATAAAGGTATTCATAATCATACGCAAAGCAGATTGTAACCAGATACAGAACAGGTCATAAGCAGATACAAAGTAGATCGTAAGCAGATTATAATCAGTTGATATAAAAATTTATATCAAATAACATAGATAATAATAAGTTGTTAAAAAATATTATTAAAACAAGGGAGATATTAAAAGAAAAACTAAAAAATATTAAATTAAACAATATAGATAGGATTAATCATTTGGAGGACACATTTCAACCTATAACAAAACCTTTGAATCGAATAATTGATAAGCTTGAAGATAAGAAAAAAAATGAATCTTCAACAGTTTCGTTCAAACTGCCAAAAAATTATTATGAACACGAGCAAATCAACTCAAATGATGATGGTTACAATGATGAATCTGACGGAAAACCATAATGATGTTGAAATAATTTCTAATTCTAGTGATGGTGATGATCATTCTACTATTAACTCAAATAAATCTTCATTATTCAAAAATTTACAATTGCTGTTGAATAATAAAAAAGCTGATACAGTTTATGGCTTCAACATAGATGAAGAGGGGAATTGGCGATATGAAAATAATAAAATAAAATTTAATATGGATAACACAATCCAGCTATCAAATTACAATTGGAAAATGAGTCCAGGCTGATTTGAATTAATGTTTCATTCAAAACCTATGCATTACAGTAAAAATAATTTGAAAAAATATAAAGAAATTTTAATAAACAGAAATGCACTTAAGCGATATTATCAATCAAAAGCACAATTTAAAGGAACAAAAGCATTTAAATATCAACACATAATAAGAAAACTCTTAACTACAAAAGTCAACCCTCCCACAAAAGGTGGTGGATTATCCTTAAAAACTGTAGAAAATCGTAAACCTAGCTATATATATTGCGATGATCCTAATGAGTTAGTTGACAGACTACGTTTACTCCTTTCATCGGAAAGTGTTGGCCTTAATAATCATAAAAACGAAATAATAGCTATTGTTGAAGAACTGAAATAAGCTAATATTATTTATTAAAAAAATGAGTGTTATAAATAAATTTTTAGAAAGTTGGAATAAAAATAAAATTAATAATTCAAAATTAAGTAAAGATCTTTCTAAGTTGTTAGACATTAGCATAAACAACAATTGTTTAGATCTAAATGGTAAGAGGATTAGTAATTTATTGGCACCATCAGATTCAAAAGATGCCGTCACTAAAGCTTATATGATGAAAAAATTTTATTTAATATTAGATAAAATAACTGAGTTGGAGAATGAATATGATTCTAAATTGACTGCTATTAAAAGTGATTTAGAAAGATTACAGGAAGCTGTTAAAATCAACATTCTTAACGATTTGGAAACTATAGAAAAAGTTGTTAAGGATCAAATGTATAAAGTAAATAAAGAACTTATAAGCAATTTCGAAACAAGGTTCAGTAAAATTGAAGATCATATTTTCAAGCAGATTATACAAAATTGTACAGGGGATGATGTGAAAAAACGAAAAATTCCACCTCCACCCAGAATTAAAGTAGCATAATAAAATGAATGTAATATATATATATATATATATATATATATAGGCTTATACTCACATGCAAACAGTATGAAAGTATGAATCTCCACACAGATAAGAGAGAAATAGTTAACGAACTACATAAACAAGCGTATAAAAATTTTAAAAGAAGGCGAGCTATTGTGAAAGGAATTGACGAATTATGGCAAGCAGATTTAGTTGAAATGGGACATTACACGTCAAAAAATAATGGTTTTTGCTATCTTTTAACAGTAATAGACACATTTTCCAAAAAAGCTTGGGCTGTAGCAGTAAAGAAAAAGACCAGTGAAAATGTGTTGCTTGCCTTAAAAACTATCTTTTTTCGAAATCACCGTAAACCTAAAAATTTGCAAACAGATGATGAAAAAGAATTTTTTAATATTATATTTCAACAACTAATGCAATAAAATAATATTAATCACTATTCAACATATAGTGTTCTAAAAGCGTCTATTATAGAACGTTTTAATAGAACATTAAAGGGTTTAATGTGGAAAGAACTTAGTTATCAAGCAACATATAAATGGATTAATAAATATAAAGAACTTGTTGATAAATATAATTACACATTTCATAGAACAATAAAGATGGCATCTAATGAAGTAACAAAAGCAAATGAAAAATCTATCCTAGACACAGTTTACAGTAATTTAAAAATATTAAAAAAACACAATTCTTGGATAAATATTAATGATACTTACATATAAATATTACAAAATTATTTCAAAATAGATTATTCATTCATCAAATGTCAAGATGTCAATAACATTAACATTAAATGGAGATTCTTCATTCCTTGTTGAAAACTATTTTCCACCAATAGAACTTGATCAAAATTATGTTTGCGGATTAAAAAGCTTCGATACTTATCACTCTATTCCTAATGTTGATGTGGAAAACAACTTCTTTCATATTGGGAAGCATGTAACAGAAGTTCCTGTAGGATCGTATGAATTAACTGATATATCTGATTTCATTACTACTAAATATCATCAACTAAATGAAAAGGGAGTTCTAAAAATTCAGGCTAACTACAATACATTGCAAACACACATAAGCAGCAAAATTAACCCTATATTTTTTAATAAAGAGCGCTCTATAGGATCGTTTTTAGGCTTTAGTGCCAAAAACTTGGAATATGATTTGGATCATTATTCAGATAAAACAATAGATATAACAAAAATAAATACAGTAATTGTTGAGTGCAATATTGTAAGCGGTTCGTATATAAATAACACATCTGCACATACTCTCCATCAGTTTTCTCTTGTTGTTATTCCAGGTTATAAAATAACGGAAACACCTGTAAACGTAATATATTTGAATATGAACACAAGAACCATAAGTACTGTTGTTTTGAAAATAGTTGATCAAGACGGAAATTTAATAAACTTTCGAGGTGAAAAAATATCAGTACGATTACATTTAAAACCAATTAAAGAATGATTATATTTAATAAGAGTGACTCACATAAGATTTCAATATTCATTCTGCCACCATCAGTTGAAGAAGAAACAAAAAATCTAATACACCCTAAAAATCAACAAAAAGTATTAACTCAACAAATTAATCTAGTAAAAAGAAATCAGAAGGCGATATATATACCCAACAATTCTAATCTATAATTTTTAAAAAGTTTAGGATTTAAACTAAAAAATGAGTAGCGTTATAAATATTTTGCAGAAACCGCACTTTGACAATTCAATTATCAAAAAAGAATACCATAGCTATACATCATATTTACAGTCATTCAAAAATAATGATGAAATCCGTATAACAATTCAAAATCAAGATTTGTATATGTTAGTATGTGAAAGTCTTCTATATGTTCAAGGATTTGTATCAAAAGAAGATTCCCAGACTTCTTTATCTATAGAACTTTTAAATAATTATGTAGCACATATGTTCGATGAAATAGAGATTGATCATACACGTCACTTGGGTATTGCAACTGAATTAAAAAACTATGTGTCACTGAATAAATTGGAAGGTGAAAACTTTTTGAATGCCGGATGGTCACCAGATAGTAATGAAAATATTTGATTTAGTCTTTAATTTGTTGAAGGCATCAAGAATTTTATTTTTTGAAATATTGATGGTACACATTTTTCTCTTTTACTTGTTTAACTAATTCGAAGTTATCCTTTAAACTGATAAAAGACATACTTTTGTCTTTCATTATATAGATCTAAATAGGTATATGTACGTAGTTGTGCATCAGCTATATTTATGTATATGTGAAGTAAATACTTTTGTTAATTTTCTCAAAAATATTTCTCTAAAAATTATTTTTGTGTAAGTAAGAAAAATTGTGGCTATATTATTTATTTGTAGTAGTATAAATCAAATATTGCCGTATTATTTCCTTTGTAAATTATAGTTCAACATTTGGAATTTATTTTTGTTAAAAATTGATCTTCTTTTGTTAAGAATTTATTTATTCTTTGGAGAAGATAAAACCATTTATTGTTTTCTAAGTAAACAACTTCTTGTTGTCCATGTTGAGTCTCTTTCCATTTAAAATTTGAATGTCATCGACTTTTGTGTACTCATATTTTATATTTTGGGCAATATCAGTTAATTATTTATAAAACTATTGTAAAAAAATAATTTATTAAACAATAATAACAATGAATGTTATAGTGACCATACCATTTTGTTTTTAAATATTTGATTTAAAATTTCACTTTCACCTTTTATTTTTCAAATTCAAATTTTTAAATGGTTAAAAACAAACCAAATCTTGAAAATGTTCCGCAAAAGTCACAATTTGATTATTTTCACAACCAAATACTTTTACACTAATGTTGTTCTGGCTTTCAAATTTTTTGACATCACTTAATTTTAGAAGAAATTTTAAGTTTTGAAAATTGATGTTTTGAACAACAATATTTATTTGGCTAGAAATAATGTTTATCACATAATTTTGTATGCCAGATCCATTTGGTAAAAATGATGCAATTGTGCACCATTTAAAACAATATTCATCATTGTTTTGTATGTTTAAGCACGCTTTCTTCTTTTCTATCCAATGGGGGAGAGGGATATAGCGTGAACCTCTTATATATGCTGAGCGATTTATATTGGTGATTAAATATCTTCTCCATATCGTTGTAGTCAGCCAATGTGACAAACACCATTTTTGAATGGTGAGTTATTGCACACATTGACAACTCTTCGTCTACAATTTTTAAGTATTGACAGTCAAGGTCCATGTTAAATTTAAAAGTTGTATGATCCTTCAGAGCATCTTTTAAAATTGTCAAGACATTTTTTTTAATTCCTGAAAAGAATTCTTGAGGCAATAAAATTTCTTCATTTTTATTTTCATATATGAATGTTTGAACACGATTTCTGAAAGCATTTGTAGTAATTTTCATGATTGAATCAGTTTCGTGAAGGATAGAGGACACTGTTGGTTCAATATTTTTAGATGTACTAGTGTGAAACTTCTCATGGTTTTTTAAATTTTTTTTCTAAATTCTTTAAGTGAGAAAAATATTTCCCACATTCCGTGCAATGTAGCTTTTCATGATCATTTAACATATGACGTTCCGGAAAACATGATGTACAAAATTTACATTTAAAAGGCGACATAATTTTTAAATATTTGATTTTAAAATTTCACTTATTTGATTTAAAATTTCTTTAGTTTTTAAATATTTGATTTAAAATTTCACTTTCACCTTTTTTTTTCAAATTCAAATTTTTTGTAGAGCAACTTTGAAGTAAACCTTTCGACTAATGAAATATCATAATGTCCATGAATATAAATTTATAAAATGTTTAGTGAGAAAATGTCCTAAATGTATTTGCATGAGAATAAGCTCAGCAAAAAATTACACATTACCATATGGGCCAAAAGAAACCAAGGGGTGTAAAAGTTTAATAACTTTTTTGTTTATTAATTTTTTTTTATTTTTTCTTTCAGATTATATAGACAACACTTGGAGAATTTATAATGGAGAGGTTCACAACTGAACAGAGAACCAGAACAATAGAATTTTATTATTTAAACCAGAGATCAATTATTTTAACATTTTATTATGAGTGATGAAGCTCATTTTCATTTGAATGGCTTTGTTAACAAGCAGAACTGTAGGTTCTGGAGTTCTCAAAATCCAATATCCATTCATCAACGCCAATTGCACCCCATCAGGTGTACAGTATGGTGTGGGATCACATCTGAAAATGTCATTGGGCCCTACTTCTTCGAGAATGAAGATGGAAGTGCTGTAACCGTAAATGGAGAGCGGTATCGTTTTATGATAGAAAATTTTTTACGTCCTGCTCTTGAAAACAGACCTGGTATGTGGTTTCAGCAGGACGGAGCCACTGCCCATACTGCCCGAGACACAATGGCACTTTTAAGTCAAATTTTTGGAGAGCGAATAATTTCTCGAAATTCGGAAATTATTTGGCCAGCGCGATCGCCAGATTTGACAGCACCCGACTATTTTCTTTGGGGTTTTTTGAAGGAGCGAGTATATGTGAACAAGCCAGAGACAATCCTTGAACTCAAGGCAAACATTGTTGCAGAAATTCGAACGCTACAGCCACAAGTTCTGAAAGATGTTATGGAAAATGCTCTAAAAAGAGCCCATCAGTGCGAAGCTGAAAACGGTGGTCATTTAAGAGACATCATTTTTCATACTTAGTGTAAAAAAATTTCCATTTTGTATATTATATAATCTGAAAGAAAAAATAAAAAAAGTTAATAAACAAAAAAGTTATTAAACTTTTACACCCCTTAGTTTCTTTTGGCCCACCCTGTAAAAAGCGAGACATTACATTTACGATTTTCTCTGAAAAATACGTTTTACCTAAACTGTACATGATCGTGCAAGATTTGTTCTGTTAAAAACAAACCAAGTCTTGAAAATGTTCTGTTACATTGCGTTAGCATTGTGAAATAGCTGTGTAACAGAACATGTAAAAAATATAAATAAATTAAAAAATACATTTTACTTAACCCTGAAAAACCTATCATATTTTTAATACGTTTTACCAATGTTAGCCATTTCGACTTTCAATTGCATCTAAGAAATCGGGAGTGCACCTAGCACTTCCAAAATTACTTAAAAACAAAATGCTATAGGTTTTTATATTTTTAAACTAATTTAACTGCTTTTATAATTAAAAAATTTACGATAACAAATTAAGCTGTGTTAGTCGAAACGACCAACATTGGCTATACAGGGTTAAACTGTGGATGATAATTCAAGACTTGTTTTTAAAAAAAAATTTAGGTTCGTATTTCATAGCAAGTACCAAAAAATTTCGATTAACCTTTGTTTTATAAAGGAAATTTAGATTCATTCATAGCAGGTAATTTTTTATTACCCTCAAAACTGTTGAGGAAACTAAAATTTCGCTGCCTCATTTTCAACTACTAAAGTTAAAATTTTGTTTCCGTAATATCGTAGAATATTCACACCGATATAACAATTTTTCTTTTTAAATTTATGTAACTTTTCTTACTTTATTATCATATATTTTATTCAACCTTTTAATTCTGAAACTATTTTTATTTGCCAAGATTTTTTTGTTAACAATTATAATTATGTTTTTGTTTCTAAAATATTAAATATGTTAAATTTGTAATTCCATAAACATTCTGTTTGATTTTTCGGAGAATAAGTATGATAGCTAGATCAAGTAAGAGTTATATCTTTTGTTTGAATTCTGATCTACAGCGTAACTCTTACTTTGAGATACATTGTTGTGATCTTATATGTCTAGATAGGGACATAGGTATTTAAATTTTTTTGTTCAATTATGAGCACGTTTTAATTTCATTTTAAAATTTATGAAACAACATAATAGCCACAAAAGGCAATGAAACTTCGAACCTACCCCATACGACGAGCAATAAGGCTGGATAAAACGTGCATAGGTTTCATTGTTGTGCATTTTCATTCTATGGCAAACCTAACAATTAAAGGTTGTATGTTACAAACTACAGATTAAATATGTAGGAACAATCGGCAATATCAACTTCGTACTATAGTTAAAGTAAATGGTATTTAAATTTTAAGGGCCGATGTTGAATCTGAACCACACCTAAACGTCAAATTTCTTTCTGCATTTCATTTGACATTTCTCAATTTGAACCATGGAAAGATACACAATCTTCAATGGTCAGAATGGTGGCAAGAAACGGCAACAGTGGATGATAAATTTTCGAAAAAAAACATCTTCAGTGATAAGCCAAACTTTCACCTCAGTGGATTCGTCAATAAGCAGAATTGTCCCATTTGGGCGAATGATAATCCAAGAGTGATTGTCGAAAAACCAATGCACCCACAAAGAGTGACTGTTTGGTGCGATTTATGGGCTGGCGGCATCATCGGGCCATATTTTTTCCAAAGTGAGGCCGGTCAGGCAGTTACTGTGAATGGTGTTCGCTATCGTGAGATGATAACGAACTTTTTATGAACCTAATTTTTAATACAACATATTTCAAAATTTTCTTTAAATAAAACAATGATAGTTGACTTGTATTTGTGTATTCCTTTTATTTTGTTTTTTATAAGCTGAGTTGAGCTTAGTGGACTGTATGCGTTATTCTTTCTTGATGGGTAAATTAAGACTCAATTTAAATAAGCGACAATGTAGATTGAAAGCCTAACGAAAATCAAGAAAAAACAAACGCAAATAAATGAATAAAAGTAAAGATAAGAATAAAAATAATACAAAGTTATACACAGTTGCTCTTTTGCGCGACAAGTTCAATGGCCGTGTTATCTCACTTGGTGGCGATGTCAATTGGCCGCCAAGATCATGTGATTTGACACCGTTGGACTTCTTTCTTGGGGTTATTTGAAAGAAAAGATGTACGTCGATGAGCCAGCAACAATTCAAGAGCTAAAGGATGAGATAATTCGGCATAGAACCTCAATTATGGCTCAGCGTCATCGAAAATTTGGACTATCGGATGGAGGTATGCCGCCGAGGCTACGGCGGCCATTTGGCCGATATTTTATGCCATACATAATTGAACCATACCATATTATCATAATAAAAAGAAATGACAATAATTTAATAAATAATTTGTGTTTTATTAAAAATGAACATCGGCCCTTAAAATTTAACTAGCCTTTAGCTTGCTCGTAGCTATAATTAGTACAATGTCGGTTATTGTACCCTTCTTTGCTGCCAAACCTTGTCTACTTATACAGATTCTCACGTCTACCGTTTGAGAATTGCACTGATGTAGTGTTTACGTGTGCGCTACACATAGTGGGTTGGTATATTAAGGTTTGGTAATTTGTTTGTAACGGTCACGTTACAATTCTACCAAATGAAAAAAATAAAACAACTATTTTAAATATTACATAGAAAGTACCACATGTACAACTTACAGACGCCTATAAACTGGAGGTGTATAAAACTATTAACAATCGTCAACCTTTGAATATATCATTTAGAAGTTGGTATATGTATTACTATCCTTCTGTTCCTTTAAGCACAGCTGTACTATGTGAAAATAAAACACCACGATTCAGAATGGTGGCAAGAAACGGCATTTTTTAAAGACGTATAGAACTTTAAATTGTAATGAAACAACGATGGATTACTCGATTGACATGAATTTTATTGATCCGAAAGATAATCTTGTGGCATTACATTTTAAATATGATTTCTGGCATATGACTGCCACGGCTGGCTCGGATGTAGTCCAATCTGGACGTCCAATTTTCGATGACTTTTTCCAACATTTGTGGCCGTATATCGGCAATAACACGGCGAATGTTGTCTTCCAAATGGTCAAGCGTTTGTGGCTGTAATGTTCTGGCCATCATCGTTTCTGAAGAAGTACGGACCAATGATTCCACCAGCCCATAAAACGCACCAAACAGTCAGTTTTTCTGGATGTAACGGTGTTTCGACATACACTTGAGGATTAGCTTCACTTCACGGCAATCTCGTTTTGGGCCCATTCTTGCATGAGTTGGATTTTGTAAGCACACAAACCAAGATCCTTCCGCAAAATCTTCCATAAAGTGGATGGACACAGATCCAATTCCTGTGCTCGATGGCGGATAGACCAAGGGTATATTTGAGCATGCGCATTTCAAATAAAACAGAGAATAAAAAAATAAACACATACTCAAGAACATATAAATGCGCATCTATGTATGTACTTATAAACCAAGCATTTAAAACTTAAAATGAATTTGATTTCTTTGATAATTTTTTTGTGTGAGATTTATGAAATTTTTCAAAAACAATTTTATTTAAACCTTAGGAGCAAATATAAATAGAATGAATATGACTAGTTGCTTTATTGTAGGGTAGAATATCTTGTTTATGGTTGTAAAAATAAAATTTATCCTAGTTTATGATTCATTAATTTGAACCTTTATTAAACTCTTATTATAGATTTGAAGATATTATTTTTATAATAAGAAAGATCTATAAGAGTTTTAAAACTCACAGACTGTTAATAATAAATAACACAGAAATTGATTTTATGTTATGAACAAAATTTATTTATAATAAAAATATAATTATTTGTAAATTAATATGTAAATCATAATAAGACATTTTTATGCCTTATTCCCATTTTTTATTTCGTGGTATTGTCACAAAACAATTTGCTTATTTATAAAAAACATTTGTTTTTAAATGCTCTGCCATTGATTGATAGCTATCTATATAGCGATTTCACTGCTGCTAGGCATATCATCAGTAGACTCTACAATATTTTTCATAAAAAGTTTTGAGCTTATACGTTTAATACTTATCAAATCAAATGCGAATTTCAATTTGGCTAGGAAGTAAAAAGTTTTAAAAATTAAAACTTTTTTAGAAACTTAGTAAGCATTTAAAAATATTTCCTTTTTCTTCAATATTTTCTACATTAGAGGTTCCAGTTCGGGAACCTAAGCTAATGTGTAAGAAAAATATTCAAAATACAAAAATAGAAATAATAAAAATCCAATACGTATTTACAGTAAAATGTAAAATAAATATTGAGTCGTAAGCAATCGTAATTAATCAATTAAAACATTTTTATTATCATTCCCATTTTTTGTATATATATATATATATATATATATATATATATATATATATATATATATATATATATATATATATATATATTGAGATAAAGCACTGAAGATGGCAAATTGCCGAAACCGGTCTGTTAAAGAAATAAATTTGACGCGGGATGACGCAAACTCGTTCCAAATAAAAATGTTTTATTATGGTTTATATATAACTTTTGAAAAATAAAAATTAAAAGTAACTGTTTTTCCTGTTACTCGTACTAATAATATTTATGTACACTTAAATTGCTTTGCTTAATTTTTTTAACGAAAATTCTTTACATTTCGAAAAAATTTTAAATTACTGTTATGATAATGCACATGCTAATTTTTTAAGCTTAAGATAAATAACAATTTTAAGATCATTATTTCGTTAATTCGCTGCTTAGCTTCTCCAGGATATTTATATTTAAAATTATTTCAAAATAGTTAAGAAGTTAAGCAACTAATTAATTTTGTAACTCACGCTCAAAACTAACAGAATTCCCTACTCTAAAATCTGATGTATTATTCTAAGCAAACAAGGTTCAATTTGGCTTACAAAAAGTTCAATTTAACTTGTTAAAGGTTCAATTTTAACTGAAAAATCTGTAATTCCATTGCGGCCAGTAACGAAATTTAAATTCGGTGTGAATTCATATTCTATATGTATTACAACAATAAAATGCATGTATTTACCTACATTAACAAAAACGGTAATGTTAGTAGATCTATAAGAAGAAAACAACTTTTTCATAAAAATTTGGTACACATACATATACAGTTTGTATATGGATGTACTGAAAAGTGAAGTTGTGTAAATTCTTGCATTGAATATTATTATCTTGCATGTTATATTACTCTCTTACACTCTTTTAAATTCTCGCACTCTCGTGGATATTACTAGCAATATCCATCAAAAAATTTAGCACCAGAAAAAATTTACACTACGTAGAACATCTTTATATTTAGTTTAATAGTCTTTGCTTCAACTCCTCGAATATTACAATGATTTCTTAGACGTTGATCATTTGGTATCTTAACAGATGTTTTTAGTGTGACTATTTCTTTTTTCAAAATTATATTTTCCTTTTGTATTCCTTCTATTTTTTTTATTGCTATCCGCGACATCTTTTAATAATTTGTCATACTGTTTAGACATAAATTCAATAGACTCTGCTAAAACATTAGATAATTTTTTATATCTTTTAGTTCTGCCTTAAGAGAATCATTTGTTTTATCATCACACAGTTGGCACACATACTCTTCAATCTCATTCTCGATTAAATATTCATATTACCGCTTATCATAATGAGTGGAATACTTTACTACCTTTGTCGCATTGAATATTTTCTTGCTTGTCTTCTACCACTTCCATTTTGCATTGAGCATATATTTTTTTTATGCATTTACAATGCTATGATGGCTTTTTGGTGCCATATTTTAAATATTTATATTTTACTATTCTTTTTTTACACTATTTAGGCACTTACTGTATTTAAGCACAATTATTATTATTTATTCTTCACAATTTTTAAAGGGCATTTTAGTAGTTTGATTTTTTGACGTCTGTACTCAAGGGTTGTTACGGATTACGTCTATTTACCACATTTGTTATGATTTCTTTTTCTTTATTCACCATTGATGGGTGCACCCTCTAGTTGATTACTACCAGTGAAATACAACCCGAGGGAAAAAATATTCCTGTATTTGGAAAATGTGGTAGCATTGATCTACACAGCTATCATATGACGTGGTTTAATGGTAACTGATCAATCAGAGGCCGACGCATGGTGACGCCAACTGATAAAACGAAACAGTGGCAACATAGATTTCAATTGTAAAACTTCACATAGATATTCTGCTCTTTTTTACTTTGTGCGTGGTATGGACTAGACGTATGTGCGGATAAACAATTTTGTTTAAAAATTATATATACCCTTCTTACTTACAGTAAAGGGTATAAAAAGTGTGTTAAGTAATCCTAAGAAAATTTAACAAGTGACTTAATTTTATTTATAAAAAAATTATATAAAGCCCTGGAAGAAGGGATAAAAACATTGTGTTCGGTGCTTCTACTAAGTGCTGGAGATCTTCTGCTAACAGGATTCTCTAAGATCCTTGTTTGTAAGTGCCAATAAAAATGGTGAATGCCGTACACCATGCCACGCAAAAATATTTGATATTTCTTCTAAAAACCATGGCGACCTTCTTTCAATAAAATAAGGAAAGAAAAAAAACTAAACATATTCTTTTTTTGTAAAAATCTTAAAAACTATTCTCTCGTAAAGAAGGAAAAGGGTTATATGAGTTCATGTGGGTTAACCAGTTACAATTTTGTTGGCCAGCATGCCACCACTTTTACATAACTGTAAGTGTCAAATGCGTTAACTATAAAAACAAAATTGTGAACTATACCTATTTAAATACTACATTGCATACTTATCTGCATTTATAACGACCTGTAGAAGTGGATACTCACCGTGTCATCTACTGCCTACAAAAATCATCAACCTGTCATCGACATCTTGATTGCTGAGAAAAACCCAGCTTTACAAATACTTACCTGGTCATCAAATACCAACTCTACAAATACTTACCTGTTCATCAAATACCAACTCTACTATTATTCATCAGCTCTACAATTACCAGCTCTACTATTACTCACCAGCACTACAATTACCTATCAGTTCAACAAATATATCATGCCAGACAGCGTTTACAATACCTCATCCTACAGTAAAAGCAACGTCAGCCAGCAAGAACGTTCTTCATCATTAGCCAGCTGTAGCCACCTGATCATTCGTAAGTTATTATAGTGTAAGCCTTTTTTTGTATTTTCTAATAATACTCCTTTACCATTTTTTTAAGCATTCTCTTTGTAAATACAATTATATATGTATGTATGTGTATGCTTGTGCAAAAATTCATGTCCATTAATTGTTTTATATAATAGTCTCGATATTTTGAACTTTTCCTTCAAATCGTATACTTAAATTTATATATATATATATATATATATATATATATATATATACTGTATATAGGTACACAGGTATATTGACTATATCATATGGTTTTGCTTAGGAGCAAACATATCCTGGCTATAGTTACCTACATTTTTGTTTATATAAACCTGCACATAAATATATACTTATATGTCCTTTGTATCGGACTCAGCCCTACATATAATTTAAATTTTTATATAACTTTAAAATTCTCTATTTCCCTATATAAATATGAACTACAGATATTGTAGTATTTATATATATATTCATATATTATTCCTCTTATTTTTTTTCGGCAAATTTTGTTTTCTTTCATTTTTTCTTTATATACAAAAAATTTTAATTTGCTGGAATGCTGGGAGGAATGGGCACGGCGGGTGAAGGGTTGCCACGTGTGTGGCGAGCCGGACATGCATTGTGCATGCACCAGCAATAGTAGTTGCAAATGTTTAATTTAATTTTTTTACAGCCTCTACATGGAGAGGTTGTTATATGTCGCGCGAGTTAATTTTACAGTTTCGAGTTAGAATAAAAAAAAATTATTTTTTCCTGAACGTCAAGCGCTCAACTTTTATTTATTATTTTAATTTATTCTTAACTCTAACGAGTATGGCTTAGTACACATGCTAATTACCAACTTCCCTTTATTATTTTAATTTATTCTTAACTCTAGCGAGTATGGCTTAGAACACATGCTAATTACCAACTCCTCAACTCTCAAGAAGAGTTTTTCTTTTATACTAAATACGTATTGATAAGGATTAGTTACTCTTTGTTTCTTTGTCTAGGTGTCTTGTCACTTATCAATACGTTTACAAGTTGGGTATTTCTTAAATTAGTTTATTTAAGTATTTTATTCTATGCATGCGTTTACAATCTGTTTCTTAGTTTGTCTAGATTTCTTGTCGCTTATTATTTTATTTACTTACATGATTAATCTGTCTGACCAATTTATGTTTATACTTATTTGTTAAAAGGAAATGTATGCTTATCTGAACTAATTAAGTGTTATATTCAATTCAAGGTTACGAGCATCTTCCTTAAATGATAAAATTTAAATAATCAATGTAAATACTCGTGTACCTTAACTCGCGCAGAAAACCGAAGGTCGGGAACTTACTCCTGAGGAGTAGCCTGGTAACATCTTAGTCCATGACATCCCATATGATAACGGTTTTCTTTTCTTGCCTAAAACTGCGTGTAACAGGGTTGCCAACTCAAACTTCAAATTTGTAAAATTACAAGTTAAATTCGGCTGTGCCGAGTCTTATATACGCTTCACTGTCTTAGCGAAATATTAATATTTTTCACTTTCCAGAGCCTTATAAAATATAAAAAACATTCAAAAAATTAAGTTAGTGCAGATAAATATGGCAATAGCGCAATTGGCTTGCACATATCTTCCGTACTAGGATGTCTTTAATTTGGTATTGGAACAATTTGTGAAATCTTTAACATGTTTGGGTATTCCGAAGTAGCAATAATACTATGAAAAATATTTAGCAAATATTAATATTTTTCACTTTCCACAGGTTTCTAAAATATAAAAACATACAAAAAATTAATTGAGTGAAGATAAATATGCCGAGTTAAATTTGTTTTAACGTATACTTACATTCTTTAGTATTTGTAAATATGTTTTCAGTATTAATGGCATATTTTTTAAATACTTCTAACGTCACTAAATGCTTCTATATATATTTTAGTAGTAGTTCAGCGGAGTACGTCTAGACTAAGTAATCTACCGCCCAAATACTCAGAAGTTACTTTGGAATATTTAAAAAAAAATTGTAATTTCCATATACCCCAGTGTTGTTGCTTTGAGGCTTTTTACCATTCCCCACTTTGCCGAGGTACCATTGCCGATTTTGCCCATGAAAATTACCAAAATCAAAAAGTAATTTAATCTGTAGGCTCTAAGCTTTCTGGAAGTGTTTCAACATTTTTGGATAATTTCGTAGTTTTTATTTTATGATGCAAAACGGAAACTGCCGAAATCCTTGAGAACAACAGTATATGGAAATTTAAAAAAAAATTTTTAAATAGTCCAAAGTAACTTCTGAGTATTCGGGCGACAGATTATAAGTCTAAACAGTCTCCCCTTTAAAATAATATATGTCCCATTTTACAATCTTCTATGGTTCGTTCGGAAGTTTATAGGGTTTCCCATGTACGGTGTAGAAATTACAAACGGAATCACAAAGGTATATATACCCTTCTTACTTACAGTGAAGGGTATAAAAATGCACTTTATTCCTAATTGTTTAATTAATTGTTCCATTTAGTATTTAGTTATCTAGTACAACCGTTTAGTAATGCTGAGGTTGCTCACTTTTGAGTACGATAAAGCAAACGAAATATCAAAATAGAAATCATATTAAAAATCAGAAAATATATTATTACTTAAAGGAATTTTAAACTTTATTTTTTAACATTGAAGGGGAAAAATAATTTAATCCGCTTATTAGTATTTAAAGGAATGTGGAAAATGACATTATTTTCTTTAATTTTTGATATTCCATGTTTATTTTTTTATAAAAATTATAATTAAGATTCTTAATGTAATAAGGAATTAAGAAAATTTTTAATTTTAAGCTGCAGCTATTTAACTTTTTTCGGCGCGATTTAGCCCTTTCTAGCGTTTTTCTAAAGGAAATATAGCTTATTTTTTTCTAGCTCCTGACAACGCTGATCTCCATACACAAAAGGATATGTTAGTGTATTTGTATGTTTCAGTACCAACGCTATCCACTTAGAATCATGCTCAGACTTGTCGTCAGCAGCGTTCCAGGCGGCATTCGCGCGATCGGTTAGGAGGCGGGGGCTCCCCCAAAGGGTAGTAATAGACAACGGAAGAAACTTTCTAGGAGCCAGTAAAGCCTTTGAACGAGAATTTAACGAATTTCTAAAGAGTGCGTTAAAAGATACAGCTCAAAGGTATTTGGCAGACGGGTTCGAGTGGAAATTCATTCCACTACACGCCCCACATATGGGCGGTTTATGGGAGGAAGCAGTCAAAAGCTTTATATTTCATTTTAAGCGAATAGCAGGGGTTCAGAAATTCAGCTACGAAGAATTTTCTACGGTCTTAGCTCGCATAGAAGGTATACTCAATTCTCGACCAATCTCAACCTTATCGGAAGACTCTTCTGATTTTACTGCTTTGACACCTGGACACTTTTTAAGAGGTGCGCACCTCATGGCATTCCCTGACCCAGATTATCAGAACATATTTCTCGTTAATATGTCTGAAAAACTCAAGGCTTTACACCATAAATTTTCTAAACGATGGAAAGACGATTATCTGAGGTCGCTCCATAAACGTTATAAATGGAGAAACCCCACTCCAAGCCTCAAACCGATCTCTTAGTCATTTTAGATGACCTACAACCCCCTAATGAATGGCGGTTAGGTAGGATATAGACTACACACCCAGGTGCTGATGACAACGTACGAGTTGCTGACTTACGAACAGCAACTGGAGTTATAACGCGCCCCATTGTAAAACTATGCTACTTACCATTTTTGAACAATAATATCTCAGAATAAATTAATTGTACTATTCTCTAACAACTCTAATGCCATTATACACAATTCACTTTACTAATTCATTCAGTAGCGTTTATAGTCTCACCTTTACTAGGGGATAATCTTACCTTGTAGACAATTTATCCTCACACTCATACACTATCATACTCTGTAAACACACATATGATCACATACGAAAAAATCCTACGAAGTATAAGTGTTCTCTTTCTGATTCCTTCCATGGGTTAAGATTGTGTAGCAGATTTCTGAAAATAGTGGTGGAAAAAAGGGAAAAGATGGTGAAAAGATACAGGTGTTGCGAGAATTGTTTAACACGAAGGCATGACCTGCGTGTGTCCACATCACTTGATATGTATAAAAGGTGTGAAAAATTTCACCATACGTTCTTGCATCCAAAACATTCAGCGGAGCAATCTCTCTCTCCACCAAATAAGTATGTGAACGAAGAAAACAACGCTCAGCTCATCCACCTGCATCACATAAGTCTGCAGCCACTAAACCTGACTGTGTCAGAGAAAATACAGCAACATCAACATCACTGTCAACAACACGTTACACAAAAATTTTGGTCGAAGCAATTAAGTTGATTGCAAATGTGTTAGGCGGATACGGACAATAATGCATTATGAATCCAGAGGCGGCGGCATGTCCAAAAAATGTTTGGACACAAACATAAACAAAGGAAAAAACGCTACAATGATAATGGTGACTAAAACCAGGTGCAACGCTGCCTATCTATTTTTCACCATAGCCGACAATAGGCAACCATTAGCAATTCATCAGCGGCCATAATTAACGTGAAGCCATTCTTTTCTATAATTTTGCCTTCACCTGAAGCACTTTGAATTCTATACTAAAAATTAAAATAGAAAGTGAATTTACTTTAAAAAAATTGTGTGAAGCTCAAAGAATTTAAATTCAATAATAAAATTAGAAGAAAGTCTTATAAAGTGAATAACTGTGATGATTGAAGAATAAACTCTCCTAGATAATTGGCAAAATTATACCTAATCTTATTTCTATAAGATTCAAAATAACCTGTAAGTATTACGCTGTACTCAATTTAGTTATCCTCAATCTTTCTGTAACCACCCATACTTCGCTTAATTGTAATTATGCCAACCACTCGAAGTAAGTCCTTCCTACAGCAAGGAAGTTAGAAATAAAAGGGCATTTTATTTCAGAATTGATTTTTGTTTTTAAATTCCAAATAGAAATTATTACATATAATAAATATATAGCCAAGATCGAAAGAAATATGAGATTACGCCATCCCGCATGTAGCACAAATGACGTTACGCGATGTGTTCCTATTTATTAACTAATAGTTTACAGCAAAATAATTAACACTGGAGAAATTTATTATTTTTTTTTTCTTCAAACAGTGGACAAATTACGTTATTTAACGGGAAATTATGCGCATGGCGTAACGGTTCCAAATTACATCATTTAACTTTGTAGCTATTTAAAAAATGGTGCTAAAATTTTTTACAAAAGTTAAGAAATGTATTATTTGAATAACAGAACCACTTTTAAGTTTGATTTACAACAGCTTTAGATTAAAAAAATTGGTGAGAAAATTTAAAGAAAACAACCCTCAGGCTGTTGTGTGCAATAACACTGCGACTAAAAAATATACCTGGGAACGTTTTTAAGCAGTATTTTATAAAGAAACCGTAAAATTTTTGCAATAATATAAAAATGTGCTAATTAATGAGTAAAACAAAACTATTTTTTCTAAATCCATTATATATTTTATGAGTTATTAAACTTTTTATAAAAACTTTTTTTTTCCAGAAATAAAATTTTTTGCCATTGCACTCAAAAATGTTTATTTGGCAGTTTTTTTTAACTCAGAATCAACAGTGAAGTGACCAAAAATTTTCTGAAATCATTTTTATTTTATTTTTGTAACCATTTCTTGGTGAAAATGCTTGCCTTGTTCAATGCTGAACTGGCTCAGGTTGTGCGAATGTGACTGCATGCTATTTTTCTGAGTGCACTTTAGTCACTATGATGACAATCTCTGAGTCGCATCAAATAGGTAGAAAAAACCTTTTTAATCGGTTGATATTCAACTAAGTTACTGGTTTATAAATGCATGAAGGTACGAAAAACCGATTATTTACCCTTAACTCAAGACTCTTGTTTTACTGGACAGCACCTACCAGAAAAATAATATCACTTCCCACTCATTCCTTTTTGTATCACTGTGCAATTTTTTCAAATGGCTGCTAAACCTGTTTGTATCCACCTGCAAATGATGCATCCCATTTTCTGTCAAACAAATGGTTTTGAAGAAATGATAAAGATGATGAATCAGACATTGAAATGAAGGTGCTGCTGAAGAGAAATCATAGCCTGAACAATGAAGACGACGTAACAGAAGAAGAATTGTAATTCTATTGGAGCCATGAGATCAACGCCCAATAAGGCACTCTTTATAATGCTAAATTGGCTGCCAGTTGATCTACAAGCTGAGAAATTGGCACTATTTGCATCCGTGCGATTGCATGCGGCGCGGGAGTGGAAACATAGATCATGGGGACATTCGGGGATAATTGGTACTTGGGGGGATATTCCCAACCTCATTGACTATGTCACTTCAAGACTATTCCTACAGAGAAACTTCGGATTCACAATTTTGGACAAAACGGGAATCTTAATGGTATCTTCTCCTATAGGAGAAGATCTGGATGTCTTTACCGATGGCTTCAAGAATAGTTCTAGAGTTGGAGGTGGAGTCTATATTGAGGAGTCTGGGACTAGTATATCCTTCAGACTCCCTAATCAATGCAGCACTCTACAAGCTGAAGTGATGGCTATAAAGCAAGCAGCAGACTGGCTGTGGTATCATGGAGTATTTGGCAGGAATATTTGCATTTATACCGACAGTCGGACTAAAACCAGGTCCTTAGCGGGTGTCTATTCGACATCCCAGCTGTTCCAAGAATGCCGCACATCCTTAAATAGATTGGCAGAGCATTCGCTGATCACCCTCATTTGGGTGCGTGGACATGGGACTTCAATGGGGAACTGCAGGGCGGATAGACTGGCGAGGGAAGGGTCGAGGCTGCCAGAGCAAGATGCCAATGCGTCCTGTGGCATCCCTCTATCGGTCTGCGTTATAATGACTACTGTAGAAGTTGTCAGGACGAGGAGGAGGAGGAAACTGTAGAGCACCTTCTCTGCCAGTGTGCGGCCCTGGAAGAGCGGCGCATGATCCACTTCGGTGAGCGACGTCTGCAGGGTCTCACTGCGCTGTTGAATGCATATGTCTTCATTAGAAGCAGTGGTTGGTTTGTGTGACGGACTCACTCACTTTCTTTCTGTATCTTCTTTCCTCCCCTTCACTCTGCTATTACTATCCCTCCTCTTCTTCATTTTCGTCTATACAGGTATCACAAAGGGACCACGTCAGAGGACCCAAGTGAGCCCAGGTCTTGTTTTTATTTCTTTCGGGCGACCTGTTAACCTAACCTAACCTAACCTAATTTATAAGAAAATAGTGTTTTTATTGAAAATATTTAAAAAATATTACTTTTAAAACTACGGTTCACGGTGTCTTAACTTAAGAAGTACAAAACATCATATTTATATGAAATAAAGAAATAGTAATCTTTTATTGAATTTAAAGCTTTTGTTTTAGTTTTTTTTTTGTTATTTGCTGCGTGGTAGCGGAATTTCTCTATACAATATGTAATAAAGAGTGTTCCAGTAAGAGTGGACTTTTCCATTTTATGTGTTAGGTGGCGCTGTCTTGCTGAAACCACATGTTGTGCAGATCCATGCGATCTATTTGAGAGCACAAGAACTCCATTATTATGTTCTTTTAACGAATGCCGTTCATATTCAGCGCAATTTTGGCCTCATCTTCAATAAAGTAAGGCATGACCAAAGTTTGCACCCGACATTTGCTCGTTGTGTTTCTCATGGTCTAGTCAATAATCGAACCTGTGACCCCCAGATTGATAGATTAGTACATTACCAATTTTTAGTTGTAATAACTCTTTCCGAAAAATTCGGACATGTCTTTATTACAATCCAATAAAAAACATTACAACATTCTCAAAAAATTTAATTTATATATTTTAAAATAAAAAAGTGCTCTCTTACTGAGACACCCTTTACATTTCTTTACATAAATTTATGCAATCAATTTACACAATTGCATTTTCTAAAGAAATTTTTTGTCTTTTGTAAGAGAAAAAAAAATTCTCAAAATTTAAGAACGTTCGGAAGTCGTATTATATTATGTCTTAGACAAAAAAAATGTACTTATTGTTGTATTTTTGACATTTCTCGGCCATTTATGGATCGATTGCTCTCGTTTTTTACACAGATATTATGACTGTCATTTCTGACAAAACTGCCTGCTCCTCTTTAACCCTTACAAAAAAATAAGATGTCCAAGACTAAATATACCAATACAACACAATATTTTAGCTATTGTGGGTGTAAAGTAAGAGAATATCAACAAAAAAAAAACATAGCAGGGTGTATAGGTTTCCTATAATTTCATGGGAAATATTTTTCCTTATGGACCACAAAAGTAAATAAACGAAGAGTTAGGTTTATTATATCGGTATTGTATTTATTGCTTTGTAATACAAAAAACATAATAAATATTATTAGAAAAGTAAAATAAATAGTTAGTTATGGTATTCTACGAAACAATTTTGTGTACTTGTGATGTACAAGTGGACATTGCACATAAAAATTTTATTATGTGTCCTATTTTCTATACGTCGTTTTGCACAATTTACGCATCGCTTCATTTTTTCTGCTTTTTCCATGTTGTGCGCTGGCAAATATCGTTTACTTTCAATGCAGAGCTTTTCAGAGGAGACTAAAGTAGGTCTTGAACGCTGTCTATATGTAAAATTATTTATTAGACCTCGTGCTACATGTTGACGATACTCGAGGCTTCTCAAAAGCGGACCTTCTACTCGGTGTTTTTCGTGCAACTTTAAGTACACTAAATACGAGTTATTCATAGCGATATCTAAGATGTCAAAAAAGAGGCACAGGTAATATTTGATTTTGGCCTTGCGATCAACCTCATAACATGCTTTGCGCTGGTCCATAAGGTCCACACCGCCCACATATTTTTTATAGCGCATCACTACTTCGGGACATGTAACATTAATTTTTTGAGCAGTTCCTGCCTGCCTCCTTTTTACTGTGCTAGTTGATACCGGATATATGAAATTGGTCAACATATGGACTGCTTTCGTATCCATCCATTTTACGAATGTTATACCGTTTGTACTACCGGCATGGATGTCGCCTCTTTTCATGATTTTATCTGATGGTAATGAATTTGGCACATTTTTTCTATTCGTGCGAACAGTGGCGCAGGCTTTGGTGTTCTGCATCATAAGTTTATGTTGCAAAGCAGCGAGTTGAAAAAATTGTCAAAGTATACTTCACAACCAAGACCCTTTAGTTGTTCCATCAGACAGAGTACTACTGATTCACCTAAACCTATTTCTGTATTAATTTTCTTTCCTGTATGTAAATCAAACTGGTATAAGTATCCTGTTGAAGACTCACATCTACACCACATCTTGAACCCCCATTTTATAGGTTTATTTTTGATGTACTGCTTCATAATGTTGTGCCCTTTGAATTTGATCATTTGTTCATCAGTGGATTGCCTTAGTGAGTTATTCATTGATGCTTGAAAACACAAATTGAAATGTTGCACAACAGATCTTATTTTGTACGCTCGGTCACTCGATTGTGAGTGATTGTTACAATCAGAGAAGTGTAAATTTTGCCGAATCTGCTCAAATCTAGTTCTTGGCATAAGCGCACCCATCAGTCGACCAGTAATTCCTAAAAATGCCTTCATTTCATACAAGCTGATTGTAAAAGGTCTTCCATTTTGTTGTGTGTATTTGACACTTTCTTTTATTATCATATTAGACACTAACTGATCCATATGTGTCACCTCCATGAAAATGTCGATTGGCAACAACATGCCATGGCGGTCAGATAATGAATTTATGCTCCCAAAATTATACTCACTTTTATTGAATGTGAGAGGAGCGTATGAGTTATTTCTAAAGTTGAAAATAGGAATAGTCTCTGAGCAGGTGGGTAATGAGGTTTGATTTGTCGGTTCTTGAACAGAATCTTCAATTTCAACAACATCGGTTCCATTTCCTACATCTTGAGCTTTGAACTGCTGGTCTTCTTCGTCTAACTGTAAGTCATATTCTCCGTCACTAATATCTGCCATAAGTAACTGCAATATTTCTTCATCTTGAATATGAAATTCTCTGCGCCCTCTTTTAGCCATTTCTGTAAAAAAAAACATGAAGGTAAATTATATAAAAATACAAGAAAACCATACATTATCAAAGGCACTACATATAATACTACTACAACGAATAAACCAGATACGGACCAGAGGGAAAAATATTTCACTTCAGATGATTTGCAATTTTTAGGTACTTGTGCTAATATTCTGCAGTTTACTGTATTATTATATAAAATTATACTTACCAAATAATATAAAACACGTGACAAAATACAGTTATTTTATATTCTCAAGTCCAAAACACTTTCAAGATATTATTAGTTTAGCCCGCGAATGTTTTGGTTTTGGCGCAATAAAGTTTGACAGTTTTTTTTTATTTGTATATAAACGCATTTGCCATTCAGTAAAAAAAATATCGATTCAATAATAATTGAAGAATCGATAACGATTTTTGTAGAAGGGAAAAATATTTCCCTTGTTGCACAATTCAAAGTATATACGTTTTCTTTTTATTTCAACCAAAAATTAAAAAAAAAAAATTGTTTTTTTTTCATAAACTTTAAAGAAGTTACTTTGATTTTGTCAATTGTATGTGTCTGTTTACTTATAAACTGCAGTTTTTCCATACACATTCTTTGAAAAAAACGCATGATTTGGCGTTTGGGTGCTACAATAGATCCTGCCTAGGCCCTCGATGTTTTCTGCAGACAAGCCAAGAAGCTTCGCTGATTTGTGTTGTAAAAAAAAGTAATAAAAAATAAAAAACGAAAATCGTTTCTCAAAACGCGCGTTTGTCAGAATATGTTATGTTTACAAATAAATAATTTAAATTTTCGCAACTACTTTTTCGTTGTGATTGAATATATGCAACGACTTTTTGTCTACGAATTCGTCGTGCTGTACGAAGCTTGACATTCGTCCCAGTTGTGTTTACAGTATTACACATTGTCATACGAAATTTTCACGATTTTGTATGCAATAGTTATTTAGAATTTAATTAAAAGAACAAAGTTGTTATTGGGAAAAAAGCAGCAAGGTTTGTAGCTTACGTATATATTATTTTCTTAAAAATTCAAGCATACTAGATTTAGGCACAACCGTTCTTTTCACTGAATCGTTCATATTTTTCAATTCGTTTAAATGAGTTAGGTAATTCTTCTCGTTCTACGATGACTTGTGACTTTCATTCAACGTTATTTTCATACACTGTACGATGACTTCTAATTTTCGTTCATTTTTCTATTTATTACATTCGTTTTATGTTTAAGACTGCAATAAAATATACATTTTGGATATTTTAATATGAAACAGTAAAAGCCAATGAACGATGAACGAAATAATTTAAAAAAATTTAAGTGACCGAATCGTTCATTTAAACTAAGTAGGACATGAAAACAGCAAGCCTAAAACATACTTAGTTTCTATAACATGATAACAAGTTACCTTAAAAATATTGGAGGTGGCTGTTATTAAGGAAGAGTTTATATTGACTGTTCAGTTTTTTTTTTCTTGGATGATGTACAGCATTATCTAATAACACTGCTCTGCAAAAAATCACTTTTTGGCCCTCCTTTAATTAAAACTATGTTTACTATATGGATTTTGATGTGCTTAGCTGAAATCCAATTTCGGTTTTTCGCCATCACGCAGGAATTTTTTTCCACTAAATTAGTCAGGTACGAAGACATATTTCAGCCTAGCTCGAGAATGACTTATCCGATTTTCGTAAACAAAACTCCGAATCAAACTGATCTGAATAACTTTGCTCGTGATTTAGTACTTTCAAAAATAAAGTGTGAGCTTCTTGCATCCAAATTTAAACAATGGCATTTGGTGCATAAAGACGTGAATGTCTAGTACTTTCGAAACAGACAACAAGCCTTTTTGAGCTATTACACCAAAGTCGCCGATTTGGTATTTTGTAATAATGCTGATGGACTTTTGCGACAACTGTGTTTCAGTCATAAGTCTGAGGAATGGCGGCTTTTTAATGATTCATCCAAGACAAATTGCGGTAAATTGAGAAGAAAATCCGCATTTGTTACGCGATTTTCATGATTTATAAAGGTTGTTTTTTATAGACGTATAGAGCTTTAAGTTGGCATCACTGTTCAAGATGGCGACTGATTTAACAGCTGTCAAGTGATTTATTCTCAGTTTGGTTTGGCAATTCATCATGAATAGACTCATGCCTGAACAACCATTGCAAATAATACAATTTTGAGATTGAAGTTGTTCCCGATTTTCATAAACAAATTTTGTTAGCGAAGAAGCGCACTTCTGATTGAATGGCTACGTCAAGTGTATGTCGAAACACCGTTGCATCCAGAAAAACTGACTGTTTGGTGCGCTTTATGGGCTGGTGGAATCATTGGTCCGTACTTCTTCAAAAACAATGATGGCCAGAACGTTACAGTCAATGGTGATCGGTATAGAGACATGATTACTAACTTTTTCATTCCTGAATTGAACAACCATGATGTCACGGAGCTGTGGTTTCAACAAGACGGCGCAACATGTCACACAGCTCGTGCCACAATCGATTTATTGAAAGACACGCTTAGTCACCGCATAATTTCACGTTTTGGACCTGTGAATTGGCCTCCAAGATCTTGTGATTTAACACCGCTAGACTACTTTCTGTGGGGCTATGTAAAGTCATTGGTCTATGCGGATAGGCCACAAGCGCTTGACCATTTGGAAGACAACATTCGCCGTGTTATTGCCGATATATGGCCACAAATGTTGGAAAAAGTCATCGAAAATTGGACGTCCAGATTGGACTACGTCCGAGCCAGCCGTGGCGGTCATTTACCAGAAATCATATTTAAACGGTAATGCCACAAGATTATCTTTCGGATAAATAAAATTCATGTCAATCGAATAATCCATCGTTGTTTTATTGCAATTTAAAGTTCTATACGTCTATAAAAAACACCCTTTACTTTATTTTATTCTTGAGGTATTTAGCTCTCAGAAACATGTGCAAAATATAAAATAATTGCTTATTCTTTTTTTTAACCTGAAAAAATAAAGAATTTTGCAAGAAAAAAATGTTTAACCTCTTAAATTTTTGAATTATTCCAAAACGATAAAATATAGAACAAAATTATGTGGAGTTAAATTAAATATAATATTGTTAACCATCTTTTGGTGTTTTTGTTTATCGGATAAGTCGTTCTCGAGTTAGGCTGAAATATGTCTTCGTACCTGAATAATTTAGGGGAAAAAATTGCCACGCCCATAAAAAAATCCCTACGTGATGGAGAAAAAACGAAAATGGATTTGAGTTTAGCACATCAAAATCCATATAGTCCACATAGTTTTATTTAAATTAGGATTTTTAGTAATTATATTCCTAATTTGTGCTACTAATAAATAATTCCATTTCCCCTTGTTATTCTTCATCCCTCTTTCGCCTTCTCCCTCGCCATTACTCCCATAATTTTAAACGTCGTTATCGTTTTCGGCTTCAAGTTCTTCTATCGCTGAAACTTAGAAGCGCACTTTATTTTAAGATCGTAACTGGCATACAATACATATTTTTATGTCTGTCCTTATGTTGCCCTAAAAAATTTGGGCGCATGTCTTTTATTGTGTTTTCTAATAGTTTTTTCCCTAACGCTGTCTGGCATATTGGTTTCATACTCAACTGAAAGTTTCCTATAACTAGAATTAAAATAAAGAGCGGGAACAAGGCACCTGGTTACTACTGTCAAGTTACAAAAACTCCCCCGAGTCTAGTATTCATTAAAAACTCAAGGCTTTCTTTCGTAATTTATCTGACATGTCCAACGGTTGTAGGTAGTTATGAGTTAAGCCCAAATTAGATCATTAGATCATGCTGACTCTTAATCTTCGCTAAGTAGCCTGCAGAGGTCAAGTGTTTCAATGCTCTGCAATGTCATTATGAATCCCGTAACAATGCGAATTCCTGACCTGGTCAAGCCAAGTGATTTATTAGCTCTCTTCCAAGATCGGATTGATATGAAAGTTTTCGCTACCCTGATACCTTTTGTTTCCATCCAGCATTGTTGCGATTTTCTTTCCAGCCATTCTGTAAAACTCTGTGACAATGAATCTATTAGCCGCACCTTTTTTTCGAGTTCTTCTACTTTTTCATTGCATATATATCCACTATAACCTGGAAAGTTGCCTAAAAGTGCTGAAGAATTAATTGACTTGGACACTCACAGTTCGTCCAAGTTTCCCTCGTAAGGTCTCTCGTTAGATAGCGAGAGACTATCGTATCGAATAATACTTCGATACGTGTCAAGTAAGCAAATCACCGTATACGATATCTAACGAATCGTATTTTTTTTTTTCAAATTGTAATAGATTTATACACAAATGTTTGTCAAACACAACTAAATAAAACAACCTATAGCATGAATTTAGGCAACAATTGTGCAAAAAGAATTTTTGATAATGTGGATGAACAATTGCTTCTTCTGACATTTTTTCTTCAAATTCAATAGACGTAAATTTATTAAAAGTTGAAATAATTAATTTTAATAACCTAAAACAAAATAAAACTTAAACTTTTTTTAATTATTGTTAATCGTGCTCGTTAAAAAAATAATTTGTTTTGGTTACGCTTATACTGGTTCGAAGACTCGCTAGCGAATGCTATCATCTCAAGATACGGCACATTTTACTCGATATCGGGTGCCATGATAATAAAATAAAATATTTCGATCAATTTTACTCGATGTCGAATTCTGTGCTTGGACAGCTGAATATAAATTAATTCAAGCTACATATCGTATGTATATGCAATTTTGTAATACAAAAATGATATCATACATTTTGTTTTTCTTTTTTTATAGGAATTTAAAATGTATATGTCATTTCTCGATTAATACCTAAGAAGTGAATACAACAAGAACCTGTTTTTTGAATTTGCCAAACACCTCCAAAATTTAGAGTTACGGGTAAAAAACCGTTTTTGTACCTTCATGCACTTATAAACTTGTAACTTAGTTGAATATCAACCGATTTTAAATTTCTCAATAGATTTGGAAAGAAAACATCGAATGGTATATATATCATTTAAGTAAACTTGAGAAATCTGTGCGTATTTCTCTACCACACACATTTTTTCGCCATATTCAACAAAGTTAATGGTTTATAAGTTCATGAAGGTACGAAAAAGCCAGAAATTTGTTTAAATTTATTAATTTCAATTCGTGTGGCAACTTTGCTGAAGTCCGAATTTACCTTTTTGTATCAATTTTACATTTGTTGTTTATTTGGAATTCGCAAACTTAACCGTTTACGGTCTATGTATGTTTGTTTTTGGTTTTTTGTGTAAAACAAATATACATAACTTACTTGTGTCAAAGCAACGCAGCAAAGGTCACAACACCAGGAGTTTTTAAAGGTAATATTTTTTAAATTAATAAAAAAACAAATTTTTCTTAAAACTAATTTTACCCGATATTTTATATCATATTTTAAGCCTGTCGCACATAATAGAAATGGCTAGTTTATTAAGCCGCATTATATATAAAAATTTAAATATTATTGGAGCGATATATCGATAAAAAAATTAATTTTTATATAATAATACGAGCTGAACTTAATAAATTAGCCTTTCAATAAAAAAAATCATATAATTTTACGATTGAAATACTATATAATCAATCGTAAAATTATAAAAAAATAAAAAAATAAATCACAAATATTAATAAAAATTATTTTCTTTAAATTTTTTTTCACTAATCCTTAATAAATAATTAATTTCAGTTCAAGAAAATAAAATTAACGAGTTCTAATCAACAATACTTTCTGAGATCCTCATTTTTAAATGCAATAAAATGTCTGCAGGTACTCAATTTTTAAATTAATAAAAATAGAATAGGGATACAAATTATATATGATTTAATTAATTTTTTTTTTAGCCAAATGTAATGTTGGAAAAAACTGGGTACTACTTCTTTTTAGTTTAGATAAAATACCAAAAAAAAAGCAAAAATGAATGAAAATCTAAAATTTCGGTTGTATTTTTAATATTCCTAGTCCATTTGTGAACCGATTGCTTCTATTTTGTGCACGACTGTATGGCTATTATTTCTAATAAAACTACATATAAAGGTTTTTCGTCCGTTTTATAGATTACACATATTACTCAAATAACGCTCCGAAAATGGTAAAAAAAATAGATGTAGTTGCATTCAAAGCTCATAGCTTAGCCATTTATGGACCAATTGAGTTGAATTTCAACATAAAACTGCCAACAGGAACTGCCAACAAATTGACATGCTAAATTTTTCTGTAGGTCTTTTAGGGCCTTCAGAAAGTTGATTTCAACATACACAGGGACAGACGGACATCGTTAAATCAACTCCGCTACTTATAAGGATCCAGAATATATATACTTCATAGGTTGCCCCATGTACGGTGTAGAAATTACAAACATATATATACTTTTCACTTTTTTGTGAAGGGTATAATAAGATTCATTTATCATAATTTAAAGTGCTACATAAAAAATAAAAAAAGAGAAAAATAAAAGTGCTAAGGCAAATAAAATATATGTGTATGTAAATTGATAAAAGTGTACAATTTATATACCTACATGTTTACATATGTTATATTATGTTTAATTATTTATGTTTTCTTTCTTCATATTACCCATTGTGATTGATCGTGTCGCGACTCTTGCTTTAGTTACCCATCCTTTAATACTTAAAAAACCTATGATGCGTTTTATTTACGTGGACGGACGGAATTTGTGAAAAAGAATAAAATAATAAAATTTCCAAAAATTAAAAGAATAAACAAGTTTAGTGGTGAAAACTAATTATAAATATACACAATATATAATTTAATAACAAGTGTTTTTAATACACATACATACTTAAATAAGTTTGTTGTTTTTTTTCTTCTTTCTCTTTGTTTTCTATTTATTCAATTTGGTACTCTACGATCAGTGTTTTGACTTAAAGTTGGTTTGTATTAAATTTGAAACTTTTTAATTTTTTTTCCAGATAAATTATAAATTAATTAATATGTATGTAAGTTCATATATGTATGTACGTACATTTCATGCATATTTTTTTGTCCTATAATTGGATTATCAACTTTGATAATATTTCTTTAAATACATACATATATTTCGTTCAATTACGTTCCACAAATATTCTCTTAAATTTATTTGTTCTCTCTCTTTGAGTTATCAGGAATAATCAAATAAATTTTTTTTTTCTCAATAATAGTTGATTAATTGCTCAGCTATTTTTTTCTTACTCCAATTACATTTAATGCTTTACATACGTACATATATACGTATGTACCTACCTTCACACGCATTGTTGGTATGTTGCATTTTTCTTTGATTGAAATTTTTTTAACCCTTCTAGACTCGGATAAGAACAAAAAAACAATTTTTTTTACTAATTATTTATTAAATGAATTTTTCAAACAAATAAATAATAAAGTGGTTACATTAAAATAAATAATATAACATCTATAATCATACACATAAAAGTGGTAAAAAGAAGTAATCTTCAGTGTATATAAAGGGTGGTTAAATTTTAAGGGCCGATGTTGATTTTGAATAAAACACAAATTATTTAGGAAATTATTGTCATTTCCTTTTATTATGATAATATGGTATGGTTCAAATATGTATGGAACAAAATATCGGAAGAATGGCTGCCGCGACATCGGCGGCACCCTCCATCCGATGGTCAAAATTTTCGATGACGCTGAGGCATAATTGAAGTTCGATGCCGTTAATGTGCCGAAGTATCTCATCCTTTAACTCTTGAATAGTTTGCTGGCTTATCAACGTACACCTTTTCTTTCAAATAACCCCAAAGAAAGAAGCCCAACGGTGTCAAATCACATGATCTTGGCGGCCAATTGACATCGGCCAAAAGAGCCATTGTTTCGTTAGCTGTGTGGCAAGTGGCACCGTCCTGTTGAAACCACATATCGTCCACATCCATATCTTATAATTCGGGCCATAAAAAGTTCGTTATCATCTCACGATAGCGAGCACCATTCACAGTAACTGCTTGACCTGCCTCATTTTGGAAAAAATGCGGACGATTAAATTAACCACTTCGGTGAGCGACGTCTGCAGGGTCTCACTGCGCTGTTGAATGCATATGTCTTCATTAGAAGCAGTGGTTGGTTTGTGTGACGGACTCACTCACTTTCTTTCTGTATCTTCTTTCCTCCCCTTCACTCTGCTATTACTATCCCTCCTCTTCTTCATTTTCGTCTATACAGGTATCACAAAGGGACCACGTCAGAGGACCCAAGTGAGCCCAGGTCTTGTTTTTATTTCTTTCGGGCGACCTGTTAACCTAACCTAACCTAACCTAATTTATAAGAAAATAGTGTTTTTATTGAAAATATTTAAAAAATATTACTTTTAAAACTACGGTTCACGGTGTCTTAACTTAAGAAATAGTAATCTTTTATTGAATTTAAAGCTTTTGTTTTAGTTTTTTTTTTGTTATTTGCTGCGTGGTAGCGGAATTTCTCTATACAATATGTAATAAAGAGTGTTCCAGTAAGAGTGGACTTTTCCATTTTATGTGTTAGGTGGCGCTGTCTTGCTGAAACCACATGTTGTGCAGATCCATGCGATCTATTTGAGAGCACAAGAACTCCATTATTATGTTCTTTTAACGAATGCCGTTCATATTCAGCGCAATTTTGGCCTCATCTTCAATAAAGTAAGGCATGACCAAAGTTTGCACCCGACATTTGCTCGTTGTGTTTCTCATGGTCTAGTCAATAATCGAACCTGTGACCCCCAGATTGATAGATTAGTACATTACCAATTTTTAGTTGTAATAACTCTTTCCGAAAAATTCGGACATGTCTTTATTACAATCCAATAAAAAACATTACAACATTCTCAAAAAATTTAATTTATATATTTTAAAATAAAAAAGTGCTCTCTTACTGAGACACCCTTTACATTTCTTTACATAAATTTATGCAATCAATTTACACAATTGCATTTTCTAAAGAAATTTTTTGTCTTTTGTAAGAGAAAAAAAAATTCTCAAAATTTAAGAACGTTCGGAAGTCGTATTATATTATGTCTTAGACAAAAAAAATGTACTTATTGTTGTATTTTTGACATTTCTCGGCCATTTATGGATCGATTGCTCTCGTTTTTTACACAGATATTATGACTGTCATTTCTGACAAAACTGCCTGCTCCTCTTTAACCCTTACAAAAAAATAAGATGTCCAAGACTAAATATACCAATACAACACAATATTTTAGCTATTGTGGGTGTAAAGTAAGAGAATATCAACAAAAAAAAAAACATAGCAGGGTGTATAGGTTTCCTATAATTTCATGGGAAATATTTTTCCTTATGGACCACAAAAGTAAATAAACGAAGAGTTAGGTTTATTATATCGGTATTGTATTTATTGCTTTGTAATACAAAAAACATAATAAATATTATTAGAAAAGTAAAATAAATAGTTAGTTATGGTATTCTACGAAACAATTTTGTGTACTTGTGATGTACAAGTGGACATTGCACATAAAAATTTTATTATGTGTCCTATTTTCTATACGTCGTTTTGCACAATTTACGCATCGCTTCATTTTTTCTGCTTTTTCCATGTTGTGCGCTGGCAAATATCGTTTACTTTCAATGCAGAGCTTTTCAGAGGAGACTAAAGTAGGTCTTGAACGCTGTCTATATGTAAAATTATTTATTAGACCTCGTGCTACATGTTGACGATACTCGAGGCTTCTCAAAAGCGGACCTTCTACTCGGTGTTTTTCGTGCAACTTTAAGTACACTAAATACGAGTTATTCATAGCGATATCTAAGATGTCAAAAAAGAGGCACAGGTAATATTTGATTTTGGCCTTGCGATCAACCTCATAACATGCTTTGCGCTGGTCCATAAGGTCCACACCGCCCACATATTTTTTATAGCGCATCACTACTTCGGGACATGTAACATTAATTTTTTGAGCAGTTCCTGCCTGCCTCCTTTTTACTGTGCTAGTTGATACCGGATATATGAAATTGGTCAACATATGGACTGCTTTCGTATCCATCCATTTTACGAATGTTATACCGTTTGTACTACCGGCATGGATGTCGCCTCTTTTCATGATTTTATCTGATGGTAATGAATTTGGCACATTTTTTCTATTCGTGCGAACAGTGGCGCAGGCTTTGGTGTTCTGCATCATAAGTTTATGTTGCAAAGCAGCGAGTTGAAAAAATTGTCAAAGTATACTTCACAACCAAGACCCTTTAGTTGTTCCATCAGACAGAGTACTACTGATTCACCTAAACCTATTTCTGTATTAATTTTCTTTCCTGTATGTAAATCAAACTGGTATAAGTATCCTGTTGAAGACTCACATCTACACCACATCTTGAACCCCCATTTTATAGGTTTATTTTTGATGTACTGCTTCATAATGTTGTGCCCTTTGAATTTGATCATTTGTTCATCAGTGGATTGCCTTAGTGAGTTATTCATTGATGCTTGAAAACACAAATTGAAATGTTGCACAACAGATCTTATTTTGTACGCTCGGTCACTCGATTGTGAGTGATTGTTACAATCAGAGAAGTGTAAATTTTGCCGAATCTGCTCAAATCTAGTTCTTGGCATAAGCGCACCCATCAGTCGACCAGTAATTCCTAAAAATGCCTTCATTTCATACGAGCTGATTGTAAAAGGTCTTCCATTTTGTTGTGTGTATTTGACACTTTCTTTTATTATCATATTAGACACTAACTGATCCATATGTGTCACCTCCATGAAAATGTCGATTGGCAACAACATGCCATGGCGGTCAGATAATGAATTTATGCTCCCAAAATTATACTCACTTTTATTGAATGTGAGAGGAGCGTATGAGTTATTTCTAAAGTTGAAAATAGGAATAGTCTCTGAGCAGGTGGGTAATGAGGTTTGATTTGTCGGTTCTTGAACAGAATCTTCAATTTCAACAACATCGGTTCCATTTCCTACATCTTGAGCTTTGAACTGCTGGTCTTCTTCGTCTAACTGTAAGTCATATTCTCCGTCACTAATATCTGCCATAAGTAACTGCAATATTTCTTCATCTTGAATATGAAATTCTCTGCGCCCTCTTTTAGCCATTTCTGTAAAAAAAAACATGAAGGTAAATTATATAAAAATACAAGAAAACCATACATTATCAAAGGCACTACATATAATACTACTACAACGAATACACCAGATACGGACCAGAGGGAAAAATATTTCACTTCAGATGATTTGCAATTTTTAGGTACTTGTGCTAATATTCTGCAGTTTACTGTATTATTATATAAAATTATACTTACCAAATAATATAAAACACGTGACAAAATACAGTTATTTTATATTCTCAAGTCCAAAACACTTTCAAGATATTATTAGTTTAGCCCGCGAATGTTTTGGTTTTGGCGCAATAAAGTTTGACAGTTTTTTTTTATTTGTATATAAACGCATTTGCCATTCAGTAAAAAAAATATCGATTCAATAATAATTGAAGAATCGATAACGATTTTTGTAGAAGGGAAAAATATTTCCCTTGTTGCACAATTCAAAGTATATACGTTTTCTTTTTATTTCAACCAAAAATTAAAAAAAAAAAATTGTTTTTTTTTCATAAACTTTAAAGAAGTTACTTTGATTTTGTCAATTGTATGTGTCTGTTTACTTATAAACTGCAGTTTTTCCATACACATTCTTTGAAAAAAACGCATGATTTGGCGTTTGGGTGCTACAATAGATCCTGCCTAGGCCCTCGATGTTTTCTGCAGACAAGCCAAGAAGCTTCGCTGATTTGTGTTGTAAAAAAAAGTAATAAAAAATAAAAAACGAAAATCGTTTCTCAAAACGCGCGTTTGTCAGAATATGTTATGTTTACAAATAAATAATTTAAATTTTCGCAACTACTTTTTCGTTGTGATTGAATATATGCAACGACTTTTTGTCTACGAATTCGTCGTGCTGTACGAAGCTTGACATTCGTCCCAGTTGTGTTTACAGTATTACACATTGTCATACGAAATTTTCACGATTTTGTATGCAATAGTTATTTAGAATTTAATTAAAAGAACAAAGTTGTTATTGGGAAAAAAGCAGCAAGGTTTGTAGCTTACGTATATATTATTTTCTTAAAAATTCAAGCATACTAGATTTAGGCACAACCGTTCTTTTCACTGAATCGTTCATATTTTTCAATTCGTTTAAATGAGTTAGGTAATTCTTCTCGTTCTACGATGACTTGTGACTTTCATTCAACGTTATTTTCATACACTGTACGATGACTTCTAATTTTCGTTCATTTTTCTATTTATTACATTCGTTTTATGTTTAAGACTGCAATAAAATATACATTTTGGATATTTTAATATGAAACAGTAAAAGCCAATGAACGATGAACGAAATAATTTAAAAAAATTTAAGTGACCGAATCGTTCATTTAAACTAAGTAGGACATGAAAACAGCAAGCCTAAAACATACTTAGTTTCTATAACATGATAACAAGTTACCTTAAAAATATTGGAGGTGGCTGTTATTAAGGAAGAGTTTATATTGACTGTTCAGTTTTTTTTTTCTTGGATGATGTACAGCATTATCTAATAACACTGCTCTGCAAAAAATCACTTTTTGGCCCTCCTTTAATTAAAACTATGTTTACTATATGGATTTTGATGTGCTTAGCTGAAATCCAATTTCGGTTTTTCGCCATCACGCAGGAATTTTTTTCCACTAAATTAGTCAGGTACGAAGACATATTTCAGCCTAGCTCGAGAATGACTTATCCGATTTTCGTAAACAAAACTCCGAATCAAACTGATCTGAATAACTTTGCTCGTGATTTAGTACTTTCAAAAATAAAGTGTGAGCTTCTTGCATCCAAATTTAAACAATGGCATTTGTCTAGTCTTTCGAAACAGACAACAAGCCTTTTTGAGCTATTACACCAAAGTCGCCGATTTGGTATTTTGTAATAATGCTGATGGACTTTTGCGACAACTGTGTTTCAGTCATAAGTCTGAGGAATGGCGGCTTTTTAATGATTCATCCAAGACAAATTGCGGTAAATTGAGAAGAAAATCCGCATTTGTTAATCGATTTTTATGATTTATAAAGGGTGTTTTTTATAGACGTATAGAGCTTTAAGTTGGCATCACTGTTCAAGATGGCGACTGATTTAACAGCTGTCAAGTGATTTATTCTCAGTTTGGTTTGGCAATTCATCATGAATAGACTCATGCCTGAACAACCATTGCAAATAATACAATTTTGAGATTGAAGTTGTTCCCGATTTTCATAAACAAATTTTGTTAGCGAAGAAGCGCACTTCTGATTGAATGGCTACGTCAAGTGTATGTCGAAACACCGTTGCATCCAGAAAAACTGACTGTTTGGTGCGCTTTATGGGCTGGTGGAATCATTGGTCCGTACTTCTTCAAAAACAATGATGGCCAGAACGTTACAGTCAATGGTGATCGGTATAGAGACATGATTACTAACTTTTTCATTCCTGAATTGAACAACCATGATGTCACGGAGCTGTGGTTTCAACAAGACGGCGCAACATGTCACACAGCTCGTGCCACAATCGATTTATTGAAAGACACGCTTAGTCACCGCATAATTTCACGTTTTGGACCTGTGAATTGGCCTCCAAGATCTTGTGATTTAACACCGCTAGACTACTTTCTGTGGGGCTATGTAAAGTCATTGGTCTATGCGGATAGGCCACAAGCGCTTGACCATTTGGAAGACAACATTCGCCGTGTTATTGCCGATATATGGCCACAAATGTTGGAAAAAGTCATCGAAAATTGGACGTCCAGATTGGACTACGTCCGAGCCAGCCGTGGTGGTCATTTGCCAGAAATCATATTTGAACGGTAATGCCACAAGATTATCTTTCGGATAAATAAAATTCATGTCAATCGAATAATCCATCGTTGTTTTATTGCAATTTAAAGTTCTATACGTCTATAAAAAACACCCTTTACTTTATTTTATTCTTGAGGTATTTAGCTCTCAGAAACATGTGCAAAATATAAAATAATTGCTTATTCTTTTTTTTAACCTGAAAAAATAAAGAATTTTGCAAGAAAAAAATGTTTAACCTCTTAAATTTTTGAATTATTCCAAAACGATAAAATATAGAACAAAATTATGTGGAGTTAAATTAAATATAATATTGTTAACCATCTTTTGGTGTTTTTGTTTATCGGATAAGTCGTTCTCGAGTTAGGCTGAAATATGTCTTCGTACCTGAATAATTTAGGGGAAAAAATTGCCACGCCCATAAAAAAATCCCTACGTGATGGAGAAAAAACGAAAATGGATTTGAGTTTAGCACATCAAAATCCATATAGTCCACATAGTTTTATTTAAATTAGGATTTTTAGTAATTATATTCCTAATTTGTGCTACTAATAAATAATTCCATTTCCCCTTGTTATTCTTCATCCCTCTTTCGCCTACTCCCTCGCCATTACTCCCATAATTTTAAACGTCGTTATCGTTTTCGGCTTCAACTTCTTCTATCGCTGAAACTTAGAAGCGCACTTTATTTTAAGATCGTAACTGGCATACAATACATATTTTTATGTCTGTCCTTATGTTGCCCTAAAAAATTTGGGCGCATGTCTTTTATTGTGTTTTCTAATAGTTTTTTCCCTAACGCTGTCTGGCATATTGGTTTGATACTCAACTGAAAGTTTCCTATAACTAGAATTAAAATAAAGAGCGGGAACAAGGCACCTGGTTACTACTGTCAAGTTACAAAAACTCCCCCGAGTCTAGTATTCATTAAAAACTCAAGGCTTTCTTTCGTAATTTATCTGACATGTCCAACGGTTGTAGGTAGTTATGAGTTAAGCCCAAATTAGATCATTAGATCATGCTGACTCTTAATCTTCGCTAAGTAGCCTGCAGAGGTCAAGTGTTTCAATGCTCTGCAATGTCATTATGAATCCCGTAACAATGCGAATTCCTGACCTGGTCAAGCCAAGTGATTTATTAGCTCTCTTCCAAGATCGGATTGATATGAAAGTTTTCGCTACCCTGATACCTTTTGTTTCCATCCAGCATTGTTGCGATTTTCTTTCCAGCCATTCTGTAAAACTCTGTGACAATGAATCTATTAGCCGCACCTTTTTTTCGAGTTCTTCTACTTTTTCATTGCATATATATCCACTATAACCTGGAAAGTTGCCTAAAAGTGCTGAAGAATTAATTGACTTGGACACTCACAGTTCGTCCAAGTTTCCCTCGTAAGGTCTCTCGTTAGATAGCGAGAGACTATCGTATCGAATAATACTTCGATACGTGTCGAGTAAGCAAATCACCGTATACGATATCAAACGAATCGTATTTTTTTTTTTTTCAAATTGTAATAGATTTATACACAAATGTTTGTCAAACACAACTAAATAAAACAACCTATAGCATGAATTTAGGCAACAATTGTGCAAAAAGAATTTTTGATAATGTGGATGAACAATTGCTTCTTCTGACATTTTTTCTTCAAATTCAATAGACGTAAATTTATTAAAAGTTGAAATAATTAATTTTAATAACCTAAAACAAAATAAAACTTAAACTTTTTTTAATTATTGTTAATCGTGCTCGTTAAAAAAATAATTTGTTTTGGTTACGCTTATACTGGTTCGAAGACTCGCTAGCGAATGCTATCATCTCAAGATACGGCACATTTTACTCGATATCGGGTGCCATGATAATAAAATAAAATATTTCGATCAATTTTACTCGATGTCGAATTCTGTGCTTGGACAGCTGAATATAAATTAATTCAAGCTACATATCGTATGTATATGCAATTTTGTAATACAAAAATGATATCATACATTTTGTTTTTCTTTTTTTATAGGAATTTAAAATGTATATGTCATTTCTCGATTAATACCTAAGAAGTGAATACAACAAGAACCTGTTTTTTGAATTTGCCAAACACCTCCAAAATTTAGAGTTACGGGTAAAAAACCGTTTTTGTACCTTCATGCACTTATAAACTTGTAACTTAGTTGAATATCAACCGATTTTAAATTTCTCAATAGATTTGGAAAGAAAACATCGAATGGTATATATATCATTTAAGTAAACTTGAGAAATCTGTGCGTATTTCTCTACCACACACATTTTTTTCGCCATATTCAACAAAGTTAATGGTTTATAAGTTCATGAAGGTACGAAAAAGCCAGATATTTGTTTAAATTTATTAATTTCAATTCGTGTGGCAACTTTGCTGAAGTCCGAATTTACCTTTTTGTATCAATTTTACATTTGTTGTTTATTTGGAATTCGCAAACTTAACCGTTTACGGTCTATGTATGTTTGTTTTTGGTTTTTTGTGTAAAACAAATATACATAACTTACTTGTGTCAAAGCAACGCAGCAAAGGTCACAACACCAGGAGTTTTTAAAGGTAATATTTTTTAAATTAATAAAAAAACAAATTTTTCTTAAAACTAATTTTACCCGATATTTTATATCATATTTTAAGCCTGTCGCACATAATAGAAATGGCTAGTTTATTAAGCCGCATTATATATAAAAATTTAAATATTATTGGAGCGATATATCGATAAAAAAATTAATTTTTATATAATAATACGAGCTGAACTTAATAAATTAGCCTTTCAATAAAAAAAATCATATAATTTTACGATTGAAATACTATATAATCAATCGTAAAATTATAAAAAAATAAAAAAATAAATCACAAATATTAATAAAAATTATTTTCTTTAAATTTTTTTTCACTAATCCTTAATAAATAATTAATTTCAGTTCAAGAAAATAAAATTAACGAGTTCTAATCAACAATACTTTCTGAGATCCTCATTTTTAAATGCAATAAAATGTCTGCAGGTACTCAATTTTTAAATTAATAAAAATAGAATAGGGATACAAATTATATATGATTTAATTAATTTTTTTTTTAGCCAAATGTAATGTTGGAAAAAACTGGGTACTACTTCTTTTTAGTTTAGATAAAATACCAAAAAAAAAGCAAAAATGAATGAAAATCTAAAATTTCGGTTGTATTTTTAATATTCCTAGTCCATTTGTGAACCGATTGCTTCTATTTTGTGCACGACTGTATGGCTATTATTTCTAATAAAACTACATATAAAGGTTTTTCGTCCGTTTTATAGATTACACATATTACTCAAATAACGCTCCGAAAATGGTAAAAAAAATAGATGTAGTTGCATTCAAAGCTCATAGCTTAGCCATTTATGGACCAATTGAGTTGAATTTCAACATAAAACTGCCAACAGGAACTGCCAACAAATTGACATGCTAAATTTTTCTGTAGGTCTTTTAGGGCCTTCAGAAAGTTGATTTCAACATACACAGGGACAGACGGACATCGTTAAATCAACTCCGCTACTTATAAGGATCCAGAATATATATACTTCATAGGTTGCCCCATGTACGGTGTAGAAATTACAAACATATATATACTTTTCACTTTTTTGTGAAGGGTATAATAAGATTCATTTATCATAATTTAAAGTGCTACATAAAAAATAAAAAAAGAGAAAAATAAAAGTGCTAAGGCAAATAAAATATATGTGTATGTAAATTGATAAAAGTGTACAATTTATATACCTACATGTTTACATATGTTATATTATGTTTAATTATTTATGTTTTCTTTCTTCATATTACCCATTGTGATTGATCGTGTCGCGACTCTTGCTTTAGTTACCCATCCTTTAATACTTAAAAAACCTATGATGCGTTTTATTTACGTGGACGGACGGAATTTGTGAAAAAGAATAAAATAATAAAATTTCCAAAAATTAAAAGAATAAACAAGTTTAGTGGTGAAAACTAATTATAAATATACACAATATATAATTTAATAACAAGTGTTTTTAATACACATACATACTTAAATAAGTTTGTTGTTTTTTTTCTTCTTTCTCTTTGTTTTCTATTTATTCAATTTGGTACTCTACGATCAGTGTTTTGACTTAAAGTTGGTTTGTATTAAATTTGAAACTTTTTAATTTTTTTTCCAGATAAATTATAAATTAATTAATATGTATGTAAGTTCATATATGTATGTACGTACATTTCATGCATATTTTTTTGTCCTATAATTGGATTATCAACTTTGATAATATTTCTTTAAATACATACATATATTTCGTTCAATTACGTTCCACAAATATTCTCTTAAATTTATTTGTTCTCTCTCTTTGAGTTATCAGGAATAATCAAATAAATTTTTTTTTTCTCAATAATAGTTGATTAATTGCTCAGCTATTTTTTTCTTACTCCAATTACATTTAATGCTTTACATACGTACATATGTACGTATGTACCTACCTTCACACGCATTGTTGGTATGTTGCATTTTTCTTTGATTGAAATTTTTTTAACCCTTCTAGACTCGGATAAGAACAAAAAAACAATTTTTTTTACTAATTATTTATTAAATGAATTTTTCAAACAAATAAATAATAAAGTGGTTACATTAAAATAAATAATATAACATCTATAATCATACACATAAAAGTGGTAAAAAGAAGTAATCTTCAGTGTATATAAAGGGTGGTTAAATTTTAAGGGCCGATGTTGATTTTGAATAAAACACAAATTATTTAGGAAATTATTGTCATTTCCTTTTATTATGATAATATGGTATGGTTCAAATATGTATGGAACAAAATATCGGAAGAATGGCTGCCGCGACATCGGCGGCACCCTCCATCCGATGGTCAAAATTTTCGATGACGCTGAGGCATAATTGAAGTTCGATGCCGTTAATGTGCCGAAGTATCTCATCCTTTAACTCTTGAATAGTTTGCTGGCTTATCAACGTACACCTTTTCTTTCAAATAACCCCAAAGAAAGAAGCCCAACGGTGTCAAATCACATGATCTTGGCGGCCAATTGACATCGGCCAAAAGAGCCATTGTTTCGTTAGCTGTGTGGCAAGTGGCACCGTCCTGTTGAAACCACATATCGTCCACATCCATATCTTATAATTCGGGCCATAAAAAGTTCGTTATCATCTCACGATAGCGAGCACCATTCACAGTAACTGCTTGACCTGCCTCATTTTGGAAAAAATACGGACGATTAAATTAACCGAAAAAATCACGAAGTGCACAATATGCATTTTGATTTGAACGCCTATTTTCATAATAAGCCTGAATAACTTTAACGCGTTGCTCGCGTATCTTTCCATGGTTCAAATTGAGTTAGTCCGAAATTGAGAAATATCAAATGAAATGCAGAAAAAAACTTGACGTTTAGGTGTGGTTCACATTCAACATCGGCCCTTAAAATGTAATCACCATTTATATACATATATTTTCCTTCATTGAAAACTTTTATATTTACTGCTGGCATATTGTTGCACATTGGAAGGAGTTGTCGTCTTACAAAGGGCTAACTACATTGCATTGGCCCTGACATTGAAAGTAATTTTGGTGTTATTTACATTGTAAATACAAAACAGCTTATACAAGAAAGACAGTTTCTACCGAATGTTTAATTAAAAAATAAATAAATAATCACCAAATTATTAAATAAATACTAAAAATAAAAGAAAATCACAAAATTTATTTTATTATCCAATCTGAAATTTATTTTAAATATATTTATATTCATACATATATTTATTACTACATCGTCAATTTTATTCCTATACATTTTTTCGAAATACATTGTATTGAAAGGTTTTAACATCGAATAAACACTTAATTTAAAAAAAATGTCTCCTGATCAATTTATAATATTAGCGGACAATATTGTCGAATTTGAAGCAGATCTTAATGACAAGAATGTTCCTATTAATTCCATTCATATCTTAAATCTACATAAACGTGAATTAGAATCTTCTTCGGGGCGCGTTAAAGAAAATTTTGAAAAATATTTATTTGATAAAAATAATGAGGAAGAGAAGAAGAAAATCCTATTAATGTTGAAACTATTAAGCATAAATATAAGAGTATATATTATACGTACTGTCATCGCATAGCCAAGCTTTCAGAGATTTTAGAGAATCTTAATTTAGAATTAAAAGATAATAAAGCCTCTACTTCGGTCAATAGTCCTGCGAACCAAGTTTCTTCTTTAGACGCTCCTTCTTTCAATACGTACCATAAAATTTATCTTTCGCCGTATGATGTCGAAATATTTAACGGTAGTTACAAAGCATGGCCTATATATCGAGACCTTTTTACTGCGCTGTACATTAATAATTCCTATCTTAGTCCTGTTGAAAAGCTTTTCCATTTAAATCAAAAAACTTCCGGAGAAGCAAGGGAGATTGTGAGAAAGAGCCCACTTACAAATGCTGGCTTTGAAACATCTTGGTCAAATCTTCAAGATAGATTTGAAAACCGTCGCATACTTGTCAATGGGCAACTTAAAATTTTTTTTAATTTGCCTACCGTTACTTCTGAGTCTGAAAAAGCAATTCAGGAATTACAGCGAAATATTAATTCATGCATTTCAATCCTGCGATGGCATAAAATAAATGTAGAGAGCTGGGATCCTATATTCGCGTTCCTATGCTCAAATCGTCTTCGTGAATCCACTCTTACCCTATGGGAACATGATATAGAAGACAAATCTGCTTTTCTCACTTGATCTGACTTAGATTCCTTTTTGTCTAATCGTTATCGTACCTTTCAGTCAGTATCTGAAATACGAAATCATAGGCATTCAAAGCAGTCAGATTCTAAACCTAAAACTTTAAATCCTTCATCTAAAAAGATAAATACATTTCCAACTACCAAAGTGTCCACTGTGTCCAAAAGTATTTCATATAATTCGAAAATGTCAAAAATTCCTAAAGATGGACGTTTCTAAACGTTTCACTAAAATAAAAAAGTTGGGTTTCTGAATTAATTGTTTCTCAAAGGCTCATGGTCTAAAACATTGTAAAAGCAAACATAATTACTTTCAATGTTCGAAACGACACAACACATTGCTTCATAAAGAAGTAAAACAATTTACAAATACTTCACAACCTTTCATTAGTTGCCCAGTTTCAAATTTGTATCCAAACATAACTCCATACGCTTTTAAGTCTCATTCAACTCCTATAAAGTCCACTTCATATTCGAACCGTGTAGTCGTGGAATCCTGTTTTGCTGTTAAATCTGGAGAAGTCTTATTAGGTACTGTCGCTGTTAATATTAGTCATTTGGGTATTAAGTATCAGATACGAACTCTGATTGATTCAGGATCCGAGGGATCTTTTATTTCGGAAAGGTTATCCAATTGCTTGAGATTACCATCAAAGCGAATAAATGCTCAAATATCTGGTCTTAATAACGCTGTTTCTGCCAATTTGCATACTGAGTGCTCATTTGGTATTAGTCCAATTTTTTTACGTGATACGGCGTTAGTAGTTCCTCGTCTATCAAACAACTTGCCTTCCATAAATTTAGATATTTCACAATTTACGGATATGCCAGATATACAGATGGCTGATCCAAACTTGCATTCTAGTTCAAAAATTTATTTATTGATTGGTGGAGACCTTTTCCCCTTCATTATGCTTTCCGGCATAAAACATAAAATTTGTGGCTCCTTAGTAGCACAAGACACTATATTCGGATGGATTCTAACAGACCCTTTATCAAAATTTTCTCCTCCTACTTCTACTTTTGTTTCATATTTTTGTGAAGTTTCATTAGTTAAGCAACTTTCTAGCTTTTGGGAGGTGGAAGATCTCCCGAAGGAAAACGTATTGTCTCATTCAGATGAACTTTGTGAAGATTTATTCAGGAAAATCACTAAGAGAGATGAGAATGGTCGCTACGTAGTTTCACTTCCATTTAAAGAAGAAAATTTAACAAAAACTTTAGGTGATTCCCGAAAAAGTGCAATTGCTCAGAACGAGATTAGATTGTCTAAAAATTTGCGATTAAAAGGGGAATACGATAAAGTCGTTCAAGAGTACTTTGACTTAAATCATATGTGCGAAGTTTCTCCGTCAGTATCTACAATAAATTATTGTTTGCCATCAAAACTGAAAGTAAGACAACAAAAGTGCGTGTTGTGTTCAATGCGTCATCCCCAACATTCAATGGCAACAGCCTCAATGATATCCTTCATACAGGTGATATACTCCAAAGTGATTTGACACTTCTTTTTCTCAAATGAAGATTTTATAAATATGTATTCAATGCCGACATCGAAAAGATGTACAGGCAAATTTTAGTAAATCCGGAACAAACGAAGTTCCAAAGAATATTTTACAGAGATGCTTCGAATGGACTTATACGTAATTATGAACTTAAAACAGTTACGTTTCGCATTAATTGTGCCCCATATCTGGCTATACGTACTATCCTTCAACTAGCTGAAGATATTGCAACCACCCATTCCATCGCGAGTAACATACTTTATAATTCAATGTATGTTGACGATGTGCTAACTGTAATGAGATTTAACCTTTAATGAGATTTTTACTCTCGGAATCCAGTATTGGGTACGTAGAAGTTGAAGAACGAGTTGATTGCCCAAATGAAGACTAATGTCATGAGCGAATCTTACTATTAAACGTGTGTAATTGTAAGGAAGGAAGGGATATTTTTCATTGTATGAAAGGCTAAGAGACTTTTCTAGTCTTCCGCATGAACGTATGATTCCTTCAGAGTCTAAAAATAGATTAAGATTTGCAATTGGATTAGATAAAGATACAGTTCTTTTAGTTTCTAATTGTCGATATTCATTAGAAAAGTTAGACTTTTGACACATGGATATGAATTTTGTTTGTACACCTTGAATCTTGGAATTAGGTAAAGCAATACTGTGGTTGTAAAAGTCACATTTAAATTTGGGATGAGTATGGAAGTAAAATCTATAAATTTCGATTTTGCTGTCCATTTTCTGAGAGAAAATCCAGCAGTTTTTGGAGCAAGAATAAGCTCGTTTATCGCCTCAAGCGCCTGTTTAGTCGAATGAGTTACAGTTAGCACATCGTCAACATACATTGAATTATAAAGTATGTTACTCGCGATGGAATGGGTGGTTGCAATATCTTCAGCTAGTTGAAGGATAGTACGTATAGCCAGATATGGGGCACAATTAATGCGAAACGTAACTGTTTTAAGTTCATAATTACGTATAAGTCCATTCGAAGCATCTCTGTAAAATATTCTTTGGAACTTCGTTTGTTCCGGATTTACTAAAATTTGCCTGTACATCTTTTCGATGTCGGCATTGAATACATATTTATAAAATCTTCATTTGAGAAAAAGAAGTGTCAAATCACTTTGGAGTATATCACCTGTATGAAGGATATCATTGAGGCTGTTGCCATTGAATGTTGGGGATGACGCATTGAACACAACACGCACTTTTGTTGTCTTACTTTCAGTTTTGATGGCAAACAATAATTTATTGTAGATACTGACGGAGAAACTTCGCACATATGATTTAAGTCAAAGTACTCTTGAACGACTTTATCGTATTCCCCTTTTAATCGCAAATTTTTAGACAATCTAATCTCGTTCTGAGCAATTGCACTTTTTCGGGAATCACCTAAAGTTTTTGTTAAATGTTCTTCTTTAAATGGAAGTGAAACTACGTAGCGACCATTCTCATCTCTCTTAGTGATTTTCCTGAATAAATCTTCACAAAGTTCATCTGAATGAGACAATACGTTTTCCTTCGGGAGATCTTCCACCTCCCAAAAGCTAGAAAGTTGCTTAACTAATGAAACTTCACAAAAATATGAAACAAAAGTAGAAGTAGGAGGAGAAAATTTTGATAAAGGGTCTGTTAGAATCCATCCGAATATAGTGTCTTGTGCTACTAAGGAGCCACAAATTTTATGTTTTATGCCGGAAAGCATAATGAAGGGGAAAAGGTCTCCACCAATCAATAAATAAATTTTTGAACTAGAATGCAAGTTTGGATCAGCCATCTGTATATCTGGCATATCCGTAAATTGTGAAATATCTAAATTTATGGAAGGCAAGTTGTTTGATAGACGAGGAACTACTAACGCCGTATCACGTAAAAAAATTGGACTAATACCAAATGAGCACTCAGTATGCAAATTGGCAGAAACAGCGTTATTAAGACCAGATATTTGAGCATTTATTCGCTTTGATGGTAATCTCAAGCAATTGGATAACCTTTCCGAAATAAAAGATCCCTCGGATCCTGAATCAATCAGAGTTCGTATCTGATACTTAATACCCAAATGACTAATATTAACAGCGACAGTACCTAATAAGACTTCTCCAGATTTAACAGCAAAACAGGATTCCACGACTACACGGTTCGAATATGAAGTGGACTTTATAGGAGTTGAATGAGACTTAAAAGCGTATGGAGTTATGTTTGGATACAAATTTGAAACTGGGCAACTAATGAAAGGTTGTGAAGTATTTGTAAATTGTTTTACTTCTTTATGAAGCAATGTGTTGTGTCGTTTCGAACATTGAAAGTAATTATGTTTGCTTTTACAATGTTTTAGACCATGAGCCTTTGAGAAACAATTAATTCAGAAACCCAACTTTTTTATTTTAGTGAAACGTTTAGAAACGTCCATCTTTAGGAATTTTTGACATTTTCGAATTATATGAAATACTTTTGGACACAGTGGACACTTTGGTAGTTGGAAATGTATTTATCTTTTTAGATGAAGGATTTAAAGTTTTAGGTTTAGAATCTGACTGCTTTGAATGCCTATGATTTCGTATTTCAGATACTGACTGAAAGGTACGATAACGATTAGACAAAAAGGAATCTAAGTCAGATCAAGTGAGAAAAGCAGATTTGTCTTCTATATCATGTTCCCATAGGGTAAGAGTGGATTCACGAAGACGATTTGAGCATAGGAACGCGAATATAGGATCCCAGCTCTCTACATTTATTTTATGCCATCGCAGGATTGAAATGCATGAATTAATATTTCGCTGTAATTCCTGAATTGCTTTTTCAGACTCAGAAGTAACGGTAGGCAAATTAAAAAAAATTTTAAGTTGCCCATTGACAAGTATGCGACGGTTTTCAAATCTATCTTGAAGATTTGACCAAGATGTTTCAAAGCCAGCATTTGTAAGTGGGCTCTTTCTCACAATCTCCCTTGCTTCTCCGGAAGTTTTTTGATTTAAATGGAAAAGCTTTTCAACAGGACTAAGATAGGAATTATTAATGTACAGCGCAGTAAAAAGGTCTCGATATATAGGCCATGCTTTGTAACTACCGTTAAATATTTCGACATCATACGGCGAAAGATGAATTTTATGGTACGTATTGAAAGAAGGAGCGTCTAAAGAAGAAACTTGGTTCGCAGGACTATTGACCGAAGTAGAGGCTTTATTATCTTTTAATTCTAAATTAAGATTCTCTAAAATCTCTGAAAGCTTGGCTATGCGATGACAGTACGTATAATATATACTCTTATATTTATGCTTAATAGTTTCAACATTAATAGGATTTTCTTCTTCTCTTCCTCATTATTTTTATCAAATAAATATTTTTCAAAATTTTCTTTAACGCGCCCCGAAGAAGATTCTAATTCACGTTTATGTAGATTTAAGATATGAATGGAATTAATAGGAACATTCTTGTCATTAAGATCTGCTTCAAATTCGACAATATTGTCCGCTAATATTATAAATTGATCAGGAGACATTTTTTTTAAATTAAGTGTTTATTCGATGTTAAAACCTTTCAATACAATGTATTTCGAAAAAATGTATAGGAATAAAATTGACGATGTAGTAATAAATATATGTATGAATATAAATATATTTAAAATAAATTTCAGATTGGATAATAAAATAAATTTTGTGATTTTCTTTTATTTTTAGTATTTATTTAATAATTTGGTGATTATTTATTTATTTTTTAATTAAACATTCGGTAGAAACTGTCTTTCTTGTATAAGCTGTTTTGTATTTACAATGTAAATAACACCAAAATTACTTTCAATGTCAGGGCCAATGCAATGTAGTTAGCCCTTTGTAAGACGACAACTCCTTCCAATGTGCAACAATATGCCAGCAGTAAATATAAAAGTTTTCAATGAAGGAAAATATATGTATAACTACATATAAATGGTGGTTACATTTGAAGGGCCGATGTTGAATGTGAACCACACCTAAACGTCAAGTTTTTTTCTGCATTTCATTTGATATTTCTCAATTTCGGACTAACTCAATTTGAACCATGGAAAGATACGCGAGCAACGCGTTAAAGTTATTCAGGCTTATTATGAAAATAGGCGTTCAAATCAAAATGCATATTGTGCACTTCGTGATTTTTTCGGTTAATTTAATCGTCCGTATTTTTTCCAAAATGAGGCAGGTCAAGCAGTTACTGTGAATGGTGCTCGCTATCGTGAGATGACAACGAACTTTTTATGGCCCGAATTATAAGATATGGATGTGGACGATATGTGGTTTCAACAGGACGGTGCCACTTGCCACACAGCTAACGAAACAATGGCTCTTTTGGCCGATGTCAATTGGCCGCCAAGATCATGTGATTTGACACCGTTGGGCTTCTTTCTTTGGGGTTATTTGAAAGAAAAGGTGTACGTTGATAAGCCAGCAAACTATTCAAGAGTTAAAGGATGAGATACTTCGGCACATTAACGGCATCGAACTTCAATTATGCCTCAGCGTCATCGAAAATTTTGACCATCGGATATCTTCCGATATTTTGTTCCATACATATTTGAACCATACCATATTATCATAATAAAAGGAAATGACAATAATTTCCTAAATAATTTGTGTTTTATTCAAAATCAACATCGGCCCTTAAAATTTAACCACCCTTTATATACACTGAAGATTACTTCTTTTTACCACTTTTATGTGTATGATTATAGATGTTATATTATTTATTTTAATGTAACCACTTTATTATTTATTTGTTTGAAAAATTCATTTAATAAATAATTAGTAAAAAAAATTGTTTTTTTGTTCTTATCCGAGTCTAGAAGGGTTAAAAAAATTTCAATCAAAGAAAAATGCAACATACCAACAATGCGTGTGAAGCTGAGCAATTAATCAACTATTATTGAGAAAAAAAAAATTTATTTGATTATTCCTGATAACTCAAAGAGAGAGAACAAATAAATTTAAGAGAATATTTGTGGAACGTAATTGAACGAAATATATGTATGTATTTAAAGAAATATTATCAAAGTTGATAATCCAATTATAGGACAAAAAAATATGCATGAAATGTACGTACATACATATATGAACTTACATACATATTAATTAATTTATAATTTATCTGGAAAAAAAATTAAAAAGTTTCAAATTTAATACAAACCAACTTTAAGTCAAAACACTGATCGTAGAGTACCAAATTGAATAAATAGAAAACAAAGAGAAAGAAGAAAAAAAACAACAAACTTATTTAAGTATGTATGTGTATTAAAAACACTTGTTATTAAATTATATATTGTGTATATTTATAATTAGTTTTCACCACTAAACTTGTTTATTCTTTTAATTTTTGGAAATTTTATTATTTTATTCTTTTTCACAAATTCCGTCCGTCCACGTAAATAAAACGCATCATAGGTTTTTTAAGTATTAAAGGATGGGTAACTAAAGCAAGAGTCGCGACACGATCAATCACAATGGGTAATATGAAGAAAGAAAACATAAATAATTAAACATAATATAACATATGTAAACATGTAGGTATATAAATTGTACACTTTTATCAATTTACATACACATATATTTTATTTGCCTTAGCACTTTTATTTTTCTCTTTTTTTATTTTTTATGTAGCACTTTAAATTATGATAAATGAATCTTATTATACCCTTCACAAAAAAGTGAAAAGTATATATATGTTTGTAATTTCTACACCGTACATGGGGCAACCTATGAAGTATATATATTCTGGATCCTTATAAGTAGCGGAGTTGATTTAACGATGTCCGTCTGTCCCTGTGTATGTTGAAATCAACTTTCTGAAGGCCCTAAAAGACCTACAGAAAAATTTAGCATGTCAATTTGTTGGCAGTTCCTGTTGGCAGTTTTATGTTGAAATTCAATTTAATTGGTCCATAAATGGCTAAGCTATGAGCTTTGAATGCAACTACATCTATTTTTTTTACCATTTTCGGAGCGTTATTTGAGTAATATGTGTAATCTATAAAACGGACGAAAAACCTTTATATGTAGTTTTATTAGAAATAATAGCCATACAGTCTGTGCACAAAATAGAAGCAATCGGTTCACAAATGGACTAGGAATATTAAAAATACAACCGAAATTTTAGATTTTCATTCATTTTTGCTTTTTTTTTTTGGTATTTTATCTAAACTAAAAAGAAGTAGTACCCAGTTTTTTCCAACATTACATTCCTAGTATCTGGACCAAAACTCAGCTGCATAAGTCCATAAAAGACGGAGCTATGAGTCAAAAATCACGACTACATCCATTTTTTGGTGTGTTTTTTTGCCTAATTTGTCTAAAATATGCAATGGACCAAAAATGTGGTATACAGTTTTAACACAAGCAGCAGTCGTAATATTTGTGTCAAGACTCAGAATGATCGGTCCACAAATAGCAGGGAAAAATCAAAAATATAACCGATATTTCAGATTTTCATTAATTTTTGCTTTGTTTTTTTGGTGTATTTTGTCTAACAGAAATAACATTTGTAATGTCTGTGCGAAAAACGAGAGGAATTGGTCCAGAAATGGCCGAGAAATATCAAAAATATAACCGATATTTCACATTTTCATTAAATTTGCTCTGCTATTCCTTTGTTTTTTATGCTGTCATGTGCGTAATGCTTGTACACACAAACACGAAACCTAAAAAAGTGTTTATGTGTGGGTGTGTTTTTTAATGCTTTTAGTGCAATAGCACTACGAATGCAGACATCTTTATGAAAGACAATTTTTTCGATTTTTGCCCATAATTAAATATGTTTGGCTACAAAAAAAAATTAATTATATCATATATAATTTGTATCCCTATTCTATTTTTATTAATTTAAAAATTGAGTACCTGCAGACATTTTATTGCATTTAAAAATGAGGATCTCAGAAAGTATTGTTGATTAGAACTCGTTAATTTTATTTTCTTGAACTGAAATTAATTATTTATTAAGGATTAGTGAAAAAAAATTTAAAGAAAATAATTTTTATTAATATTTGTGATTTATTTTTTTATTTTTTTATAATTTTACGATTGATTATATAGTATTTCAATCGTAAAATTATATGATTTTTTTTATTGAAAGGCTAATTTATTAAGTTCAGCTCGTATTATTATATAAAAATTAATTTTTTTATCGATATATCGCTCCAATAATATTTAAATTTTTATATATAATGCGGCTTAATAAACTAGCCATTTCTATTATGTGCGACAGGCTTAAAATATGATATAAAATATCGGGTAAAATTAGTTTTAAGAAAAATTTGTTTTTTTATTAATTTAAAAAATATTACCTTTAAAAACTCCTGGTGTTGTGACCTTTGCTGCGTTGCTTTGACACAAGTAAGTTATGTATATTTGTTTTACACAAAAAACCAAAAACAAACATACATAGACCGTAAACGGTTAAGTTTGCGAATTCCAAATAAACAACAAATGTAAAATTGATACAAAAAGGTAAATTCGGACTTCAGCAAAGTTGCCACACGAATTGAAATTAATAAATTTAAACAAATATCTGGCTTTTTCGTACCTTCATGAACTTATAAACCATTAACTTTGTTGAATATGGCGAAAAAAATGTGTGTGGTAGAGAAATACGCACAGATTTCTCAAGTTTACTTAAATGATATATATACCATTCGATGTTTTCTTTCCAAATCTATTGAGAAATTTAAAATCGGTTGATATTCAACTAAGTTACAAGTTTATAAGTGCATGAAGGTACAAAAACGGTTTTTTACCCGTAACTCTAAATTTTGGAGGTGTTTGGCAAATTCAAAAAACAGGTTCTTGTTGTATTCACTTCTTAGGTATTAATCGAGAAATGACATATACATTTTAAATTCCTATAAAAAAAGAAAAACAAAATGTATGATATCATTTTTGTATTACAAAATTGCATATACATACGATATGTAGCTTGAATTAATTTATATTCAGCTGTCCAAGCACAGAATTCGACATCGAGTAAAATTGATCGAAATATTTTATTTTATTATCATGGCACCCGATATCGAGTAAAATGTGCCGTATCTTGAGATGATAGCATTCGCTAGCGAGTCTTCGAACCAGTATAAGCGTAACCAAAACAAATTATTTTTTTAACGAGCACGATTAACAATAATTAAAAAAAGTTTAAGTTTTATTTTGTTTTAGGTTATTAAAATTAATTATTTCAACTTTTAATAAATTTACGTCTATTGAATTTGAAGAAAAAATGTCAGAAGAAGCAATTGTTCATCCACATTATCAAAAATTCTTTTTGCACAATTGTTGCCTAAATTCATGCTATAGGTTGTTTTATTTAGTTGTGTTTGACAAACATTTGTGTATAAATCTATTACAATTTGAAAAAAAAAATACGATTCGTTAGATATCGTATACGGTGATTTGCTTACTCGACACGTATCGAAGTATTATTCGATACGATAGTCTCTCGCTATCTAACGAGAGACCTTACGAGGGAAACTTGGACGAACTGTGAGTGTCCAAGTCAATTAATTCTTCAGCACTTTTAGGCAACTTTCCAGGTTATAGTGGATATATATGCAATGAAAAAGTAGAAGAACTCGAAAAAAAGGTGCGGCTAATAGATTCATTGTCACAGAGTTTTACAGAATGGCTGGAAAGAAAATCGCAACAATGCTGGATGGAAACAAAAGGTATCAGGGTAGCGAAAACTTTCATATCAATCCGATCTTGGAAGAGAGCTAATAAATCACTTGGCTTGACCAGGTCAGGAATTCGCATTGTTACGGGATTCATAATGACATTGCAGAGCATTGAAACACTTGACCTCTGCAGGCTACTTAGCGAAGATTAAGAGTCAGCATGATCTAATGATCTAATTTGGGCTTAACTCATAACTACCTACAACCGTTGGACATGTCAGATAAATTACGAAAGAAAGCCTTGAGTTTTTAATGAATACTAGACTCGGGGGAGTTTTTGTAACTTGACAGTAGTAACCAGGTGCCTTGTTCCCGCTCTTTATTTTAATTCTAGTTATAGGAAACTTTCAGTTGAGTATGAAACCAATATGCCAGACAGCGTTAGGGAAAAAACTATTAGAAAACACAATAAAAGACATGCGCCCAAATTTTTTAGGGCAACATAAGGACAGACATAAAAATATGTATTGTATGCCAGTTACGATCTTAAAATAAAGTGCGCTTCTAAGTTTCAGCGATAGAAGAAGTTGAAGCCGAAAACGATAACGACGTTTAAAATTATGGGAGTAATGGCGAGGGAGAAGGCGAAAGAGGGATGAAGAATAACAAGGGGAAATGGAATTATTTATTAGTAGCACAAATTAGGAATATAATTACTAAAAATCCTAATTTAAATAAAACTATGTGGACTATATGGATTTTGATGTGCTAAACTCAAATCCATTTTCGTTTTTTCTCCATCACGTAGGGATTTTTTTATGGGCGTGGCAATTTTTTCCCCTAAATTATTCAGGTACGAAGACATATTTCAGCCTAACTCGAGAACGACTTATCCGATAAACAAAAACACCAAAAGATGGTTAACAATATTATATTTAATTTAACTCCACATAATTTTGTTCTATATTTTATCGTTTTGGAATAATTCAAAAATTTAAGAGGTTAAACATTTTTTTCTTGCAAAATTCTTTATTTTTTCAGGTTAAAAAAAAGAATAAGCAATTATTTTATATTTTGCACATGTTTCTGAGAGCTAAATACCTCAAGAATAAAATAAAGTAAAGGGTGTTTTTTATAGACGTATAGAACTTTAAATTGCAATAAAACAACGATGGATTATTCGATTGACATGAATTTTATTTATCCGAAAGATAATCTTGTGGCATTACCGTTTAAATATGATTTCTGGCAAATGACCACCACGGCTGGCTCGGACGTAGTCCAATCTGGACGTCCAATTTTCGATGACTTTTTCCAACATTTGTGGCCATATATCGGCAATAACACGGCGAATGTTGTCTTCCAAATGGTCAAGCGCTTGTGGCCTATCCGCATAGACCAATGACTTTACATAGCCCCACAGAAAGTAGTCTAGCGGTGTTAAATCACAAGATCTTGGAGTCCAATTCACAGGTCCAAAACGTGAAATTATGCGGTGACTAAGCGTGTCTTTCAATAAATCGATTGTGGCACGAGCTGTGTGACATGTTGCGCCGTCTTGTTGAAACCACAGCTCCGTGACATCATGGTTGTTCAATTCAGGAATGAAAAAGTTAGTAATCATGTCTCTATACCGATCACCATTGACTGTAACGTTCTGGCCATCATTGTTTTTGAAGAAGTACGGACCAATGATTCCACCAGCCCATAAAGCGCACCAAACAGTCAGTTTTTCTGGATGCAACGGTGTTTCGACATACACTTGACGTAGCCATTCAATCAGAAGTGCGCTTCTTCGCTAACAAAATTTGTTTATGAAAATCGGGAACAACTTCAATCTCAAAATTGTATTATTTGCAATGGTTGTTCAGGCATGAGTCTATTCATGATGAATTGCCAAACCAAACTGAGAATAAATCACTTGACAGCTGTTAAATCAGTCGCCATCTTGAACAGTGATGCCAACTTAAAGCTCTATACGTCTATAAAAAACAACCTTTATAAATCATGAAAATCGCGTAACAAATGCGGATTTTCTTCTCAATTTACCGCAATTTGTCTTGGATGAATCATTAAAAAGCCGCCATTCCTCAGACTTATGACTGAAACACAGTTGTCGCAAAAGTCCATCAGCATTATTACAAAATACCAAATCGGCGACTTTGGTGTAATAGCTCAAAAAGGCTTGTTGTCTGTTTCGAAAGTACTAGACATTCAGATCAGTTTGATTCGGAGTTTTGTTTTAACGAAAATCGGATAAGTCATTCTCGAGCTAGGCTGAAATATGTCTTCGTACCTGACTAATTTAGTGGAAAAAAATTCCGAAATTGGATTTCAGCTAAGCACATCAAAATCCATATAGTCCACATAGTTTTAATTAAAGGAGGGCCAAAAAGTGATTTTTTGCAGAGCAGTGTTATTAGATAATGCTGTACATCATCCAAGAAAAAAAAAACTGAACAGTCAATATAAACTCTTCCTTAATAACAGCCACCTCCAATATTTTTAAGGTAACTTGTTATCATGTTATAGAAACTAAGTATGTTTTAGGCTTGTTGTTTTCATGTCCTACTTAGTTTAAATGAACGATTCGGTCACTTAAATTTTTTTAAATTATTTCGTTCATCGTTCATTGGCTTTTACTGTTTCATATTAAAATATCCAAAATGTATACTTTATTGCAGTCTTAAACATAAAACGAATGTAATAAATAGAAAAATGAACGAAAATTAGAAGTCATCGTACAGTGTATGAAAATAACGTTGAATGAAAGTCACAAGTCATCGTAGAACGAGAAGAATTACCTAACTCATTTAAACGAATTGAAAAATATGAACGATTCAGTGAAAAGAACGGTTGTGCCTAAATCTAGTATGCTTGAATTTTTAAGAAAATAATATATACGTAAGCTACAAACCTTGCTGCTTTTTTCCCAATAACAACTTTGTTCTTTTAATTAAATTCTAAATAACTATTGCATACAAAATCGTGAAAATTTCGTATGACAATGTGTAATACTGTAAACACAACTGGGACGAATGTCAAGCTTCGTACAGCACGACGAATTCGTAGACAAAAAGTCGTTGCATATATTCAATCACAACGAAAAAGTAGTTGCGAAAATTTAAATTATTTATTTGTAAACATAACATATTCTGACAAACGCGCGTTTTGAGAAACGATTTTCGTTTTTTATTTTTTATTACTTTTTTTTACAACACAAATCAGCGAAGCTTCTTGGCTTGTCTGCAGAAAACATCGAGGGCCTAGGCAGGATCTATTGTAGCACCCAAACGCCAAATCATGCGTTTTTTTCAAAGAATGTGTATGGAAAAACTGCAGTTTATAAGTAAACAGACACATACAATTGACAAAATCAAAGTAACTTCTTTAAAGTTTATGAAAAAAAAACAATTTTTTTTTTTTAATTTTTGGTTGAAATAAAAAGAAAACGTATATACTTTGAATTGTGCAACAAGGGAAATATTTTTCCCTTCTACAAAAATCGTTATCGATTCTTCAATTATTATTGAATCGATATTTTTTTTACTGAATGGCAAATGCGTTTATATACAAATAAAAAAAAACTGTCAAACTTTATTGCGCCAAAACCAAAACATTCGCGGGCTAAACTAATAATATCTTGAAAGTGTTTTGGACTTGAGAATATAAAATAACTGTATTTTGTCACGTGTTTTATATTATTTGGTAAGTATAATTTTATATAATAATACAGTAAACTGCAGAATATTAGCACAAGTACCTAAAAATTGCAAATCATCTGAAGTGAAATATTTTTCCCTCTGGTCCGTATCTGGTGTATTCGTTGTAGTAGTATTATATGTAGTGCCTTTGATAATGTATGGTTTTCTTGTATTTTTATATAATTTACCTTCATGTTTTTTTTTACAGAAATGGCTAAAAGAGGGCGCAGAGAATTTCATATTCAAGATGAAGAAATATTGCAGTTACTTATGGCAGATATTAGTGACGGAGAATATGACTTACAGTTAGACGAAGAAGACCAGCAGTTCAAAGCTCAAGATGTAGGAAATGGAACCGATGTTGTTGAAATTGAAGATTCTGTTCAAGAACCGACAAATCAAACCTCATTACCCACCTGCTCAGAGACTATTCCTATTTTCAACTTTAGAAATAACTCATACGCTCCTCTCACATTCAATAAAAGTGAGTATAATTTTGGGAGCATAAATTCATTATCTGACCGCCATGGCATGTTGTTGCCAATCGACATTTTCATGGAGGTGACACATATGGATCAGTTAGTGTCTAATATGATAATAAAAGAAAGTGTCAAATACACACAACAAAATGGAAGACCTTTTACAATCAGCTCGTATGAAATGAAGGCATTTTTAGGAATTACTGGTCGACTGATGGGTGCGCTTATGCCAAGAACTAGATTTGAGCAGATTCGGCAAAATTTACACTTCTCTGATTGTAACAATCACTCACAATCGAGTGACCGAGCGTACAAAATAAGATCTGTTGTGCAACATTTCAATTTGTGTTTTCAAGCATCAATGAATAACTCACTAAGGCAATCCACTGATGAACAAATGATCAAATTCAAAGGGCACAACATTATGAAGCAGTACATCAAAAATAAACCTATAAAATGGGGGTTCAAGATGTGGTGTAGATGTGAGTCTTCAACAGGATACTTATACCAGTTTGATTTACATACAGGAAAGAAAATTAATACAGAAATAGGTTTAGGTGAATCAGTAGTACTCTGTCTGATGGAACAACTAAAGGGTCTTGGTTGTGAAGTATACTTTGACAATTTTTTCAACTCGCTGCTTTGCAACATAAACTTATGATGCAGAACACCAAAGCCTGCGCCACTGTTCGCACGAATAGAAAAAATGTGCCAAATTCATTACCATCAGATAAAATCATGAAAAGAGGCGACATCCATGCCGGTAGTACAAACGGTATAACATTCGTAAAATGGATGGATACGAAAGCAGTCCATATGTTGACCAATTTCATATATCCGGTATCAACTAGCACAGTAAAAAGGAGGCAGGCAGGAACTGCTCAAAAAATTAATGTTACATGTCCCGAAGTAGTGATGCGCTATAAAAAATATGTGGGCGGTGTGGACCTTATGGACCAGCGCAAAGCATGTTATGAGGTTGATCGCAAGGCCAAAATCAAATATTACCTGTGCCTCTTTTTTGACATCTTAGATATCGCTATGAATAACTCGTATTTAGTGTACTTAAAGTTGCACGAAAAACACCGAGTAGAAGGTCCGCTTTTGAGAAGCCTCGAGTATCGTCAACATGTAGCACGAGGTCTAATAAATAATTTTACATATAGACAGCGTTCAAGACCTACTTTAGTCTCCTCTGAAAAGCTCTGCATTGAAAGTAAACGATATTTGCCAGCGCACAACATGGAAAAAGCAGAAAAAATGAAGCGATGCGTAAATTGTGCAAAACGACGTATAGAAAATAGGACACATAATAAAATTTTTATGTGCAATGTCCACTTGTACATCACAAGTACACAAAATTGTTTCGTAGAATACCATAACTAACTATTTATTTTACTTTTCTGATAATTTTTATTATGTTTTTTGTATTACAAAGCAATAAATACAATACCGATATAATAAACCTAACTCTTCGTTTATTTACTTTTGTGGTCCATAAGGAAAAATATTTCCCATGAAATTATAGGAAACCTATACACCCTGCTATGTTTTTTTTTTTGTTGATATTCTCTTACTTTACACCCACAATAGCTAAAATATTGTGTTGTATTGGTATATTTAGTCTTGGACATCTTATTTTTTTGTAAGGGTTAAAGAGGAGCAGGCAGTTTTGTCAGAAATGACAGTCATAATATCTGTGTAAAAAACGAGAGCAATCGATCCATAAATGGCCGAGAAATGTCAAAAATACAACAATAAGTACATTTTTTTTGTCTAAGACATAATATAATACGACTTCCGAACGTTCTTAAATTTTGAGAATTTTTTTTTTCTCTTACAAAAGACAAAAAATTTCTTTAGAAAATGCAATTGTGTAAATTGATTGCATAAATTTATGTAAAGAAATGTAAAGGGTGTCTCAGTAAGAGAGCACTTTTTTATTTTAAAATATATAAATTAAATTTTTTGAGAATGTTGTAATGTTTTTTATTGGATTGTAATAAAGACATGTCCGAATTTTTCGGAAAGAGTTATTACAACTAAAAATTGGTAATGTACTAATCTATCAATCTGGGGGTCACAGGTTCGATTATTGACTAGACCATGAGAAACACAACGAGCAAATGTCGGGTGCAAACTTTGGTCATGCCTTACTTTATTGAAGATGAGGCCAAAATTGCGCTGAATATGAACGGCATTCGTTAAAAGAACATAATAATGGAGTTCTTGTGCTCTCAAATAGATCGCATGGATCTGCACAACATGTGGTTTCAGCAAGACAGCGCCACCTAACACATAAAATGGAAAAGTCCACTCTTACTGGAACACTCTTTATTACATATTGTATAGAGAAATTCCGCTACCACGCAGCAAATAACAAAAAAAAAACTAAAACAAAAGCTTTAAATTCAATAAAAGATTACTATTTCTTTATTTCATATAAATATGATGTTTTGTACTTCTTAAGTTAAGACACCGTGAACCGTAGTTTTAAAAGTAATATTTTTTAAATATTTTCAATAAAAACACTATTTTCTTATAAATTAGGTTAGGTTAGGTTAGGTTAACAGGTCGCCCGAAAGAAATAAAAACAAGACCTGGGCTCACTTGGGTCCTCTGACGTGGTCCCTTTGTGATACCTGTATAGACGAAAATGAAGAAGAGGAGGGATAGTAATAGCAGAGTGAAGGGGAGGAAAGAAGATACAGAAAGAAAGAAAGAAAGTGAGTGAGTCCGTCACACAAACCAACCACTGCTTCTAATGAAGACATATGCATTCAACAGCGCAGTGAGACCCTGCAGACGTCGCTCACCGAAGTGGATCATGCGCCGCTCTTCCAGGGCCGCACACTGGCAGAGAAGGTGCTCTACAGTTTCCTCCTCCTCCTCGTCCTGACAACTTCTACAGTAGTCATTATAACGCAGACCGATAGAGGGATGCCACAGGACGCATTGGCATCTTGCTCTGGCAGCCTCGACCCTTCCCTCGCCAGTCTATCCGCCCTGCAGTTCCCCATTGAAGTCCCATGTCCACGCACCCAAATGAGGGTGATCAGCGAATGCTCTGCCAATCTATTTAAGGATGTGCGGCATTCTTGGAACAGCTGGGATGTCGAATAGACACCCGCTAAGGACCTGGTTGCAGTCCGACTGTCGGTATAAATGCAAATATTCCTGCCAAATACTCCATGATACCACAGCCAGTCTGCTGCTTGCTTTATAGCCATCACTTCAGCTTGTAGAGTGCTGCATTGATTAGGGAGTCTGAAGGATATACTAGTCCCAGACTCCTCAATATAGACTCCACCTCCAACTCTAGAACTATTCTTGAAGCCATCGGTAAAGACATCCAGATCTTCTCCTATAGGAGAAGATACCATTAAGATTCCCGTTTCGTCCAAAATTGTGAATCCGAAGTTTCTCTGTAGGAATAGTCTTGAAGTGACATAGTCAATGAGGTTGGGAATATCCCCCCAAGTACCAATTATCCCCGAATGTCCCCATGATCTATGTTTCCACTCCCGCGCCGCATGCAATCGCACGGATGCAAATAGTGCCAATTTCTCAGCTTGTAGATCAGCTGGCAGCCAATTTAGCATTATAAAGAGTGCCTTATTGGGCGTTGATCTCATGGCTCCAATAGAATTACAATTCTTCTTCTGTTACGTCGTCTTCATTGTTCAGGCTATGATTTCTCTTCAGCAGCACCTTCATTTCAATGTCTGATTCATCATCTTTATCATTTCTTCAAAACCATTTGTTTGACAGAAAATGGGATGCATCATTTGCAGGTGGATACAAACAGGTTTAGCAGCCATTTGAAAAAATTGCACAGTGATACAAAAAGGAATGAGTGGGAAGTGATATTATTTTTCTGGTAGGTGCTGTCCAGTAAAACAAGAGTCTTGAGTTAAGGGTAAATAATCGGTTTTTCGTACCTTCATGCATTTATAAACCAGTAACTTAGTTGAATATCAACCGATTAAAAAGGTTTTTTCTACCTATTTGATGCGACTCAGAGATTGTCATCATAGTGACTAAAGTGCACTCAGAAAAATAGCATGCAGTCACATTCGCACAACCTGAGCCAGTTCAGCATTGAACAAGGCAAGCATTTTCACCAAGAAATGGTTACAAAAATAAAATAAAAATGATTTCAGAAAATTTTTGGTCACTTCACTGTTGATTCTGAGTTAAAAAAAACTGCCAAATAAACATTTTTGAGTGCAATGGCAAAAAATTTTATTTCTGGAAAAAAAAAGTTTTTATAAAAAGTTTAATAACTCATAAAATATATAATGGATTTAGAAAAAATAGTTTTGTTTTACTCATTAATTAGCACATTTTTATATTATTGCAAAAATTTTACGGTTTCTTTATAAAATACTGCTTAAAAACGTTCCCAGGTATATTTTTTAGTCGCAGTGTTATTGCACACAACAGCCTGAGGGTTGTTTTCTTTAAATTTTCTCACCAATTTTTTTAATCTAAAGCTGTTGTAAATCAAACTTTAAAGTGGTTCTGTTATTCAAATAATACATTTCTTAACTTTTGTAAAAAATTTTAGCACCATTTTTTAAAAAGCTACAAAGTTAAATGATGTAATTTGGAACCGTTACGCCATGCGCATAATTTCCCGTTAAATAACGTAATTTGTCCACTGTTTGAAGAAAAAAAAAATAATAAATTTCTCCAGTGTTAATTATTTTGCTGTAAACTATTAGTTAATAAATAGGAACACATCGCGTAACGTCATTTGTGCTACATGCGGGATGGCGTAATCTCATATTTCTTTCGATCTTGGCTATATATTTATTATATGTAATAATTTCTATTTGGAATTTAAAAACAAAAATCAATTCTGAAATAAAATGCCCTTTTATTTCTAACTTCCTTGCTGTAGGAAGGACTTACTCCGAGTGGTTGGCATAATTACAATTAAGCGAAGTATGGGTGGTTACAGAAAGATTGATGATAACTGAAATGAGTACAGCTTAATATATTGTTTGGACAATTCTGATGAAAAACTAAAAGTGACAAAACATATATAATGCTAAACTATCTGTTCCGTTTTGTTTTGCTTGCAAAAATTTTAAATTAATTTAAAGATGCATTAGCAGTTTTTGGCCCTCATGTTAATTTGATATTTTTCAACTGAAATAAATTATATAATATTTTAGGATTAACGAAAAAATATTCAAAAAAATGTTTTAATTCGTATTTGCCACTTCATTGGAATTTTTTTATGGAAATTTTTAAGCTGTACATGTGCGTATGTCACACGAAACCAGTGGTATAATCTAATCACCGCATTCTCGATATCGAGTAAAATTTATTTTTATACCCTTCACTGTAAGTAAGAAGGGTATATATAACTTTGTGATTCCGTTTGTAATTTCTACACGGTACATGGGACACCCTATAAAGTATATACTCGTATATTCTGAATCCTTATGAATAGCGGAGTTTAATAAGCGTTGTCCGTCTGTCTGTTCGTGTAGTTATTGAAATCAACTTTTAGAAGATATTAGATAAGATACAGAAAAGTATAGCATACTTGTAAGACTATTACTATTGAAATTCAGCCATATCGGTTTATAAATGGCGGAGCTATCAGTCAAAAACCGCAACTACCTCTTTTTTTGACCATTTTTTGAGTAGGTTTTTTGCGTATTTTGTCTAAACGAAAAAACGGATAAAAAAACGTGGTACACAGTTTTATCACAAATAACAGTCATAATGTCTGTGCAAATAATCAGAAATATCGGTTCACAAATAGACCAGAAAAATAAAAAAATACAACCGAAATTTTAGATTTTCATTAAGTTTGCTTGGTTTTCTGCGTTTTTTATCTAAAGTAAAAAAAATTTGTTACTGGTTTTTTCAGATATCTTATTTATAGTATATGGACCAAAATTCAGTTAAATCGGTCCATAAATGGCTTAGCTATGAGTCGCGACTACCTCTATTTTTTGGTCATTTTTGGTGCGTTTTTTGGGTAATTTGTTTAAACTAGAAGACGGACAATAAAACTTTGTACGCAGTTTTATTACAAATAACAGTCGTAATGTCTGTGCAAAAAATCAGAAAGATCGGTCCACAAATGGACCAGAAAAATCAAAAATACAACCGACATTTCACATTTTCATTAATTTTTGTTTTGTTTTGTTTTTTGCTTTTGCTTTTTTTTTGTGCAAATTTTTTAGCTGTCATGTGCGTAATGCTTTGTACACACAAACAATAAAAATAAAAAAGTGTATGTGTGGGTGTGTGGTTTTTATTGCCTTGAGTTATATAGTATTACGAATACAGACATCTTTATGAAAGAGAGTGCATTAGATCTTTCTCGATAATTAAATATTTAATTAAATATGTTTGGCTAAAAATTTTTTAAAAAAATTTGGAAAATTAAATGAAAATAAATTTGTTTGCTTTCTTATTTAATATCTTTCTTAGAATTTCTTTTTTTTATTAATTCAAAAATTGAGCGCCTGCAGGTATTTTATTGCTTTTAAAAATGAGGTTCTTAGAAAGGAGTGTTTCTTAGTACTCGTTAATTTTAGTCGTATTATAAAAATTAATTTTTTTATTGATATTTCTTTCCAATAATGAATAAAGAAATTTTTATATTTAATATGACCTCAAGCTTAAAAAAACTAGTGTTTCAGTGACATAATTTTTTGAAGTGAGTGAATATAAATATGGCCACTTAAATATGTTTTCACGTAATTCCTTATGTTTTTTAGTATTTGTAAATATCTTTTCAGTATTTATAACATATTTATAAATATGTTTAGGACACATATAAGTACATACATAGATACAAATGTGCATAAATAAATTGATTTCTCTAAGAGATTGCAAACGAACCATAGAATATTACGCGTTGGTACAAATATAATTTTAAACAAGAGGTCGTCTAGATTTGTAGCATATCGCCCAAGTACTCAGAAAAAACTTTGCATTATTTTAAAAAGTTTTTTTAAATTCCCTCCTACCCCAGTACTCATACTCTGAGGTATTTTTATCATTCCTCACTTTGCGGAGGTACCATTCCAGAGTTCGCAACAGAAACATACTGAAACCAAACTGGAATGAAACTTGTAAGTTTTACCCTTTCTGGAAATGTTTTAACATTTACGGTCAATTTCGTAGTTTTTATTTTATGATGCAAAACGGAAATTGCCAAAACCCTTCAGAGCAACAGCAGTGGAGTATATGAAAACTTAAAAAAAAATTTTTAAATTATCCAAAGTAATTTCTGAGTATTTATGTTGTAGATTACAAATGTAGATGATCTCCCCTTTAAAATGATGTGTGTCCCATCGCGAAATTATTTGTGGTTCTTCCGGAAGTTGCTAAAATACCTCAAAGCAACAGCACTGCGGTTTATGAAAATTTAAAAAAAAATTTAAATTACCCAAAATAATATCTGTATATTTCTTTGTTTTTTTACAAATATAGATGATCTCCGCTAGGCTACTACTAAAAACACTTTATATTTAATGACGTAAGACGTATTTGATAAATAAGCCACTAATACTGAAAATATTTACGAATACTAAAACACGCAATGGGGTACGATAAAACATATTTAGCACGGCATATGTATCTTCACTCCCTTAAATTTGTGTATGTTTTTGCTATTATAGAAGCATGTGGAAAGTGAAAAATAGGTAATATTTCGCTAACACAGTGAAGGGTATAAAAGACTCGGCACAGCCGATTTGAACTTGTTAAATTTTACTCTATTTATTATAATTTCCAAGAACGACCCAAATATATTGTTGCCGAAATCCACGGCTTATAACGGAAATAAAAAGGTAGAGAAATTTTTTTTAATCAGCTTAAAAAACCAGAAACTCGCTTTTTCAGTAAAATCAAAAATGTAACAATCGGTTGTAAACTTTACCGAAATTTTTTTCTTTAAGTCTAAAGCTTTTGTTTTTTGAGTTTTTTTCTACAGTCTAAAAAATTTGAATGTAATGAAAAATGTGCTCAAAAGGGCTCGCATTTGTGAGACTAATAGAGGCGGACATTTATATTATATTGTATTCCATACATAATTGCCGACATTAAATAAAACATTTATCAATATAAGATCAATTCTCTTTCATTTAATCAAAAATTATTAACACCCTGTATAAACATGTGCATGCATGTGTGTCTGTAACTTAAATTTTGTGTGTACGGAAATATTATAGAAAGAATGCTTTAGTTTCCCTTTTTTTTGCTTTTTGGGTATTTGACTTTATATATATCTGGAAATAAATATTTATTTTTTCAGTATTATGTATTTAAGAAGTATTTGCAAGAATTCAACATTATGTTAAATTAAATTTGTCCAAAATTGCTTTGCACAATAACTAAAAACAGTTGACAACAAGTAATCTTCCATAGAATTTTTAAATAACTCTGTTTTCACGTGCCTAGGCAAATTACCAGTTAGACAATATGGAATGAAATATATGCTTTGCACTGGCTAACAGTGAGAAAATAATAAACAAATAAAATATAACATAATAAATCGTGAGAATCAATGCGTCAACATAATGATAATACAAATTAAATAGAAATTAAAATAAACTCATATGTGAGAAAGAATTCGGGGAGCAAAAGTATGCGCGATTTACGGCTAACATTAAATTCTTTTTTTTATTATAATATTAAGTATAAATAAGACACTTTGAATAAAATAAATCGTCATTTGTTTATCAACTAATCATTGAGTAACATCTTTTGCTTGCCCAAGTGCATGACATGAGAATTGAGAATTTTAGAATATCTCTTTATGATAACAAGGCAACCGATCCTTCATTGAATTGCCCAAGTGTGCGACTTGGACAATTATACATCATATTTTCTTATATACTGACCTACTAATACAGAAGCTCCTCATAGGTTCTTATCCTTAGACCATTATTACTAAAACTGAAATACCTCGTTCAACCAATTAATTATGGAAACCGCAGAACAGATTCTCCGCCAGCTCAAGGAGACTGGAGAACAGATTGTCGTTATCATCCGAAATTTTGCGAATTACTGCGCTAGCCACAAAACCCAAGGTTATTATCAAGAACGACTGTCTCGGCTAAGTGAAGCATGGGCAGCATTTGAAGGTGAGGATAAGCAGTTGCGCAATTTGAAGGACCTTGATACCTCTAACGATTATTTCTCATCCGACCGGTATAATGAAATTCAGGCAATGGCATCCAAATACATAGCGCTCATGAAACAAGAGCTCAGCAAGTTAAACCAACGAACAGTCAGCAAGGAACCTCTCAAACTCAAACCCACCAAAAGACATCAGCAACCCGCAGAAACATTTTACTCGACAACTGCAGGGTCTTCAATTGCAACAAGATCAGGATCTTTTTTTATATAATGTAAAAAAGTCCACGATTACCCAATGATAGCAGCAATTAGAATATCTTAATGATGAAGTGTTGAACAAATATTCTGACCCGGACAAAGCAGGTTATGATTCAAGCAGATATGTTCACCTTGAACAAACTGCTGAATCAGCAGTCATCCAGCTTACGAATGCCACTAGTAGTCACCATGACTTAATCACAGAAACAATGGCTAAACCAAATGCTCTACCATTACCCACAATCACCAGCACCAAATTTGATGGTGGACATCCTTTTGCGACTTGTTCAAAAGAATTTTTCATGAGCAACAGATGTCTGACGCTCATAAAATGTGGTATCTTAAGACCAACATAACTAACAGGTGAAGCAGCGAATCTTATTTACCATTTCGCAGTTACTGAAGAAAACTATCAAGCTGCGTAGCAATTACTTCAGGATCGCTATAACAACAAAAGAATAATGGTAGCGACCGCAGTTTAGAGAGTGCTCGACCAACCATCCGGCGACAGCAGGCTGAGTGCTATTAAACAATTACATAACACAACGAAGTAGTGTTTTTAGCAGCGCTTTCTAACATGGGACTACAGATTTCGTCATGGTATCCCTTTGCCCAAGTTCAATTGGACAATATATTATATTTTATTTAGTCTTTATTGGAAATGAATTAACTCTTTCAAATAGTATTCAGCTGTAAATAAACAATTAAATTGTAGCTGAAAAACAGGAGAAATTGAGAGGCGAGATAACTGGATTTAACGAAAATATAAAAAACGTCGCTTCTCAATTTCTCATAAAACATAAGCTACTTGTTAAATATTTAATACTCATTTTTATTATTATTATTATACCTTTCTTACGGCCAACAAGGCACCCTTTTTCCTTTTATAAATATAAAAGTTATACTTTCATCTTAAGTCAATTTGTATATCTTAATTGTAATTGATAAATTCAAATATATAAATTATATGAATAAAACCCAATTGTGAACAATCAAAAAATAACCACTCAACCCAACTTTAAATAAAAGCAATCACTTTTATACACCCTTCAGTTCATAGTTCATAGTGAATATGAGCAATCCATCTCCAACCCAAAGAAGTTACAAACAATCAGCCACTTCTTCACCTTTCTGCAGAACTACTTACAAACTCTTGAGGCTATGGGATATAAGGAGAAGACTTTTTCCAAAACATGCGCGCTTACAGCACAGCCCCGACCTGAGATCCGACGATGTATAGTTTGCAAGCGAGATTCTCATCTATTATATGCTAAGCCCAACACACTGGCTCAACCTAGTACAGAAGCACAAACTACGAGGTATGATCAAAAAATAATTCCTTAAACCGTTTATACCACAATTGAACGTGTGTTCTGCTTATAAAGAGTGATTTTTTTGCTATTATCTTTTTGGCAACACTAGTTTTGACAGCTCACGCACGTTTTGTATCTTGTGTCACTGTCAAACATCTTCAGTTTGGTCTATAATTTAATCATGAATCGTCTTACAAACGAACAACGCTTGCAAATTATTGAATTTTATTACCAAAATGCGTGCTCTGTTAAGAAAGTTCATCGCGCGCTTCTTCCATTTTTCCACCAAATTTACATTGTTGGACATTAAACCACCAACACGCTTACGTAGAGTGCGAACTGAAGAAAATATCGCAGCCGTATCGGCCAGTGTTGGTGATGACCGTGAATTATCGATTCGGCGCCGTTCGCAGCAATTGGGCCTCTATTACTCCACTACGTGGAAAATTTTGCTGGAGGATTTGGGTGTGAAGCCTTATAAGATACAACTGGTGCAAGAATTGAAGCCAAACGACCTACCACAACGCCAAATTTTTGGTGAATGGGCTCTTGAAAAGTTAGATGAAGATCCACTTTTTTATCGAAGAATTGTGTTCAGCGACGAGGCTCATTTCTGGTTGAATGGATACGTGAACAAGCAAAACTGCCGTATTTGGAGTGAAGAGCAGCCAGAAGCATTGCAAGAGCTACCAATGCATCCACAAAAAACAACCATTTGGTGCGGATTATGGGCTGGCGGCATCATTGGGCCGTATTTCTTCAAAGATGATGCAAATCACAACGTTACTGTGAATGGTGAGCGCTACCGTGCGATGATAACAAACTTTTTTTTGCCCAAAATGGAAGAGCTTGACTTGCATGACATGTGGTTTCAACAAGACGGTGCCACATGCCACACAGCACGCGAAACAATGGACCAATTGAGAGGCGAGTTCGGTGAACAGTTTATTTCACGCTTGGGACCAGTCAATTGGCCGCCCAGATCGTGCGATTTAACGCCTCTAGACTATTTTTTGTGGGGCTATGTTAAGGCTAATGTCTATAGGGACAAGCCCGCTTCGATTGACGCACTGGAAGCCAACATTGCCAACATTATTCCTGAGATACCGGCCGAAATGTTGGAAAGAGTATGCCAAAATTGGACTAAGCGGATGGACCATTTGAGGCGCAGCCGCGGCCAACATTTGCATGAAATAATCTTCAAACATTAAATTATATCGACCCAACTATCGATCCAAATAAATATTTCATGCATTTTTCTGAATTTTATGTGTTTTTTTTTTTTTTAATTTCCGATAGTTCTTATAAAATCACCTTTTATTATAGTCAAAACCAGCAGTGCAACTATTATACCAATATTACAACCAAAAGTAAAGTTGGTATGATATCTCAATGCTTTAATATTCTTTACATTATGTTTATGTTGTTCTTCTATTTCTTGAAAAGATAATTTGTGCGTATACATAACGTGTTTTACTTTTATGTTTTCAATAACATTTGAAACATAGTAGTCTTTAATTCTTATTGAACAGTTATTAAAATTGATCAAATAATTTCCTTTTAAAACGCGTCTTTCTATATTACAAGTCTGATTAATAACAATATTGTTTGCATTCTTAACTATAATTGAATCTATATCTAATGGTACAATTTCCAAGTCATTACTTTTTATTAATTGACAATTATTTTTTATTATACAATGATTACTTAATTTTAAATCTTTAAAATGTTTATCTTTTTCAAATTTATACGTTTTATTTTCAAATTCAAAAATTGTATCTATTATTGTGATCATTTGGTAGTGGAATAATATTTCTTAATTTCACGGTTATAAATGTTTTTGGTATTTTTACTCCAAAAATTAAACATGAACCATTTACGAATGCTGTCCCAAATTGTATATATTTAAGTTTATTATAATGAATATCATATTTTTTTATTTCATTATTGGCTAGAATACTTGGATGAATAATACCATGTTTTGCTGAAATAACATTTTTCTGTAAATGTTCAATTCTATCCTTAATTAACTGTATATTTGTCCACTGTTCTAAATATATATCTCTCCTATTTTCTGCTTCTACAAATTTATTTATTGAATTAAATCTCCTTTCTATTGTCTGTTTGTCATTATTTTTATTAACGATTTTAAATGATTTAAAGTATTATTGAAGTAATTATTTATTACAATTTGTTGATTATTATTTTCTTTCAATTCTTCATTGTCAGAAAGATGTTTTTGTATATTTTGTCTGTCTTCGTCGTCCATCGTTTCAAATAACCATTTAGATACACTCCATATTCCGTTTATTAGTCCACGTCTACGTCTATTTGGTTTAGGTATTAAGGTCATTAATTTGTTCCGCGTATCCATTAATTCTATTTGAATCAAAGGTTCATTTTGTATTTTCATTAACTTTATATTTTCTGTTATGTCATTCAAAATAGTGTCTATTTCTTGTAAATTTATAATATCTAATATTATATCAGATTCTTTAACTATTTCTTAATTTTTCATATAAATGTCCACGAATCCTGATGGTTCCTTAAGTTGTTTAATAATTATTATTCCCTTAGTCATTGGTGTCCATAACATTGTCATCAGGAGTATGATTATTGTTATCTGTAAATTTATAAGGTCTTTTGATATTACACGAATGTACGTTTTCGATTAATCCTTTTCTGTATTTAGGTTGTTCTTTATGTCTAACTGCTTTATAGTTTTTTATTAACCCTTCTTCCCTATGCTCTTTATACTCTTTCTTAGATTTGTTTAGTTTTCCAATTATTTTCTTTTTGTTGTTTTCTAAATTTTCTTTAACTTTATTTTCATATATTTTTCCTTATTGAACTTCGTTGGGCGTACATTTAGTAACTGAATGGTACCATTCATTATAGTTTCTAATTGATTTCTGAATTAATTGTTTTACCGGTATTTCTTTATTTATTTTGTACATTATTCTAAATTTTTCTGCTATTGTATTATGTAGGCATTCTATGTCTGCATTACCTGTATGACTATTAGGTTTTGTAAGATGCAATTCTACATTTTCTTTATCTAAAAATTCCTTTATTCTAGCGGCCTTAAACTCGTTATCCGCAATTATCTTACCTATTTTAGCAAAATGATCTTCCAATTGTTCTATGATTGTTATGTGGTTTCTATCATTAAGTGAGTAGGCTGCCCCGAATTTACTGAACTTATCGACTGTCGTTAAAAAACGTAATCCTTTCATTACATAGGTATCTACGTTCACTATTTCATTTTTCTTTGATGGTATTTCGGTAACTGTAAATTTTGATTTAGTTGGGTTTCTGCCATATTTTACCCCTTGACATATCTCACACTGATTAATAACCAGCTGAATTATTTTCATAAGTTTTGGATAATAGATTTTATTTTTTATTTGATTGTAAGTTTCAATTATACCTGAGTGCATACTTTCCCTAACATGGTAGAAGGAAATTTGTTTCACTGTCTCTACTTCGGTCTCTATATATTGAGCTCTCATTGTACATTTAGTAAAATTTATCTGTTTGTCGTTGGAAAACATCTCTATTAATTTTTCCTGAACTTTATTCTAACTATGCTCCGATAGTTCCGATAATATGCCTATATTTGTAATATATTTTCTAAATATTTGTCCCATTTCGTTGAAATCTGCTTCAGCTATATAAATAATCTTCTTGCCGTGTAAAATCTTAATTTCTTCAACCTTGTTATTTGTTAATATAATCTGTGTTTTATATTTGTTAACTATCTTTTCTTTAATATAAAAATGATCCTGCAAATCTTCTTCAGCTGAGTGGACCGTTGCCATGGATACGTCTTCATCTTCTATATTGTCTATTATTTTAGGATTTGACTCTTGGTCTAAATTTTCGTGAAAATTTGTTTCTTCTCTGGTTGTTTTCTAATCAATATTTTCTAGTCTACTTAGAAAATCTGCTACTCTGTGTTTGACAAGGTTAATTCCTGAATTATTTTAATTTTATTTGGATTTGGTTTCAGTCTGTCTTTTGTCAAAATATGTCCTAGAAATTCAATTTCCTTTTTTTAAAAATTACACTTGTCTATTTGGATCTTCAAACTAGCTTTTTCTAATGTTGTAAATATGTCTGCGATTGCATGTCTTGTTAAGAAATCTCTCAATGTCTCATTCATGACTCTTTGGAATGTCGCTGGAGCATTTTTTAATCCAAACGGCATTCTTATAAATTCGTACAAACCATGAGGTGTCACGAAAGCGGTCTTTTCTCTGTCCTGTTCTTTTATTAAAATTTGGTGATATCCTTTCGCTAGGTCTATAGTCGTAAAGTATTGTGCTCGTCCTATTTTGTCCAAGATGGAGTCTATGCTTGGTAAAGGAAATTTGTCGCCAATTGTTACCTCGTTCAATTTTCGGTAGTCTAATACAATCCTATATTTTCTTTCTCCTGAATTATCCATCTTCTTGGGTACTACTATTAAAGGATTTGCATAACGTGAGCAACTTTTCCTAATTATACCCTGGTTCTCCATTTCCATGATTTGTCATCTTACTTCTGTCTCGTGTTGTGGGGGATACCTATATAGTTTAGAATTTCCTAGTTGGCCCGGCAAACGTTGTCTTGATTTAAAATTTTTATATATTCGATCTTCTTACACTAAGAAATCGTACTCATAGAGTAAAGAACCGTGCGATAATGGGTAAAAACAGGTAGTAGGCAAATAAGCGAGATACCGATTATAGCGCTACCTGCCGGGCAGATTTGTGACGTTAAAATTTCTAAGATTATACATATAAATCTGCCTCTTGAATAATTTTATCTATTAAAAAAAACTGCATCAAAATCCGTTATGTAGTTTTAAAGATTTAAGTATACATAGGGATATAGGGAGAGAGAAAGCGACTTTTTTTTATACTATGTAGTGATTTGTTCATTTGTTGTTATCCTGATTTCATGTTGAATGTTTGTTGTTCTGGTCACCCGATCGAATTCTTTAAAAAATAGATCCTTAAATCTCTTTAGTATGTTTATTATTTCCCTATATTCGTCTACATTTAAATGATTTAGTTGAAGTCTATCCCAATCAAATTCAGATCCTTCTAATGTTCAAACTTGAATATTTTTGTATGGATTTACTAAAAATTTGTTAATTTTTTGAGTAAAAAGTATATATCCGTCTATTAAATTTATTACCGTGTTCAAACAGTTTAGTAAGTCAATTCCTATTATAAAATTGTATTTTCGTCCTTTTTGTTCAGTCATCTTCCATTTAACTTTTGAATTAATTGGCAAATTAAACTCGTGTGGTGCATCTGTTATTGCTTCACATCTGTAACATGCAGCTGGGATGTTAAAATAAAGGGATAAGAAAAACGGATGGGGGGAGCCATTATTGCCGCTAGCTATCAGCTGGAATGGGCTGTTCGTGTCCGCTTCCTTGTAAAACCCAATGTCAGCTACAGTCTATTTTAACTGAATCCAACCAAACTAATGCTATAAGGACGTATCCCAGATGTTATGATGGAATGGGAACGTCTGCCTCAAAACCCACCCAACCATGATTTTAGTGGCAATATATTCTCTAGAATCCCACTCTTATGCTTACCTTATGATTTTACCCCATGAAAAGAATTAGATTTTTTTCTTAATTTACCAATTCAACATTTTTGCAAATTTAATTCAGCTGATAATAAAGAAAAATATAGTATAAACGTACATATGTATATAAAAGGTGATTTTATAAGAACTATCGGAAATTAAAAAAAAAAAACACATAAAATTCAGAAAAATGCATGAAATATTTATTTGGATCGATAGTTGGGTCGATATAATTTAATGTTTGAAGATTATTTCATGCAAATGTTGGCCGCGGCTGCGCCTCAAATGGTCCATCCGCTTAGTCCAATTTTGGCATACTCTTTCCAACATTTCGGCCGGTATCTCAGGAATAATGTTGGCAATGTTGGCTTCCAGTACGTCAATCGAAGCGGGCTTGTCCCTATAGACATTAGCCTTAACATAGCCCCACAAAAAATAGTCTAGAGGCGTTAAATCGCACGATCTGGGCGGCCAATTGACTGGTCCCAAGCGTGAAATAAACTGTTCACCGAACTCGCCTCTCAATTGGTCCATTGTTTCGCGTGCTGTGTGGCATGTGGCACCGTCTTGTTGAAACCACATGTCATGCAAGTCAAGCTCTTCCATTTTGGGCAAAAAAAAGTTTGTTATCATCGCACGGTAGCGCTCACCATTCACAGTAACGTTGTGATTTGCATCATCTTTGAAGAAATACGGCCCAATGATGCCGCCAGCCCATAATCCGCACCAAATGGTTGTTTTTTGTGGATGCATTGGTAGCTCTTGCAATGCTTCTGGCTGCTCTTCACTCCAAATACGGCAGTTTTGCTTGTTCACGTATCCATTCAACCAGAAATGAGCCTCGTCGCTGAACACAATTCTTCGATAAAAAAGTGGATCTTCATCTAACTTTTCAAGAGCCCATTCACCAAAAATTTGGCGTTGTGGTAGGTCGTTTGGCTTCAATTCTTGCACCAGTTGTATCTTATAAGGCTTCACACCCAAATCCTCCAGCAAAATTTTCCACGTAGTGGAGTAACAGAGGCCCAATTGCTGCGAACGGCGCCGAATCGATAATTCACGGTCATCACCAACACTGGCCGATACGGCTGCAATATTTTCTTCAGTTCGCACTCTACGTAAGCGTGTTGGTGGTTTAATGTCCAACAATGTAAATTTGGTGCGAAATTTTGTTACAATAGCCCGAATAGAAGCCTCAGTAGGTCGATTAAACTGACCATAAAATGGAAGAAGCGCGCGATGAACTTTCTTAACAGAGCACGCATTTTGGTAATAAAATTCAATAATTTGCAAGCGTTGTTCGTTTGTAAGACGATTCATGATTAAATTATAGACCAAACTGAAGATGTTTGACAGTGACACAAGATACAAAACGTGCGTGAGCTGTCAAAACTAGTGTTGCCAAAAAGATAATAGCAAAAAAATCACTCTTTATATAAATAGTTACACTTCAAGTATTTATCATATGCAATTTAAATCTGTTTGTTTATATATGTATAATTATATGTAGTTAAAAATTTTACTTTTACAAACAGTAGAGAGACAAACAACAACAACACTCGTTGACTGCTGGGCCCAACACATCAATTGGAGTGATCTACGATATTGTAACCGTAAGTGATTTCTTTTCTCTTTATTATTTGACAATTATTATTAATTATTATTTCTGTAGTATTACTTTTTTTTCATACATACTCGATCTAAGAAAACATTCATATATTTTGCATATGTACATACATATAAAGGGTGTCCCAACAAGAACGCAAGATTTAAATTTTAAATAAATGACTGATGCAGCAATTGAATTGTTTCTCTGCCTGTATGACATGTGGCGCCGTCTTGTTGAAACCACAAGCCCTCCACATTCATTTCTTCAATTTTAGGCAAGAAAAAACTGGTTATCATTTCACGATACCGAACACCATTGACTGTTTGCGTTTGACCTGCCTCATTTTCATAAAAAAAAAGGTCCAATGATTCCTCCAGCCCAAAAACCACACCACACAGTGACACGTTGAAGATGCATTTGCTTCTCGTGAATCACTCGAGGATTTTCCTCACCCCAAATGCGACAATTCTGCCTATTGACGAAGCCATCAAGATGGAAATGGGGCTAGTCACTGAAGATGATTTTATCGGCAAAATCAGCATTTTCATGTTGTCTCTTCAATACTCAATTAACGAACTCCCTTCGCTGTCCATGGTCATTTTTTACTAGCCTCGTACCTTCTACTAGCAAACAATAACAATTGTTCAAATGTCAAACAATGACACTTCGAATGGCGCCAAATTTAAATTTTGCGTTCTTGGTCGGACACCCTTTATATATCAATGAATTAGTAATTTACTTTAGTTTTTTTTTTTTGCTGTTATAGAATTAGTATTTAGATCATAATAAAATGTATCTTTTGAATTAATATGTTTATCGACAATCTTTAAATTATTTAGAAGGGGAAGGATGGGTAGGAGTAAGCATGTAAGTAAGATTTAGAAGTCGTGTTCGTTATAGGGACAGACATTTAAAATTGGGTAGGAGTAAGCATGTAAGTAAGATTTAGAAGTCATGTTCGTTATAGGGACAGACATTTAAAATTCAGGTATCAGATCTGTCATTGGTGTCTGTTTTAACAGAAGGGTGGGAAGAATGTACCCCAAATGGCATACCATCTAGCCACCGCAACATTAGCTCGTACATATGTACTTGCAAGTAATATGCATGTCTTCTTTTACACATTTATATATTGCGTGCTCTAAAGGTATGAGAGCATGTTATGTGTTATTGCACCAGAACCGTGTGTCGAGAACCACAATAATTTTCTAACAATTGAGCTAGCCGAACAACTTTTCATGACCCTTAGCCACAGTGTCTCTGGTACGGTTATGTTTCTTGACATAAGGAATTAATATATTTTTTTTTTGTACTGGACGTCTAACCGGTGCGTAACAGTAAGGTGAATAGAACAATAGTTCATTGCAGTTTTGTTAATTGTAACCTCTAAAATTGTCACACGTTTCACACAATTATATATAAAAAAATAAAACAAATAAAGTAATTGGATAATATATTATTTAAGTGAAAGAAAAAACCAAATACAGAATTCAATAGGACCGGACACAATGAGCTCGGCGAAATACTATCCATTCAGGATGTGTGTATGTGACTACAATTATACTTGCAATATTGTAGTAAAGATATTTCTATAAAAAAAAACAATACATACTCGTATGTACATACAGAACAATTTTGTTAAAAGAATGTGCTTTTTTATCAACATAACAAAAAAAAAACTAAACTGACTTAAAACTTTAAATAAATATAAGAAAAGAAAAAGAACAATTTCCCAACGAACGTGTAGAACATCATATAAGAGAATTCATTGTGAAATTCCTATTATACACTTGCCTGCTACAACCTACCTAGACACCTACAGAATGGTTTACTCTAACAACGTTTACGAGTCATCAGCCAGAACGTTCTGAGCCAGCACCTCCAGCTTTACCAAACATCGTTATTAATGTAAGATATTTTATTAGTAAATTTATTAATCTTCATCCTAAGTATTCTTATAATAATTTTGTAAATATGAATATGTATGTATACGCTCAATACGCATATTTTTGCCGGGTTGCAAATCGTCGTATATAAACTGTGATTCATATACTCGTACACAGGTAGAATTTGTTTTAAATATTCATATTGTCCATACATACATATACATATAGCGAACTATCGCATATTTATATATATATATATATATATATATATATATATATATATATTATATATAGATCATTTTTCATTATTAATAAGGTTTTTTTTATAAGTATTGCCTACTTTTAGTAATCATAATGATAATAATATCACCCTGGTAATTATAATTAGTTAGAGTATTTTCACAGAACTTCCTTTTTTTTAATAAACTGCAATGAATTATAAACGCTAAAACTTTTTGTGGCAGTGCGGAGAATGAATAAGTGCGGGCTGAGTTTTACCACGTAGGTGTTGGGTTGAGCCATGCAGTGGGCATGAACCAGCAGGAGCAGCAAAGATTTAACATTTTTTTTTACTAACCTCCATGTACAGGTTGGTTTATATGTCGTGCGCAAAAAACCCAGGGTCGGGATCTTACTCCTGAGGAGTGGCCGTGTAACATCATAGTCCATGACATCCGACATAGTAATGGTTTTCTTCTCATTATTTTAAAACTGCGCGTAATAACGTGCTTCAGCAAATTACCAGCTAGACAATATGGAATGCAATGTATGGTTTGCACTGCCTAACAGCGATAAAATTATAAATAAATAAAATATAACATAATAAATCGTAAGAATCAATGTTATCACAATGATAACACGAATTAAATAGAAATTAAAATAAACTCATATGTAAGAAAGAATTTGGGCAGCAAAAGTATGCGCGATTTGCGGCCATCATTAAATTCATTTTGTTTTTTATATTTTTATTATAATATTAACTATAAATAAGGCACTTTGAATAAAATAAATCGTCATTTGTTTATCAACTAATCATTTATTTGCCGAAGTGCACGACTTGGACAATAATACAAAGTATTTTCTTATATACTGATACTATTACCATGTTTATACTTCTTGAAATGCGCTTTTAAGCAATACCAAATCACAATGACACATTTAAATTGCAAGTGTTTATATTTACTTAACGTAAGAAATGTTTCGTTTGAGCACAGTATGCAAAGCGTATTTCATCAGCTGTTTTTCATAAGCAAAATAGTAAAAGAAAATTATAGTTTTTTTTAAATTACAGCTGCATTATGTATTTAATTTAATAATTTGTTTTAGAGAAAATGTACAACTGGAGTATATGGTAACACTGCGCATAAAAATAAAGGCCCCGATTATGGTTCAAAACACAAAAATGTTGTGTTGTGTTGTTTACAACACAACATTAATTGAACATGCGATTATGGTTCACAAGATCTAGTTGTTGTGTACGTCATCAGTTGTATTTTAATGTTAGTAGATTTTTTCTTAAAAATACAAACGTGCATGCAAAAAAAAACTGTGAAGTTGAAAGAAATCAACATTTAAAAAAAAACCAAGTGCACTAAAAAAAATACAGGGTCCGCCAAATAACATTTTTTTTTTAAATGCTATAAAAACATTGAGTGCAGCTTCGGCTGTGTGGCACGTAGCGCCGTCCTGTTAAAACCAAATGTTGCCAATATCCTCCTCTTCAATATTTGTGAACAAAAATTCGTTCAACATGGCCCGATTATGATCGCCATTGACTAACGGCCACTCCGTGCTCATTTTCAAAGAAAAATGGCCGAATTATGCCTCTGGACCAAAATCCGCACCAAACAGTGACTCGTTTTGGGTGCGTCGGCTTTTCAATGTATGCGTGCGGGTTTTCTGTGCCCCAAATGCGACAATTTTGCTTGTTTACATACCCGCCAAGATCAAAATGAGCTTCATCTGAAAAGATGATTTTTTTGGCAAAACCGGCATCTTCTGTAAGCCGATCGCAGGCCCACTTAGCGAAGCGAAAACACAACCATATTCTTTCAGCGGAAGGATAAAACTAATTATCTGTCAAATCAGACATGAGCTAAGTGTTACCATTCACGAAATAAGCACTAGTTGAAAAAAAAAACGTTAGATGGCGGACCTTTTATATTTTGTTAAAGTTAAATAAAACAAAAAAACTTGGAGATTAAGGTGTTTCTATTTATTTTCGATAATGAATACACAGAAAACAGACATGGCACGAGTTCGCAAAAAAATTCAGAACAGTTCCAACCTATTAGAACTGCTAAATACAATTTTAGCAAAATTTTCTGGAATTAAATTTTTTTAATTGTTCCACATAAACAAGGACGGTTTTGCTGGCAAAACAGACTAATTTTTTAAAACCATCAATCCGGTGTTTGCTTTTTTTTTTATAATGGTAGTTATAAGGAAGTAGAAGCAATGATATGATGCAGTTTCTCATGCATTTAAAATAAAATAATAAAAATCTTAAAAGAAAACCACTAAAAATACATTCCTTACAATTTAATTAAAAGTTGTTCTGCATTTTTATTTTTAAACCAACAAAAAAACTAATCACAACAATGAGACAACACCTAAAAACCAATTGTTTATTTTTATATGTTTTTATAATACATAACACAACATGTTATGAACGGTAATCGCCACAAATTTAGATACACAACTGAAAAGACAACACAACAGATAAGTGTTGAAAACGGTAATCGCAATTCACAACACACAACACCAAAATAGTTAAGTGTTGTGAACCATAATCGGGGGGAAAATGCTGTGTTCACATAGACCCTGTTTATATTTACTTAAATATAATACGGTTCTCCATTTATAAATCGCATTGAAAGAGTGATTTTAGCCGACACACTTAAAACTTTCAATACGATTAAGAAATATGTTTATACTTGGGTATCCAAAGAAAACGGTTCTAATTTGTTGGGTATATACATATATATATTATATGTATTATAATTACATATATATACGTATACATTGTTATATGCATATATATATATATATCATCTCTCACGACATCATCTCCTCTCCGATCTGTTACTTCATATTCAGTTTTCCCAAAGGTTGTAGATAATTTACTAGAGTGAACAGTATTCCGGAGCAGTACCTTATCCTCAACTTTGATGTCACAATCGATCGCGTTTCTGTCATAATCGGCTCTTTGTTTCCCTTTATCTTTATTAGCAATGTCATTGTCTCTGGCTTCAGAGTCGATAACAATCTCCTCAACGTCATTCAGCGATGAAATCTTGTCTCTAATGACTCGATTAAAAATAAGTTCCGATGGAGCTGTCCCGGTTGTACCATGAGGGGTGACGTTGTACATGAGTGTAAACCTACGAATCTCTTTTTTATAGTCTAAACCCTGCGAGTGAGCAATTTGAAGACGTTTTAATAAAGAGCGGTTCAAGTTCTCGACCTCTCCATTGGCTTCGGGCCAATAAGGCGGTGATTTCATCAATTTAATATTATTGGTGTTGCAAAATGCCTTGAATTCTTCGGTAACGAATTGACGACCGTTATCAGCTGTTATTGATTTCGGATATCCATGTCGGGCAAATATCTCCTCAAGAAAGTCAATCATTTCTGTTGATGTTATCTTTCTTATAAATTTAAGTTCATGGTATCGCGAATAGTAATCAATTAATACAAATACAAAATCGTGATTTGGCAAAGGACCCAATAAGTCCATTGCTATACAAGCCCAGGGACTATCTGGCATGGTGCGTCTATTCATAAGCGCAGGTGGTATCGGTCGAGATACCAACATACATTCATGGCAGCTCTTAACGTATTTCTCTATATCTCGATCGACCAACGGCCACCAAGCCTTTGCTCGAATTCTGCGCTTCATTACGGTTTCACCTGGATGACTTTCGTGTGCTAGATCTAGCACCTGTTGTCTCAGGCTTCCTGGAATCACGAGTCTCGTGCCTCTTAGCAACAAATTTCCCAAAATACTCAGCTCAAATCGAAATGGATAATACCTGTTCTTAGTTGCTGTACTCCAGTTGTCGGTATTTATACATTCTACTGCCATCAAAAGTTCATCATCTTTGCTATTATGGTGTACAATTTCCAAAACCGTTAAGGCTCGCGGAACTGAATTTTCTATGATAGAACAAATGCTGAATTCGCATGGCTTGTCAAAATTAACAGCTGTATTCACATTACAAAGTCTGGATAACTAGTCTGCAATATTGTGCTTTCCTACTTTGTAAATAATTTTGTAGTTAAACGACTGCAGTCGCAAAACCCCACGTTCGATAGGAGCCGGCGCCTTCGATGTTGGCTTAAAAATAGCTTCAAGGGGCTTGTGGTCTGTTTCTAGCTCAAATTGAATTCCTGCTAAGTAGTTGTAGAATCTCTCTACCGCCCATACGAGAGCGAGACTCTCTTTTTCCGTTTGTGAGTAGCGACACTCTACTTCAGAAAGCGCTTTACTTGCAAAACATATAACATACGGAGTATCTTCAGTGAATGGAATGAGAACCGCTCCCAAAGCTACAGAGCTTGCGTCAGCAATCAATCTTGTTCGTCGGTTTGGTGAAAAAAATTTTTTTTTTTTTTTATTAAATTATTTATTGTATCTTCAATATAATAGAACTAACAATAAGTGTTCAAATCTTAAATCTAAAAAGTTATTAATTTAGTTCTAGTCAACACCAGAAAAAAAATTATATTTGTAGAGAAAAATATATATATAAAAATTATATAATGATGCTCATCCCTGTTAATGTTGGAGTAAGTTGGTTGTATCTCTTCTTCTTAAACGAGTATGGCCGCTGAAATTTAAGATATTACGAGCCAGTAAATTTGGATGGGAACTCAGACCTGTTAGGTACGTGGTAGCGTGTTTGACGATTTCATCTTTGACCATCGGTACGTTTAAGTCCTTATGAATGTTGGCATTTCTGACATACCATGGTGCAGCTGTTATCATGCGTAGTATTTTATTTTGGCGCCTTTGTATTTTCTCTATGTTGGAGGCTGAGGCAGTGCCCCATAACTGGACTCCATAACTCCATATTGGTTTTATCACTGCTTTGTACAATAACAGCTTACAATCCAGGCTAAGAACAGAGTTCCTACCGATAAGCCAATGTAGTAGAGCTACTTTAAGCTTCATTTGTGATAATTTAGCGTCTATGTGAAATTTCCAAGTTAGTCGTCGATCGAGATGAATGCCGAGGTACCTAACATGAGAATGTTGAGGCACCACCTGATTGTTTATTTGTATGGAAGGACAATTCTCCTTGCGCAGCGTAAAAGTTAAATGGACGCACTTTTACTCGTTCACTTTTATCCTCCATTGGGATAACCATTTCTCTAGTAGACTGATGTGATTTTGTAGAAAACGGGATGCTTCATAATGGTTGTTATGTGAGCATAAGACAGCAGTATCATCAGCAAAAGTTGATATGTGAGTATGTGGATTTGTTGGCATATCCGCAGTGTACAGTAGATATAAAAAAGGTCCCAAAATACTACCTTGGGGAACTCCAGCTTTAATTTGTTGACGAGTACTTACAAAGTCCCCTTCTTTAACCACAAAATATCTATCGGAAATGTAGTTCTCCAATAGCGTATGGGTGCTTACCGGAAGGTTTAGACGTAATTTGGAAATTAACCCCTTATGCCATACCTTGTCGAATGCTTGGGAGATGTCAATAAATAACGCAGAGCAATATTTTTTCTCTTCAAAAGTTTTTCTTACGACTTGCACTAATCTATGTGTTTGCTGAATAGTGCTGTGTTTTTTTCGAAAGCCGAATTGATGGTCCGGGATACATCCACTTTCAGTTACTATCGGAATCAGTCTTTTCAGCAAAAGTTTCTCAAAAAGTTTAGACAACACTGGTAGAAGACTAATAGGCCTGTATGACTCTACGAGCGATGAGTCTTTTCCTTGCTTAAGAATCATAGTAGCTTGAGCAATTTTCCACTTGTCCGGGTAATATTCCAGTCTCAGTATGGCGTTGAATATAAATATAATGTTTCTAACAGCAATTCGTGGCAGTTCCATGATCATCTTATTACCGATTTTGTCAATTCCGGGGGTTTTTTTCGGCTTTAGCTCGGAAATAGCTTGTACAATTTCTTGAAAGTTAAGCCCTAAAGGTACTGGAGCTCTTGGTACAACGAGAGGTAAAACATCACTTGTGGTAGATGTGTTTGGCGTAAACACTTTTGTCAAGTGATTAACAAACAAGCTTCCTTTTTCGCTATCGTTTCTTGCCCAGTTCCCAGAAGACTGACGCAGTGGTGGCTTAGATAAAATTGGCCTTTTAATATAAAGAGTGATTTTTTTGCTATTATCTTTTTGGCAACACTAGTTTTGACAGCTCACGCACGTTTTGTATCTTGTGTCACTGTCAAACATCTTCAGTTTGGTCTATAATTTAATCATGAATCGTCTTACAAACGAACAACGCTTGCAAATTATTGAATTTTATTACCAAAATGCGTGCTCTGTTAAGAAAGTTCATCGCGCGCTTCTTCCATTTTATGGTCAGTTTAATCGACCTACTGAGGCTTCTATTCGGGCTATTGTAACAAAATTTCGCAGCAAATTTACATTGTTGGACATTAAACCACCAACACGCTTACGTAGAGTGCGAACTGAAGAAAATATCGCAGCCGTATCGGCCAGTGTTGGTGATGACCGTGAATTATCGATTCGGCGCCGTTCGCAGCAATTGGGCCTCTGTTACTCCACTACGTGGAAAATTTTGCTGGAGGATTTGGGTGTGAAGCCTTATAAGATACAACTGGTGCAAGAATTGAAGCCAAACGACCTACCACAACGCCAAATTTTTGGTGAATGGGCTCTTGAAAAGTTAGATGAAGATCCACTTTTTTATCGAAGAATTGTGTTCAGCGACGAGGCTCATTTCTGGTTGAATGGATACGTGAACAAGCAAAACTGCCGTATTTGGAGTGAAGAGCAGCCAGAAGCATTGCAAGAGCTACCAATGCATCCACAAAAAACAACCATTTGGTGCGGATTATGGGCTGGCGGCATCATTGGGCCGTATTTCTTCAAAGATGATGCAAATCACAACGTTACTGTGAATGGTGAGCGCTACCGTGCGATGATAACAAACTTTTTTTTGCCCAAAATGGAAGAGCTTGACTTGCATGACATGTGGTTTCAACAAGACGGTGCCACATGCCACACAGCACGCGAAACAATGGACCAATTGAGAGGCGAGTTCGGTGAACAGTTTATTTCACGCTTGGGACCAGTCAATTGGCCGCCCAGATCGTGCGATTTAAAGCCTCTAGACTATTTTTTGTGGGGCTATGTTAAGGCTAATGTCTATAGGGACAAGCCCGCTTCGATTGACGCACTGGAAGCCAACATTGCCAACATTATTCGTGAGATACCGGCCGAAATGTTGGAAAGAGTATGCCAAAATTGGACTAAGCGGATGGACCATTTGAGGCGCAGCCGCGGCCAACATTTGCATGAAATAATCTTCAAACATTAAATTATATCGACCCAACTATCGATCCAAATAAATATTTCATGCATTTTTCTGAATTTTATGTTTTTTTTTTTAAATTTCCGATAGTTCTTATAAAATCACCTTTTATTTGGCTGCGCGCCATAGCGAATAACCTGACTGAGGTGTTATATCGGGACTTTCGAGGTATTCTGTAAAAGATGCGGCTCGCTGTACTTCCAGCTGTTGTTTGAGTCGCCTTGTACATTCACTTAGCTCCCTTTTGAGTTGAAGCGATCTGTACTGTTGCCACTCTCTGCGCACTCTTCTTTTTTCCGATAAGAGAACCTCAATGTTTCTGGAATAAGTTGTGTTATATCTGGTGCTGCTAGAATTAGTAGTAGCATGTTAAGCAGCTTGCTTCAGATGTTCGTTTAAATTACTGATAGCCTCGTTAATATCTTCAGACGTTCTCAACGGTATATCCTCTGTCAAGTGTGTGCTGACATATTTTTTGTATTTTAGCCAATTGATATGTGTTGCTGTTGCCATCAAGTTGGCTGGTGGTGATGAATGCGCACTGAATACGGTCAAGATGGTAGGAGAATGATCAGAAGATTGGTCCAAAGAGGTCTCTGCTTGTATCAGTTCTCTAGAAATAAATACCCTTGACGACGCCAAAGTCAATAATATCCGGTATTTTCCGCAAATCAGCAGGCCAGTAAGATGGATGTCCACTCGAAACTACGTCTAATCTTAATTTGGAAATTACGTTAAATAAGGTTCGACCTTTAGGAGAAAATAGGCGGGATCCCCAATACGTGTGCTTGGCATTATAATCGCCCGCTGCAATAAACCGTGGGCCTAATGAATTGAAATAATCAGTATTTTGCTCTTCTGTAATGGCGAAACTTGGAGGAAAATAAATTGAATATATTATTAAATTCTGGTAATAGTTTTCAAGACAAATGTGTGTTGCTTGCAGGTAATCTTCACAAACTTCGCTTAAAAAATGATGTTTGATTCGGGACCTTATCAATATTGCAGAGCCACCGCACGCTCTGCCTCTAGGGTCCTTTGTATCATATAGCGTGTAGCCATGTATTCTAAAGTAACTCGTGCGTGTTACGTGTGTTTCAGAAATGATCATTACATCTATTTGTTTATCCATAAGGAAGTACTCCAGCTCATTTTTGTGTTGGCGAATGCCGTTCGCGTTCCAGTGACAAATTTTCAAACTATTCATTTTTTATGTAAAAACGCTTGCAGTAATGTATTCTGCATTTTTACCATCTCTTGCATCATAGCAGTCATGGACGTAGTGAAGTTATTTACTGTTTGCACTAAAGTCTGTAGTGTGTTTTCAAGACGATTAAAATCATATCCTTGTGTTTGATTTTTGGTAGCAATACCAGGGGCTATATTTGTCCTATTTGCTTGATGCACATTTTGCGGTTGAGGTGAAATTGATTTTAAAATATTGGCGTACGAAATTTGGCTTGTTGAAGGCTGGATAGGTTGTGAGAAATTTACCACGGGTTGCTTTTGTACTGTTACTGGACGAGTTACTGACTTTATTTAGTCAGTGTTGGAAGCTCCGCCAACTTTTCCTTGAGTTTTATAAATGCATCATTTTGTCTAGTGGACCATACAAATTTTTCATTGGCTTTTGTGGTCGCTCTTAAAGGCTCAACTAGATCACTTAAATCTGGTATAAATTTACCTAAATAGGTTACCAGACCCAGAAAACTCCGAGTTTCCTCACGGGTGTTTATGGCTCGAAAATTCAAAACACTATCGATTTTGTTTGGGTCAGCGCTTATGACATCTGGTGATAGAATATGGCGCAAAAATTTTAAATTATGTACCTTCCATAAGCATTTATCATTATTTATGGCTACATTGAAGCTTTTAAATGCGGCAAGAACGTCTTCCAAGTGTTTATCATGTTCCTTTCCAGTTGCCCCAAAGATTATTATGTCATCCAAATAGTTTAATGCATTTTTACATGGAGCCAAAATATTTTCCATAGTCTTTTGGAATATTTCCGGAGCTGAATTCACCCCCAAATAATAGTCTTTTATATCTAAATAAGCCTTTTGAAGTTATAAATGTAGTTATATATCGGCTTTCCTCTTCAAGCTCCAATTGATGATAGGCATTTTTTAGATCAAGCCTTGAAAAGAATCTAGCTCCTTGCAATCTCGTCATAAAACTATCGAAAGTTGGCAGGGGATATTTTTCCCTTAAAATTGCCGTATTTGCACGTCTCATGTCAATACATAGCCGAATGTCTCCGTTTTCTTTGAAGACAACGACCACTGGAGATATCCAAGCGCTCGGCCCAACAACCGATTCAATTATATCGAGAGCTAATGCCTCATTTAGTTTCGCTTCAACCTTATCCTCTATAGCGACTGGCACCCTACGCAAAGGTTGTTGTATCGGTTTTATTGAGGTGTCGACGGATAAGCTTACTTTAATTCCAGCAATTTTATTGAGAGGTTTTAATTTCTCCACATGATTGATGCCTATACCCAACTTCAATGCACCCAGTTTTATGGCAGTATCTTTACCCAACAATGACTGCTCACCACGCTCAATAACATAAAATGTTGAAATCAAATTTGAACTTCTTTCTATCCTAATAACAGCTTCAAAAACGGCTTTTATCGTAAGTGCCACGTTACCAGCGTATGCTCTGAATTGGTGATCTGATTTAAGTCGAGTATTCCACATGACTGCTTTTCCGGTATTCAACAAATTCCAATCATCTTCACAAAGGAGGTTGTATTTTGATCTTGAATCTATCAACATACTTATCTTCTTACCGCCTACGAAACACTGTATTATCTCAATCGTAGATTCTCCTATATCAAATATTTTAAAACAGCAGCCATCATTTGAATTGGATTGGCCATCAATATATCTTATTTTGGAATAACCAAAATCTCGATGCTTCGGATTTCTGTTATTAAATGTAGAAAATTTTAGTTTGTTTGAACCAGTACGGCATTTGTGGGCAACGTGTCCCAACAGGCCACATTTGTTGAATTTCATTTTTCTGGCTGGACAATCTACACTGTTTCCGTCATGACTGTTTTGTCCACATCTAAAACATTCGCAGTTATTTGCAATTTTAGTGATTTCAACACTTGTACTTGGAGTCCCCATTGATTTTGATTGAGCATTAATTTGCTCATGGGCTTGGAAAATTTCAATTATTTCTTTCAAGGAGTGCTCTTTTTCCAATAACCTTTTTTTCAAATCCGCAGATGCCCAGGAGTCAATCAATTTGTCTTTAATACTGATTTCCACAATATCATTCTTTTTTTCACCAAACACACACCTTGAAGCCTGTTGCCGCGTTCTCAGCAAGAATTTATTAAAGGTTTCACCTGATTCTGCCTTAAGCGATCGAAACAAATGCCTCTCAAACGTTGAATTTCTTTCTGGGGAAAAATATTCTGTCAATTTGTCAACTAACATTTTATAAGCATCTTCTTTTTCCCCACAAGTAAGTGCACCTGGAATGTTATGCGCAACTTCTTGCAATTGAGTTCCTCCATAATGTAAAAGCTTGTTTTTTTTCTTGACCGCATCTAATATCCTTCCGCCTGAATGTAGAAAGTAAATGCCCTTAGCCACTTTTCCCACTCAGTACGAATTAGCGACTTGTCAATCGCTTCACAAAGAAATGGCCTAATTCCATTTGCCTCATTCATGTTTGGAATCAATGTTATTGTTTCCTAAACCAAACAAACTGTTTTAATACAATCACTGTCATTTCGACATAATATTTCAACTTACGACTGATCGTCCTGTACTTTTATTTGTACTTTATTTGCCCAACTGGCCCAGATCTTATTCCAAATGGATTTTCCCAATTGGAACACAGATTTTGCACACCTCCCTGGTGCTTATTCTTTTTTTAGTTCCTTGAACTAAAACACAGAATTTGTTTGCCTAACTGGCAATCTGAAATCAATAATGAAATCATTTAAGTAAATCAATATATCTTCTTCTTCTTTCTAAAGATTTTCTGAAGTGCTTGCAAACTCTAGCTTTAATTTTTTTTTTCATATTTACCTCGTCGCCAATGTAACAGCCTATGATTCTTCCAATAAAATATGTTGAATTTAATTATATACACAAGGTGTCCCAACAAGAACGCAAGATTTAAATTTTAAATAAATGACTGATGCAGCAATTGAATTGTTTCTCTGGCTGTATGACATGTGGCGCCGTCTTGTTGAAACCACAAGCCCTCCACATTCATTTCTTCAATTTTAGGCAAGAAAAAACTGGTTATCATTTCACGATACCGAACACCATTGACTGTTTGCGTTTGACCTGCCTCATTTTCATAAAAAAAAAGGTCCAATGATTCCTCCAGCCCAAAAACCACACCACACAGTGACACGTTGAGGATGCATTTGCTTCTCGTGAATCACTCGACGATTTTCCTCACCCCAAATGCGACAATTCTGCCTATTGACGAAGCCATCAAGATGGAAATGGGCCTCGTCAGTAAAGATGATTTTACCGGCAAAATCAGCATTTTCATGTTGTCTCTCCAATACTCAATTAACGAACTCCCTTCGCTGTCCATGGTCATTTTTTACTAGCCTCGTATCTTCTACTAGCAAACAATAACAATTTGTTCAAATGTCAAACAATGACACTTCGAATGGCGAAAAATTTAAATTTTGCGTTCTTGTTCGGACACCCTTTATCTAGACTTTTATTTATTACTTTAAAACAAACAACGTGATTGCCTCAGAAAACTAAAAAACATTAATTCATTTATCTATATATATACTTTGCCAGATCAACTGGTTATTATCGTGGGCGGCCACCTTAGGCGGGTTGCCACAATTGCTTTACTCGTGAAGATCCTATTAGAGAACGGATATCGCAGAGGTCTTAAAGACGGATTACGTATTGTCTATAGTAGGCGAATATGTTAGAAAAGAGTGGCCGAATAAGAAGAGCCAGTTGTCAGAGGAGATCAAATATTATTTTAAAAGGAAGTAGTTTTTGTCCTTTAAAAATGGCTGTTTGTATTACGGGTTTCGTTTAGTTATTTCGTTTAGCATTCAAATCCTGGTTTAAAAAAAGGGGATGTCGTTTTTTATCGGAATATTAGTGATAATGTGGTAAAATGGGTTAAAGCCATTATATTAGAAGTCTTAACTTGTCAACGTTATGTTATAATCATCAGTAAGATTATAAAGCATGTCCAAGTTAACGAACATGTTTGGGAATATAATTAATAGAAAATAATTTTTGGAATTCACTGTACTTTTTTTCCTAGAACTTAAATTTTTTTAAAAAGCATCAATAAAGACTATTAAAATGAAGAAAAAGCTGAAAACAGCGATGCAGAAAAATATGTAATATTTATTACCTGTTGTTAGCTTAAAGTAACAGAATATAATTTTTTTTATACGAGTTCCAGGAATTACCGAATAAAAATAAATTTGAACTCTCATTTATCAAAGAGACAAAAATGAAACAGTAATTAATAAGTTCTACATAGTAGAAAAAATAATTTTTTTGTAAAAAAGGCAGAACATCTTGAACACTCGTTCAAGACACACACTGATTTCTCAAGAGAAACTACAAAATATTCAACTAAGATAAAGAATAAAAATTTATAATAAAAAGTGTTAAATAGAATTTAAAAACAATAACATTGCTTTTGTTTAATAAAACCAACAGGTTACTTTATTAAAAATAGGCTGTTGTTTGAATAAGAGAAACTGCTGAAGTTTGCTGGTTAAACAATTATTTTCTATTAATTATATTTCCAAACATGTTCGTTAACTTCTCCCCCTTTTAAAGACAGTCGTCGCCGGCTGTGAAGAAATTAGCAATTATTTATTAATATTTTAAAGTTAACACAGTTATATATTATGTTATATATTCTTAGCTTTATATTTATAAATTTTGATTTTCATTATTATTCTCATAATATTTTTGTGTAATTTATTCTTTTTGACTCTATGAATTTAGGTAGTGTATAATAATGATTTGATAACAATTTTCAAATGAAATTTTATATGAATTCAACAAATTTTTCTCTTCCTACTTTTTAGAGTTTATTAACTTGTAAAATAACTTATTTCCATTATTTTTTCTTAAAAAATTATATTTTCTAATAATTATTTCTGACTGACATTTTTATATTAAAATTTTTCTCTTCTTTTTTTTGATTTTTTTTTATTAAATTTATATGAATTTAATCATTTTTTATATTTAAAGCAAATTTCAAACTATTATAATATATTTTTAATGTAATAATTTACGGAAAAGTAACTGTTTTCTTTAACTTTTTTTAATGCTTTTTGTTATTCTTAAAAATCGTATTTTGTAATAATAATATCCAAGTAAAACAAAATTATTCTTGTACCAAAAAAATAAGTTTTTTTTTATTCAAAATCTTTATTCTTAAATTAATTAAATTTCAATACTATTTTTTAAAGTTTGAATTTTTATTTTTTCTTCTTATTGATCATCAATCATAAAAATCAAATGTTTATATATAAGTTAGTACCGAGTGTTATGTTTGTATAAGTATAGTAGAATCGAGGATTTATTTTTGAATTTGAAGCTATTTACTAATTTTGTCAACGAATATTATCCTTATGAACCACTTTGTTATCAATTTGTACTATGGACCCTAGATCTTTCTGAATTATTTTTTCAACATAAATATCACTGAATTTATTTCCCAACCTTTTATTAACCTTAACGAAAACTATCTGGCCTGGCACAAAAGTACGCGTACATCTTGTTTGATTGTGAAATGTTATACTCTGTTCAGACATAAAAGTTAATGAAGTCAATTAAGTTTTAAATTGTGTGACTGATTTGGGTCTTCACACATATTCAATTAACTTTACGCAATTAAGCATTTGACAACTGAAAATATTGTCACATTTTTTTTGTATGTTTGAGTATTTATAAAACAAAATACTTAAAAAATGAAAAGAAAGTCGGATTTAAAAAAAATTTTGTTAGTTTATACCAAAAATATTGAACTATTTCAATCAGTGCAATCCAGTTTTGAAGGCAAACTAGCTTTGTTAAGAAAAACAAAGAAAGAAAACGAGTTAGTTCTGCATAATTTAAGAAGACAGCAACTATTGTTTCTTGCACTTTTAGAGAATAACGCAACTCAAAGGTCTTTGTGGAAGTTGGTGAGTAGAATTAATTGTAATATTTTTGTATTTCTTTTAAATCAAAAATATTTTTTATTAAACAGAATCGTGAATCTTTATTCTGGGAAGTCAATTGCAATTGCTATGATGATCATTTTTTTAAAAGTCACTTTCGTATGACCCGTGCGAGTTTTGAAGTATTATGTGGCATGCTTAACAATTTGCAAAAAAATAGTACAAAGTGGCGAAGTGCGATTCCATTACCAAAACGTATAGCCATCGCATTGTTTACACTCAGTTCGTCTGGCGAGTATAGAGTAGTTTCTGAGCTATTTGGCGTTGGAAAATCAACTGTGTGTACACTTGTAATTGAGTTCTGTGAGGAAGTATGGCAGGCATTGTCAGCACAGTATCTTAAAAAATTACCTCCGACGCAAGAAATGTTAACTGAAAGTATTAATGGTTTTCATCGCCTTGGATTTCCACAATGTTTAGGAGCAATTGGTATATTATTAAATATTACGATAAAAATAATACATAATAATAAAATAATGCAAATATATTCAACGCATAACACGTTTATATATTTTCAGATGGATGTCATATCGAAATAAAGCCAAACCAAACCGATGCAACTGACTACTTTAATTACAAGGGATGGTATTCTATTGTACTTTTGGCTCTTGTGGATTACAGGTGCAAAATTCATGTTATCGCATTTGTTTATTTGTTTAATTAAAATGCATTATATGCAGATATCGTTTTTTATATATAAATGTTGGTGCTCCTGGACGTTGCAATGACTCCCAAATATATAATTCATCCTTACTAAAAAAATTATTGACAGATAATGAAATATTAATCGCCAATAAGAAAGAAATATGTGGTGTTGACATGCCAGTGTGTATTGTGGGAGATTCGGCATTTAGATTTTCTACCACCTTAATGAAGCCCTATGCTTTTAGCCTAGGCTTAACAGAGGAACAAAAGCTTTTTAATTACAAGCTTTCAAAGTGCAGAAGAGTGGTAGAGAACGCCTTTGGTCACCTAAAAGCTCGTTTTCGTAGAATTGGCAAAGGCATAGACAACCGGATTGGGAACGCACCGCTCATCATTCGAGCCTGCTGCGTTTTACACAATTTTTTAAATTAAAAAAATTATAATATTAATCAGATATGGTTAGAAAATGCCCAAGAATTCGAAAGACATCGGGAGGACCCTATATATAATGTGGTGATTGGTGATGCCGAACCTACTGCTGAATTCATAAGACAAAAATTGTGTTGTTATTTCAGTAAGTACATTTTGGAAATTCATCTATATGGTTGAAATCGTTTTTCATATGAAATTTAAAAGCAAAGAAAACAACACAATTTAAAAAATTATATTTTTATTTATATATTATTTAATTTTTATTTAAAAATGAAATAAGGGCATTCTTTAATTCCTCATTGTCTTTTGCAATTTTTTCTAGTGTATCAGCTTTCTTCCTCTCTATGCTAATTAATTCTTTTTCAATATCCTCGCTTTTTTTTAAATGTTCAGCTATATCGCCCGACAAATTTTCAAAGTTTTGCAAAATTGTTGTTTTAAAGTCTTTTCTTTTTTTCTTTGGAGGCTCTACCGCTGACACTGACGTATTTGGTACAGGCGATGGGGATGAATGTATAATGGATGACGACAGCGATGGAGTTACAATGGCATCATCTTCTTAAAATAAAATATGTTTCTTTTTAAAGTAAAATGCATTAAAAATGAATTATTATGATTATAAATATAATAAATAAAAATAATTAAAAACTGGTTATTTAATTATATTCATAATTTATCTCTCATCAAACTGTGTGAATGTTTGACCGACTTAAAATTACTTTTAAAACTCTTTTAATGATAAAAAGAATTTTCAAGCATACACACCAATAAATTAAATGAAAAAAGTTTTTGTAACTATAAAAAAATTTTAAATAACAACTTTATTCTTCAAATATAAATAAAAAACACATACCGTCAATGCTTTCAATAACCAATTCGTTAAATAAGTTTGCCTTGAAGCTCCCAATAATTTCATGGACTCTATTATAATGTGGCCATAAAGAAGGTGATCCTCCAGACACACCTATCACTGCCTTTTCTTTTCTTCAAAAGTTTCAATATTTTGTTTTTGTATATTTCATATTTATGTTCATATTTGTATATGTACATACCTGTATCGCTGCGTAAAATTTTGTAATTTTACTTGCACATCCCGTGAGCTATACAAGTACCCCAGCTTGGATAGCTCATCTGCCATTTCAGCGTAGATGTGGCCATTTTTCCGTTGACCACGAAGTTCTTCAATTCGCTCTGGCCACAAATCAAGCAGGGCTACTTCACTACACTCCGTCCACTCAATCCTCTTTTTCTTTGATTTTCCTGCTATTGATTAAAAGAAATTAGTTATTTAAAAATTATAATTTTATAAAATTTATTTACCGGTAACTTCGGCTGCCATTTCTTTTTTATGACATTTATTTTTAAATTTATTTACGTTTTTTTTTTTGTACTGAAAATATCAACTTTGCTCACTTTTGAGATGATATTTAAGGGCTCAAGAAAGAGTTGCATTTTGATTTTGACTTCATTAACGTGCAATCAATTTTTAATTGCGCAATTATTGAATGGAAATTTGTATGGTAAATTGAGCTCAATTAAGGCGATAATTGCGTAAAATGCTTAATTGCTCAATTAACGTGTATGTCTGAACAGCCTATTATACCTTTTTTTTTATTTACTTATTAGTCGGGTTCTTACCACAATTGTTAATTCATCCGAAATTGAGTTAAATATGTCTTTTGGTCTGAGATTTGTAACAGAGTGTATTGTTCTATTGTATTTTAACACGGCTAAAAGAACAAGGTCAGTAGGATAGTCAATAGAGTATTCAAGCTTAATACATCAAGCTATTTCTGAAAGTATACTGTGAAATTTCTCAACCTGACCGTTTGATGTACTATGCAAGGGAGGGACTGCAACAATTTCTGCTCCATGAAAATTCTTTGCAAAAGACTTAACTGATTCCGAGTTTAATGATCTTTCGTTATCACAAACTATTGTTCTTGTTTTATCAAAATTATTTAATATTCCCTGAAGAGCAGGTTTAACGTCGACTATGGACTTCGAAGCAATTGGGTTTACTATGGCAAACTTTGAAAACTTATTTACACACGTTAGGAAAGATTTTCCATCCGTAGAATAAATGTCTACGTGTAATATTTCGCCTGGATAAAAAGGAATTGGCGTTTCCGATATCTTTTGTTTTCTTGGATGTCTACAGTATTTAGCCTTGTTGCAAATCTTACAGTTCCGTATAATCTCCTTGAATTTTTTACGAATGCTAGGAAAGTAATAATCTTGCAAAATCTGCTTGACGTTTTCGCCCAATGAACGATGAGCTTTATTATGTTCATTGTTTAGAATTTCAAAGCTGATCGTCAGCGCTAAATATGTCAGTCACGAATTTATCTGTGTGCAAAAATTTGACAGATGGATATGCAGTCACCATAAAGTGCTGAATTTGGGCTAAAATTTTTAGTTCACAGTGTATCGCATTTATTACATTAGGGTTGATTACTTGCTTTAAAGTACTGAAGAGGCTATCGATATTTGAAAAGGTTATTGTATGGCGAAGTCTGTCCTTAAATACAATTTTCTTCTGTTCTCTACGTTCTAGTCCATGTACAAGAATTAACTGGTTTCGAAAGCAATTAATTGGATTCTCTACTGTCGGTATCACCTCAGTATATGACTCTTCACTATTTTGAGCACTCAAAGATGAACTTGAGGAGAAATGAAAAATCATATTATTGTATTGCCTGGACAGTGCATCAGCCACAACATTATCCCTGCCAGGTTGGTAATGAAACGTCGGTGCATACTCCTCGATAAATGCCTTCCACCTTTTCAATTTAGAGTTAGGATTTTTCTCAGAAATAGCAATTGTTAAGGGCTGATGATCTGTAAATATATTCAATTTATTAACACCATACAGGTAATTCCGAAAACTTTTCAATGCCCAAAAGATAGCCTGCAAAATTCGAATTTTCCGTTGTTAATACTAAAAGCAGTCTTTTCCCTATCATGTTCTCTTAGGCTTATCTAATGGAACCCAGATTTGCTTATATAATAGAGGTGTCCGGTATTGGGTACCTGTCACTTATCGTTTTGGAATTTAGTTTTCGAAAGCCAATAACCAAATGTTTTTGTGGTTGATCATTCTCATTTAAGCCTTTCTTATCAACTACCCACACAGGGTTGTTGTATGGCGATCGAGACAGTCTTATGATTTCATTCGCCAATAATTCCTATATTTCTTGATTCACAAATGTGACCATTGCCATAGAATAAGAATAGTATCTCGAGTATATCGGTTCTTCATCCTTAGTTCGGATACTTGCTACAACGTTATGTTATATGGGAGAGCCTCATCGGGCTGAGCAAAAATTCCTCTATATTTTTCTAACAATACTAAAAACTGGCTACGAACTTCTTCCGGTACCTCATTTGAATCAATTGAAAAATGAATGGATTGATTTCATTAAGATGATCAAAACCTATGATACCATCGAAAGTAGTTAGACATGGAAGAATAAAAAACACAGAAATCTTGTTAAATACCTTTATTAAGGCTTTGCGTTTAACTAAAACTTCTCCATTGATTGATCTTACTAAAATTGGATTCTGCATATGGCTTATATGGTGTAATACTTTTAAGTCCTTGATATAATTTTTAGATGAGCCAATGTCCACTAAAAACTTTAATTTTCTTCCTCTGATTTCCCTCTCCTCATAGGGTAATAAGGACCTGGGTCTAAAAAATGTAACTGATCTTCATCAAAATATTCAAGATTCTGTCCCTGTAACTCGTCAATCGAAATATTATTCTTTTTATCTGCTAGATGATAAACCCTCTGCGTTTTGTTAATGACATGGCCAGAGCTAGCTGGTCTTTTCTGTCCATAATAGTTATTTTGAGTTGTACCTACAGTTCTCATACTTACGTCCGTATCGACTGGCTGTGGTTGAAAGTTTTGATTTTTCTGGAAATTTTGTAGTGCTTGATAGTTATTCTGCCATGTTGGCTGCGAAGCTGAAGCTGATTGCCAAGGAACTCTACTGTTGTTTACGATATTATTTTGCCAGTTTGCTACAGATGGTCTTTGTTGTGCCTGAGGTCTAAACTGAGCGGCATTTGGTAAAAGCGGTGGATTTTGAGGATGGTATCTTAAATTATTTTGGTTTACAATTGAACTCTGAAAATGACCAAGATTTGATCTATATGAATGCCCACCTAAGCCCTAGCAAAATGATATCTGCTCTGATTTGTAGCCATCTCTTGAGCTAGTGCCAACGCCGCTGGCATATCTCTAGGTTGACATGAGAAGAGAACATCACACAAAAGTTTTCTTAAACCAGAAATAAAAACACGAAGTGCATCATGCCTATATTTTTCATTTAATGCCTCTATTAGGTTTGCATCACCTTCATAATTCATTACATTTTGATTAATTATTAAATTTAGTTTTTGCTCTACATCATCATAAAAATCAAGAATAGTTCTAGATCCCTGAGAAAGTGTAGAAAGTTCTTGTTCTAAAGTATATATTGATCTTTTATCAGCATACGCAAAATCTAATATTTTTAAAATTGCATGAAAGTTAAGAACTATATTATATGAGCCCAAAACTGTCTGCGTTGCCTACGATTTTGTTACGCAATATTGCAATAGCTTGATAATACTTAGAACTTGCGATGTACCTATCATACAACTTATGGGCAGTAATTGCAGCTTGACGCCACGAACTATACTTCGATGCATCACCGCTGAATTCGGGTACAGACTTTATTACATCTAATGTTTCACTGCAGTCGATGCCGTCAACTCTTTGTGTTCTTCCTCAATTGAAGGATTTTCCAATATTCTTAACCTACTTGTAAGGTTATCCACTGTAGACTGAAATTGTTGACGAGTATGCTCTGTAGCTTGCGTGATAGCTGTTTCAATTAATGCTTGGACAGTGCGGGCATCCATTTTTTCAAAAGTGACCACCTCAATATGAAAATCTCTTAAATCCTCGATCAACTTATCAATGTTCATTACAATATTAAAAAGAATTGTTTATTAACATTCCTTATGATCGTAAAACACTACCAAATTTTCTTATATATTTTTTCAATTTATTTACTTTTTCAGTAATCAGTTAGACTAAGAGATTTTATTCGTTCTTATACTTTTTTCATTTATATTATTATTTTTGTAATTGTTATTTTGTTTAATATTTTTTTGTTTCTTTGAAATCAAAAACACAATTTTGGAAAAAATAATTTTTTTATTTGAGATTAATTTTTTTTATAATTGAAATAAAAATTAAGAATTCTAGAATTATGTCTCTTTTTCTTTTTTTTAATTTAATTTTTGCAAGTTTGACCTTGATATCTCAACTTAGATTTTTTTCCTTTTTTATATAATTATATTATATAAGAAATTTGTTATAATTATAATTACCATTTTCAAGTGACTGAAATTCGATTAGGTTTTATATATTTTTATTTTTCCAAGAAATAAATATATTCTTCTCAATATTTTAATTTTCCGCAGTTTCTTAAAATTTTGCTCATTTAGTTTTTTTGTAAATAAAAATTAGTTATTTATTTCATAAGCGTATTTAAAAGTAACTAAATTTACTTAGATAACAAAATTTTTTCACAAAATACAAAATGGGTCAATTTTGTTGTTGGGCGCTAATTATAGGTGTTTACCTGTTTTTATTTTGTTGTTATTGTTGGTTTAACCAACTAACTTCAGCAGATTCTCTTATTCAAACAACAGCCTATTTTTAATAAAGTAACCAGTTGGTTTTATTAAACAAAAGCAATGTTATTGTTTTTAAATTCTATTTAACACTTGAATATTTTGTAGTTTCTCTTGAGAAATCAGTGTGTGTCTTGAACGAGTGTTCAAAATGTTCTGCCTTTTTACAAAAAAAAAGGTTTTTTCTAATATGTAGAACTTATTAATTTCTGTTTCATTTTTGTCTCTTTGATAAATGAGAGTGCAAATTTATTTTTATTCGGTAATTCCTGGAATATTTAAAAATATAATTTTAGGCTTAAATTAAGTATGGGCTAGTCTATTGTATATATCAGAGGCAATAAAAGTATTTATTTTGATATAGACCAATTTGTTACTAAGAAATATGTATTAGAAATAAATTATCAATTTCTATTGTAATTATGGTTCACTATTTTGACGATAATTGATTCCACATAAGAGATAGACATATGCTGTCGCGGACTTTTTTTAGGACTACTTATTATAAACATATCGTCCATACATTATATATGAGTAACTTCAACGATATTTTGCGGCGCACACCAAAACATGTCGGCGATTGTAGAATTTTTTTCTAACTTACTTGACACCTATCGTTATATTTTGAACAATTTACACAATACCTTTACAAATTATATGTGTTATTCTGATATATAAGCTAAATTATTATAAAGTTTCATTAAAATCCATTCAGTAGGTTTTGCGTGAAAGAGGAACAAACATCGAGACATCCACACTCACAAACATTCGGCTTTATAATATTAGTAGGATATTTTGTAAACCAAACGTACTTAAATAAATATTTTCATTTTAACTGGTCACTGCTTTTTTTATAACTTTTAAAGTATATGCTTGCTTTTCTTGGCCAACTCGTTGCCAAATAACTATAACATTTTATTACTATTATCATCATGGAGTATAATTGCAAAGCGAACTTTAAAATCTATGGCGCAGTTCGCAACTACAATTCGAGACTTTTTATGAATCTTGTAATTACTGTAGGATTAATTCTGCCTGAGCCTCCTGGGGGCAATGTCCCACTGATTAAATATCTCATTCTGCGCTGTACAGAAGAAGTTCCGACGTTTTTCGTTCTTCCCGACGGAAACTACAGGTGTCGTTTTATACCATTCTAGGCACCACTGCCATTGACTTTTTAATCAATGTTTGCCATTGCATTGAAAATATTTAAAAAAAAATTTTTTGGTTTTTATGTTGAATATATAACATGAATGTGTAAAATTAAAAATAATAATATTAGTCTACTACAGTGAAGGGTATATAAGACTCGGTACTGCCGAATTTAACCAATTTTAAACAAATAGAAATGCAGAACAGGTCAATCGTAGATAGATAACCAGCGAAAAACCTTACTTAAAACAATTTTATTTTTTTAACCCTTGAACAGTTCTATTCAGCAACACATTTTTTTATATAAAGTATACATAAAAAACTAACCTAGCGTTTACACATGAGAAAGTGGAACTGCGAAAAACAATACACCCACTCTTTTTTTACTAACACACTTACTATTTTCGAACTTGCAGCTTAGCTTGCAGCCAATTTTTGAAGACAGTAATATGTTGCTGCTTGAAGCAAGTTAAACGTCAAAAACATAAACAATGTTACCTAGTAAAAAAAAGGTTGACAAAATTTCAAATTCGCTTGAGACAACAGTGAATATTATAGTGTTTTTACACTAGACCACATTTAACATCTATCATCTATTCGGCGAGATAACATCTTCCCATATAAAATGCATGTAGAAAAAATAAACATCTTCCAACATCTTTACAAGATGTTCCTATCTCATTTTGTTTCACTCAACATCTTTCGATAATTTTCGTGATATCACTAGAAAAATGGCAATATTTTCGATTTTAGTGGCATCACTTATAAAGTAACATTTATTTATACATACATACCATAAGTATGTACACATATTAAAGAAAATAAAAATTCAAATTTTCAAGCCAAATGGATTTGATCTTGCAAAGCAACACTTAGTCCAATAATGAATGATTTTTCTAAATTTATTTTCATATATTTTTTTGTTTTAAAAAATTATGCATCTTCTTTTCATTTATTTTTCGGCAGTTTAGTTGATGGTAGATGTTAGAAGTTGTGAGTGTAAACGACTTTTTTCATTTTCAACATCTTCCACGCATACTTCTAAGATGTTCTGTAGTGTAAAAACACTATTAATGGCCAAATTGTTAAAAAGACCAAACATAACAACAAAGTGCTATGTATCTACTCATAGTGTTAAATGAGCCTTAAATGCACAATGAGTTATTTGCCAACAATTTTCAATTACTAAACAAAGATACTCTCATGTATCAATCAATTAATAAAATTCAAAAAAGAAACTATTTTAAGCTATTGTGCAAAGTGATTTTGGATAAATTTAATTTAACTCAATGTTAAATTCTTGCAAATACTTCTTGAAATAAACATAATACTGAAATAAATAAATATTTATTTAAAGATAAAATATTCAAATTGAATGCAGATCCGGTCATAAAGAAATATATCGATAATAAAATTAATTTTTATAATACTGTTACGTTTTTACCATATCATAAAAACGTTTAATTTATTAGGGTTCTTTGTTGTAAAATGTAAACACAATTAGTTCTCTTTTCTCAACACTTGTTGTAGAAACACACTTTATTTATAATCCTCACAACGACACTTTATTGTTTTTCACACACCTTATTTACAGTCTAATGTCTCAACCAGAACTGAACTGCTTTAACAATCTGAGCACTGCCTTATATACTAAAGAGTGATTTTTTTGCTATTATCTTTTTGGCAACACTAGTTTTGACAGCTCACGCACGTTTTGTATCTTGTGTCACTGTCAAACATCTTCAGTTTGGTCTATAATTTAATCATGAATCGTCTTACAAACGAACAACGCTTGCAAATTATTGAATTTTATTACCAAAATGCGTGCTCTGTTAAGAAAGTTCATCGCGCGCTTCTTCCATTTTATGGTCAGTTTAATCGACCTACTGAGGCTTCTATTCGGGCTATTGTAACAAAATTTCGCACCAAATTTACATTGTTGGACATTAAACCACCAACACGCTTACGTAGAGTGCGAACTGAAGAAAATATCGCAGCCGTATCGGCCAGTGTTGGTGATGACCGTGAATTATCGATTCGGCGCCGTTCGCAGCAATTGGGCCTCTGTTACTCCACTACGTGGAAAATTTTGCGGAAGGATTTGGGTGTGAAGCCTTATAAGATACAACTGGTGCAAGAATTGAAGCCAAACGACCTACCACAACGCCAAATTTTTGGTGAATGGGCTCTTGAAAAGTTAGATGAAGATCCACTTTTTTATCGAAGAATTGTGTTCAGCGACGAGGCTCATTTCTGGTTGAATGGATACGTGAACAAGCAAAACTGCCGTATTTGGAGTGAAGAGCAGCCAGAAGCATTGCAAGAGCTACCAATGCATCCACAAAAAACAACCGTTTGGTGCGGATTATGGGCTGGCCGTATTTCTTCAAAGATGATGCGAATCACAACGTTACTGTGAATGGTGAGCGCTACCGTGCGATGATAACAAACTTTTTTTTGCCCAAAATGGAAGAGCTTGACTTGCATGACATGTGGTTTCAACAAGACGGTGCCACATGCCACACAGCACGCGAAACAATGGACCAATTGAGAGGCGAGTTCGGTGAACAGTTTATTTCACGCTTGGGACCAGTCAATTGGCCGCCCATATCGTGCGATTTAACGCCTCTAGACTATTTTTTGTGGGGCTATGTTAAGGCTAATGTCTATAGGGACAAGCCCGCTTCGATTAACGCACTGGAAGCCAACATTGCCAACATTATTCGTGAGATACCGGCCGAAATGTTGGAAAGAGTATGCCAAAATTGGACTAAGCGGATGGACCATTTGAGGCGCAGCCGCGGCCAACATTTGCATGAAATAATCTTCAAACATTAAATTATATCGACCCAACTATCGATCCAAATAAATATTTCATGCATTTTTCTGAATTTTATGTTTTTTTTTTTTTAAATTTCCGATAGTTCTTATAAAATCACCTTTTATTCACTTTAGCAAACTGTAACGGATATTTCAAATCTATAGTTTACCCGAGAACCGTCTACAAACTTCTAGAAATTATTGCATACTTCTAGGTGTATCATGTATAGAACAACAAGGTAAATGAAAATGCTTAATCTAGCAAATTCTAGAACTAAATCATAAAGCTTATGCACTAACACAGTTAGAAATAATACACATCTCACACACAAACATAACACTGTAAAATTCTACGAATTAGCATAAACACTGAATTGCCACATTTACACATACATAAATACCATTTCTTATGAATAATAAAACACAGTCATTCAATAGAGTGATTTTCGTAACACTGCCGCCCGCTTAAGCCTTTTCGTTCCGAATAGGCGTGGACTTCCCTTTACCATAGTCCGCTAGGCGTTCAAGGTGTACAACCTCCATTTTTGACCTTGGGCGTCTGAAGTTTGGGAGAGTCTTTCGTTGTGGGTTGTATAATAGAAGCAACTGATCCTCTTCGAAGCCCTCAGAATTTGCAGTTTTATCATATCTCGCTTTCATTTTGTTGCTTGTCAATATAATTTTCTTGCGCACAAATTCATGGAGTTCATCAAGGTTTTCTCTCTCCTGGGAGAAATTTTCTTCAATTGCAGACACGGGTTTAATGCCAAACTCTATATCTCCAGGCAATTTCAGTTCGATGCCGATAACAATTTTTGCTGGTGCTCGTGAAGTGGAATCACGAACAGCTGACCGGTATGCTAGAAGAAATTTTGGTATATGCTCATCCCAGTCTTTTTGATGATCGCTAACCACCTTTCTCAAATACTCTTCTAGAGTGCGGTTAAGTTTCTCAACCATGCCGACGGATTGAGCATGCAGGGGTGTAGTCCTGGTCTTCCATACACTTCGCACATTTCTTTAAACATCGCAGACTCAAAATTTTTACCCTGGTCAGAATGTACCTCCAATGGAACACTATAGCGACACAGCCAGTTGCTCACAAATACAACTGCAACAGTTTTCGCATCTTGGTTTGGTATGGAATATACTTCTGGCCACTTACTAAAATAGTCCATTACTACCAAAACGTAACTGTTAACAGCATTACTGACAGGAAACGGACCTGCTGCATTAGTTGTGATTCGTTCAATTGGAGCACCTGAATTGTATTGCTGCAACTGCCCACGACTTCTTCTAACTTGGCCTTTGGCTGCTATACACTGTGCAAAATTTGCTATCCAGTTCGCTACGATTTGTTGATTCCACCCATTAAAATCTTTTCTTTACGGTCTTTGTCACTCCCAGATGCCCACCATTGAATCTATTCTGAAACTCTTTCACCACATCGCTCATTTTGGACAATGGCACTACAGTTAAATTAGATGTCATCTTCCTGTCCGGATTTTCGCACATGCGATACAGGCATCCATTTATCAATGAGAGGCTATTCCGCTGTGCCCAGTATGATTTCACCAGTGGGCTCTCAGCTGATATCTCCTCACGTAGTGGTCTCTTGTCTTATTTTTCAGTGGATTCTATATTCATTAAACCAATGTCAACGATGCCTTCTTTATGCTCAGTCTTAGCACAGTGTTTGCACTCCAAGCTACATGGTCGCCTTGAAAGAGCATCCGCATTGCCGTGTTTTGAGCCTTTTCTATGTTCGATAGAGAAGTCATTACTCTGAAAGCGTTCGATCCAACGGGCAAGTTGGCCTTCAGGGTTTTTAAACCGCAGCAACCATCTGAGTGCGGCATGGTCCGTTCTAAGTGTAAAGTGTTGACTATACAAATACTTGTGGTAATGTTTCATGCACTCTAATACTGCTAAAAGCTCCCGGCGAGTTACGCAGTAATTTCTCTCAGGCTTCAAAAGTATCCGGCAGTACTAACTTATAACCTTTTTCTTGCCATCGATCACCTGAGAGAGAATACCTCCAATGCCAGATCCACTTTCGTCAGTGTCTAGTACAAACTTTTGGCCAGCAATCGGATATGCCAAAGCTGGTGCCTTACACAATAACTTTTTAAGGCTGATATTGTTTGGATTTATTGGTCAGCTCATGAAGATTTGCAACGATGTTGGCAAAGTTTGGAACGAATCGTCTGTAGTACGTGCAGAGTCCCAGAAAACTGAGTAACTCATGTAAGTTTTACGGGCGAGTCCAGTCCTTTACTCCTCGTATTTTATCTTCATTGGTAGATATGCCGTGAGATGTTACGCGATGACCTAAATATTTAGCTTCTTTCTGGAACAATGCTTATTTCTTCACCCTAAGTTTTAGTCCAGCTGGTGTTATGCTTTTGAAGACATCTTCGAGGTTATTCAGGTGTTCGTTGAATGTCTTGCCCATCATGATAATGTCGTCTAGGTATACCAGGCAAATCTTAAAATGAAGTCCCTTCAGTTACAGAGTCCAAAGAAATACTTTAAACTGCCATAAGCCATCACAAGCACTGAATACAGTTTTCTCTTTATCTTTTTCTGCAACCTCCACCTGCCAATATCCGTTTTGTAAATCTAGTGTGGAGAACCATTTTGTTCCGGCAAGTATGTCCAAGGTGTCATCAATCCTGGATAGCGGATAGCTGTCCTTTTTGTGACATAGTTAAGCTTCCTGTAGTCGGCACCAAATCTAGTACTGCCATCTTTCTTCTTCACCAGTACTACAGGCGAGCTCCAAGGATTTGAAGATGGTTCAATTAACTGTCCACACAATCTCCCCTCATTTGTGCCCATATTATGGTTTCTGCCTACGGTTATAGTATCTGGCATCCTGCTACAGTAAGCTTTCTTACCTCTGTTCTATTTTCAAAGCCAATATCCAGAGGTATTTCTACGTTGCTCCAAATCATTATTTGTTGTCCCATTTGCAGGTTAATGCCGTGATTTATCATAAAATCTGCACTGGTAATCACTTTATCCACAATATCGGCAACAATAAATTCGTGGCTAAAGCACACGTTGGCAATAGTAAGCTTTAATTTTACTTTTCCATAGACTGTAGCAGACTCCCCAATCTTACATTTCCTAGAGGCTCGACTTTGGCCTTAACCAAATCAGGCCTAATAATAGTGTTATGTATTTTGTTTAACATGTAGCCATCATCTTTATACTTTGATACCTTCATAAACAGCTCTGAATTATACTTTGTAAACCACTTTATCTTTTATTAATTGCTCAATAAAGAACTGAACTCGAACCGAAACACATCAGCTTTTCAATACACTACATTGGCGACGAGATAAAAAAAAAAAAAAAAAAAAGTTTTGTAGATAAAAAGTTTTATGGTCTTTTATATCGTGTAAAATAAAGGTTCATATACTTAAGAGTTCAGTCGTATTCATTTGTATTGCACATATATATATATAAAATCGCACGTGTATTAAATAAAAATGCCGGAGAACAATCAAGGTCAAAATGGTACCGTTATGATTTACCATCCAAACAGCATATCACAATTTTCACCTCGCAGTGAGACATGGCTGCTTTGGAAGGAGAAATTTGAGATCCACCTGATTGAAATACAGTGTGTAGAGGAGAATGCAAAGAAAACAACTTTGTTAAAAGCAATAGGTCCAATGGCGTACGAGACACTACATAATTTATGCAGCCCTGATACTCCCGTCTCTAGAACGTATAAAGAATTGTGTAAGTTACTTGAAACTCATTACATACCACCAACAATTGTATTTAGAGAGCGCAAAAATTTTCACACTGCGGTACAAGATGACAATGAAACAGTAGCAGAATGGCATGCTAGAGTAAAAAAACTAGCTCTACTGTGTAAATTTGGTGACAATTTAAATTCATTTATATTGGATCGTTTTGTTATGGGTATAAATAGCAAAATTTTCGAACGTCTATGCGAGGAAGATGAAAAATTGACAATTGATGAGGCACTCCGAAAGGCTCTCATTATGGAGATGAAATTGTCAGCAAAACAAAATAATGATTTGCAAGTTGGTAATATTAAATATGGAAAGAAAAATATGGAAAGAAAACACAATTACAATAACAGCAACAAATACAACAACAATAATGATCAACAGAAATATAAAAAGAAACATCAAACACAACAAAATACATCGAACGAAGCAAAAACACACAGGGTTTGTTCGCATTGTGGTTGGCGAAACCATAATTCAAATGAATGCAGATATAAACAAAGTAAATGTAACTTTTGTCGCAAAATTGGACATTTGCAATCAGTTTGCAAAAGAAAAGAAATAGCTGTAAATTATGCATCTGAATCTGAAGCAGATAGTTTAAATTGTAATAATATTAATCTAAATAATTTTTCTATTTACAGTATAAGCAATATTGAGAGTGGTGGCAGTTCAACTGAATTTTATAAGATTGTTATTAAAATAAATGAAATTTCCTTTGATGTTGTATGTGATTCTGGTGCTCCTTGCAGTCTAGTATCAAAGTCGTTTGTAGACAAATTAAATAAAAAAGTAAGTCTCATGTCTTGTAAAGATCCGTATGTCGATTATAATGGTAATAATATAAAAGTGTTAGGAGAATACTATGAAGAAATTGAAGTTAAGGGAATTAAGAAAGCAATAAAACTTGTGGTAACTAGTGGTAACAATAGTCCATTGTTTGGCAGAAATTTTTTACGTACTTTTAATTTTGAACTTGTTCAAGTAAATTCTATTAACTTTAATCAATCTGCTAACTCTGATCAATATTCCATTATGACAGAACAATTAATAAATGAATTTCATGAAGTGTTCAACAATGACCTTGGATGTTATAAATTTGGTAAAATTTCTTTAGACATAGACAATAACATAAAGCCAGTATTCTGCAAACCACGTTCAATTCCATTTGCCTGGAAAAGCAAAATTGAAAAAAATCTAAGAGATTTAATTGCGAATGATGTTTTGGAACCAGTAGACTATTCAGATTGGGGCACACCACTTGTTCCAATTTTAAAACCGAACGGAGATATTAGGATTTGTGGTGACTATAAAGTTACTATAAATAAATATATATCAGATTATAAATATCCACTCCCTTTAATTGATGAAATTTTTGCTTCCCTTCAAGGAGGTCAATTGTTTTCAAAACTTGATCTATCGAATGCATACAACCAATTGACTCTTGATAAGAAATTACAGCTTTTATGTGCGTGGTCAACACACATTGGTACATTAAAGATGAAACGTCTTCCTTTTGGCATTAAACCAGCAGCTGCAATATTCCAAAAAATTATGGAAAATCTGTTACAAGGTATACCATTTGTAGTAGTATATCAAGACGACATAACTGTCTCAGGCAAAGATATGTCAGAACACATCCGGAATTTAAAATTGGTATTAAATAAATTAAGGCAGGCTGGTTTGAAGTTAAATTTATCAAAATGTGAATTTTTTAAAACAGAAATTTGTTATTTAGGTTTTACCATTGATAAATTTGGTCTTAAAAAAAATAAAGAAAGAATAAATTCTATAATAAATGCTCCAGTTCCACAAAATATATCTGAGCTACGTGCTTTTATAGGCATGACAAATTATTACTCTAAATTTATAAAAAATTTTGCAAAAATTATGATTCCGTTATATCAATTATTACAAAAAAATGTTAAATATATTTGGTCTGAAAATTGTCAACTGGCATATGACACTATAAAAAAGGAAATTACATCAGACACAATTTTAGCTCACTTTAATCCTAAATTACCCATTTTTCTAACAACTGATGCTTCAGACTGTGCAATTGCTGGTATACTTTCTCATAAATTTGATAACAATTGTTTCAAGCCAGTAGCTTTTGTATCAAGAGCTTTGTCTAAAGCTGAACAAAAGTATAGCACATATGAGAAGGAAGCTTTAGCTATAGTTTTTTGCGTTGGTAAACTAAAACAATACTTAATGGGAAATTTTTTTACTTTGAGAACTGACCACAAGCCACTAATTTCTATATTTGGTGAAAACAAAGGCTTGCCCATAATGGCAGCTGCACGTGTTTAAAGATGGGCCTTCATTCTTTCGGGATTTAATTACAAAATAGAGTTTATAAAAGGTCACTCAAATGAAGCAGATAATTTATCGCGAATGCCGCAACAAAAAGAAGTAAATAACTTCAATGAATTTAATGACAATAGTACTTTCGTAAATTATATAGAAAAAGAAAATTTTTTAAATCTTGATTTTAGGGACATAGCTCGAGAAACCAGACGTGATCCCATTCTTTCTAAAGTAAGTGAATTTGTTAAATTGGGCAAACTTAGAGAATTAAAAGATGAACAATATAAAGCATTTATTACAAAAGAAAATGAACTTACTGTTGAACACGATTGTTTATTGTGGGGTTACAGAGTCATAATTCCACAAAAATTAAGAACATCGGTACTTAGAATATTGCATGAATCTCATTTGGGCATTGTAAAAACTAAAGCAATAGCCAGGTCGTTTGTTTGGTGGCCCAAACTCGACAATGAGATTGAAAATTTAGTAAAATCGTGTTCATCATGCCAAAAACTTCTTGCTAGTCCAGAAAAAAATAGTCTCATACCTTGGAAGCCGACAAACTCGGTATGGCAAAGAATCCATATAGACTTTGCAGGTCCAATCCAAAATTATTATTTTTTTATTATCATTGACTCTTACTCTAAATGGGTAGAGGTTTTTAAAACTAAGGAAATCACTTCCAATTTTGTAGTTATAAAATTAAGAGAAATTTTTTGCCGTTTCGGTATTCCTCACACTATTGTCAGTGATAATGGCAGACAATTTACCTCTGCAGATTTTAACAAATTTACCAAGAATAATAAAATAGAGCACATTCTAACAGCTCCTGGTCATCCAGCCACAAACGGCCAAGCTGAGAATTTTGTAAAAACCCTAAAAAAATCCATTTATGCAAATTTAAGTAGTGAGCATAATGAGAATATTGATATTGTGTTAAATAGATTTCTAATGGATTATCGTAACACAGAACACTGCACAACTCAGGAAAGTCCTGCAAAACTTTTTATAGGCAGATCGATTAGAACGCGACTTGATTTGATTAAACCACCTCTTATAAAGGATAGAATAGTTAAACAACAAATTAAAAGTATTTCGAACTACAAAGGAAAAAGATCTGTTATTTTTAAAAAAGGACAAAATGTTATCATTAGAGACTATACAAATGTAAATAAGAAATCATGGAAACCTGCCATTATTAAGGGCATAATAGGTCCGCGGTCATATCAATGTATTCTCTCGACAGGTAGAATTATAAAACGACATACTGATCAAATAAGGACAGGAGTAGAAGAAAGTGATAATGTTAAAAATAAAGTGATAGTGTCAGAATTACCAACAGTGTCAAGTGGAAATAATATAAACTGTGAAACTGTTGGACAGCCACATACAAATAACAATAATGAAGATGAATTGATTTGTAGTTCTGAAATAGAAAATGAAGTTGTAAACTCTAATTATGAAAATACAAATAATAATGAATGTATTGATAATAAATTGGAAAATCAAGAAAATGAAAATATATCAACAAGAATATTGAGACCTAGAAAAAAAAAATATAATAATAACAATAAATAACAAATATTTATAGATACTTATATCTACTAATTAATTATAGTGAATAATTAATTATAATAAATATATCTATATCCTTTTACATATACATTTAAACAAATATATATATATATATATATATATATATTGGCGTATCCTGATGTATATTACACACATACAAAATATATAATGGAACATCCTTAAATATATATATGTATATTGTATATGCATTCATGTATTTTACGTAATTTGTATACAATTATGTATTTCAACTACAAACTTAATTTATAATATTTTCTGAAACTAAATTGAGTGGAGGCGTGTTATGTATTTTGTTTAACATGTAGCCATCATCTTTATACTTTGATACCTTCATAAACAACTCTGAATTATACTTTGTAAACCACTTTATCTTTTATTAATTGCTCAATAAAGAACTGAACTCGAACCGAAACACATCAGCTTTTCAATACACTACAAATAGCCTGCGACGCCCCAATGTCTATAGTAAGAACATGACTTCTTCTACTGACACTTCCTCTAGTGGTAAGATTGCTGTTTTCCTGGTGCACAACGGAGATCGAGATTGTGGGGCTCTCGATTGTAGGAGCTAGTGTTTGCCCCATGGCGCTAGCTCGTTTTAGTTTAACGGTGACTCCTGAGAGCCTTGACGGTTCACCCTGTTGTTGTTGGGTGCTCGTGAGATGGATCTACTACGTTTTCTCCGTTCCTTTCAGTTTCTATGTAGATGGCCAACCTTACCACAATTGTAGCATTTGTTTCTCCTCCCTAAGCGCTCGCATAAAAACCTCAACAACGTCTTCTACAGTGCTTTTTTCCTTATATTCACGCATTTCAATATTTCGTGCCCTATACTTTTGCGGCTTCGATATAAATTTCGCAGTTTCTTATGCTAGCGCAAACGATACTTTCTACAAAGGTTGACTTGGGTAGGGCGCATACTGCTGGAAGCACATCAAGATCGCTAAAGCCGTTCACAAATGCCTCAATTTTTATTTGGTCCACTAATGGGTGATTTTCTCTCGGATACGTGAGCTGCACCAATAATTCTATATCCATTGCAAAATCTTGGAGTGATTCACTTCTTTTTTGTGTTCTGGCACGCAGCTCTATTCGGTAGATATTTTTCTTATGCTCGCCACCGTATTTACGTTGAAGTGCCACCATTAGGTCATCATAGTTTTTCCTGCAGCTGGTTGGTACACTTTCTGGCACAACATTTCTGCTGCCGTTCCCTTCAATGCCAAAATCAACTCAATAGCTTTTTCCTCGTTGCTCCACATACTTTTGTCGGTCACTCTTTCAAACTGAAACTTGAAGATATTAAACGGTATGCCACCGTCAAACGTAGGTGCCTTTGATCTTCTTCCACTTTCTGGAATTGTTCTCAAAGGTCCTTCTTGGACTTGAAGATTATTCACCTTGTATTCGTGCAATTTTTCGTCAATCACATTTTGCAATTTTTCACCAACAGTCTACTCGTTTGTTTACTACTTCCGTTATTTGTTGAACTTTTTCTAGAAACTTTTCATTATTCGCTATTCTTTAACTTTTTTTTAGAAGTTTTTTTTGTTATTTTCTAGAAGTTTCTGGTAATTTATTCTAGACTCGTCGTTGTTAGCTCTAGACTCTTCTTTAACATTTCTAGAAGTTTTTAGTTATTTTCTAGAAGTTTCTCGTTGTTTGTTCTAGACTCTTCTTTTATTACTTTCTGCAGCTTTTCCATTATAGGCGACAACATTGAGTTGAAATCTACATTACTTGCCATTGGTGAGGACGTGCATGTACTTATTTCCAGGTCTTACTTTTCTTCGAAGACATGAGTATTGATATCCATTCCACGCCGCTCAAATTCTTCCAATAGTCGCTTCTGAAGTTGCACTTTGTTGCCTGCCATTGGAAGATCCAGCTTACTCAACTCTTTCTTCAACTGATCTACTTTTAGCTCAACAAACTTAATGACTAGCTTATTTAATTTTTATTAATTATTTATTTATTTTTTTTTAATTTATTTATTTTACAATTTCACTTCTGACACCAATTGTTACGTTTTTACCCTATCATAAAAACATTTAGTTTATTAAGGGTTCTTTGTTGTAAAATAAAAACACAATTAGTTCTCTCTTCGCAAAACTTGTAGAAACACACTTTATTTATAACCGTCACAAGGACACTATTGCTTTTGACACACCTTGTTTACAGTCTAATGTCTCAACCAGAACTAAACTGCTTTAACAATCTCGGCACTGCCTTATATACTATTCATTTTAGACAACTGTAACGGATATTTCAAATCTATAGTTTAACCCAGAACCGTCTACAAACTTCTAGAAATTACTGCATACTTCTAGGCGTACCATGTATAGAACAAAAAGTTAAATGAAAATGCTCAATCTAGCATATTCAAGAACGTAATAGCTATCATAAACCTTATACACTAACACAGATATAAATAACACACATCTCACACACAAGCATTACACTACAAAATTCTACGAATTAACATAAACACTGAATTGCTACATTTATACATCCATAAATACGATTTCTTATGAATAATAAAACACTTAAAAACACATTTTAGTAACAATATTGTAACGTGACCGTAACAAACGAGCTTCTAGACCCTACAAACTGGTGTATAATAAGTAGCATACTTGTATACCTTATATACAACATCATCGTCACGAATAAATTATCAAACCTTAATATACCAACCCACTGTGTGTAGCGCACATGAAAACACCTCATCATTATGATACCATACACAACATCGACATTATTGCGTTACAATTCTCAAACGGTTGATGTGAGAGTGTGTATAAGTAGACAAGGTTTGGCAGCGAAATGGAGGAACAATAACCGACATTGTATGAATTATAAATAGTTACAAGCAAGCTTTTTTAACTATAGTACGAAGTTGATATCGGCGATTGTTCCTACATATTTAATCTGTAGTTAGGGAAGTGTAAGGTCTTTGGAAATTACCTACCAGTGCTGCCATTTTTAAAATGAAGGAAAGCGTCAAGTGGATAGTAAAAATGGGTAAAAAGGGTAAAAATAACACGAAAAAAAGGGTAAAATGCGTCAAGAGATAAATATTGAATTTTATAAAAAATATATTATTTTACTTTTTAAACAACACATTAAAAAAGAGTAAAACGCGTTAGTTTAGCCTTCGCAAAAAGAGCAAAAACCTTAAATGTAGGAAAGCATATTAAAATTTCCAAATAAATGGTATATTTTATTGTCAACTCATTCATTTTGATAAGTAAAAAAAACTTAAAATAAAATAACAATCAATTTAAAAATAGTATTAAGGTATGCTTTTATAAGAAAAAATTTCATTTTCAAATATATCTGTTTCATCTGGCCACAAAACAGTTTCAATAAAATACTGAGATCTATTATAGGTTTGGTTAGAATTAATTTTTAAATAAGCACTTGTAGGCAATTTCTTATTGCAGCAACAAATTTTTTCTTGTTTTAGACCGTATTTTATATGCAATAATGAGTTGCCTGAGTTTAAAGAAAGTCGATTTCTAATTTTTGGTTTAAAATAATTCATTAAACTAAATGCTCTTTCGACTTCGGCATTTGAGTAGGGTAACGAAAGTATACGAATAACAAAGCTAGCTAAGTCATGAAAAGGCTTTTCACCTAATGAATTTTTAAAATTGTAGACTTCAATCCAAAATTCATCAGTTCTTTCCTTGTTTTTCCAGTCTTGTAAGTTTATATTCTTCAGAGAGACTTCAATTTTATTTACCAAAAACGAATCATCAATAAAATTTTGAATGAAACCAATAACCTCCGTATGGTTTTTTGTGAAAATACTATCCACACTAAATAGCGATATTGTTTTTAGTAATTCAAAGTTTGAAGGAAGTTTACGTCTGAGTTCGAGTAAAAGATTTTTTGTAAAGTCTACCAAAATTTCGTGTTATTTTTTGTTTATCGTGGTCAGATATATTAAAATCTCTGCAAGTCTGCTATTCTAGATAACAGAATATATTAATATGCTCATCTAAATCACCTTCTAGATAATCGAAGTTTTCTAGAGGAACGATAATTCTATTTGTAATACTTTTAATTAAGTAATACAAATCGTTGTAAAGCTTAACGTGGTCCGCATTGGCTGATTCAAAGGCTAGATTTACTTTTTGGACTTCTTCCAAAATTGAATTCAGATAAATCAAATATGCATGATTCTTACTATCTTTTAGTAGATTGGATACATAGCAATTATCTTTTAATAAACAAAAGTGGGTTTTTAATTCCAGCCACATTTTTAATATGACTTTTACTGCTTTCTCTATAGATAGCCATCTAGCGTTTGCCATTTGAGGAATTTTATTAGGATGCATTGAGTCATCATTCAATAACACTGGTCAACAAAATTATGTAACAAGAAAGGTACTTACCAATTTGGAATTACCTAAATACCCTCATTTTATCACCGTATTTATTTTGATTCCATCAGTTCTAGTTTTCGTGTTACAGCTACCCGTAAAATTTAAAATTAACCATTTTTGTTCCACTTTTGCATTCAGAGATTTTATTTATGTGAATAGTATAGTGTTTTTTTCTATTTATTGAGTTAAGCGACTGTTAAATAACGTCAAGAAAGTGCAAAAATGATCCTGACAGGTTTTGTTATATTTGTGGTAACATTACTTTTAAAACTCAGCGAAGGAATTTGACACCATTAGTGACTAAGCTATATGAACAGTATTTTGGCTTTGCCGTCGGACAACAAGACAAAGCGTGGGTTCCACACATCTGCTGTGTTACATGTGTGGGTCTTCTTACTGGATGGGCGAGGAGATCTCGATCTATGCCATTTGCAATCCCCGTAATTTGGACAGAACCAACGAATCACTCATCTGATTGTTATTTTTGTGTTACTGATACGAAAGGTATCACAATTAAAACAAAAAATAAAATAACATATCCTGACCTGCCATCTGCTAAAAGACCGATCCCTCATAGTGAGGAACTACTTGTACCAGAACCACCAGAAAGTTATGGACAGGAGTGGTGACGGCTTTTTATATTTGAAGGAAAAGTTTCCTAAATTAAGTGAGGCAAAAATTAAAGAGGGCATATTTGTTGGCCCACAAATCAGACAATTGATGAAAGACGGTATATTTAAAGAAAAACTCAGTGATTTGGAAAAATCTGCTTGGGAATCTTTCATGAAAGTAACTTTCAATTTTCTAGGAAATCACCGATCAAATGACTATAAAACTATTGTCGCGGAGCTGCTATCTGCTTATAAGGCTTTGGGTTGTAATATGTCATTGAAAATACACTTCCTTCATTCACATTTAGACTTTTTTCCTGAAAATTTGGGCGCCGTCAGCGATGAACATGGTGAAAGATTCCACCAAGACATTTCTAATATGGAAAAACGATACCAGGGCAAGTGGAGTCCACGTATGCTAGCGGATTACTGTTGGACATTACAACGAGATGTACCTGAAGCAAAATACAGCAGAAAATCATAAAATTTTATTTAAATTAATACTGTGACATAATAAAATAACTTACTTTTGTTAACAAAATCTAAAATTTTCTAAATTTATATAACATCTAATTACAAAAAAACTATTCGTATTGGAAGCATTCTAATTTTATTTATATTATCCATATCCTTGTGCTAAACATAGCAAGACAAAAGTTTTCATGTTACACACAAAAAGTTTTTTTTTGTCGACCAGTGTAATTTATAAATTTTTGCATACGCTTTTTGGCGAATTGGGGAATGAGAAAACCAGTTATACGACTCTCGTATAAGAAACTCTAAATTATTTGGAAAAATTTTATCCGTGGCAGCACACACAGCTAATTGTAAAGAATGGCATACACATTTCACTAGTACCAAGTTCTTCAGATTATATTTTTTCTCAATTTTTCTATGTAGTCCGTTATGTGCAGCTGTCATCACTGCAGCGTTGTCTGTGTCAATAGCAACTAAATTTTTAAAATCTAATTGTAAAATGTTTAACAGGCACTCTAATCCATAAAGAATATCATCTGCCATACCTCCTTTTAGATCAATTAATCCTAGAAATGTTGTAATGAAAGTATTTTTTTAATGCTGAAGTACCTTACAACAACACCAAGTAATTTTTCGATTGATATATCAGTACCTTCATCTAAAATTAGGCTGAAAGGGCTATCTTTGATATCATCGATAAGATCTTGTATAAAGAAAGGTGCTAAAATATTCGTTATAGTGTTAGAACATTTTGTGCGATGCAGTTTAAAGTTAATAGCTTTGCTATCAGAAAAACTCTGAAAACAAATTTCAGATAAATGATCGACTGCCGCGAATGATGTATGAGCTGCTACGTACAAGCATAACATGCCTCGGGCTTTTTGATTATCAGTTGGCTCCTTTCTTTGAAAGCTTATTTCTTGCTGTATAGTTCCACTATTAAAAGGGTTCAATGCTTTTTTGTGTTTTTTCGTTGTGCTGTGTCGCAGTAAATCACTATGGCTGGCATTTAACTCGCAATAACAACATACACAAAAAGCCTTAGTAGGATCTTTTGCAGGTCTTAAATACTTTTTAAACACTGGGAGCATTTCCCAATTTTTTCTATAATGCCGATCCATCTAAAATATAATTTTATTAATACATTAAATTGAAAACAAAATAATACTACCTTAACGATAAATCAAAGATTTGTTCTCAAGAAATCACTAATAATATTCTTTTTGTGTTTAGTTTTTCGTATATAATATTTTTATAAATAAATGTATATCTGTTTTGGTTACTTTTTGGCCGCTTCTTTTCTTAACAGTAAATTATAAAGCAACTTATATGGTATAATAATTCAGGTAATACCATCGTGCAGCCCCGTGCAATGTCCAATATATTTTAGTAGTTTAAAATGTATCGCTACTGTCAAAATCACAAAAAAATAGCAAATATGAAAAGCTGTGCTGACATAGTTACCAGATGTAATGTTACCTTGGCTACTTAGATCCACAACAGTTAAGTTAGCCACACACGATCTTACATGCTCGCAAAAATGCTATTGCTCGCCTTTAATTTTATCTTGAATGGCGATGTCAACGAGCATTTTTACAAGTAATAGAAAATTTTGCGCGAGCATGTAAGATCGTGTGTGGCTAGCTTTATTAAAAAAATAAAAAAATTTTATAGTTACATAGCTGCAAAAAACAGGAGCTAAATTTCATAAAACCAAAATAACATACATAATTGCAGCAAAAAGCACCAAAAGCGCCACAACGAAATGGAGAAAGCGTCAAGAAATACCCTTTTTTAAAAAGGGTAACTTGAAAAACTGAAAGGGTAAATGAGACTAAAAGCGCCATAAGATACCCGAAAAGCGTCAAAATGGCAACACTGTTACCTACACTCGTTACTAATATCTAACTCGTTGATAGCCGAATACGAAGGTGTTTGGAAATTACCTCGTATTCATAACACAAATAGCCGAGTGCAAGGTCTCTGGGAAATTACCTACACTCATTACCAACTCGTTGATAGCCGAATACGAAGGTCTGCGGAAATTACCTCGTATTCCTAACACAAATAGCCGAGAGTAAGGTCTCTGGGAAATTACCTACACTCATTACTAGCTCGTTGGTAGCTGAATACGAAGGTCTTTGGAAATTACCTCGTATTCATAACATAAATAGCCGATTGTAAGGTCTCTGGCAAATTATTTACACTCATTACTAACTCGTTGATAGCCGAATACGAAGGTTTTTTTTTTTTAATTATTATTATTGAATTTTACAAAACTGAAGTAATTATTACCAATGTAATAACTAGTTACCTGTACTCAAATCTTAAGAATAAAAGAAATATTCTACATTTAAATAAAAAAGTTATATGTCTCTTCTCCCTAGGCGCAAGGTATCATTTCTCTTAAGCCTCCTGTGTCCCTCGAATTGTAACAGGCCCCTAGCGAGGGCATTTGCATGGGTCGTCAGCTTGTGAACGCATTTAGTACAATATTTTTCAATTTCCTCCCGAACCGTTGGAATTTCTAGATCTCTGTGGATATTCTCATTTCTTATATACCAGGGGGCGCAGACTATTGTTCGTAAAATATTCGACTGTCTTCTTTGTAACTTTTGGATGTTAGATGCACACGCAGTTCCCCATAGCTGAATGCCATGTGTCCAGATTGGTTTAATAATGGCTTTATATAATAGGACTTTATATTCCAAAGAAAGAGATGCAAATGGACCTATTATCCACATTAGTCGAGCTGTTTTTAGTTTTATAGCTGAGATTTTGGCCTCAATATAACGTGACCATATTAGGCGTCTGTCTAGATGGATTCCTAGATATTTAGTTTGGGTTTCTACGGGAACTATGACGTTATTTATTTTTTTTTTCGGACAATTTTCCTTTCTTAGTGTGAATGTCACATGGGCACATTTTGATGGATTTACTTTGATTTTCCATTTATTTAGCCAACCTTCCAGCTCGTTTATATGAGCTTGTAAGTGCTCAGATGCAGTTCCTGGATCTTTGTTCACACGTGTATACTTCCTTAGGGAACGCCTGCACAAATCTTCTTAACTGGTGAAAATACATTTTTTGACCATACCTTATATGTTCTATCAGTCAAGTAACTTTTAATCAGCTTGTGGGTGTTTGCAGGACGAAGTCGTGTTACTTTTGTGAGGAGACCATCATACCAAACTTTATCAAATGCTTGGGAGACATCAATGAACAATGCTGAACAAAACAGCTCAGCTTTATCTCAAAGGACGGCCTGATAGCAGTAACAATTCTGTGAACCTGCTCTGTAGTTCCATGGCCATCCCGGAAGCCGAACTGATGTTCTGGAATAATATTTCGCTCTGCTAGATAGGGCGCTATTTTCTGGAGGAGGACCTTTTCGAACAGCTTTGATAGTATAGATAATAAGCTGATAGGTCTTTATGACGTAATTTGAGTAGCGTCTTTACCCGGTTTTTGGATCATGACAATTTCTGAAATCTTCCAAGAGGACGGGAAAACCCCCACTCTTAAGATGGCGTTAAAAATTAACAATATAATTCTCACAGCGCAATCTGGCAAGTTCATCAGCATTGAACTAGTAATACGATTTTTTTCGCATCAAGCTTTTTGATTGCCATTTGAATTGAGGGCAGCCGCATATTTATATAATTTTCAGTAGAATCGCTGATGTATGGAGGATTAATATCACTATTTATGTCATGTGGAGTGAAAACGTTTTCCAGATGGCTAGCAAAAGCATTTGTTCGTTCACTTGGATTTTTAGCGCAACTAAGGTCCGCAAGTCTTAGTGGTGGTTCGGAGGAAGTAGGGCACTTCATGTGCTTCACAGCTTTCCATAGGCTGTGGTGGGTTTTTGTTGTTGGATTCAAGTTACTTAAATAAAGGGTGTTTTTTGTAGACGTATAGAACTTTAAGTTGGCATTACTGTTCAAAATAACGACCGATTTAACAGCTGTCAAGTGATTTATTCTCAGTTTGGCTTGGCAACTCATCATGAATAGACTCACGCCTGAACAACGCTTGCAAATAGTGCAATTTTATTTCGAAAATAATGGTTCTGTGCGGAATACGTATTTTACGAATTTTGTTTAGCGATGAAGCGCATTTCTGGTTGAATGGCTACGTCAACAAACAAAATGGCCGCATTTGGAGTGAAGCTAATCCTCAAGTGTATGTCGAAACACCGTTACATCCAGAAAAACTGACTGTTTGGTGCGCTTTATGGCCTGGTGGAATCATTGGTCCGTACTTCTTCAAAAACGATGATGGCCAGAACGTAACAGTCAATGGTGATCGGTACAGAGCCATGATTACTAACTTTTTCATTCCTGAATTGAACAGCCATGATGTTCAGGTTGTTCATGTCAATCGAATAATCAATAGTTGTTTTATTGCAATTTAAAGTTCTATACGTCTATAAAAAACAGCCTTTAATTTGAAAGCGTATTTTTGGACACAAATTCAATTCTTCTCTAAAGCTGCAGAACGATTTCTCTGCCATTCCCTTCTCAATTTTCTTTTTTGTCGGATAAGGGCGTTAATATCAGCTGATGACTTGAACGGTTTCCTCCTATATGTTTTTCTCATTGCAGTTGCATTCCTAACTATACAAGTAATAACGTCTGTAAGGTGGTTCACAGCACATTGTATATTAGACGAGTTCCTTAGAGGGATGTACTGAGAGAGATGAGAGCTCACATACATTTTATACTTTAGCCAGTTCGTGTATTTGTTCGGGTAAAACGTAGGAGATACTTCTGAGTTTATAAAACTATTACGTAGTGTTATTATAGTCGGCGAATGATCAGATAATAAGTCCTCTAGGGGACTAATCAGAAGTTGGTCACGTTTAATATTTTTTATAACAGCGAAATTAATCAGGTCTGGCTTTTTCGTACAGTCCGTAGGCCAGGATGTGGGCTCACCGTCATATACGACATCTAGACTATTTTGATCAACAGTATTGTACAGCTGCTTACCTGTTGGGCTGGTAAGTCTAGAGCCCCAGTGTGGTTGCTTAGCGTTGTAGTCGCCTGCTGCCAGGAACTTGTGACCCAGTGTTGCGAAGAAGCTTTTGAAATTGTCGCTATCAATTATGTGTCTTGGAGGACAATACACCCATTAGATTGTGGTATGAAAATCAGTAAGACTTATTGAGGTTGCCTGAATGTAATCCTTCCCAAATTCTGGCATAACAAATTGGGTCACGTTTTTACTCACAATGTCGGCCTTTCCACTTTGATGTTTAGTGTCATAAATAATGAAACCATTAATTCTGAAGCAATTTTTTACAGTAAAATGTGTTTCGGATACTAAAAGGATATCTATTTCCTGCCTAGGCAGGAAATCTTCTACCTCGAACCTATGTTGTAATAACCCTTTCGCATTCCAGTAGCATATACGCAACTGGGTCATTTTTATTTTTGTCCAAGCAGAGTCTGCAGAATCATGTTCTGATTCCGCATCATCTCCTGAATCATGCCCTGCATATTATTCATAAAATTTTTCATATTCGTTATGAAACTGTTCATTGTCTCCGTCAGTTTGTCGATTGAACTAGAGCTGTTATCGGCGAAGACTTGAGGGCTGCTTCTTAGTACTTGGGCATATGAAAGATTATTCACGTTGAGTCTATTTGACGTTGGCAAGCCATCGAAGTGTTGTTGGGCATAGTTCATTTTATTCCCATGTACATCATTAGGCATTGCATTAGCTTCAGTATGAAGGCTCGGATAAATTGATTCGCGATATTTTATATTTGAACGACTTCGAGGTTGTTTCGATTTTGTTATCCTCTCGAATACTACACATCCTCTATAATTAGCAGAATGTCTTCCACCGCAGTTCCTGCACTTCCTTACATTGGGGTCGTTTTTAGGTGCTGTACACTCCGTGGTTTTATGCGCGTACCACACACTATGCAAACAGATGGTAGCTTGCAGTAAGATTTTGTGTGGCCGAACTCTTGGCAATTGGTGCATTGTGCGGGGTTATTACGGTTATGTGGTTCCTTTTCTGTTATTCTTCGGTTAAGAAGATATCTCAAATTGTAAATAAGATGCGTTGAATTTTTGGTCTTAAGAAAAATTGCATTAAAAGCAATCTCCACACGGTGCATTGGTTGGGGAATTTTACCTTTGTTGTGTATGTTGTGAACATTTCTCACATCGTAGCCTTCATTCTCAATAGCTTTCTTGATTTCTTCAACAGGAACGGAACTATCAATGCCCTTTACCGCAATCACGAAGCCTTTAGCAGTTTTCAGTTGGTACGTGTAATTCTTTTTTTCGGCGTTAAGACTAATAACAATTAAACGATAATTTTTCTCAGTATGGGTTAGGATTTTTGTTTCCTGTATGTGTCCCCTGCGTATGTAAGCTACGTAAAAGTTATCTTTTCCGAGAATCTTTGATTAAAGATTTACAATAGCGTTCGATGTTTGTTCGCGCAAATAGATAGGTATAGGTTTATGTTCCTTAGACGCCGATTCTACTGGTGCATCGCTTGTGGGTGCAAGTATAGAAAATCTATTTTCGGAGACTGGTATCGTATCCGCCTGAATGCCTTTGTAGTGTTTAGTAGTGCGCTCCTGTTGATTAGTTTTAGGACTAGCCTTACGTTTAGTAACAGTTACGTATCTGTGCATGCCAGTTTGTATTTCCCTACCTGCCGAAGTGGAATCTGTTACAGCCTTTGATGTTGGATTGTCACACTGGCGCGTAAAGATTTGCGCGTCTTCAATCGCATTTGGCGTTAAAGAGCGGGTCGTATTCTCAGGCGTGGCTGTTATATATGCTCCGTCATCAGTCTTCTTATTCATACTATCTGAGAACACATAGTATGCATTGTTCTTGCCTTGTTTTCCGTTTTTGTTTGTATTTTTATTTTCATTTATTTTTGCCAACTTGAAGTCGTTATCTAAATCCGTAGTGCAGTTACCCCTATAATGACCCGAGGGTCCCTTTGCATGCAGTGAGGTCCTCGCAAGGGTTGACACTAGACCTTATGGGCGCTGATGTTTAGAGCCAGGTCGGGCGTTAATTAGGATGTCGTATCAACTAAACCTGCACGGCCAACTTAACGGCAACGTGATTTAGAGCGTTCTCCAAATCCTTGCCAAGGTTTTACCGGGACTTAAGGCAGCTGCGATATTAGCCTTAAAAACGTTTCTATGCGATGTCACTCCCGTATACTAAGATAAGAGAATGCCACAGCTGACAGCCCATTCTCAAACAAATCCAATAAATAATCAAAATCATATCAATGGTATTTGCCGGTTCGTTATCGTTGCAGCAGTAGCCTTAATTGCACCGATGTTCGCGTGCCGTTCAGGCTACTCTACTCCATATTTGCATACACACTTTAGATACCGCCAGATCAGGTAATCCGGGCGGCATTACCACGGAATACCACGTGAAGGCAGTGAGATGCTTCGGTAGTTCAGTGAAGGAATCACCTCTGGCTATTCACAAGTGAATAGCGATCAGCAGGCTTTCAACCTCCATGAAATACCCCATCCCTCTGCATTCTAATGTATGTAGAAATTACCTCGTATTCCTAACACAAATAGCCGAGTATAAGGTCTCTGGGAAATTACCTACACTCATTACTATCTCGTTGGTAGCCGAATACGAAGGTCTTTGGAAATTTCCTCGTATTTGTAACACCACTAGCCGAGTGCACGGTCTTTGGAAATTACCTGCATTCGATACTAACAGCTAACGCTATAATAAGTAACTTCTTTAACACAGGGAAGTCGAACACTTCACAATCAGAGCCAAGCGATTCAGCCGTGTACTAGCAAAGTGTGGGCCAACTGAGCAAGCCGAGTCTCATTACAGCGAGTCCACCGTGTGAACGAGGAGTTAAAGCCCAAGCGATCTGAGAGTATCGCTGAACGAATCATAAAACCCTCCATACATATCTTTGTGTTTATAAAGGGTGTCCGAACAAGAACGCAAGATTTAAATTTGGCGCCATTCGAAGTGTCATTGTTTGACATTTGAATAATTGTTATTGTTTGCTAGTAGAAGGTACGAGGTTAGTAAAAAATGAACATGGACAGGGAAGGGAGTTCGTTAATTGGGTATTGGAGAGACAACATGAAAATGCTGATTTTGCTGGGATGAGGAAAATCGTCGAGTGATTCACGAGAAGCAAATGCATCCTCAACGTGTCACTGTGTGGTGTGGTTTTTGGGCTGGAGGAATCATTGGACCTTTTTCTATGAAAATGAGGCAGGTCAAGCGCAAACAGTCAACGGTGTTCGGTATTGTGAAATGATAACCAGTTTTTTCTTGCCTAGAATTGAAGAAATTAATGTGGAGGGCTTGTGGTTTCAACAAGACGGCGCCACATGTCATACAGCCAGAGAAACAATTCAATTGTTGCATCAGTCATTTATTAAAAATTTTAATCTTGCGTTCTTGTTGGGACACCCTTTATATTTTAAGTTATTCTTCGTAAATAAAAATTGTTCTGTGTTAAGACCAAACTTCAACATGTTTTAATTCAAAGGAAGCAAACCTTTGGTAAGAACCTGGGCTGACTGAGTCATACCCCAGCTGGAAAAGTAAACTGCGTTACAATATAACTTATATCAGTTAGAAAATATAAAATTAACATGAGGGCTAAAAAGCTGCTCCTGCATCCTTAATTTAGTTTGAACGTTTTGCAAAGAAAACAAAAAGGGACAGATAGCATAGCATTATATATGTTTTGTCGCTTTTAGTTTTTCATCAATTAATTTTTTTTTATTAATTAATAAATATTTAACCAAGATTGATAGAAATATTAGATTACGCCATCCCGCACATAAAAAAAAATTAATTTTCTGCGCATGTAGCACAAATGACGTTACGCGATGTGTTCCTAGCAGCTAGCTAAATGTTTTTGTCCGGTCTCAGTCGGCCCGGTCGGTATCCTTAGAAAGCGTTTGTATCAATTTTTAGTGACATCCCTTTACAAATAGAATTTTAATTGTCAAAAAAACTAACCAAATAAATACAGTCCTTAATTACTAAGAAATATGTGTTAGAAATAAATTATCAATTTCTCTTGTAATTATGGTTCACTATTTTAACGATAATTGCTTCCACATAAGAGATAGACATACATATGTTGTCGCGGACTTTTTTGTAGGACTTTTATTATAAACATCGTCCATACATTATATTTATATGTCGCCGATTGTAGAATTTTTTCCTACTTATTTGACACCTATCGTTATATTTTGGACAATTTACACAATATCTTTAGAAGAGTCTATGTGTTATGCTGATGTATAAGCTAAATTATTGTAAAGTTTCATTAAAATCCAGTCAGTAGTTTTTGCGTGAAAGAGTAGGAAACATTCACACATCCCCACTCACAAACATTCGGCTTTATAATATTAGTAGAATAGTTTACAGCAAAATAATTAACAGTGGAGAAATTTATTATTTTTTTTCTTCAAACAGTGGACAAACTACGGTATTTAACGGGAATTTATGCGCATGGCGTAAGGTTTCCAAATGACATCATTTAATTTTGTAGCCATTTAAAAAAAATGATGCACAAGACACCAACAGGCTGAAGGTTCTTTTGCTAAAATTTTTATAAAAGTTAAAAAACTATTCTTTGATTGGACTTGGTGCTAAGGATATGTACGTGATTTGGATTTTATTTTGAATTTTATTGCTGAGCCCTTTTTATGGCCTTGGTTCACTCGTTAGGGGAACACCGTTCTTTTTTGTATAGTGTCTTTATTGTGACACAGAGTGTCGCTCGTAAGACCGGCTGTTAGTTGTTTGTCTTTGATTTTGTTGTGTCGATGTCCACTTTATGTTTTTTTTGGTGAGCCACCAGTTCTGAATTGTTTGGCGTTCAACTAGAAAATAGTAGTAATTTTTCTACGAGGTCGAACTTAATTCCATGGGTGCTCTGCTAATGATGAAGTACTAGGGGAGTAACCCGGTGACTGTAGCTGACACCAAAGCTGGGAGAGCTTCCGCTCGGTGTGGACTTATATTGCAACCCGGACCCATTACAGATAGTTCGGAAGGTCATATCCAAGTACTTAGTTGTATTGTAAATGTTTTCATCCATGAAGGTGGCATGCAGGAGGTAGCCATTTTTTTGATCATATAAAGTGGTGCGGGCGTCATTCATTTAATAATCAATAATTAATTTAAAAATTATTGACAAAAAACTTTAGCAGCTTTTGAATGGATTAATATTTTTGGATTTGACAATTCGATTTAGTCCGTTTTTGCCCCCTTTTCCCCCCTTAATATTCTAATTTCCGAAAATACTTTTGTATTCGTCCCACCCATTGTAAGAGCAACCTACATGCCAAATTTTAAATCCGTACCTTTAGCCGCTTGGGCGGAGCGATGATGATAAATCAGTCAGTCGGTCAGTCACTCAGTAATATTACTCCTTCATATATATTGATGAATTTGAAATCCTATAAATAAGTAAACGGTATGAAAAAATTGGTTTATTGGTTTTTATTAGTTTTTCTTTGTGGGTGTGTGTGCGTATGTATTAATTTAGTTTAATCTGATGGTATAGAAGAATTTATCCTAGCAGCGGCGGCTGCAGCCATATATGTCCCGTAATATCTACCAAATAAATTATGCGTTTCAGTATTTATTGGCAGTTGATGGTGATGATGTTGACTATGATTATTATGCGATAGATGGGAATGTTGTATCTCACTGGAGTGTGCAAGTAGCTGATTAGTAGCTAGAAGATGAGAAGCATGGTCTTGGGGTGAGTGTATTTTCCTTTTGATGGTTTGTTGTAAAGTTTCTATTTGTAATGGGCTGAAACTGGAATTGGCCTTAATTGTATTGGAGATATTGTTGTTGTCATTGCTGAAATGCGAGTCTTCTTGGTGATAATTGTTATAGTTGCGGGTAGCTGCACTTAAAACAGATTCATTTTTTTCATTGGTTGTTTCTTCTATTTCATGTTCGTTAGATTCATCTTCACCATCTTCTGGTTCATAATTATGGACTCTTATGACTGTTTCTTCTTCTTCGGAAATAGTTACTTTCGAAATTTTGCAATGATTAGCTGATTTTAAGCATAAGCTGTGTTCGGTGGATAATCTTTGAATGTAGTCAGTTTCATCATCACCGCTTTGGCTATGAGGGGCACTGTGACCCTGGCTATTGCTGTCTACTTCATCATCATGTTCATCATAGTCAGCCTCTATATCCTCATCCTCACTTGCATCGACAACATCAATATCTTCAATATCCAGTTCGTTTGAAGCCTGATTACTATCAATTATTTCATTGTCACAACACGTAGTAAGTCTCAGCTCACCCGTTTCACTTTCAAATGTATGTTTTCGTATAAATTGTGGGTGTTGTTGAAGTTCTCGTTTGTTTAAATGATCGGGAGCTAACAAAGAAGCCACATCAAATTGTCGTTTGCGCTTTTGAGAGAACAGTTCATTTATTACGTTGGCCTGAACGTTAGTGGCAGATATGGAAGACTGAGTTGAAAACAGACCTATTGGTTGTAGTATAGAAGAAGATTCGGTTGCATGATGCTGATATTGCGAGATAGGAGCATTTATTTGTTGTTGCTCTTGCTGATGATGCTGTTGTGAGCTGCTGCTGTGGCACAAAGCTGCCGCCGCAACAGCTGCCGCCGCATAGTTTTGAGGTCTGTATGTAAATATCTGTCCCATGTAAGAGGCGGCTGTACCATTTGTTGGATGTGCTCCTGGGTGGGAGTGATGAGGCTGTTGGCGATGATGATGTTGTGTGAAACGCCAACCAAATGACTGAGCAGCCAAGTGTTGAGCTGTTGTTGCCAGTGGTGCTATAGTGCTACTTCCCATAACAATATGCTGGAAAGGGGGAGGAGGCGGAGAAGTCAAGTCCATTGCTAGTGGTGGGCTAGGAGAATCTGCACCATTATCATCCACAGCTAGGCCCATATGCTTGCGCACCTTACGTTGGGCCTTACGTCGGCGAAAGTCTCCTTTTCGAAAATCTTCCATATTAGCAGGATGTATAGCCCAGTAGTGACCTTTCCCATTGGCACTGCGACCGGACTTAATGAAGCAATCATTTAATGATAAATTGTGGCGTATTGAATTGCGCCAACCTGGTCCACGAGTGCGAAAATAGGGATAATTATCTAAAATATACTGGTATATGTCAGACAGCACCAATTTTGTCTCTGCACTACTTAGTATGGCCATAGCTATCAAGCCAATATAACTGTGTTGAGGCTTTGGTTCTTCTGGTTGAAATATTCGTTGAGGAAACAATGACATTGATGCCAGAGTTAAACGATTTCCGGTGGGGCACTGCGCCAAAGTGGCCGGTGATCTACCCATATGACTAGTAGCTGCTATAAGGCTGCCCGCTGTTGTGGCACATAAATAAGAGGATGGCGTTGTTGGTGGCCCTTGGCCTGTTGTATAATTTGAACCGTGAATTGTAGAACCATTCACCGTTGTGGTTGATACTGTTGTTGTTGAGGCATAAGCAGCGGCCGCTGCCATAGCTGCGGCGGCTGTATATGGTGGCCCCCTTAAACGTTCCATATTCAAAGCATAATTGTACAACTGCAAGCGATATTGTTCAAAAGTTGCTGCGGTATTACATGACGCTAAGCTGTTACCATTTCCAGTTTCAGCACCATTGCTGACTGTAGATGTTATACTGTTATTATTATTATAAAGCAACATATTGCTGTTATTTGTAATTGTTGTAGTAGCAGCAGCTGGAATAGTTGATGTTGTAACCATTATTACCTACACCTAATGCTTTTTATGTGCTTTTCAGTTATAAAGTCCCTTAAATCAAAAAACAATACGACAGTGTTATCGACAACTTTAATTTACATCAATTAAATAAAAAATTATTTACAACGTACTCGCATGTATGTATGTATGTATGATTGGTTAAATCTATTAAAGCGATTAATGATTAATTATAAATTTTATTAAATATTTTTAGTATTATTTTTATAGCTTTTGTTTAATTTTAAAACTTAAACCTTACTTAATTAATATAGAAAATTTAAAAGTATTAACCAGGGAAATGTCTACATCTAACTTCTATATTAGTACTTTCTGCACTCATTACTCATTTTAATTCTATTTATTACAGATGATTTTTTTCATGTAAGAGTATTTACATTAAGACGCCAATAATTGAACCAAGAAAATCAAGTGGAAGGTTGTGTGTTTAATCCGACGCACATACTTTCAACTTTTAGTAATAGGTGTAACAGTAATAGTGCACTTTTTCAATTCATGCTACAATAAATTGATTGTTACATGCATTATAAGGCAGATAATGCCCTCTTGCTAAAACTCAAATTTATGCTTTGCAGTTGAATTACAGAATTAGAATAAGGAGCGGAAACAAGTCACCTGTGCACTACGGCCATAATAGACCTATTGTGACACTACTCTCAAGTTACATATCCTCCCAGAGTCTGGCATTCATTAAGAATTCAAAAACTTCTTTAGTTGATTTATCCATCATATCCGACGGTTGAAGGTAATATTACCCTAAGTAACGAAAACGGATCCAAATTAGAAAATTACAGTGACACAATATGTCTTTTCATCTTCGTTATATAACCTGCAGAGGTCATTTTGATTGAGCCTCATATGAGAAAAGTGTTTCAATACTCTGCAGTGTCCAGTCAGGAATCCAGTGACAATGTAAATTCCTGACCGTGACAAACTAAATATTCCTTTGTTTCAGTGGCAGTGTTCTACAAGGTGGGCAAAACGAAGTCATCCGATGTTGCTTGGCTCTCATTTTTTTTTTCTACATGAAAATGAAATGTGTGCCGTTGCTCCGTCCTGTTGGAACCAGTCCTAGTTCGTGCAATTGCGGCAGAAAAAACTAGGTTAACATGGCCCTATATTGCGCACCGTCCACTGTTGTCGTTTGGCCAGCCCGATGACTCTTCCAGCGTGAACAGCGCACCATGCAGTCACTTTGACCGGGTGTAATGGCTCCTCGTGCATCACTCGTAGATTTTCGGTGTCCCAGAAGCGATAGTTTTGCTTGTTCACGTACCCGCTGAGGTGCAAATGACCCTCGTCGCGCATTATGATTTTGGTCGAAAAATCGTCCACTTCGATTATTCCGCGTTCTTGGGGAGTATATCGCTCCATGGCTTATTTACTTGTATTCTATATCTGTCTAGTTCACAAATGTCAAAACAGATTTGACATTGGCAGCCGTTTACAAAAATAATAGCATCTTCCAATGAGGTGATTTCTTTTAGCCCACCTTGTAGTTTTTTGTTCTCATCTTCAAAAAAGTAACACCTGACTAAAATCCACATCAGCCAGTTGCTCCTTGTGGGTGCATTTGTTTCTCATGGATTGCACAAGAATTTTCTGTGTTCCGGATTCGATTCTTCCCGCGTTATATATATAGAAATCGTGTTATGAAAAATTTATTCAATATCGGATATGCGTTCTATGGGAACCGCGACATAAGAAACTCAGATTTAATATAATTAAATCAATGAATTCGTACCGTATTATATGGAACAAATAAATTCTAAATAAATCCGACCTAAACGTTAAGCTTTAGATTTAATATAACACCAAACATCTGCCAACAGCACTACAAAGTCCCGATATAAATCCTATAGAAAGTTTTTGGGCTTATTGGAATAAAAAGAACGCAACATGATATTTCATAAAAAAAATTTAAGACAGTATTCGAAAAAGAATGATACAAGATATCTGTTGAAAAATTTAGGAATTTAAAGGAATCAATGACAAGACGTCTGGAATTAATTCTGGCTAATAATGGATACTATACAAAATATTAAAATTAAAATTTTTTTATAATTCCAAGTATAAATTAATTGAACTGTAAATTCTACGTTAAGTAGTAATCTATCATTTACACTTTTAGTTCAGTTTTGACATATCAATAATCCCATAACAATTCCTTTTTATTGAAAGTCAATCAAGTGTACATATTTGCCTTTGTTTGAAATATATAGAAAAACTAATATTACTCCCAGACACTGAATTGCTGGAGCGACGCTTTTGGAAAAATCCTTTTTCCTCATCGGCAGCATTTGTGTCATCAACTGGGAATGCTTTACATTTGTTAACTAAAGTATTTACACGAATTCATAATGAAATAAGAATACGGGTATATTGATAGCTACTATCGTGTATTTTTGAATCCACAATTATTAGCCCTCCGTCATGCACATGTATCTGGCCAGACATTTTACGAATTTAACAGTGATTAAAATATATTTGTAATTTAGCTAGGGGTTTGAGTCTCCAGGTACCCTCTACAAATATTGTTACTTATCGTTTTATGAAAAAACATATTAAAATAAAAAACAAGTTATAAATTCGGCTGTGCCGAGTCCTTTATTCCCTTCACTGTGTTAGCGAAATATTAACTAGTTTTCACTTTCCACATGCTTCTATAATAGCAAAAACATACATAAATTTAATTGAGTGAAAATGCATATGCCGTGTTAAATATGTTTTATCGTACCCCATTACGTGTTTTAGTATTCGTAAATATTTTCAGTATTAATGGCTTATTTATCAAATACGTCTTACGTCATTAAATATAAAGTGTTTTTAGTAGTAGCCTAGCGGAGATCATCTATATTTGTAAAAAACGAAAGAAATATACAGATATTACTTTGGATAATTTAAAATGTTTTTTTAAATTTTCATAAACCGCAGTGCTGTTGCTTTGAGGTATTTTAGCAACTTCCGGAAGAACCACAAATAATTTCGCGATGGGATACACATCATTTTAAAGGGGAGACCGTCTACATTTGTAATCTAAAACATAAATACTCAGAAATTACTTTGGATAATTTAAAAAAAAATTTTAAGTTGTCATATACTCCACTGCTGTTGCCTGAGGGGTTTTGGCAATTACCGTTTTCCATCATAAAATGAAAACTACGAAATTTACCGTAGGTGTTAATACATTTCCAGAAAGGGTAAAACTTACAAGTTTCATTCCAGTTTGGTTTCAGTATGTTTCTGTTGCGAATTCGGGAATGGTATCTTCGCAAAGTCAGGAATGATAAAAATATCTCAGAGTATGAGTACTGGGGTAGGAGGGAATTTAAAAAAACTTTTTAAAATAATGCAAAGTTATTTCTTAGTACTTGGGCTACAAATCTAGAACACCTCTTGTTTAAAATGATATTTGTACCAACGCGAGTTACATATACAAATAGTCAAACCACCACTGATAGAATTGATCAATTTTTACAAACAATAAAACAAATATAAATAGAACAAGAGTTCAATACACTCTGTGACTTTGTTTAATAAATTTAGTAATGTAAATAAAGCATGAATTTCGTATTTAAATATTATACATAAGTGTGTCATTAAGTGAATTGCATTATTAAGTATTTTTTAGAATTAATAAGAACTTAAGTGGGTTAATAAAATTTAATACAATTTTGATATTTTGTTTGTGTAATTAATAATTTTTTGTAAAGTTGTTGCAAGTGAGCATAAACTTCATTAAAAGAAAAAGAAAAGAGAAATGACCGCTGACATTGCGACAGCTGGGAAAAATATAAAATGTAAAACATAACAAACAGTTGGTTAGTTTTAGTTCCATCCTCTTCGAGTACACTTAAATAAAAATATCATAAAAAAAGAAATAGTTTGTTTTTATTTATTTATTTATTTTAAATAAAAAATAACACAAACAAATTTTATAAAATTGGTGCAGTCGGTAGGATCCTTAAAAAGTAAAAAGGATTCAGTGATTCGAACCTATCGTGTTACGTTCTAAATAAAAGTGAACAAATCCTGCGAATCCTACGGATGGAACAAGCTCAACCGGAATTGAATCCAGTGACACTAGTCGAACAGCTCGCTAGAAAGGATGAACAATTAGAACAACTACGACAGGCCTACATAAAATTACAACAACGACAACAGGAACCACCACATCCGGCACAACTAAACCAAGTAGAACAAATCTTCAAAAACGTAGCGCATTTACCAACGTTCACAGGAGAAGGTCAAATAACAATCAATTTTTTCATGAGTAACGTTGAATATTTGCTTTCAACAATAAACAGCGAGGAACTAAAGAAAGAAGCAGTTAAAGCAATATACTATAGATGCATACAGGGAGAAGCGAAGAACACTATAATCAATATACAACAACCAGAACAACTGGGAACTGATTAAAAAAATATTAAAACTCAGATATAGGCCAGATATAGAACACCATCAAATTTACAGAAGAGTAAACAACATAAGTGTAAATACGGTGAGTGAATAAGCAAGAGAAGTGCAGAATATAAAATACAAAGCAGATGAACTTATAATATATCATAAAGGTGATCATTGCACTGATTTAACTAATATCGATAGTGTACTAGTAAATACTATAAAAGAAATAACACAGGGTACCTTATTAGATAAAATTTATAATGAAAGAGAATTAGGAAGTATATTAGAAATCATGATGAGACGAAGGTACGAGGACAGTTGTATAAGACCTGAATTTAGAAAGTATAGGCAGGTAAAAACATTAATTACACCATGAATAAAGGACAAAGAAATTCCTATAACAATTATGATAATAATAAAACAAATAATAATAAATTTAATAAAAATTTTAGTCAAGGATACAATTATAATTTTAACAACAATTTTAATAAAAAACTTAATAATTCAGGAAGGTATAGAACTCAACATAACAATATGTCGGGTAACTTCCAAAGATTCGCACAGGCAGGACACCCTGGTCCAAATTTCAGCCAAAATCGCTGGAATCAACTCAGGCAAAGCCAAAACGAGCCTATGGAAGCAGATAACGTAGAAGCAAGATATAACAGTTTTAATAATTCGGGTAATAACCAAAAGTTCGCTCAGGTAGGAAATCCTAGTCCTAATTTCACCCAAAATCGCTAGACTCAAACCAGGCAAGACCTAAACGAGCAAATGAAATTCGGTAATACAGAAATAAATGATCAAATAGCAGGACATTCTGAGCCCAGCTTATGCCAAAGGCGAACCAACTCAGTTTTTTAGAGAAACAACTCGGACTGTTTACCCACGATAGTAATTACAATTAATGGAAGAAAATATATTGCGCTAATAGATACGGGAGCAAATATAAGTTTAGTTGACGAGAATATAAATGATTTTAAAAGAATTTTACTGAAGGAACCAATTGAGATTAGTACAATAAATAAGAAAAATATAATCAGATGTGTAGCGTTTCACATTCAAAAAAATGAAAAAAAAAATAACTTCCTTTTTCCTTGAACGGCCGAACGAGTAGCATCAAGACCACAAGCAATAAGATTAAAAATTTTTAGAAAATTTTGAAACATCCTCGTGTAGAATCTGCAATAAATTTGTAGACAATAATAAGAATATCTGAGAAATAGTCTGCAGAAATATTTTTGAGAGCGGCTTGGAAAAGAAAAAAAAAACAAAATCTTTGAACATTAAAGTTTTACTTGTTAGACATTGTGAGGGAAGGTTCCCGACCGGGTCAACAATTTATATTTTTTACCAGCATTAAGCTTGCGGGTGAAGTTGCTTGATTTTCAAGACTTGCTTATCAAGAAACCCCTTGCAAGGTGTTAATTTAGGCTATATAGAGAGGTTAACTAAAATCATATTCAACAGTCACACATAAGGAACATAATCAATTAACATTTTTCGATGACAACAACACATGCATAAAGTCAACAACAACATAACAAAATAACCACAATTCAAGTCTAATGGACAACCGCAAGAACTAAATTTACTCTACACTGTAATTCTACTACAATAAGTATCAGACACTAAAGAAAGAAAACATTAACTTATTCATCTCATCTTTCCTTAGTCCAAAGCAACATGTTCGACGAGGCCTCATCGACCATCACTTGTATATTTGGTGAGTTTTAATATTTTTTATTTTTTCATATCTATTATATTGTTTTCTTTCTTAATCGTGCTATTGATCATGTACTATATTTACCTCGATCTATAATTTATATGAGAAAAAGAAAAACGAAAAAAAAACATTCTGAGAATAAGAATAATTAAATAAAAACAAAAGCAAAACAAACCAGAACAAATAAAAAAAACAGAATGAATTGTATTAATTTAACTATGAGAATATCCATCCAATATATAAAAATCTGGCTGACAGCCCATTCTCAAACAAATCCAATAAATAATCAAAATCATATCAATGGTATTTGCCGGTTCGTTATCGTTGCAGCAGTAGCCTTAATTGCACCGATGCTCGCGTGCCGTTCAGGCTACTCTACTCCATTTTCGCATACACATTTAGATACCGCCAGATCAGGTAATCCGGGCGGCATTACCACGGAATACCACGTGGAGGCAGTGAGATGCTTGGGTAGTTCAGTGAAGGAATCACCTCTGGCTATTCACAAGTGAATAGCGATCAGCAGGCTTTCAACCTCCATGAAATACCCCATCCCTCTGCATACTAATGTATGTAGAAATTACCTCGTATTCCTAACACAAATAGCCGAGTATAAGGTCTCTGGGAAATTACCTACACTCATTACTATCTCGTTGGTAGCCGAATACGAAGGTCTTTGGAAATTACCTCGTATTCGTAACACCACTAGCCGAGTGCACGGTCTTTGGAAATTACCTGCATTCGATACTAACAGCTAACGCTATAATAAGTAACTTCTTTAACACAGGGAAGTCGAACACTTCACAATCCGAGCCAAGCGATTCAGCCGTGTACTAGCAAAGTGTGGGCCAACTGAGCAAGCCGAGTCTCATTACAGCGAGTCCACCGTGTGAACGAGGAGTTAAAGCCCAAGCGATCTGAAAGTATCGCTGAACGAATCACAAAACCCTCCATACATATCTTTGTGTTTATAAAGGGTGTCCGAACAAGAACGCAAGATTTAAATTTGGCGCCATTCGAAGTGTCATTGTTTGACATTTGAATAATTGTTATTGTTTGCTAGTAGAAGGTACGAGGTTAGTAAAAAATGAACATGGACAGGGAAGGGAGTTCGTTAATTGGGTATTGGAGAGACAACATGAAAATGCTGATTTTGCTGGGATGAGGAAAATCGTCGAGTGATTCACGAGAAGCAAATGCATCCTCAACGTGTCACTGTGTGGTGTGGTTTTTGGGCTGGAGGAATCATTGGACCTTTTTCTATGAAAATGAGGCAGGTCAAGCGCAAACAGTCAACGGTGTTCGGTATTGTGAAATGATAACCAGTTTTTTCTTGCCTAGAATTGAAGAAATTAATGTGGAGGGCTTGTGGTTTCAACAAGACGGCGCCACATGTCATACAGCCAGAGAAACAATTCAATTGCTGCATCAGTCATTTATTAAAAATTTTAATCTTGCGTTCTTGTTGGGACACCCTTTATATTTTAAGTTATACTTCGTAAATAAAAATTGTTCTGTGTTAAGACCAAATTTCAACATGTTTTAATTCAAAGGAAGCAAACCTTTGGTAAGAACCTGGGCTGACTGAGTCATACCCCAGCTGGAAAAGTAAACTGCGTTACAATATAACTTATTTCAGTTAGAAAATATAAAATTAACATGAGGGCTAAAAAGCTGCTCCTGCATCCTTAATTTAGTTTGAACGTTTTGCAAAGAAAACAAAAAGGGACAGATAGCATAGCATTATATATGTTTTGTCGCTTTTAGTTTTTCATCAATTAATTTTTTTTTATTAATTAATAAATATTTAACCAAGATTGATAGAAATATTAGATTACGCCATCCCGCACATAAAAAAAAATTAATTTTCTGCGCATGTAGCACAAATGACGTTACGCGATGTGTTCCTAGCAGCTAGCTAAATGTTTTTGTCCGGTCTCAGTCGGCCCGGTCGGTATCCTTAGAAAGCGTTTGTATCAATTTTTAGCGACATCCCTTTACAAATAGAATTTTAATTGTCAAAAAAACCAACCAAATAAATACAGTCCTTAATTACTAAGAAATATGTGTTAGAAATAAATTATCAATTTCTCTTGTAATTATGGTTCACTATTTTAACGATAATTACTTCCACATAAGAGATAGACATACATATGTTGTCGCGGACTTTTTTGTAGGACTTTTATTATAAACATCGTCCATACATTATACTTATATACATATGTACGTTTATACTATATTTTTCTTTATTATCAGCTGAATTAAATTTGCAAAAATGTTGAATTGGTAAATTAAGAAAAAAATCTAATTCTTTTCATGGGGTAAAATCATAAGGTAAGCATAAGAGTGGGATTCTAGAGAATATATTGCCACTAGAATCATGGTTGGGTGGGTTTTGAGGCAGACGTTCCCATTCCATCATAACATCTGGGATACGTCCTTATAGCATTAGTTTGGTTGGATTCAGTTAAGAAACTCGGAAGTCTATAATAAAGTAGACTGTAGCTGACAATGGGTTTTACAAGGAAGCGGACACGAACCCCCCATTCCAGCTGATAGCTGGCGCCCAACGTGGGGCAATGACCAAGTTAGAAAAAATTTTGTCCAGTTTCGGTTTATTTTGCTTCCACAAAAAAATATTTTTTTGTGTTGAATCCAGTTCAACAAGATAAGAAGAAAATTTTTTTTTTTTTTTTTTTTTATATATATTTCTAAATTTTTTATTTAAGTTTTTTCTTTGTTGTGAGTACCACGGTTTGACACCACGGTACGCACAAACCTGACCTTGAAGTCGTTGCATTTAATTTACCTTTTCTTTTGTTATTTAACGGAACTTTGATAACTGTTGAATTCTTTCTCAAAGTCATTGTAATGGTATAATTTTAAGTTAGTCTCGATAAGAACAACGGGCAAGAAGCCAAATAAATTAGAATTTTATTATTGAAAATTATTTAAAGATTTATCTCTTTTTGGAAAACTAAAATTAAGGAAAAGGGAGTTACCCCGATCCTCCATATGGTCCTTCGACGTTACTAGATTAGACTAGGATTGATAAAACCAGCAGACACCTCCCGAGTGTCCACGAAAAGTCGTTCCAACCGAGAACAACATTGTAGTAACTTTGCAAAGTGAGAAGTCATTCCCACCGGGAACAACTTTAAAGTCAACATAAAAGGCGATAGAATTTCTTAGAGCCCATCGTGCTTTAAAAAGAAGAAATCCCATTGAGCGTTCCGCAAGAAAAGGTAACAGCCAAAAAGGACACCTGGCAAAAGGAAGTCGATCACACAACCACCACAAGTGTACAACATCATCTTCAAGATAAGGAGAATCGATTGGGTATGTACAGTGTATGAATTATGATTTGTGCAATTTAATTAATTTATGGAGAATGTGTTCCAAAACATTAAATATTATAAGGGTTGAATAATTTAACATTTAAACCTTGCCAAAAATCTATCCCTAACCACAACTTGTGAAAAAGTACCACATAAAAAAGTGCCGTCACTGACAAAAACTTAACGAAACTTTTTGACACATACGTAATAATGTGTTAGAACAATAGCCACACTCGTCACACTTATGCAAATATAGGCAAATATGTTCGGTTTCCAAACGTTCCCTTTATTAATGCAAAAAATTTATCAAAAGTAAATCACGCGCGGAGAATAATTTAAAATATAATAGTGAAAGCGTAAAATAGACAAAAGAAATATAATATAAACTATTGGAAATAATAAATTTGACAAGAAAAATATTAAGGTGAGTGGGATACAAAACAAATTATTAAAATACAAAAAAAAACGGGTTATACATGCATACATATGCCAGTACATAGAGCAAAAAAAAAAAAAAAAGGTATGTAAAAGGAGTAAGCTGCTATAGTTGCAAATAAATGACAGTAACAACATGTTTTAAAATATTTCCATTCTAATTGAGTTAGAATTTTTATGGCAACATTAGTGTGCATTGAAATAAGAATCAAAGCAGAAAAAACAAATATAAGTTAAGCACGTATATTCATACCAGCGAGTGAAAACAACAACATACAACTGGTTTATAAAGGGTGTACCAAGAAGTGTGCGACAAAAAATTTCAAATCTATAAAATAAACGATAATTTATATAAAACAAAGAAAAGTTTTGCATTTTATTTGCGTTTAGTATACACAAGCCATATATACATATATATGAAGATTTATTTCTTGTGGAAACAAAGAGGAGCGTTAATAAATTATTGTTGTTTTTATGATCTCAACCGTTGGATATAAACCAATAATAATTAATTTGGGAAAAGAGCATACAAATTTATTAGTGCGGCAAAGTTATCGCACATACAAGTAATATTTCGGCATACAATACATACAGGGTACACAATACATTTCAAGTGGAAATTATATTAGTAAACGGATCAGTAGTGTACAAAATTAGTTTTTGTTGAGCAGCAATTAAGTGAAATGACGTCGAAACGTAAATGTAAATTCGACATCAATCAGCTCGACAGTTTTTGTAGAAAATTGAACGTTGCGGAATTCGAAAATGAGTCATTTCATGTTTTTGAAGTTTCTCTAACGGAGTTAGAAAAAAAGTGGAATAAAGCAGAAGAATCGTATGAAAGTTATATGATAGAGGAGAGTAGGCTACGAAAAAGTATCTGAAAGAGCACTAGTGATCAAAGCAAAGATAATGCAGTTAATGGCAGATAGCAAAGAGGCAAACCGAAAAGAAGAAGTAATAAATATACAACAGCCAACAATGTCACTGAAGTTACCACCATGTGACATAGAAGTTTATAAAGGAGGCTATTCCAAATGGCCAGCGTTTAGAAATATGTTCCAAGCAGTAATAGGAAATCATCAACATTTGTCCCCAGCACAAAAGTTATACCACTTGCGCAACAAAACGCGGGGGGAGGCCAACCAAATTGTCAAACGGTTTGATTTGGTTGATGAAAATTTTCACCTGGCCTGAGAAGCACTAAAAACACGATTCGAAAACCCAAGAATTCTTGCTTACCAGCAAATGAAACAGATGTTTGGAATTCAATCCATTAATATTGAAAGCGCTAAATCTATTCGAAACATTCAAAGCGCATTAAGTGAAAGCTTAGCTATTTTCGAATCCCTCAAACTCACAACGTCATGGGATGCCATATTAATTTATTTATGTATTTCAAGGTTGCCAGAGGAAACCATGAGGGCATGGGAAAATTCTCTGGCTGATCACAAAATTTGGCCCACCTGGCAAGAAATGTCTGAATACTTATCCAATAGAATAGAGATGTTAGAAACAGTTTCGGACATGAAAAAGCCTTGCAGTAAGGAAACCCACGTAGCCAAAAGCCAATCATTTTATTCCCACTCTGGATCCGGGAGAACTAGATTTAGTTGCAAAACTTGTAACCAAAATCATGCGCTACGTTTCAAAGCACTTTCGGTTAGCGATCGAATCAAATACGTATTTTCTAACAAATATTGCGTCAATTGCTTATCACCCAATCATTTCAAATCAAAGTGTCAAACCACCAGTCTTTGCACTCGATGCAATAAAAAGCATCATACCATGCTACATATAGAACAACAAAATAAACCGCAAGTCCAGAGTTCGAGTTTACAAAATAAATCAAACCATTTTCAACAAAACGATGAAAAGCCATCTTTTTCGAGCAATCAGCAGTCGAATAATATTTTGAACCCTTCAATGATACCGCCCATCACAACTCGATGGAGTCAAGGGGAATCGGTTCAGGCTTACTTATCCCGAAATGAAAGTACTACAATTTTACCAACTGCTTTGGTTAACATTGAACATTTAGGAGAACATTATGTCGCTAGAGTCTTGTTAGATGCAGGCTCTGAAAAAACTTTCGTATCCACCAGACTTCAACAGAATCTTTCTCTCCCGGTAGAAAGCTGTTATTCTCAAATATCTGGTCTGGGTGGAACAGTTGTCGGAAAATCAAGAGGAAAATGTGTCATTACTGTAAAGTCCAGGTGGTCAGACTTTACAGTCAATTTAGAAGCGATCGTGGTACCCAAGCTGTCGCACCTTTTACCCTCCAGACCAATTAAAATAACCCATTTTGAAAAATTACAACACTTAAAATTGGCAGACCCTTACTTTTATGAGCCAGCCCCTATCGATATGATAATAGGCAGTGATTATTTACCACTTATCAATTTAGCGGGCGTCAAACCAGAGATAGCGAATTGCCTCGAAGCAAGAGAATCCCACTTCGGATGGTATTTGTCGGGCCCTGTGCCAAATAATGAAATTAATTCCTTTTCAACCGTCGTTTACACTTCAGACAATAAAGCCCTTCAAGAGCAACTTAAGAAATTCTGGGAGCTGGAAGAGGTCGAAACTCAGCCCAAAGAAAATGAGAATGATACTTATTGTGAACAATTTTTTCAAAAAACCACGACTCGAAGATCAGATGGCAGATACGTTGTCCGTCTTCCCTTCAAAAGAGAATTCCCACATGATAAATTTTTAGGTCCATCGCGTAGTATGGCTCTCGCCCAGTACTACAGAATGGAGAAAACACTCGAAAAATCTCCCAATTTAAAAACCGAATACTCAAAAGTCATACAGGAGTATCTTGACTTAGGCCACATGGAGCCAGTGGTTCATTTTGAGCCTCAACCGGAAAAGCAAACGTCCTTTTATCTGCCCCACCACGCAGTTCTTCGACCTGAAAGCAAAACAACAAAATTGAGAGTTGTATTTAACGCCCCAAAGAAAACGAATAGTGGATTTTCATTGAACGATGTGCTTTATCAAGGCCCAACCCTTCAGGCAGATTTGGTATAAACGATATTAAGTTGGCGACGCTACAAGTACGTCTTCACGGGCGATATACAGAAGATGTACAGACAAATTTTGGTGAACGAGTCTGATCGGCCGTATCAGAAAATTTTATTTCGAGAAAATAAACAAGGCGCAGTGAAATCTTTTCAGCTGAAAACGGTGACTTTCGGAGTCAACTGCGCGCCCTTTTTGGCCATTCGGACTCTACACGAGCTAAGCAAGGACTGCCAGAATATATATCCCATGGCGTCCACCATATTAACAACCGAGATATATGTCGACGACATTTTATCAGGTGGCCACACGTTACAAGAAGCTAAGCTGAAACAAGAACAGCTCACAAAGGCATTAAACTCCGCAGGATTCCCCATCAAAAAAATTACAGCAAATAACTGTTTTCTATTTCATAATGTGCCCCGGGAGGATCTTCTAGATGAAGATTTTTTGAAATTTGATGATTCCAGCACCTTAAAAAATTTAGGCATTCGCTGGAATGCAAAAGCAGATTATTTTTACTACTTCATGGATCCAGTAGAAACATTGCCCTCCACCACAAAAAGAAAAATATTATCTTCAATTGCAAGGCTCTTCGACCCTCTAGGATGGGTAGGCCCTATTGTGATAAGTGCAAAACTTCTAATGCAAGAGCTTTGGAGCGAAAAATGTGAGTGGGATGAAGATGTGTCTCCACAAATTATAGCTAAATGGAATTCATTTGTTAAACACTTACCGCAAATATCAACTCTAAAAATTCCTAGATGGACAAACTTTTCTCTACAGGCCAACATACACTTTCACGGATTCTGCGACGCCTCCGAAAAGGCCTACTGCGCAGTAATTTTCATGAGGACTGAAAGCCCTGAGGGCGATATTCACAGCCACATGCTTTTGGCGAAAACGAAAGTGGCACCGTTGAAAAGAACCACCATACCAAAGTTGGAGCTATGTGGAGCTGTACTGTTAACAAAATTATGGCAAAACTTCTCAAAGACGATTCAGTTTTCATATGAATTATTTCTGTGGACCGATTCATCAATCGTGCTCGGATGGCTACAGAAAGACCCTAATTCTCTAAAAACATTTGTGGGAAATCGCATTTCGCAAATTCTTAGTGCAACCAGTTTACATCACTGGAAACACGTGAAAACCGAAGAGAACCCAGCTGACTTAGGGAGTCGGGGCTGCCACCCGCATGAGCTTGCTCAGAACACACTCTGGTGGCATGGGCCCACTTGGCTGAAACAACCAACGGCTGACTGGCCAACACCCCGCACCTTTGACCCCTCGGATTTAGAAAGCAAAAAAGGTCAACAAACCTCCCATGGGGACGAGCGTGTCGAAGAAGATTGTGTTAATCTTCATTTAAAAGAAAGCCATAAAGAAACGCCAAGGCCACACGACGTGCTAGAAGAATTTTCATCTCTCAATCGAGCACTACGTGTCGTGAGTTATCAGCTGCGCTTTATTAATCGTTTAAAACATAAACAAGCTGCAACTGAACTATTTATCACCGCCACGAAATTACAGTCACTAAAAATAGACTCATCGCTCTTGCCCAGAAACTTCATTTTAGCAGTGAATACAAATGTCTCAAAGAAAATAAACTTCTCTCCCGTAGAAGTAGACTATTGCCCCTAAGTCCATACCTGGACGAAAATAATCTTATTCGTGTTGGTGGGCGCTTGCATAATTTTGGACTTACTCACGAGGAACAACATCCAATTATATTACCAGAAGAATCCCACTTCGCGAAACTTTTAGTTGATTTCACGCATCGAATTTTACTACATGCAGAGCATCAAATCATGCTGCGAGCGATTCGGCAAGGATATTACATTCCCAGATTGAAAAATCTTGTACGTAAATGTATTCGAAACTGTAAGGCTTGTACAGTTTATAAACGACGGTTCCAACAACAAATAATGGCCTCACTACCTGCAGAAAGAGTAAACTTTTCATTGCAATTTACGTATACTGGAGTAGATTTTGCTGGGCCTTTCAGCATCAAATCCTCCAATCTAAGAAATGCCAAACTTTTAAAAGGCTATGCTGCAGTTTTTGTATGCTTTTCCACACGCGCAGTTCATTTAGAAACCTGTTCAGATCTTTCAACCGATGCCTTTCTGGCATGCTTCAGCCGTTTTACTGGACGCAGAGGTCTTCCAAAAACTCTGTTTTCCGACAACGGAAGGAATTTTATAGGCGCAAATTACGCGCTTCTTAAAATTCACAATAACTTTCTCAAAACAGCAGAACAGCATTTAGTGAACAAATATAGCTCATTCGGGTTTACATGGTCGTTTATACCGCCGTACGCGCCCCACATGGGTGGCCTCTGGGAGGCTGCCGTGAAGAGCATGAAAACACATTTGAAAAAGATAACCAACTCTCGTCACTTCACATTCGAAGAATTCACCACGCTGTTAGTACGAATCGAAGCTGTCCTTAATTCGAGACCATTGTCATCTATAACGGAGAATCCAGACGAGATTTTGCCCTTGACTCCCGGTCATTTACTACGAGGCGCTCCTATTATTGCTTCCCCGGAAGCTCTTACGGACCCTCCACTAAAGGATATATCACTTTTGAAACGCTGGAATCAGCTTAAAGCATTGCAACACATTTTTGCCAAAAGATGGAAGAATGAATACATCACGGAGCTACAACGCCGTTATAAATGGAAGAAAGAGCGCGATAATATCAAAATCAATGATATCGTCATAGTAAAAGACGATTTATTACCCCTAACCGAATGGCGCTTGGGGCGAGTTACTAATCTAGTGTACGGGAATGATAATAAAGTTCGAGTGGCAGATATCTTTACGCAAGGCGGAATTATACGAAGATCGATTGTTAAAATTTGTATCTTACCCACCGCTGAGGATCACCACGAACCACCCAAACCCCAATCCACTAAATAGTGGCCAATTGAAAATTAAAGAAACAAAACCAACAAACACTCATAAAAATTAATTGCACATTTTTTCTTTATCACTGTATATATTTCTTTTCGATTTCTTTGTCTCTCTTTAGATGGAGTGGCGGCGCCCTAGATGTCATCTTTGCCATAAAAATCACCCTCTTAAATATTGCCCAGTTTTGGTAAATCAGAGCGTTGAGGCTCGTCGCATGTCAATAAAAAAGCAAGGGTATTGTCTAAATTGCTTGGCACACTCTCACGAGCGATACTGGTGTACCTCACGAGGTTGCTGCACTGTGCTGATGAACGGCAAGGAATGTAATGCCAAACATCATTCCATGTTGCATTGGACGGTTAAAAAGCCATCATCATCCAGCTTTGAAGATAACAGTAATAACGATTTTCCATGGCCAGACGCGGAGACCGACTCATCATTTTTTGAATCCGATATAGAGCCAACTGATGCCCTTGAACTGAAGGACTTTGATGATGATAACAATTCTCCTCCTGAGAAACCGAAGTTGTCCTTGTCGGCTCATGTCAAACCATCATCGCCTTCTATCAATCCATCATCCTCTGCTAGTAACCATCTTGACGCCACATTAATAACACCGTTACTACGAGTCAACCTCAACTACAGAGGCCAGAAAATGTACACAACATTTTTAGTTAATCCACAAGCTCTCCACTCAAAACTTCTTGCAGAAGTAGCCGAAATGTTGCCTGAGTTCAGGAGCAAGGTGGGCCCAATGGGAAAATTGTGCGGCCGGTTTGTTTTGGAGCCAGCCTTTCCACACTCCGAAAAGGACGAGATCATCATTGATTTGCCAATCGTAGAAAGATTGGAGATTAACCCCCCTCGGGTTCTAAGAGATAACACCGTGGTCTAGCATTTTAAATCGCACCTAGCCCACCCGGCTTTGGACTCCGTCACCGAAATTGATGGCATATTGGGAGCAGACGTCTCCAGCCAAATAACCCAGTCATCAGCTCTGGAAATTAAGTTTGACCGTGCCACCGCAACCAAAACTAGCTTTGGTTACATTATTTCCGGATACTGGAACGGATGCGATTGCCATCCTTCGGCGGCGGGAGTATGTTGAATCCAGTTCACCAAGATAAGAAGAAAATTTTTTTTTTTTTTTTTTATATATTTCTAAATTTTTTATTTAAGTTTTTTCTTTGTTGTGAGTACCACGGTTTGACACCACGGTACGCACAAACCTGACCTTGAAGTCGTTGCATTTAATTTACCTTTTCTTTTGTTATTTAACGGAACTTTGATAACTGTTGAATTCTTTCTCAAAGTCATTGTAATGTTATAATTTTAAGTTAGTCTCGATAAGAACTCACAACGGGCAAGAAGCCAAATAAATTGGAATTTTATTATTGAAAATTATTTAAAGATTTATCTCTTTTTGGAAAACTAAAATTAAGGAAAAGGGAGTTACCCCGATCCTCCATTTTGTTTTAATTAAATATTGTAGATTTCATTAACTGCTTAGTGAATGATAGTCTTCGTGAATTCTAATGTTTCGTGGGAATAAATATGAATGTTTTCTGGATTTTTTTTAGATACTTGATTGTTCGAGTTATCTAACCGTTAACCTCTGCATATTATTTTCAATTAAATTGTTGGTGTCCAAGGAGATCTGGTTTTTATTTTGCGAGCTATTTGTGTTTGGTTGTTTGTAAATTAAATATGTTATTGCACTTAATAATATGTGGATTTACATTATATGGCATTATGTAATTTAATGTCCCATATTAAAAAAAGAACTAATGATAGAAGAAAAAATATATATAGTGCAGAAGTTAGAGAATTTATTTACAGATAATGAGTACAAACTGCATCCATAACCAGGTATTGTATACCCATATTGATCTAAACCTACTATTGCTAATCATAAAGCTTACCCTGATTGAACCTTTTATGAGAAGAAACAGATTAAAAATTCAAAAGTTTTATATTTTAAAATTTAATTCATATATTTACATATATTTATGTATGAATATTTATGTATGCATAAAAATATATAAGAAGAATATTTCCTCAATTTTTTTTAAGTATCCACGAATAGCAGAAGATACTGTAAGGAAAAAATATTTTTTTGTTGGGAAAAAGAATAAAATTTTTTTTTGTTTGTTATTTTTTTTTCATTATACACTATTATTTTAAAATTTTATTAAAAATGATCAGTCATACACCTGTTAAGAATACGGACGCACTCATGGCACAATCTCCATTTAGTCCGCCACATAGAGTCAAGTATTGTTAATACAGTGTGTGATATTTGTAAAGAACAACAAGACGGAAAGGTTGAATGTCTCACAATCAGTAGATGCAATCATTCTTTTCATCGATATTGCATTGAAAATTATTTATCCAATCATACAACGTGTCCAGTTTGTTTTCTTTCATGTGACTTATCGGATCTAAAAAAAATTAAATTCGCAACAAAATCAGTTCGAGCGAGAAGTAAATCTCTTGGTACTACAGCAGGATATCAATATTCTACACGTAGCGGTAACCCTAGCCTAAGTCAAGATAGGCAATTACAGGCATCAGTAGCTAGTTCAAATATTGCAAATCTTAGTGTTGAAAAAGAAACGTCCCTAAATGAGGCAATGTCGCAGAAAAGTGATACAGTGAAAGATAAAGAGGATGGTGCTACTGCACTCGATTATGTGGAAATTAATAAAATGGCAGAAGTCAATTTAGAAAAGGCTCTTAAAAACTTTAGTGATTTACCACATAATATTACCTCACCCACAATAGACTATAATAAAATAAATATCATGATTGAACATAATATCGCGAAAGCTTTTCAGAAATTAGACTTGATGTCAGGAAGCTCTCAAGCTACACAACAATTACCTCAATTTTGTCCCAGAGCAGTTGAAAACCCTACACACATTCAGAACTCAACTGCACAGAATTTGGCATATCGAAACGAAAATGTTGGAAACAGTAGACCAAATTTTTTTAACCTGCTTCAACCTCCTCAATATAATTTACAGCAACAGCAACATGTATTTCATAATAATCAAAATTCATTTAACATTCAGCGACAACCAAATCCTTCAAATTTTAATTTTAACATACGTGCACAAAATAGAAACAATTCTGCAAGAGAAGATCCTTCTTTAAATTCTCAAAATTATCGTCAAATCCCAGCAAACAATTGTTTGGCAAATTCAAATTTTAATTCAGATAAGGTTACCTCGATTATTCAGAATTGGGATTTGAAATTCGATGGCAAACCTAATGGTCTGTATATAGAAGAATTTTTATTTCGTCTACATTCTCTTACAAAAGACTACTTCAACGGCGATTTTAATTTTATTCGTCCAAATTTACATATTGTTCTAACAGGTAAAGCAAAGAAGTGGTTATGGTCGTATCACAAACGAGCCCAACCAATTATTTGGGAAGAATTCTGCAACGCTATTAGAGAACAATATAAAGATTGTAAATCATCGTTCGATATACGAGAAGAAATACGTAGTCGTAAGCAAAAAATTGGTGAAACCTTCAATATGTTTTTCGAGCATATAACTTCACTAATTGACCGTTTACCTAATCCTATTCCGGAGAGTGAACTTATTGAGATTATTATGAGAAACTTGAGGCCAGATATAAGACACGAGTTATTATATCAACCAATTTCATCTGTAACATCTGCCGAAAACTAGTACAAATCCGTGAATCTTTTTTGAATGATGACTATGTACGTCGAAATTTTGCTTTTAGAAATCCACAAGGTTATCTGCCACGTAAACAAATTTCTGAGATTGATAGTGCATACGTAGACAAAAATAGTAATTTAGATTTTGAATCGTCAGTAGAATCTATAAATAAGCCCCAAGTAGTTCCTCGATGCTGGAATTGTGACCAGCTCGGTCACTTATACGAAGATTGTTTATTAGAGAGAACAATATTTTGCTATGGGTGTGGTACCAAAAATGCCTACAAACCACAGTGCAATAATTGCTTAACTCGTAAAACTTCAAAAAACTCGAAAATTCATGTTCCTCTGAGGGAAAAGTAACTGATATTAAAAAAAATCTAATATACAACTGATATTAATAATTATCCAGACTTTGACACAACTACTACAAGTACAACTAATAATTCGTTTAATACTCAAACCACTAATAATGACTGTCAAACAAATTTAATCAATATTAAAATAATGAAGGCAGTACACATTCTGCATGAAGAGGATAAAATCGATTTGAATAAAATAATTTATCCCAAGTTACCTTTTCATGAACGCATAAAAAATTATTTTAAGAAACGTGAGGAAATATTTAAAAATTTTTCAATTACCGCAATTTCAAAACGGCAAAAAAGATCATCTAAGCGACTTCGTAATTTTTATAAACGTAGAAAAATAAGCTCAAGATTACTTGTTTCAGCTATTGTTACTGTACCTAATGACGTGCGCTACTACGCGAAAGTAACTTTTCTTAAATTTCTAGAATATGGTTTACTTGATACAGGTGCCAGCATTAGCTGCATTGGCTCTGATTTAGCACTCGAAGATTTTTCTAAATACCCGAATTTTACTAAATGCAATTCTTTTGTCAAAACGGCAGATGGAAAACCACAAAAAGTCTTAGGTTGGCTAAACGTTGACATCAAATTTAAAGACGAGTGTCGTAAGCTAAATATTTTTGTGATTCCTTCACTTTCTCATAGACTAATATTGGGCATTGATTTTTGGAAAAAGTTTAATATAATTCCAGATGTTAATGTCAAAACAAAATTCCTTTTGTATCACCATTAACAAGTACTAAAGTGTTGTGCTTATTGAACACATCACATGTCGCTCTCATTTGATCATATGTTTCTTAACGAAACTTATCATATTGAAGAAAAAAGATAATTGCGCCAGTCGCTTTAAGTCAGTGTTCGATTCTTATTAATAGTTAACACATATTTTTCCTGTTCTATAAGTCAAGTAAAGTTTAAGAGTGTTGAATTAAATAAAGTTAATATATTACAAATATAAGTAAAGTGTTTTCAATTGTGTGGTGAAATAACATCACCCAGATTTACCTACATACAGTCCACCCCAACATTTTTCACCCCATCATTTGATCCAACGAACCGGATTCAAGAGACAGAGATTCTATTTGTATTTCATTTTCTATCGTTTTACATAGTGAAGTAAAACAACAGGTTTGTGTAACCTTTTATATTCTATTTCATGTTTGATAGCAAGTGCATTTATTATACTTACTGCTATTCATTGCTAACTGTACATATATTTTAAAGTGGGAAAATTCTAACTTTGAAGAAGGGAAGATTAAAATTTTATTAAAAATGAAACTTAATTCCAAATAAAGTTCAAAATAATATATTTCCATACTATATTTCCATAATATATTTTCATAACATATTTCCATAAATATTATAAATTGTAAAAAATAAAAAGACAAAAAAAATTATTTTGAAGGTCAAATCTACATACAAATATACGGTTCCCATTTACTTATTTTCGCGGATATACATACATACATTTATTTTCAAAGGAAAAAAATAAAGATTTATCTGAAATATCTTTAAATATATGTACATACACTGCATACATTTCTTAAGGAGAATATAAAAATATTTACATACAGACACATATTAAAATATTGAAGTATATGTGTGCGTACATTACGGACCTTTCCCCTTTCATTTACGTACAAAATTTCAATACTCTTTTACTTTAATTTCTCATGTAATAATTAAAGCAACGATCAAACAAGGTAGCGATCATTTACCTTACTCTCATTTGGTTTTGTTTCCCCTACAAAATAAAAAACAAGTCAAGCAATTATCATTTGCATTTATTTCCAAAAAGAACAAAAAATTACTACCTGCCTTCCAATTAGCGGAGAAAAAGGTTACATATTTAATACATCCCTTATCATATTTGTTATGATCGTATAGTTGCGATCACAATTTTAGCACACATTTTCTATATTTTCTCATGGTGATCATATGAAATAAATTTCAATAAATTTATTCAACAATATATTTTTCTATTATTATTAGTTAACAAAAAAAAAAAAGGAAAAATAAAAATTATTGAAAGAAAAAAAAAAAATTCTTTCATAGCAAAAAAATAATCAAAAATTGCAAATAATTTTTAAATTGCTGATAAATAATTTCTTTATTCATGCCGATTATAACTTAAAATATATTCATATTTTTTGGAATTTGATATAAGAAAAAGTAAACAATATAAAACACGGTACTATTGGCTGCTATAATTTTACACACTTCTACTCATACAAACAATTGTATTTGATATACTTGTAACTTAACCCCCGCCAACAAAATCTTAACAATACTGAAAAAACCTAAGCCACGTAAAAACAAAACAAACAAACATTAAAATAAATTATATTATTCAAAATATCTATTTTAAATTTTCAAAAAAGGTTTTGTTTAATGTTAAAATTTATGTAATATACTATAAGAAATTCTGAACGTAACGTTAAAACAAAAAAAAAAAATATAACATTTTTTTTCTGTAAGGGGTTAATATTTTTTTTTCGTTTTGCCAAGAAATTCATTTCAACTTTCCAGGTAAACACAAAATTCCATTGGCCTATTTCTACACCGGTCATTGAACTTTAATTATTACATCTGTTCAATAAAGATCTTTGTTTACATTCCATTGTAATTTTTGTCCTTCATCTTCAGTGGTTCTACATCGTTTTTTTTTTCGATACTTACATTGAAATTTTAATTCATAGTAAATGGATGAAAATTTTTACTATTCTTAAAGGTATTTTGGTTCATTTCAAAAAAAAAAAAAAAAGGAATATATATAAATATACCTATATATCTACATACACTTTGGTAAAAAATTATTCATCACTTTCATCTAGAAGAGAATAAATAAAGTTCTCTTGCATACTTCTACCTTTGAATATTCTACATTTTTAATACCATATCCTGTCGGTTTTTCAAGTTGTAGTTTTCGGCAATTAGTTGTAACATGGCTTTAGATCAATTTATTCGTTTGGCCGATAGTTTAGTAGATTTCGAATCAGATTTAAATGACGGTCGAATGCCCCTCACTTCAATACATATTGTTCATCTTCACAAAAGTGAGATCAAGTCTACTTGGGACCGAATTAAGGCTTCCTATGAACAATTCTTATTCGATCAGGACAACGAAGAGGAGGAGGAAAAAGCTGCAGATGACGCAGTCGACGTAGAAACCCTCCGAAATAAGTATAAGAATACTTATTTTACTTATTGTAACATTTTTTCAAAGTTGTCAGAGATATCTGACAAGTTCCGAAATGTCAGTATCCTAGATAATGAACCTCTAATCATTCCTGAACCGGCACATCAGGGGAATCCAGTTAACACTAATTCTCATAGTGTTAATCTCCCTCCATGTGATATAGAAATCTTTAATGGGGACTATATGTCATGGCCAACTTTTCGAGACATGTTTACCGCTGTCTACATAAACAATTCTAGATTGAGTCCTGTTGAAAAACTCTTTCATTTGACACAAAAAACAAAGGGCGAAGCGCGGGAAGTCGTGCAAAAACATCCATTGACTAATAGTGGGTTTGAATTGGCTTGGTCTAACCTTCAAACACGATATGAAAATCATAGAATCCTAGTGAATGGACAACTAAAAATGCTTTTCACCCTACCATCAATTTCTTCCGAATCGGGATATGCGCTCAAACAGCTTCAAGGAAATATTAATTCGTGTATTTCAATTCTCAAATTGTACGATATTGATGTTGTTAGCTGGGATCCAATTTTTGTGTTCTTGTGTTCTCACTGCCTTCCTCATGCTACACTCACTTTGTGGGAACAAGGGCTTGGTGATAAAACCAGCATTCCAAAATGGGCAGATCTTGATTCATTTCTAACAAATAGACACAGGACTTTAGAATCCGTAGCTGAAATGCGTAAAAATCCTCAATCAAATATAAAGCCCAAGAAAGATATCATAATTACAAAGAAGATAAACACATTTCAGAATAATGTAACGACCCCAATGTGTCCATTGTGTCCAAAGGAAGCTCACATTATTCGAAAATGTCCTCGATTTTTAAAAATGGATTGTTCTACAAAATATAAAGAAATAAAGAAACAGAATCTCTGTCTTAATTGTTTCTCGAAAAGGCATTCTGTTAAAAATTGTACAAGTAAAAATAGTTGTTTTCAATGCAAAAAAAGGCACAATACTCTGCTTCATAGAGATTCAGTTGGTCCTAGCACACCAAAACAGAGTGAAAGAAGTATAAATATAGTCTCGAACCTAAATCCTAACTCAGTTCCATTTCAAAATTCTTCTCCCGTTCCTTCTTGTTCCACTAATAACTTAGTTCAAAACCATTTTGCTTCAAATTCAAAGGGAGTTTTTCTTGGCACGGCCATGGTAAAAATATGTCACGCAGATTTGGAATTTAGGGCTCGAGCACTTATTGATTCAGGGTCAGAAGGAACCTTTGTATCGGAAAGGTTATTCAATCGTTTGAAATTGCCGTTTACTAGAAAAAGTGCAAAAATATCAGGACTTAACAACACACTTTCTGCTACCGTACAGAAAGAGTGCTATTTTACTATGGGCTCTACTTTAGATGAGGACTGTCGAATTCATGTGAAAGCCTTAGTAGTCCCCCAGTTAGCGGGAAGTATTCCCTCTCAAACTTTTCTTCCTTCATCATTTTCAAATCTACCACCAATTCCGCTCGCAGATCCTTCATTCCATAGCAGTGCGAAGATTGATATTTTAATAGGAGGTGACTTGATTCCTTCTATCATGTGCTCTGGTGTCAAACATTTCGTATGTGGATCCTTGATGGCCCAAGAAACCATTTTTGGTTGGATTCTTTCAGGGCCAGTTACAAATAATAGTTCTGTGGGAAGTTCGAATATCGTTTCGTATTTCAGTGAAATTTCTTTAGATAAAGAAATTTCACGTTTCTGGGAGGTGGAAGACCTTCCCAGGAAGAATTTCATGTCCCCTTCTGAAAAAATATGTGAAGAGTTGTTCAAGAGGACGACTAGAAGAAGTCCAGAACTAAGATATATAGTATCTTTACCATTCAAAGAAGAAAATCCTGAAAAATTACTGTTGGGCGATTCAAGAAATAAGGCGTTGGCACAATTCTTTCGAAATGAAGCTAAACTTTTACGTAATCCTATTCTAAAACAGGAATATGATAAGGTCATTCAAGAATATGAAGACTTGCGCCATATGTCTAAAGTGGCTGATTCACATAATCCAACTTGTTACTATCTTCCTCATCACGCTGTCATTAAGCCAGAAAGTACCACTACTAGAGTTCGAGTGGTATTTAATGCATCCTCGCCATCTTCAAACGGGTCAAGTTTAAATGATATTTTGTATCCTGGCCCGATTCTACAAAATGACTTGACTCTTCTCATCCTTAAATGGCGTTTCTTTCGGTTTGTGTTCAATGCAGATATTCAAAAAATGTATCGGCAGATTCTAGTAGAACCAAAACATGCAGCATTTCAAAGAATTCTTTTCCGAAAAAATTCTAACGATCTAGTTTAAGATTTCCAATTAAAAACCGTCACATTTGGTGTAAATTGTGCACCCTACCTAGCTATTCGAACGCTTCTCCAATTAGCTGACGATATTGAATCCATCTATCCAACTGCAAGTAAAATACTTCGAAACTCTATGTATGTCGATGATGTATTGTCAGGCGAACATACAATCACCGCAGCTAAGGGCACAAAAAATGAACTCATTTCCGCTCTAAAAACAGCAGGGTTCTCCCTACGAAAATGGACAACTAATTCCAAGGAGATTCTGGATGATCTACCCTCAGATTATTTACTTCGTGAAAATTTTTTGAATTTTGATGAAAGAAGCACTGCAAAAACATTAGGTATCAGATGGAACGCAAGTTCAGATTCTTTCTATTTCGTTCCAACAGAGTTCCCAGAAACCTCTAATTATACAAAAAGAGACGTTTTATCACATATTGTGCGCTTATTCGATCCAGCTGGTTGGTTATCGCCATGCGTCATTATGGCAAAAATGTTGATGCAACAAATTTGGGCAGAGGGCACTGGCTGGGACGAGAATCTATCTCCTGAGTCACTTGAAAAATGGAAAGTGTTTCAATCCAATTACTCATATATAAAAGATATTCGTATTCCAAGATGGATTAACTACGTTCCAAATGCAGAAATTCAATTTCATGGATTTTGCGATGCTTCTGAAAAAGCATATGCAGCAGCTATATATATTCGAATAGCGTATGGAAGTTCAATATTCACTCATCTGATAGCTTCAAAGACAAAGGTAGCTCCACTAAAAACTCTTTCTATCCCGCGATTGGAGTTATGCGGAGCTGTTTTGCTTGCAGAATTAATTGATGCAATTTCTCCAAAGTTAGAAATTGCAAGGTATGACATAATTTGCTGGACTGATTCCACAATTGTTCTGGCATGGCTGGCCAAACCACCATGTTCTTGGGCAACCTTTGTTGCAAATAGAGTTTCAAAAATAATTCAAATCGTAGATCCATCACATTGGCATCATGTAGCCTCTGAAAATAATCCTGCCGACATCGCAAGCCGTGGAGCTTTGCCTCAGAACATAGCTAATAATGAGCTTTGGTGGAAAGGACCTACATTCATTCGGCAAGATATCCATAAAAACTTTCATTCTACTTGGGACGTTCCAGACACAGATCTTGAAAAAAAGCCCATAAAAGTTCACTTTTCATACTTCCAAAATTTTGATGATATACTAGAAAGATTCTCCTCCTTTGCAAGAGCTACTCGTGTTATTTCGTATATATATCGATTTTACTATCGTACGCATCCTAACTTTAAATCTAGTACTTTCTTGACACGAAATATTTCTGGAGCCGAAATCAAAGAGGTTCGTGATAAACTCATTAAGATGTGTCAGAAAGCGTGGTATCCCGAAGAGTATATGCGATTGGAAGCAAAGGAGTCTATTTTATCATCTAGCAAACTGCTAAATTTAAATCCATTTCTAGATTCTAAAGGAATTATTCGATCCTGTGGTAGACTAGTTTCTTCTCCAGGACTTCCTTATAATGAGTCACATCCTATCATTCTACCATATAACTGCCAATATTCTAGACTTCTGGTTAAATTCGTTCATGATATCACACTTCATGGTGGTAACCAACTTGTTCTTCGAATCATAAGAACACAGTACTGGATTCCTAAGGTAAAAAACCTAATAAAAATGACCATACATAAATGTAAGCCCTGCATTATTTTCAAAAGGAAGTGCCAGAAGCAAATCATGGCATCTCTGCCCCCAGAGAGATCAACTTTTTCTCGCCCATTTTCACATGTAGGACTTGATTTTTCTGGACCATTTGACATCAAAAGTTACTCCGGGAGAGGTTGTCGTATGTCCAAAGGTTATGTATGTGTTTTCGTTTGTTTCTCTACAAAAGCCATACACTTAGAAGCTACATCTGATCTTTCTACATCAGTATTTCTAGCGGCATTCCATCGTTTTGTATCCCGTCGTGGATGTCCTCTTCATTTATATTCAGATAATGGAACAACTTTCGTTGGCGCGTCCAAAATAATAGCCAAGAATTTTATTCAAAGTTCACATCAACTTGTTTCCGCGCAATTTCATTATCAAAATATTACATGGCATTTCATTCCTCCAGGTGCACCTCATATGGGTGGACTATGGGAGGCTGGTGTAAAAGGTCACATTTTCGGAAGATAGCTAAGGATTTCAAGTTCACATTCGAAGAGTTTAGTACGCTATTGTCCAGAATAGACACGTCCTTTGTCTCACGTCCTTTGTCTCCTATGTCAGAGGACCCTACAGACTTAAATGCTTTAACGCCTGGCCATTTCCTTATTGGCACACCTATTTTATCTCCTATAGATCCGCCTATAGAGGGGACAAGATTATCCTTAATAAATCGTTGGCAGAAACTAAAACTTATTCAACAAAATTTCTGCAACAGATGGAAATCCGAATATTTAAAAGAACTCCAAAAGCGCACAAAATGGCAGAAATCAGAAGACAACTTGAACGAAAATGCTTTGGTAGTTATAAAAGAAGAAAATATTCCTCCAAATTCCTGGCGACTCGGCCGTGTAACAAAAACTTACATGGGAACTGATCACAAAGTTAGAGTTGCTGATGTTTTAACACAAAAGGGTACCATTACACGCCCAATTCATAAGTTAGTTGTCTTAAATCCATAATTATTTCACTATTCCTCTTCTAAAATATATATATGTACTCTAAGTCCTTACAAAGTGCACTATCAAACATGATTAATAGCATATACACAAAACTAGTAATTTGTATATATATATATATATTTCAAAGGTTCTTTATATTTAACATAATATAGTTTTATTACAGCAGCATAAACTATTATTAATTCCAGTTCATTATGCCAAATAAATCAGCTCATACTAAAAAATCCAAATCATCTACACATTATAAAGCAAAAGCCCAACATCTGAAAACGTCTATATCATATCAGTGCCATATTTGCAAACGGTCACATGGATTAAGTAAGTGTAAAACCTTCTTACAAATGAATGTAAAGGATAGACTTCAAGCTGTTCGCAAATATAAATATTGCGTGAATTGTCTTGCGCACAGCCACTCCCATGGAACATGTTTCACCAAGCACGGTTGCAAATACTGTGACGAATTGCACCATTCTCTTTTGCATTTCAACAATCGTTTAAATAAAGATATAGCACAACTTTCTGAGTCTTCTCGATCGCCTATTCCAAACTAAGCCTGCTACCAAAGGGGTTATCTACAACAACATCAAAATCTCTTTCAGCAGTTATACGCCAAAATACCACAATTTTGCTTCCTACCGTCCTCGTTAAAATCGTATCGAAGACGTCCTATGCTCGTTGCCTCTTAGATTCAGGATCTCCAATAAGCCGCATATCGAAACAATTGGTAAATAAGCTTAATTTGACTTGCTATTGTTTGCGCGAAGAAATGATTTGTCCACTAACACTAAAGTCGCGATTTAATTCCGAATCAAGAGTTGACGGAACCTTCAGAGTGGATAATAGAATTACCATGCAAACACCTTCACCTTCTCTTCCAAAATCAACAAAAGATCATTTTAGAGATATGTTCTTGAGTGACCCTAAATTCTATGAAAGCGCTGGAATAGATATCATCATTGGTGTGGATCTCTACACTAAGGTAATAGAGGAAGGTGTATTCGCAAGGATTGGATTACCAACAGCCCAACGTACTATCTTTGGTTGGACTGTGTTTGGATCATCTTCTAACTAAAACTATTCTATTTTTTATTCACATATACAGTATTTATACATATATTATTTATACATATCATTTATTTTGCAATTGATTGTATTTGAATTCTTATACACACATATGTTCTTTATACTTAGTACTATTTTATATCATTTTTATATCTATTGAATATCTCTTGAATTTCTATATGTATTAATTCAGTTATAGAATTATTGAATTTTATACATATGTGGTTGAAAAGAGAGCATTTGTAGTGGTTGTATTTCTATTTTTCATTGCATATATCCTGCAAAGCGGGCGGCAATGTTAATGTCAAAACAAAATTCCTTTTGTATCACCATTAACAAGTACTAAAGTGTTGTGCTTATTGAACACATCACATGTCGCTCTCATTTGATCATATGTTTCTTAACGAAACTTATCATATTGAAGAAAAAAGATAATTGCGCCAGTCGCTTTAAGTCAGTGTTCGATTCTTATTAATAGTTAACACATATTTTTCCTGTTCTATAAGTCAAGTAAAGTTTAAGAGTGTTGAATTAAATAAAGTTAATATATTACAAATATAAGTAAAGTGTTTTCAATTGTGTGGTGAAATAACATCACCCAGATTTACCTACATACAGTCCAACCCAACATTTTTCACCCCATCACCAGATGTAATAGGGTCAGTAGTAGTAGATAAATCGATTTTTGATATTTGTCCTGTAGAGCTGTCTGCTACTTCATTATTTAATAACACAGTACAACAGCCAATCTGGGTGGTGAGAAATTCCAAGTCAGGGTGATGGTACTAGGTCAGTATAGTAAAACCCTCAAAGGGTTTGGCGTTCGTATGTGTCATTTTTTTTTATGACCTTTTAAATTGTTTCCTTATCTTGATGTTTTTTCGCTTAGTTGTAACATTTTGGCAAAAACGTAGTTTAACATAACTCGAGAACCACTTGTCCGATTTTGCTAAAACAAACTCAAAAAAATTTTAAATTACAATTTCTCTAATCTGTTTCTATACCGTTTTACTATATGTGCAACACTCGCGAAGTTAAAAATGAATGTATGAAGGGAAAAAAGTATTTTTTGCCTAAAAATTTCAATATTTTTTTTTTTTTAAATTCATAAAAAATCCAAAATGGAAAAAAGTGCTAAAACTAATTACTTTCGCGTAAAGTCACATAACTCATGAGCAAAAAAAGGCATAGATCATGAAAATCGATGCACGCGTTTCTCATTTATTCAATTAGGTAAATGTATGAATTTCAAAAATTTGCTCCAGATATGCACAACATTATTTGGAGAAAACATTGACACTCACAAGCCGAACTCTCTCATATTTTTCTACTTTACTAAAAAAGAAATATTGATGTGGCAACACTGGTTCTGTAATGTTCACATAAAACATGCATTGTCATTATACTTCTTCTCTTTCTCACACTGGTTCTGTGATTTTTGTCATTCAACAAGTGCCGACGAACGCGAACAGTAAAAGTGATTTTTCTCCAGTTTTTTAAAAGTGAACAAAACTGAACAGAATATGGAACTGTGCAAGCCAGATATAAATAGCTTTTGCTACTGCTGTGGTCAATATGTCTCAACACATAAAAAAAGGGGAAATTTCAGTACTGATTTTGTTAAAACATACGAGATGTACTTCGACCAAAATGTTATAGTGAACGAAAATTGGGTACCAAATATAGTGTGTAAAAGCTGCTACAACCGTCTAATGGATTAGAAAAATAGAAGACGTGAAAGTATGCCATTCGGTATCCTAATGACTTGGACTAATCCTGGCGAAGGTCACAATCCATTGAATTGCTATGCATGTGCGAATAAAGGAGCCGCAAAAAGGATAAGAAAATCGTATAATTACGTTGGTGTTGCAAGTTCCGCAACACCATTGCCTCATTCGGACCACATTCCTGTGCCAAAAGCTTCTAGCCCAGATATTTTCTCTTCTACGACTGCTCCGACATATCATGCACGTGATGATCCCCCATATGAGCCATCAGTATCCAATGAGCCAATTTTAATAAATCAAAATAAGCTTGATTCAATTGTTGCCAAGTTGGAATTAACACAGCATAAATCGGAAGAGCTGGCTTCCATTTTGAAATCAAACAATTTGTTGGCACCCGGTGTGAAAGTCACAGCTTATCGAAGTCGTCAGGCAACACTCCAAAGTTTATTCCTTGTGAATGATGAAAAAACTTCTGCATATTGCCCGGATGTAGGAAAATATGAAGCAGATGACTGGAGATTATTTATTGACAGTTCAAAACTCAGCTTGAAGGCGGTTTTACTGCATAAGACCAATAAAAAACCTTCAGTTCCAATCGCCTATAGTACAGAAACGAAAGAAACATATGATGCACTGGAAAATATTTTAAAAATGGTTAACTACGCCAAACATATGTGGCGCATATGCTGCGATTTAAAAGTTGTAGCAATGCTTTGCGGTCTTCAAAGCGGCTATATAAAATATATGTGCTTTTTGTGCGATTGGGACACACGATTTTCCGGTGACCAATATGCATGCCACGGATGGAAACTCAGAGAGCACAGCAGGTTACAAACGGCCAATATTATTCGTGAGCCTCTATTGCCGAAGGAGAAGATATTGCTGCCTCCACTGCATATTAAACTTGGAATTGTTAAGAATTTTATCAAAACTGTCGTCAAAAGAGAAGAAGTTTTCTTGTGTTTGAAACTAATTTACCCGAGACTCAGCGAAAGTAAAATTAAAGAAGGTAAGTTATAATATCACATTCATTTCCCATGATTTTCCATCTTAACAAATTAATTTTTTCCAATCAGGCGTAGTAAATGGTCCAGATATACGAAAGCTGATTAAAAGTGACGCATTCAACAATGTTTTGATTGACGCTGAATTGAATGCATAGCAGGCAATCAAAGAAGTAATAAAAGGCTTGTTGGGAAAGCATCGTTCTAACAACTACGATGTTTCTGTCGCAAGGATGTTAAGAACATTCTCGGAAATTGGTGTCCACATGTCCTTGAAAATCCATTATTTACATCATCATCTGGACTAGTTCAGCAAACAATTGGCTACCGAATCAGATGAACAAGGTGAACGCTATCATCAAGTTGCTATGCCATTTGAAATGAGGTAATACTGATTTTTTATTTTTTCAAACTCATTTTAATAAAACAAAAACTTACAGATATAGAGGCAAAAAGTCGCCGAGTGCAATAATTGCGGAAATTTGCTGGTGGAGTAAGCTTGTGTGGCAAGACAAGGATGATCTTGATGATAAAGAATTTTCAGGAGATGCAGAAGGGCCAACAGTGGAGTCACACATTGACATTATGTGTGGTTCAGAAACTGATGATAGCGATGAATGCGATGCCACTAGTCCCGAACAACCACCATCGAAAAAGTCTAGGCAATATTTATTAAAATAAATAAAAATAAATAAATAAAATAAAAATAAAAATTATAAAAATGTTTACTTAATCAAGATCAAGGATCAAGATAAGGAAAATATTTAAAAGGTCATAAAAAAAACTGACACATACGAACGCCAAACCCTTTGAGGGTTTTACTATACTGACCTAGTACCATCACCCTGACTTGGAATTTCTCACCCCCCAGACAATAATCCCAAAAATGTTCCATAGTGTAATCGGTCTGTAGTTAAAAGCAATTCTAATCCTTTGGATTTAGAGAATTTTTATTATAACCTTACCCCTAAACAGAAAGACCAATTGAAGACAGTAATTTCATTGTTCCCAAATTTTGAAACCGAAGGGCTTGGCCGAACTAGTTTAATTAAACATAATATTAATGTTGGGGAAGCTAAACCTATTAAGCAACGTTATTATCCTGTGTCGCCTGCGATTGAAAAATTAATGTTTGCAGAAGTAGACAGAATGTTGGATTTAGGAGTAATAGAAATTTCTACATCACCATGGAGTAGTCCGATGAGGTTAGTAATCAAGCCGAATAAAATTCGATTACGTCTTGATGCGAGAAAAGTGAATGCTGTAACTAAAAGCGTTGCTTATCCGTTACCCTCGTTTGAAGGAACTTTTTCACGGTTGCCTAAAGCTAATATAATAACAAAATTAGATTTAAAAGATGCTTATTGGCAGGTAGAGCTTACAAAAAAATCAAAAGCTCTTACAGCTTTTACTATACCCGGTAGGCCTCTTTACCAATTCGTAGTGATGCCTTTTGGTCTTTGTACCGCTCTATCCACTATGTGTAGATTAAAACCTTAGCAGATGATTAGTGTGTTTATTAATACGTCATTTTTGACAATTACGGTAGATGAGTTAAACACGTAATCATACGTAAATTAACCTGGCATTATTGGTAATGAAAAAAAAATAACTTCCTTTTTCCTTGAACGGCCGAACGAGTAGCATCAAGACCACAAGCAATAAGATTAAAAATTTTTAGAAAATTTTGAAACATCCTCGTGTAGAATCTGCAATAAATTTGTAGACAATAATAAGAATATCTGAGAAATAGTCTGCAGAAATATTTTTGAGAGCGGCTTGGAAAAGAAAAAAAAAACAAAATCTTTGAACATTAAAGTTTTACTTGTTAGACATTGTGAGGGAAGGTTCCCGACCGGGTCAACAATTTATATTTTTTACCAGCATTAAGCTTGCGGGTGAAGTTGCTTGATTTTCAAGACTTGCTTATCAAGAAACCCCTTCCAAGGTGTTAATTTAGGCTATATAGAGAGGTTAACTAAAATCATATTCAACAGTCACACATAAGGAACATAATCAAATAACATATTTCGATGACAACAACACATGCATAAAGTCAACAACAACACAACAAAATAACCACAATTCAAGTCTAATGGACAACCGCAAGAACTAAATTTACTCTACACTGTAATTCTACTACAATAAGTATCAGACACTAAAGAAAGAAAACATTAACTTATTCATCTCATCTTTCCTTAGTCCAAAGCAACATGTTCGACGAGGCCTCATCGACCATCACTTGTATATTTGGTGAGTTTTAATATTTTTTATTTTTTCAAATCTATTATATTGTTTTTTTCTTAATCGTGCTTTGATCATGTACTATATTTACCTCGATCTATAATTTATATGAGAAAAAGAAAAATGGAAAAAAAAACTTTCTAAGAATAAGAATAATTAAATAAAAACAAAAGCAAAACAAACCAGAACAAATCAAAAAAAAAACAGAATGAATTGTATTAATTTAACTATGAGAATATCCATCCAATATATAAAAATCTACCTAAATTTAAATTATAATAAAATATGTATCTATGGGTATATTTACAACAAATATCTTTATACATAGTCCCCCTGAACATACATGTATGGTGATATAAAAAAATAATATCCTTATTGAATTTTTTGAAAAAAAAACAAACAAAACAAAAATCTAAAGTTGTTAACATAACTAGTAGTGCTAGTGTTCCATATAAAGAGTGATTTTTTTGCTATTATCTTTTTGGCAACACTAGTTTTGACAGCTCACGCACGTTTTGTATCTTGTGTCACTGTCAAACATCTTCAGTTTGGTCTATAATTTAATCATGAATCGTCTTACAAACGAACAACGCTTGCAAATTATTGAATTTTATTACCAAAATGCGTGCTCTGTTAAGAAAGTTCATCGCGCGCTTCTTCCATTTTATGGTCAGTTTAATCGACCTACTGAGGCTTCTATTCGGGCTATTGTAACAAAATTTCGCACCAAATTTACATTGTTGGACATTAAACCACCAACACGCTTACGTAGAGTGCGAACTGAAGAAAATATCGCAGCCGTATCGGCCAGTGTTGGTGATGACCGTGAATTATCGATTCGGCGCCGTTCGCAGCAATTGGCCCTCTGTTACTCCACTACGTGGAAAATTTTGCTGAAGGATTTGGGTGTGAAGCCTTATAAGATACAACTGGTGCAAGAATTGAAGCCAAACGACCTACCACAACGCCAAATTTTTGGTGAATGGGCTCTTGAAAAGTTAGATGAAGATCCACTTTTTTATCGAAGAATTGTGTTCAGCGACGAGGCTCATTTCTGGTTGAATGGATACGTGAACAAGCAAAACTGCCGTATTTGGAGTGAAGAGCAGCCAGAAGCATTGCAAGAGCTACCAATGCATCCACAAAAAACAACCATTTGGTGCGGATTATGGGCTGGCGGCATCATTGGGCCGTATTTCTTCAAAGATGATGCGAATCACAACGTTACTGTGAATGGTGAGCGCTACCGTGCGATGATAACAAACTTTTTTTTGCCCAAAATGGAAGAGCTTGACTTGCATGACATGTGGTTTCAACAAGACGGTGCCACATGCCACACAGCACGCGAAACAATGGACCAATTGAGAGGCGAGTTCGGTGAACAGTTTATTTCACGCTTGGGACCAGTCAATTGGCCGCCCACATCGTGCGATTTAACGCCTCTAGACTATTTTTTGTGGGGCTATGTTAAGGCTAATGTCTATAGGGACAAGCCCGCTTCGATTGACGCACTGGAAGCCAACATTGCCAACATTATTCCTGAGATACCGGCCGAAATGTTGGAAAGAGTATGCCAAAATTGGACTAAGCGGATGGACCATTTGAGGCGCAGCCGCGGCCAACATTTGCATGAAATAATCTTCAAACATTAAATTATATCGACCCAACTATCGATCCAAATAAATATTTCATGCATTTTTCTGAATTTTATGTGTTTTTTTTTTTTTAATTTCCGATAGTTCTTATAAAATCACCTTTTATATACATATGTACGTTTATACTATATTTTTCTTTATTATCAGCTGAATTAAATTTGCAAAAATGTTGAATTGGTAAATTAAGAAAAAAATCTAATTCTTTTCATGGGGTAAAATCATAAGGTAAGCATAAGAGTGGGATTCTAGAGAATATATTGCCACTAAAATCATGGTTGGGTGGGTTTTGAGGCAGACGTTCCCATTCCATCATAACATCTGGGATACGTCCTTATAGCATTAGTTTGGTTGGATTCAGTTAAAATAGACTGTAGCTGACATTGGGTTTTACAAGGAAGCGGACACGAACAGCCCATTCCAGCTGATAGCTAGCGGCAATAATGGCTCCCCCCATCCGTTTTTCTTATCCCTTTATTTTAACATCCCAGCTGCATGTTACAGATGTGAAGCAATAACAGATGCACCACACGAGTTTAATTTGCCAATTAATTCAAAAGTTAAATGGAAGATGACTGAACAAAAAGGACGAAAATACAGTTTTATAATAGGAATTGACTTACTAAACTGTTTGAACACGGTAATAAATTTAATAGACGGATATATACTTTTTACTCAAAAAATTAACAAATTTTTAGTAAATCCATACAAAAATATTCAAGTTTGAACATTAGAAGGATCTGAATTTGATTGGGATAGACTTCAACTAAATCATTTAAATGTAGACGAATATAGGGAAATAATAAACATACTAAAGAGATTTAAGGATCTATTTTTTAAAGAATTCGATCGGGTGACCAGAACAACAAACATTCAACATGAAATCAGGATAACAACAAATGAACAAATCACTACATAGTATAAAAAAAAGTCGCTTTCTCTCTCCCTATATCCCTATGTATACTTAAATCTTTAAAACTACATAACGGATTTTGATGCAGTTTTTTTTAATAGATAAAATTATTCAAGAGGCAGATTTATATGTATAATCTTAGAAATTTTAACGTCACAAATCTGCCCGGCAGGTAGCGCTATAATCGGTATCTCGCTTATTTGCCTACTACCTGTTTTTACCCATTATCGCACGGTTCTTTACTCTATGAGTACGATTTCTTAGTGTAAGAAGATCGAATATATAAAAATTTTAAATCAAGACAACGTTTGCCGGGCCAACTAGGAAATTCTAAACTATATAGGTATCCCCCACAACACGAGACAGAAGTAAGATGACAAATCATGGAAATGGAGAACCAGGGTATAATTAGGAAAAGTTGCTCACGTTATGCAAATCCTTTAATAGTAGTACCCAAGAAGATGGATAATTCAGGAGAAAGAAAATATAGGATTGTATTAGACTACCGAAAATTGAACGAGGTAACAATTGGCGACAAATTTCCTTTACCAAGCATAGACTCCATCTTGGACAAAATAGGACGAGCACAATACTTTACGACTATAGACCTAGCGAAAGGATATCACCAAATTTTAATAAAAGAACAGGACGGAGAAAAGACCGCTTTCGTGACACCTCATGGTTTGTACGAATTTATAAGAATGCCGTTTGGATTAAAAAATGCTCCAGCGACATTCCAAAGAGTCATGAATGAGACATTGAGAGATTTCTTAACAAGACATGCAATCGCAGACATATTTACAACATTAGAAAAAGCTAGTTTGAAGATCCAAATAGACAAGTGTAATTTTTAAAAAAAGGAAATTGAATTTCTAGGACATATTTTGACAAAAGACAGACTGAAACCAAATCCAAATAAAATTAAAATAATTCAGGAATTAACCTTGTCAAACATAGAGTAGCAGATTTTCTAAGTAGACTAGAAAATATTGATTAGAAAACAACCAGAGAAGAAACAAATTTTCACGAAAATTTAGACCAAGAGTCAAATCCTAAAATAATAGACAATATAGAAGATGAAGACGTATCCATGGCAACGGTCCACTCAGCTGAAGAAGATTTGCAGGATCATTTTTATATTAAAGAAAAGATAGTTAACAAATATAAAACACAGATTATATTAACAAATAACAAGGTTGAAGAAATTAAGATTTTACACGGCAAGAAGATTATTTATATAGCTGAAGCAGATTTCAACGAAATGGGACAAATATTTAGAAAATATATTACAAATATAGGCATATTATCGGAACTATCGGAGCATAGTTAGAATAAAGTTCAGGAAAAATTAATAGAGATGTTTTCCAACGACAAACAGATAAATTTTACTAAATGTACAATGAGAGCTCAATATATAGAGACCGAAGTAGAGACAGTGAAACAAATTTCCTTCTACCATGTTAGGGAAAGTATGCACTCAGGTATAATTGAAACTTACAATCAAATAAAAAATAAAATCTATTATCCAAAACTTATGAAAATAATTCAGCTGGTTATTAATCAGTGTGAGATATGTCAAGGGGTAAAATATGGCAGAAACCCAACTAAATCAAAATTTACAGTTACCGAAATACCATCAAAGAAAAATGAAATAGTGAACGTAGATACCTATGTAATGAAAGGATTACGTTTTTTAACGACAGTCGATAAGTTCAGTAAATTCGGGGCAGCCTACTCACTTAATGATAGAAACCACATAACAATCATAGAACAATTGGAAGATCATTTTGCTAAAATAGGTAAGATAATTGCGGATAACGAGTTTAAGGCCGCTAGAATAAAGGAATTTTTAGATAAAGAAAATGTAGAATTGCATCTTACAAAACCTAATAGTCATACAGGTAATGCAGACATAGAATGCCTACATAATACAATAGCAGAAAAATTTAGAATAATGTACAAAATAAATAAAGAAATACCGGTAAAACAATTAATTCAGAAATCAATTAGAAACTATAATGAATGGTACCATTCAGTTACTAAATGTACGCCCAACGAAGTTCAATAAGGAAAAATATATGAAAATAAAGTTAAAGAAAATTTAGAAAACAACAAAAAGAAAATAATTGGAAAACTAAACAAATCTAAGAAAGAGTATAAAGAGCATAGGGAAGAAGGGTAAATAAAAAACTATAAAGCAGTTAGACATAAAGAACAACCTAAATACAGAAAAGGATTAATCGAAAACGTACATTCGTGTAATATCAAAAGACCTTATAAATTTACAGATAACAATAATCATACTCCTGATGACAATGTTATGGACACCAATGACTAAGGGAATAATAATTATTAAACAACTTAAGGAACCATCAGGATTCGTGGACATTTATATGAAAAATTAAGAAATAGTTAAAGAATCTGATATAATATTAGATATTATAAATTTACAAGAAATAGACACTATTTTGAATGACATAACAGAAAATATAAAGTTAATGAAAATACAAAATGAACCTTTGATTCAAATAGAATTAATGGATACGCGGAACAAATTAATGACCTTAATACCTAAACCAAATAGACGTAGACGTGGACTAATAAACGGAATATGGAGTGTATCTAAATGGTTATTTGAAACGATGGACGACGAAGACAGACAAAATATACAAAAACATCTTTCTGACAATGAAGAATTGAAAGAAAATAATAATCAACAAATTGTAATAAATAATTACTTCAATAATACTTTAAATCATTTAAAATCGTTAATAAAAATAATGACAAACAGACAATAGAAAGGAGATTTAATTCAATAAATAAATTTGTAGAAGCAGAAAATAGGAGAGATATATATTTAGAACAGTGGACAAATATACAGTTAATTAAGGATAGAATTGAACATTTACAGAAAAATGTTATTTCAGCAAAACATGGTATTATTCATCCAAGTATTCTAGCCAATAATGAAATAAAAAAATATGATATTCATTATAATAAACTTAAATATATACAATTTGGGACAGCATTCGTAAATGGTTCATGTTTAATTTTTGGAGTAAAAATACCAAAAACATTTATAACCGTGAAATTAAGAAATATTATTCCACTACCAAATGATCACAATAATAGATACAATTTTTGAATTTGAAAATAAAACGTATAAATTTGAAAAAGATAAACATTTTAAAGATTTAAAATTAAGTAATCATTGTATAATAAAAAATAATTGTCAATTAATAAAAAGTAATGACTTGGAAATTGTACCATTAGATATAGATTCAATTATAGTTAAGAATGCAAACAATATTGTTATTAATCAGACTTGTAATATAGAAAGACGCGTTTTAAAAGGAAATTATTTGATCAATTTTAATAACTGTTCAATAAGAATTAAAGACTACTATGTTTCAAATGTTATTGAAAACATAAAAGTAAAACACGTTATGTATACGCACAAATTATCTTTTCAAGAAATAGAAGAACAACATAAACATAATGTAAAGAATATTAAAGCATTGAGATATCATACCAACTTTACTTTTGGTTGTAATATTGGTATAATAGTTGCACTGCTGGTTTTGACTATAATAAAAGGTGATTTTATAAGAACTATCGGAAATTAAAAAAAAAAAAAACACATAAAATTCAGAAAAATGCATGAAATATTTATTTGGATCGATAGTTGGGTCGATATAATTTAATGTTTGAAGATTATTTCATGCAAATGTTGGCCGCGGCTGCGCCTCAAATGGTCCATCCGCTTAGTCCAATTTTGGCATACTCTTTCCAACATTTCGGCCGGTATCTCAGGAATAATGTTGGCAATGTTGGCTTCCAGTGCGTCAATCGAAGCGGGCTTGTCCCTATAGACATTAGCCTTAACATAGCCCCACAAAAAATAGTCTAGAGGCGTTAAATCGCACGATCTGGGCGGCCAATTGACTGGTCCCAAGCGTGAAATAAACTGTTCACCGAACTCGCCTCTCAATTGGTCCATTGTTTCGCGTGCTGTGTGGCATGTGGCACCGTCTTGTTGAAACCACATGTCATGCAAGTCAAGCTCTTCCATTTTGGGCAAAAAAAAGTTTGTTATCATCGCACGGTAGCGCTCACCATTCACAGTAACGTTGTGATTCGCATCATCTTTGAAGAAATACGGCCCAATGATGCCGCCAGCCCATAATCCGCACCAAACGGTTGTTTTTTGTGGATGCATTGGTAGCTCTTGCAATGCTTCTGGCTGCTATTCACTCCAAATACGGCAGTTTTGCTTGTTCACGTATCCATTCAACCAGAAATGAGCCTCGTCGCTGAACACAATTCTTCGATAAAAAAGTGGATCTTCATCTAACTTTTCAAGAGCCCATTCACCAAAAATTTGGCGTTGTGGTAGGTCGTTTGGCTTCAATTCTTGCACCAGTTGTATCTTATAAGGCTTCACACCCAAATCCTTCAGCAAAATTTTCCACGTAGTGGAGTAACAGAGGGCCAATTGCTGCGAACGGCGCCGAATCGATAATTCACGGTCATCACCAACACTGGCCGATACGGCTGCGATATTTTCTTCAGTTCGCACTCTACGTAAGCGTGTTGGTGGTTTAATGTCCAACAATGTAAATTTGGTGCGAAATTTTGTTACAATAGCCCGAATAGAAGCCTCAGTAGGTCGATTAAACTGACCATAAAATGGAAGAAGCGCGCGATGAACTTTCTTAACAGAGCACGCATTTTGGTAATAAAATTCAATAATTTGCAAGCGTTGTTCGTTTGTAAGACGATTCATGATTAAATTATAGACCAAACTGAAGATGTTTGACAGTGACACAAGATACAAAACGTGCGTGAGCTGTCAAAACTAGTGTTGCCAAAAAGATAATAGCAAAAAAATCACTCTTTAGTAATAACCAAACACAAAAGTGTAAAAATAAGATTAAGTAAAAGAGTTCAGGAGAACTCTTCTTTAAAGGAAGGAGAAGTTACATATACAAATAGTCAAACCACCACTGATAGAATTGATCAGTTTTTACAAATAATAAAACAAACATAAATCGAACAAGAGTTCAATACACTCTGTGACTTTGTTTAATAAATTTAGTAATGTAAATAAAGCATGAATTTCGTATTTAAATATTATACATAAGAGTGTCATTAAGTGAATTGCATTATTAAGTATTTTTTAGAATTAATAAGAACTTAAGTGGGTTAATAAAATTTAATACAATTTTGATATTTTGTTTGTGTAATTAATAATTTTTTGTAAAGTTGTTGCAAGTGAGCATAAACTTCATTAAAAGAAAAAGAAAAGAGAAATGACCGCTGACATTGCGACAGCTGGGAAAAATATAAAATGTAAAACATAACAAATAGTTGGTTCGTTTTAGTTCCATCCTCTTCGAGTACACTTAAATAAAAATATCATATCATAAAAAAGAAATAGTTTGTTTTTATTTATTTATTTATTTTAAATAAAAAATAACACAAACGAATTTTATAAAATTCGCGTAATCTATGGTTCGTTTGCAATCTCTTAGAGAAATCAATGTATTTATGCACATTTGTATCTAAAGGGCGTCCCAACAAGAACGCAAGAAATAAATTTGGCGCCATTCGAAGTGTCATTGTTTGACATATGAACAATTGTTATTGTTTGCTAGTAGAAGGTACGAGGTTAGTAAAAATGGGGCGCTACTTGAATGAACAACGCATTCTCATTGTGAAATTGTTTTACCAAAATGGTGAAAGTTTTGCGGCTACAGTTCGCTAATTGCGATCAATTTGGGGTCACAATAATGCTAAAAAAGAGTCAACTGTAAGGAGATTAATGGATAAATTTGCCGAAACTGGGTCTGTTAGTGATGTAAAGACAACAACGCGTTATCGACCAGGTCGCAGCTGTACGTGATGATGTCGCTCAAGCTCCATCCAGCCAGCTGACCATGGATAGCGAAGGGAGTTCGTTAATTGGGTATTGGAGAGACAACATGAAAATGCTGATTTTGCTGATAAAATCATCTTCAGTGACGAGGCCCATTTCCATCTTGTGGCTTCGTCAATAGGCAGAATTGTCGCATTTGGGGTGAGGAAAATCATCGAGTGATTCACGAGAAGCAAATGCATCCTTTTTTTATGAAAATGAGGCAGGTCAAGCGCAAACAGTCAATGGTGTTCGGTATCGTGAAATGATAACCAGTTTTTTTTTTGCCTAGAATTGAATGAATGTAGAGAGCTTGTGGTTTCAACAAGACGACGCCACATGTCATACAGCCAGAGAAACAATTTAATTGCTGCATCAGTCATTTGCCGGTCGTATTATTTCGCGTTTTGAAGACCAAAATTGGCCGCCTAGATCGTGCGATTTATCACCATTAGACTTTTTTTTTGGGGTCGATGGTCGATGGTTTACGCGAATAAGCCGACGACGACTCAAGCCTTAAAAGAGAAAATTGGAAATCTAAAATTTCGGTTGTATTTTTTGATTTTTCTGGCCTATTTGTCAACCGCTTTTTCTGAATATTTGCACAGACATTATGACTATATTTTGCGATAAAACTGTGTACTACGTTTTTTTGTACGTTTTGTAGTTTAGACAAATTACGCAAAAAACGCACCAAAAATTATCAAAAATAGAGGTAGTCGCAATTTTGGTCTCATATCTCAGCCATTTATGGACCGATTTAGCTGAATTTTGGTCCATATGCTATGAATATGATATTTGAAAAAACTGTTTACTAATTTATTTATACTTTAGATAAAAAACGCAAAAAACAAAGCAAAACTTAATGAAAATCTAAAATTTCGGTTGTATTTTTTGATTATTCTGGTCCATTTGTGAACCGATTTTTCTGGTTTTTTTGTCTATATTGTAATTTAGACAAATTACCCAAAAAACACACCAAAAATGGTCAAAAATAGAGGTAATCGCAATTTTTGACTCATAGCTCCGCCATTTATTGACCCATCCAGCTGAGTTTAGGTTACTATACTAGGAATGTGATGTTTGAAAAAACTGCGTAATATTTTTTTTAGTTTAGAAAAAAAACGCAAAAAAACAAAGCCATAATTAATGAAATTCTAACATTTCGGTTGTATTTTTGATATTCCTCAGCCTTTTGTGGACCGATTGCTTTCATTTTTAGCACAGGTATTACAACTTATACTTCAAACAAAACTGCATACCACGTTTTCTTTGTTCGTTTCTTCGTTTAGACAAAATACGCAAAAAACCTACTCAAAAAATGGTCAAAAAAAGAGGTAGTTGCGGTTTTTGACGCATAGCTCTGCCATTTATAAACCGAACTGGCTAGATTTCAATAGCAATAGTCTTACAGCAACAACTGACCGTTTGGTATGCTATACTTTTCTGTATCTTGTCTAATGTCTTCTGAAAGTTGATTTCATCGACTTCACGGACAGACAGACAGATAACGCTTATTAAACTCCGCTATTCATAAGGATTCAGAATATACGAGTATATACTTTATAGAGTGTCCCATGTACCGTGTAGAAATTACAAACGGAATCACAAAGTTATATATACCCGTCTTACTTACAGTGAAGGGTATAATAACAAAAACAATTTATGTGGATTTTTTTCATCTAGACATCACATACGTAGCACATGTATCTGGCCAGATACACACATATTTTGTAGGTAGAATAATGTACTTTATTTGCATTTTTTATTATAGTATATATACATTATATTTTTTCGCATCAGTTGGATAGTGAACGTTCTAAGCTACAATTATTTACGGGCGAATTTTTATTTATTTGAAAAAAAGTAATGAAGAAATAGAGTTCATTTATAATACGCGGTTTCAATGTGGTAATTTGAATTTCCATACACGACTAGCAGAAGTATTGGCCAATGAGTGAGTGAGTCACAGAGCCGCTAAAGAAGAGCAGGGCGAAGCATTTGCAGATGACCAGATTGATGACTCCCCAGGATCTGACGACGATATAGATTATATACCAGACGATTACGATGCCTCAGATGTCGAAAATGATTTGGTTATGGAACCAAATGAAGTGTTTGATAGTAATGACGATGAAGAAATTGAAGAACAGAATGCTGCCGAAGATTCTTTTCTTGGTAAGGACGGTACTATATGGTGTAAAAATGAACCAAATATTGGAATTCGTATACGTCAACACAATATCATGCGTTTTCGACCTGGTCCAAAGCAACAAAACGGTGATCCAATTGAGGTATTCAAAAAATTTTTCACACCAGATATAACATTTATTATAATTTCTGAAACAAATCGCCATGGAAACGCTGTAGTCGAGAAGTGGAATGCAGCGAATCGCAATAAAAAACCAAAAGTTTGGAGAGATATGACCGAAACCGAATTAGATGCATTTGTCGGTGCTCGAATCCGGTATGCGTACAACATTCGAAATCAGAATATACATGTTTTAGGTGCTTGTCTGAAGCTCAGTGAGACTTTTTTAATTTTTAATAAATTGAAATTTGCTTTATAACTTCTATTTTTTGAATTGAAATTAATTTTATAACAACTATTTGTTTGAAATTAAACCCAAAAATAAAATTTTTCTTGTTTTATTTTTCATTAATTTTTTTTTGCCTGGGTAGGTGATTTAGCATGTACTAATAACAAAAAAAAATAGAAAATATATATCTGCCTGGCGTGATAACAATAGAACAATGTAATATTATCACTAAAATAAAATATTTTTCACATAAATGTATTGAAATACATAGTAAGGGTTCTCATGAAAACGAGTAAAATTACCATTTGTGCAATTCGGCAAACTTGCGAGACTTGTTTCATGAAACCCCCTTTAGAAATCATGTGCAATTGTGAACACTTAATATCATCTTAAACAAAACGTCAAAACAAACAAAACCTTAAAAATTTTTTCTAAATTTAAACAAAAATGCCAAAAGAGAGTAATAAATTAAAGTTATTGAAGTTAATCCAAGAAATTGCTGTTGCTGATTTACTAGCATTAGAATATTTTGGTGTAAACGACGGTAAGTAAGGAGTTTTTACTTGTTTTATTTTTAACATTAACAGTTTGTGATAATTTATTAGATAAACAACGCAAGAAAGAAGCAAAAATTTTGAAGACTTAACTTATGTTTTTGCAGCTGGAGACTATTTTCGATATGCAATACCGTTTATTCATCATTCTGTTCCAAAATCACAAAGTTTTCTTACCGATGTTTTGCCTTATTTGGATGAAAGCAGATTCAAGCAAATTTCTTGGGTCAGTTGGCATAGTTTTCAAAGAATCTTAGACATTATTAAAGAGGGTGAAGTTTTTCACGGCCCGAGTGCATGCAATCAGTTTCCTGTAGAAATACAATTGTTAATTGTTTTATACCGCTTAGATTCGAGTGGGGAAGGGGCGTCGCTAATGAAAATTGCAAGTCTATTTGGAATAGGGGACGGAGGAACTATTCAAGTAATTGCACTCATACAAATACATATTTAATCATTTAAATATTAAAAATTTTTTTAATTTCAAATAATTACGGATAGGGTTTTTAAGGTGCTAAAGTAAAAGACCAATTTGTGTACTGGCCGCGTAACTTGGAGCGTAAAAGTATAGTTTCAAATACTATTCACGAATTACCCCACTGTATTGGCTACGTGGATGGCTGAAAAGCCATTGGATGATCCCGAGTCGTATTTTTCCAGAAAGTATATAAAAGGTGATTTTATAAGAACTATCGGAAATTAAAAAAAAAAAAAACACATAAAATTCAGAAAAATGCATAAAATATTTATTTGGATCGATAGTTGGGTCGATATAATTTAATGTTTGAAGATTATTTCATGCAAATGTTGGCCGCGGCTGCGCCTCAAATGGTCCATCCGCTTAGTCCAATTTTGGCATATTCTTTCCAACATTTCGGCCGGTATCTCACGAATAATGTTGGCAATGTTGGCTTCCAGTGCGTCAATCGAAGCGGGCTTGTCCCTATAGACATTAGCCTTAACATAGCCCCACAAAAAATAGTCTAGAGGCGTTAAATCGCACGATCTGGGCGGCCAATTGACTGGTCCCAAGCGTGAAATAAACTGTTCACCGAACTCGCCTCTCAATTGGTCCATTGTTTCGCGTGCTGTGTGGCATGTGGCACCGTCTTGTTGAAACCACATGTCATGCAAGTCAAGCTCTTCCATTTTGGGCAAAAAAAAGTTTGTTATCATCGCACGGTAGCGCTCATCATTCACAGTAACGTTGTGATTCGCATCATCTTTGAAGAAATACGGCCCAATGATGCCGCCAGCCCATAATCCGCACCAAACGGTTGTTTTTTGTGGATGCATTGGTAGCTCTTGCAATGCTTCTGGCTGCTCTTCACTCCAAATACGACAGTTTTGCTTGTTCACGTATCCATTCAACCAGAAATGAGCCTCGTTGCTGAACACAATTCTTCGATAAAAAAGTGGATCTTCATCTAACTTTTCAAGAGCCCATTCACCAAAAATTTGGCGTTGTGGTAGGTCGTTTGGCTTCAATTCTTGCACCAGTTGTAGCTTATAAGGCTTCACACCCAAATCCTTCAGCAAAATTTTCCACGTAGTGGAGTAACAGAGGCCCAATTGCTGCGAACGGCGCCGAATCGATAATTCACGGTCATCACCAACACTGGCCGATACGGCTGCGATATTTTCTTCAGTTCGCACTCTACGTAAGCGTGTTAGTAGTTTAATGTCCAACAATGTAAATTTGGTGCGAAATTTTGTTACAATAGCCCGAATAGAAGCCTCAGTAGGTCGATTAAACTGACCATAAAATGGAAGAAGCGCGCGATGAACTTTCTTAACAGAGCACGCATTTTGGTAATAAAATTCAATAATTTGCAAGCGTTGTTCGTTTGTAAGACGATTCATGATTAAATTATAGACCAAACTGAAGATGTTTGACAGTGACACAAGATACAAAACGTGCGTGAGCTGTCAAAACTAGTGTTGCCAAAAAGATAATAGCAAAAAAATCACTCTTTATATTCGTTAAAAGTACAAGGTGTATACGAACGTCTTAAAGTTCGCCATATTGTTCTAGGATATCCAGGGAGCGTGCACGATGCAAGAATTTATAGTGAAGAAGAATTTATTGTGAATTGTCTTCAAATACAAAAAAGTTTTTTAGTGAAGCACAATGGTTAGCCGGAGACAGTGCGTATAAATTAACTAGCACTGTTGGAACACCTTTCAGAACGAATTCTCAAGAAAACAGTTTAAAGGAACGCATAGAGTTCAACAAAACCTTAAGCCATTACCGAATTCGAATTGAGCATTGCTTCGGCTTAATGAAGGAACGTTTTAATAGCTTGAAAGACCTAAAGATTCAAATTAAAAACCAGTCGTTAGTAGAAAAAGCTTGTGATTGGATTTTGGTTTGCGCTATTATACATAACAATGTCCTGGATGAAAATGAATTAGAAGAGTTCACGTTAACTGTTCAAATCGATGAATTAGATACGCCAACCGAACATGATGATACAGAAAATTACTTCTGTTTAGAAAGAGAAATAAAAAGACGGGCACTTTTAGAACTAATTAAAGAACAAAACAAACAAAATTCATTTATTTAAAATATATAAATAAAAAACTAATAAAAACAGTCATATTTCAATATTTCAAAGTATAATGCATATAAAAATTAAAAAAGGTACTTAAAAATGTTAAAATTATGGAGGAAAATCAATAAATTTCATATTGGCTCATATAAGTTCGCACTAGACTTATATTTAATTTCTATTTCGTATTTTTGTATTCTTGCTCTAATTTAACCTTTTTCAATTCAAATTCACTTGTTGCTATTTTTTTCTAACTCACTGGCTTATAAAAGTAAACAAATAACAGCTGTTTCTTTAAATACACAATTGAACAGTGTAAGTTTGAGTTTTCATATAATATTTGACACTTCATTTACGAGGGTGGAAATATACACAGTTTGCACAGTTTATGAGGCTTTTGCGCGTTTTCATGAAGACCGTTAGTGTGTCTGGCCAGATACATGTGCTACGTATGAGGCTATCGGAACATGTGCGTGACGGAGGGTTAGAGCAAATTCTCAGGTCTGTTCTAAAAATTACGCGATTTCAAATTACATGTGGTTTTGAAATCACATGTGTGATTTTTTGCTGTTCTGTATATCACACTTCTCTTGCGTTTTTCGGTGTGATTTTATATTTTCAAAACCACAAGAAAACAGCTGGTTTTTTTTGTATTTATTACAAAAAAAACACAACAACAAAGAAAAATTATGCAGCAAAAAAGGCGCCTTTTTTTAAGTGTTTTTCTTTTATAAAACAACTAATTGTTCCACAAAATTTATAAAGAATACATTAAACAATTTATTTAAGTAATTTATTTTAACGTTCGTTCTATAATAGTCACGAAAGAAACCAAGTGATTTGAAAACGTAAGTTTCTTAGTTGAACATTTTGAAATCACAAAATTATGTATACATAACACATTTTTTGTGCTTTCAAATGACATTGACAAAATGTAATTTGCAGAACATGCCCGAATATTGATTTTTCCAGCAGATACATAAATGGGGCTATACCGAAGCTCTCCGCTATATTTCAAAGTATACCGTTATATTGCCATACTTGATGAATGTGCCGATGAGGAAACAGAGATTTTTCCGATAGCGTCGCTCCAGCGAGCATTTGGCCGATATTTTGTTTCGCAACATATTTGTCATAGATAAAAAATATTAAGATAATGTTCTGAAAACTTTTTGTCTTATTTACAATTCACATTGTGCGTTTTGGTTAGACCAACCTATATAAAAAAATTTTTTAAATTTTATAAAATGTTAACCAAATTAACTAAAAAAATATTTACGATAAAATTTTGATATCTAAATTGATAAATTGGTCGAATGAAAGGTAATTTCAGGATGAAGAAATATATTTGCCTTTTACCTTATAAAATAAATGTACTTTATTGTTTGCATTTACTTCATATCCAAGCTTTATTTTTCAAGACAAATTTTTCGAAATGGCTTAATAATGTTGCGGAAAATTATTACATGGTAGGCCAAAAGAAGTTATCCGATGTTGCTTGGCTCTCATTTTTTTTCTAAATGAAAAACTTCGATTCTGTTTTTTGATTATGTTTATTTAAACCTTTAGAATTTTATTGGTCAAGTTGAGAAGATGATATCGGCCAAATGGGAGCCGTCACAATTGATTGATATACGGGCTCGTTTTATGGCATTTTTCATCAAAAAAAGTGGCTCCTTGTGCATCACTCGTGGATTTTCGGTGCCCCAGAAGCGATAGTTTTGCTTGTTCACGAGCCCGCTGAGGTGGAAATGAGCCTCATCGCTCAATATGATGGCGGTCGAGAGGCAGCAGCTGATGCACGAACTGGACTTTTTACGGGAACATGCGCAGGTCTTTGACCAAAATTCGCCTTAGGGACGACCGGCTGATGGCTAACTGCGAGATACGGCGTCTGGTCGATGTTTCTGGCGACAGCTCGACATCCTCGGCAACAGCAGCGATATTCTCGACAGAACGGGCACTCCGGGGCCAGCCACACTTGGCAACGTCTCGTGTGGTCCCATACTTGCGCAGTCGGTGTCGGACGACCGGGGAATCGGCGACGGAATTCGCGCTGCGCCAACACCACAGACGAATTATTACACAAAAAAATAGACACGATTATTCCACGTTCTTGGGGAGCTTATCGCTCCATGGCTTGTTCACTTATATTCTACATCTGTCTAGTTCACAAATGTCGAAACAGGTTTGACATTGGCCGCCATTTGCAAAAATAGGGTGATTTCTTTTGGCCCACCTTGCATTAAAGAAAACCCTCACCCTCGCGATAAAAAAAATTATTTATTTGAAAGAATTCCCCCTAAATAAAAAATCATTTGATCAATTTAGTATTTAGTTGTCTAGTAAAATTGTTTAGTAATGCTGAGAGTGTACGCTTTTTAGTACGATAAAAAAATAAATTATTACTTGAAGAATTTAAAATTTTATTTTTTAACATTGAAGTTGAAAAATAAATAAATTCGCTTATAACTGCCCTACCCATTGAACAAATTGCCAGCGCGAATATTTTATTCAGTACTTAACACATTTCGTTGCCTTACACCAGAGTGACAATTCGTCTTTGAAATGTTCTCCCAACAATCAACAAATAAATAGCAACGCATTAAGTTTTAAAAAATTTCTCTATAATTCTTTACTAAATTTTAAATTAATTTAATTTAAAAATTTTATAATTAATTTAACATAAAAAATTAGATTAAAGTAAAATAAAAATTTTTGTACACTAAAAATAGTAAATAAAATAAAAAAAAAATAGTCGGAACATGTCTTTTTTAGAATCCAATAAAAAAAAATTCATAACTCCGTCAAAATACGTGTTTTTTTTTAAATGCGCTCTTACTGGGACATACTTCATTTTATTTATTAAAATGGGTTTTAAATGAAAGAAAATTCGGCTTGAACGAGTTAAATTTCTAACTTCAGACAAGTTTTGTTTTATGTTGTTATTGTTGTGGCTTAACCCTAGAACACTAAACACCGCCTGTGAGGCGCAGCAAACGCTGTTTTTATGTATTTTGTTTTAAGCGGGTGTAAATAACAGCATTAGCTTTCCAATCAACACAGTAATTTATTGTGTGAGCTTGTGAGCGGAGGATTTTTAAAGCTATTTTGAAAACGAGAAAAGCCTAGAAGCTAAATGGAGAAAAAAAGGTAAATCTAGCCTTAAAACGGCTAAAATGGCAACACTAGTGAACTTAATGAAAATTTTTCAAAAAAAATCATCTTCTCCGGTGAATTGCTTCATGAAAACACAACATAGTCGAATTTTGGGCTCAGAAAATCTTAAAGCAATCTATGAGAAACAAATGCATCTACAACGAGTAACTACCTGATGTAGATTTTGATTACGCCTTATTGCCAATTAGATTATTGTAGAATGATTGTTATTTATTATTGATGTTTGGAAAGTGCTTTTTCTTTTTCAGATAATTATTAACTACAAAGGGCGTTTCTTTCCATTTATTTTCAAATTATAATAATAAACCTTAATTAAAAACTTTATGAAATGGCCTATTTTCAACTTCAAGTTGTACAGCAAAGAAAAAAATATGGTTGAATATGGTCACCGCAAAACATAGTGCAAAAATATTATTATTAAGCTTAAATATTATAATAGTGTTTGTGATCAGGATAAACATGTTTCTAAAGCATAGATGGGCAGAATTCAAATTTTCACACATATTCTTACGCTCTTAATTTAGTTGTTTTTTTACACTAACCCAGTAAGCGTTTAAGTTTCAATTCAAAATTAACAACGCTTTGTGAAAGATATTTCATGGCAAATAATGCATTTGGTAATAAACAATGCCTCTTATGCTACCAGATATTTAAAATAAAGTGGGAATATAAATGGTGTTTTTATAGACGTATAGAACTTTAAGTTGGCATTACTGTTCAAGATGGCGACCGATTTAACAGCTGTCACGTGATTTATTCTCAGTTTGGTTTGGCAATTCATCATGAATAGACTTACGCCTCAACAACGCTTGCAAATAGCGCAATTTTATTTCGAAAATAATGGTTCTGTGCGCAATACGTATCGCGCACTACGTTCATTTTATCGTCGACAAAATCGTCCATCAGAGCAGTTAATTCGATTAACCATGGGACGTTTTCGCACCACGTTTACTCTAATTGATAACTCGCATCCCCAGAGACGCCTTACGGTGCGTACAAAAGAAGCTATTGCTGCTGTAGAGTGTAGCATTGAGGAAGACCCGAATGAGTCTATCCGCCATCGAGCACAGAAATTGGATCTGTGTCCATCCACTTTATGGAAGATCTTGGTTTACGTGCTTACAAAATCCAACTCATGCAAGAATTGAAGTCAAACGATCATCAAGTAAGGTGTAGATTCATCGAATGGGCCCAAAACGAGATTGGCGTTGTTCCCGATTTTCATAACCGAATTTTGTTTAGCGATGATGCACACTTCTGCTTGAATGGCTACATCAACAAACAAAACTGTCGCATTTGGAGTGAAGCTAATCCTCAAGTGTATGTCGAAACACCGTTACATTCAGAAACACTGACTGTTTGGTGCGCTTTATGGGCTGGTGGAATCATTGGTCCGTACTTCTTCAAAAACAATTATGGCCAGAACGTTACAGTCAATGGTGACCAGTATACAGCCGTGATTACTGACTTTCATTCCTGAATTAAACAACCATGATGTCCAAGAGCTGTGGTTCCAACAAGACGGCGCAATATGTCACACAGCTTGTGCCACAATTGATTTATTGAAAGACACGTTTGGTGGCCGCCTAATTTCACGTTTTGGACCTGTGAATTGGCCTCCAAGATCTTGTGATTTAACACCGCTAGACTACTTTCTGTGGGGCTATGTAAAGTCATTGGTCAATGCGGATAAGCCACAAAAGCTTGACCATTTGGAAGACAACATTCGCCGTGTTATTGCCGATATACGGCCACAAATGTTGGAAAAAGTCATCGAAAATTGGACGTCCAGATTGGACTACATCCGAGCCAGCCGTGGCGGTCATATGCCAGAAATCATATTTAAAATGTAATGCCACAAGATTATCTTTCGGATAAATAAAATTCATTTCAATAGAATAATCTATCGTTGTTTTATTGCAATTTAAAGTTCTATACGTCTATAAAAACCACCCTTTACTATGAAAAAAAAACATGATGCTTTTCTGCAAAAAAAAAATTTCGGACTTAAAATTTATTATTAGACCACATTTAACATCTATTCGGCGAGATGACAACATCTTCCCATATAAAATGCATGTAGAAAAAATCAACATCTTCCAACATATTTACAAGATGTTTCTATCTCATTTTGTTTCACTCAACATCTTTCGATAATTTTCGTGCCATCACTAGAAAAATGGCAATATTTTTAATTTTAGTGGCATCACTTATAAAGTAACATTTATTTACACATACATACCATAAGAAGAAAATAAAAATTCAAATTTTCAAGCCAAGTGGATTTGATCTTGCAAAGCAACACTTAGTCGAATAATGAATGATTTTTCTAAATTTATTTTCATATCTTCTTTTCTTTTATTTTTCGACAGTTTAGATGGTAGATGTTGTGAGTGTAAACGAGTTTTTCTCATTTTCAACATCTTCCACGCATTATTCTAAGATGTTCTATAGTGTAAAATCACTATTACGAAACTCTGATATAAGCAAAAGTGTAGAAAATTTTCAAAGCCAATAAAAGCACACATTTCAAATGTTTGTCATCATGCTTGCTTTGTTGCTCTTTTACAATTTTTTTCTCGCTCACTAACACTATAATAGTTTAAATTTTCTATATTCTAAAGCATTATGCACACAAAATAATGCCGTTTTATAAAAGTATTTTAAAAAAACCTAGTGGCAAATAATAGGCTGCACAAGCATACCTGAAATGGCTTTTTATTATAAAATATTATTATATTATACACAAATTTGTAGAGATATGTGTTTCAAAGTATGCTTGTGCAGCCCTTTAGTGGCAACAATTGAATTTAAAAAAAATTTTCTAAAAATATTCATTATTCTGTAAAAAAAATGTAGTTAGCACTAGCTTATTTGTAAACTTGGTTAGACATGGAAAGAATCGAAAAAATACTGTGCACAAATGTCTTAAAAATCCGTCAAGCGCAATGATTGCAAAAAACTCCAGATTCCAAAAACGACTGTAAATAAAATTTTTAAAAGATATAACCAATCCTTAAGGACAGATTGTAAACAAAAAAGAAATAAAAAAAGTTGCTCAAAGAAACCCAGAGCTTACAAAATGTACTGCGCTCAACGCAACAAAATCCAGTTGTCTCCAACCAATTTAAGTACCAGAAGAAGAACGGATGCTGCATACGCGTGCAATAAAATATCCAAATCGAATTGAAAAGTAAAATGCCACTGCAATAAAACGATCACCGATTCCTTGCGATAAACTGTTGACAAAATTCAACAAATGTCTTATTATAAATGATGAAACTTAATTAAAAAGGGACGTAAAACAGCTGCCAGGTAAACAATTTTATGTTGCAGTAAAACGTGGAAATGTCGATTCCAAATCCGAACACGAAAATAGATAAATTTGGAAAAAAAAAAAATCATGATTTGGCAAGCAGCTTGCAGTTGTTGTCGTCCTTTCAGCAATGACATCCGAAATTTATATCAAAGAATGCTTGCAGAAACTATTGCTGCCTGTAATTAAACTGGAAAACTTTCCAGTAAAATTTTGGCTTAATTTAGCGTATGGTCAATATTCAAAAACTGCGATGGAGTAGTATCAATGACACCACGTCAATATAGTTGCAGAAAACATGAACCCTAACAATTGTCCGCAGCTTCGGTAAATTAAACAATACTGGATTACTGTAAAACCCAAATTAAAGATAAGTGGTGCTATTGTTCCTGACGCTAAAATTTATTAAAAATTTTGCAAACAAATATGCAGCGCAGGTTGAGTTAAAGTTGACTTTTACATTTCAGCCAATTTGAAAGGTGTACTTGTAATTGAGGTTTTACGTTGTAATTGTAAAAGTATATTTCTGAATGAAGCAATTATGGATATAGCAAAAAAGGAAATATTTTAAATTCATCAAACCCTAAATAATTTTGCCAACGAAGCAAGTGGACACAATACAGGCATACCCCGTTTAGCGCTCATATTACGTTCCTGAAAATTGAGCGTTAACAGAAACAGCGTTAAAAGAAGTGCTATTTAAACTATGGGGTTACGTTCCTAACTAAGACACTTCGGTCATTTACCGTTTTTAATTCGCGTAGTAACATTGATTTTCATCTACAACGTCGAGCTTTTTTTAGATTGTTTAGCAACATGTGTCTGTGGTTCAATTGATTTTTTATTTCAAGAATTTTATTTATTTAATCAAACCAAATTCGATATCGAGTAAAACTGATCGAAATTTTTTGTTTGATATCATGGCACTCGATATCGATTAAAATATATCTTAATTTGAGATGGTAGCATTCGATAGCGAGTCTTAGAACAAGTATAGTCGTACTCTTAGTAAATGTCATTCTATAGCAAGCACGTATCAAAATATTTTTCGATACGATAATCTACTCATTAGACCCCAGTATTTCGAATGAATAATTTAATACAAAATTTCACATTTTGGAATTCCCCGATTAAAATTATTTTTGATAATTTTTTTTTTCTTTTCAAAAACAAGGATGCCAAGAACTATAAATTAAGTTTTATCAATTTTCATATGAAATTAAAAAAAGAAAACCTTTTAAAATTAAAATAATTTTTTCGTCAAAAATTCGAAAGAACGATGTAGCGAAGCAGCGCTAAAAGATGTAGCGTTAATCGAGGTATACTTGTAGATGATTCAACCATTTGGTGTGGTATTTTTCCCGTTCCTATTACCGACGACATTTTAAAACATAGAGTGAAAATGCCAATTATCGATATGCTTTAATTAATGAGCAATACACGTACATACATACATACATTCAGTGGACTTTTTTTAAATTAAATTAAATTATTTTTCGATAATTGCTTTTCTCAGCTAGGTAAAATACATGCTTTGATACACACACCTGTATTTATGAAGCAACAATAGTACTTCTAGCTCTGTAAAAATTAATGAAAATCTATTATTTTTAAGAGTCTTTAGTTTAAAACTACGAGTACTTAAACGTATAACGTCTTATTAATTTAATTCGTTTAAGTAGATGATAATCGCTATCTTCATTACTTAATTAATTTTATTTAAAAAAATAAAAAATAACCGACTTTGTTAACTTTTATTCACATTATTTTATTTTATTATGGCTTTACTTTTTCATTTATTGATTTTAATGCACTTTTTTTAATTCTTTATTCCTCCTGTGGGGTTAAAACAATTTGATAGGTAATTTTACAATATTTTTTGCTCTTAAATTTTTATCTTTGTAAAAGAAATTTGTACTAGTAATTTGAATAAAAGGTTTTCTTGATTCACTTTTATTATGTTATTATTGTGTATATCATTTGCTTATTTATTTTTTATGTACATGTTTTTTGACTTATAAATAAAGTAATTAAAATTTCAAAACACACGGTCAGTCAATGGCAAAACACGACACACATTTAGACCCTAGCTTGCCATCAAAGTTACTAATATCAACTGAGCGAACAATAAAAACATCAATCATCCGTTAAGGCAAAAAGTGCATAATCAACCAACCAAACAACTAACCAACCAATCAGTCAGTCAAACTACCAATCAACCCTACAGTTTAACCACACCATTATTTTTTTTTTCCTTTCTTCTTTTTCTTTTTTCTTCTTGTTTTTTGTAAACACCTCTTTAGCTTAAACAACAAATAATCAGAACTATTCTACAACATCTGTTGTACTTTTTCCTACTTGTGTAACTTAAAAGTCACTGATACTGTAGACAAGCAGCCGATCTCTTTTTTCCTGTAGTCTGTGTTACTTGCTTGTCAGACTCACGCGTCATATAATTTGCTAAAGAGAGAACAATGATGCTATGCACATAGACGGAAAACTGAATATATTTTTTATTGAGCCATTAATTCTGCAAGCATACAGTAAATAATATTTTCTGTAATGTAAATAAATCTTAATGTTAGGAAATATTTCTCAAGCTTAACTTCTTAATAAAATTTTTTTTTTTTTTTAATTTTTCTTTATTTCGATTTTCCTTTGAATGTCTGCTTCAGAGAAATTAATTATTATGGAATAATTTAACGAAATAATTTTAAACAAATTTATTAGATAAAAAAACAACTTGGATAAACGACGAACTTCGCACAGAACGACGAATTCGTAGACAAAAAGGTGTTTCATATAGTCGTCGTATGATATTCAATAGCAATGAAAAAGTAGTTTCGGACATCAAACTAAATTATTTATTTGCAAACATAACACAAATCACTACATAGTATAAAGCAAAGTCGCTTCCCGCGTCTGTCCCTATGTCTGTATGTATGCTTAGATCTTTAAAACTACACAACGGATTTTGATGCAGTTTTTTTTCTAAAGATAGAGTGATTCAAGAGTAAGTTTTATATGTATAATCTTGGAAGGTTTAACGTCACAAATCCACCCGGCAGGTAGCGCTATAGTCGGTATCTGGCTTATTTGCCTACTACCTGTTTTTACCCATTATCGCACGGTTCTTTACTCTATGAGTACCATTTCTTAGTGTAAGAAGATCGAATATATAAAAATTTTAAAGCAAGACACCGTTTGCTGGGTCAACTAGTAAATTAATAAACATGTCAATTTGTTGAAAGTTCCTGTTGTCAGTTTGCTATTGAAATTCAGCTCAAGTGGGCTTGAAATGGTTGAGCTTGAAGTACAACTACATCTATATTTTTTTACCATATTTGGAGCGCTATTTGCATAATTTGTGTAAACTACAAAACGGACAAAAAAACTTTATATGCAGTTTTATTAAAAATAACAACCATAAAATCTGTGCAAAAAATCAGAGCAATCGGTCTACAAATGGACGGGGAATTATAGATTTTCATTAATTTTTGCTTTGTTTTTTTGGGTATTTTCTCTGAACTAAAAATAAGTAGTACGCAGTTTTTTCAAACATTACATTCATAGTATCTAGACCAAAACTCAGCTGCATAGGTCCATAAATGACGGAGCTACGAGTCAAAAATCGCAACTAAATACATCCATTTTTTAACCATTTATATTGCGTTTTTTGCGTAATTTGTCTAAAATACACAACGGACCAAAAAATGTGGTATACGGTTTTAGCACAAACAACAGAACGATCGGTCAACAAATGGCAGAAAAAAATCAAAAATATAACCGATATATCAGATTTTCATTTATTTTTTGAGTATTTTGTCGAAACTACAAAAGGAAAGAAAAATGTATTGACATTTTTTCAACAGAAATATCATTTGTAATGTCTGTGCGAACAACGAGAGCAATCGATATACATTTTCATTAAATTTTTCTCTGCTTTTTTTTTGTTTTTTATGCATTTAGTGTAATAGCATTACGAATGCAGACATCTTTATGAAAAATAATTTTTTTTATTTTTGTCGTTAATTTAATATTTAATTAAATATGTTTGGCTTACAAAATTTTTACAAATGTTTGTAAAATTAAATTAAATTATATATAATTTGTATTCCTATTTAATATCTTTCTTAGAATTTCTTTTTAATTTAAAAATTGACTGTATGTAGACATATTATTGCTTTAAAAAATGAGGTCCTCAGAAAGGATCGTTTTTTAGAATTCGTTAATTTTATTTTCTTCAACTGAAATTAATTATTTATTAAAAATTAATAAAAAAAATTTAAAGAAAATTATTTTTATCAATATTTGCCTTTTTTTTTTATTTTTTTATAATTTTTCAATTCTAAGTTTTACTATTTTTTTTTATTGAAAGGCTAGTTTGTTGAGGTCGTATTATAAAAATTTATTTTTTATCGATATATCGCTCCAATAATAAATAAATTTTTATATATAATACGAATTAATAAACTTTCAAATATAACAGTTAAAATAACAATAAAAAATAAACAAAAAAATCTTAATAAACATGCTCATTTAATTTATTAAGAGAAATACATACATTAGAACCAAAAATAAGATGTTGCCCGATAAAGGGTTAATCATATACTTGTTTTACTCACGTATCGTTTATAAGCACATTTTTGCATCATATTGGTTTACCTCCCTCCAATAATTAACAGCGTTTCCAAATGGAGAACCGTATTTATAATGGAAGTCCACGGTACCTATTAGACATCTGCAACAAATAACTTTTTTGTATTTATTTGTAAATACATTTGCTAAAAGTTAATACAAGTATGTACTTGCTCACAGAGCTTAAATAGTGAAGAGTAGTGAAGTGTTGCTTTTCAAATTCTTATACGTAAGTATTTACAAAAACCTTGTTCCTAAAATAGGAACCAGAAAAAGCAAATAACTTAGCGAAAAAAGTTCTACAAAAATGAGTACTTTACACCAAATACTTTGCTCAGAAATTTAAGTGCTACCACATTTCTTAACACAAAATAGGCAAATCATTCAACAAAATCGACAGATATTAATAACTCTGTTTTGTATATTATAAGCCTATAAAATATGATGTTGTAAATGATAAATTATATTTAAATATAATATAAATTAAACTTTTATCAAAAAAAAAATTTTTTTTGCTTCATATGTCTTTAAAAATTTAATATGTATTTACATAAGCCTTTCTACACAGATATTCTCTGTGTTAATGCCTGTAGCTATGAGTCATAACTTACAAGTACCAAATCAATTTCAAGTATTCTACAAATGTATTTGCAAATACATGCACGTACTGCATAAGCAAAAACGAATATATACGAACACCAAAAGCAAGTAAGCATAAGTAAGTAGTCATTCGTGAATTTTGTTGTTCCTGTAATTTGAGCTCATTTTTGTTTGTATTTGCAAATACATGCACTTGCTGCAGTGAATATAAGTACTACGCAAATCTATATACATTTGTGCAGATGTCTAGTACCTATTACGCAGATCGCCAAAAATTGTGTTTTTAATGCGGGTCTTACACTATAATACAGGAATTAAAATTTTTATTGGATTTTCAAAGCGTAAAATCAAATGGAATTTGATACAAAGATCGAAAAATCATACGGGGTTTTTTCCCTATATTAATACAAGCTTATATATTTTCATTGGATTTTGTCAGCTGTTTTTGTTATTTCTTTATTCGTATGCAAAAATGCAGCCCTGATACATGGAAAAGTATAAATGTTTATAAAAGTTTCTAAAAATGGTGGGAGTCATACGACGGTTGAATTTCTATTCGTATTTTTTTTATTGTTATTATTGTTTTCACACTATTCTACTTTTTTATTTTATATTTAAATTTTTGACAATTTGAAATGTCACCACTACTTAAATGAATAAATGCTGTAAGAAGCAATTAAACAGAAAAATTGGAAAAAATTAAATTTTTTTTAATAACACAGGTCTGCGAAAAAAAATTTTTTTTCAGCTGCATGAGATATTTTTACTGAATTATATGTTTTAAAGTGCGCTGATTTCAAAAGTGATGGCCATTTTTTTCTATCACATAAGGAATTTTTGCAAATTCAAACACAAAAAATTGGTTAAAGCACTCCTTTATTCAAAATTTTCAAACAATAAATATTTTTTCTCGGTGTCTGTACCAGTAGAAAGAAGTGCCAGGTGATAAAAGGTTTTTATTTTTTAATCTAGAACCTAACAGTTCGGCTGCATCTTTTGAAAGGCCTAAATCTCTTACTAAATCATTGAGCTCACCTTGAGCAAATAGTTGAGGCCTTCCATCTTCGTCAAAAGATAAATCTGAGCTTGATTCACCCGGAGGAGGTAATGTAGCTTCGTCCTCCAACTCACTAGGGTATTCATCCAAACTGGAAGGTGGCTGCGGGATAGATATCTCGGAGCTATGGGCACTGGACGTATAGCTGAGTCAAGATTAGGATAACTTATGCTTCTTTTGTTTTTTGAATTGAATCCCTTTACGTCAACTGAGCAGAAGTAGCACTCAGTGATGTGATTTTTCTGCTCACGCCATATCATAGGAATTCCAAATCGAAATGCATTTTTCTTTCCCTTAAGCCACAAGCGAAGATCTTCTTCGCATCTTCTATACACCTTATGCGGGGCCCATGGTTTATCTTGATGACCAAGTTTTAATTTAGAGTAGGCAAAATAAACTTTCCTTACAAAATCACTTATATTTCTCTGTTGACTTTTAATAGTGAATTCACCACAGATACAACAAAAACTGTTTGGAGAAATAACACAACTCTTTGTAGCCATGATTACCAGACAACAGCACTGTTCACTTGAATATCAGTATGTCTACTGAGAGCTTTTCTTGGTTTCAAGCGATGTAAAATAAAACACTGCTGTTTTCACTTAATGTAGAGCGGTTGTAAATTCACTCTATGACGGTTGATAAAAAACTCTGTTTATTTTTAAAAGCTATCTTCCTTAAATACTAAATCTTAAAACTAATTTGGTACACATGCGTACCTGTCATTTCCCCTATTACCACACACACACATACACACCATTCTCCGGTCATCTTTTCAAATGCATATTAACATTAGGTAGTACCTAAAGTCTTAAACAGATTCCAAGAAACAATTAGCACTATCTATTAATTAGTGTACACGTTTATTACTTCAAGGAAAAACAAATAATCCTTTCTGCGGAAAATACGCTAATTTGTAATAGCTAATCGGTGTGTGAGATAATAGGGTTGGTTTTTTTCAAGGCCATAAATGTCACACATATTCGTTCAATATTGGGTACCTGCGGTAAATTGAGAATAAAATCTCGAGTTGGGCTGAAATATGTCTTCGTACCTGACTAATTTAGGGGGGAAAAATTGCCACCCCCATAAAAAAATCCCTACGTGATGGAGAAAAACCGAAAACGGATTTGAGCTTATCGCATCAAAATCTGTAAGAAAATGTAAAAAAATCCTATGCAGTTTTTGGTCGCAGACCTGTGTAATCATTTAAAAACTTAGAAACTTTAATCTTCTTTACCGATGATAGCAAGAAATTCATTATGATTCTTTGCTTTGGACAAGATCCTACTATGTTGTTCTATAGCAAACATAAACAGAACAGTAACAATGGAGACCACCAATATAACTATTAAGTCGTATTGGCAGTTTATATTGCAAACGAAAGAGAGTGTGGTAAAATATTTGCCAATTTTCGGGTTATTAAAGTAATTTTTTTAAAAGCAGCCACATATGTATAATAAATTTTTTTTGGAAGTATTAAGAAAGCTGAGAGTTTGCCACATTGCCCTGCCGCATGAATAGGACTCCTTAGTAACATTTTTTCAAAAGGATGTAACTTTTAAAAAACAATGCTACGAACTTAATTTTTATTTCTATTTAAAAGTAATTTGGTTGTTATTGACCACTACAAAAATGAGTTCAATATATACACCGGTTTCGTTTTTATAAAAAATTTGTTAAAAAAAAGTCAAAAAAATTCCTTCAAAATTTGGGTCACATGAATAGGACACTTCTATATAAAAACAGTTTATAATATGTATAGTTTTCAATAAAAATTTTTAATCTTATATACATTTTATGAAAATTAGTACATTTTAAAGCCTTTTCAATACCGCATAGAGCCTACATATTTCAAATTGTTTTGTAAATTCCATAGGGTCTAGAAGCATCCAATAATTTAATGTAATCGAGCGAAATAGTTGACCAAGCAATTTGTTGCCTTCAATAAGTTCCTCTTTGATAGCATACTGGTTTCCAGAAGCATACACTTTACAAGGTAGACTTCCCCAAACATTTGCAATGATATTTGATCGCGTAGCCATGACTTTACCACCCGGACAGTATGAATTTTGTGCATTGTCATGCTGGAATGTCTACTGTAAGTTTCAAAAAATGTTTTGGAAGTGAGGAAACGCTTCGTGTATAACTACAATATAGCAATTAGCGTTATTGGTGCTGGACAAAAATTTCAGCTCACAGATATCATAATATAATATGGCAACCTAAACCATTACCCCTCATACTCTGATATGTACACGATCGAATTTATCGTTTAAATAATAATTGAAATCATCAGCGCCTTCTAAATTAAAAATTTTTTTCATCAGAAAAAAAACGATACTGTAACACTCGTTATTCCACGTCATGTGAGTTCAACAAAACAACAAGCACACATTTTTTCGAAACTTAGATACACATAATAATATTTTATGATCTACATATCGGTAAATCACTTCAATAATGTCTAAATTAAAAAAACATGATTTTAATGCGAACCATTTAATGTTTGCGATTTTTAAACTTTTTAAGGAAAAAAATTTCAAATATTTTATTCTGTAAATATTTATAATTTGTTTTTACATTTTTACAGAATACAAAGATAAATATAAACAAAAAAATATCTTGAAAACTAAAAACACTAATTTTTTGAGTTATGGCAGTATGTACTGAAGTATCTGTCTAAAATGTTTTTCATAATATTTTTATTATTCTTATTTGAAAAATTGAGAAGACACGTAAAGTAAACTCAGAGAAAAGTACACATTTCTAATAAGCTTAACAATATGGCAAAGTTTTTTAAAACATAATTTTTCAAATGATTTTGAACCAAGTAGGTGCACTGAGCCAAAAAATGTGTTACAAAATCAACCACATATGTGGTCATTTTACCACCATCCCGTTGTCTATTTTATTTTTTAATAAACGTGTTCAAACAAGCTACGATTTAAATTTTTTGACAACACATGTTGTCAACTTGTTAACCAACTTTGTAAAATTGACACAATATGTTGTCTAATTGACAACTCATGTTTACTCTTCTACATGGTGTCATTTCGACACTAGTATGGTGTCAACAACGCGTTGTTAAAATGACACGATGAGTTGTAAAAGTGAATACAAACGTGGTTGATACACTATTGACACCGTTTGTGGTCATTCTGACAACGGATGCTGGTATTTTTGCTCTGGGTGTACATACTTCTGAATCAAAAATCTTGAACTAGCTTATCGTATTGTTTTTGTTGGCTTTTGTTCTATTCTATAATAACTGTAGTTACCGGCTCTCTACTGGTCTTAACCCGTCCTGGCGGGATTGCGTAAACAATATGTGTTTTTTGATTAGTTATTTTTACTTGCCCACTTAAAAGTGAGTCTTGCCGATGATTCTAGAATGTATAGTGACCATTCTTGGAATATATTTTTTTATATACCAAATTTAAAAAAAAAATCCTTTTAATATATAATTTTAATTGTTAAATCAGTGAATAATGTACGTAACCGGAGTTGTAGTATTATAAATATTATATATAGCTGATAATGTAGCTTTATGTTGATGAAAGAATTTTTAAGATCGGTTAGGGAGTTTTAGTGTTTATCCATTACAAACAAAATTATAAAAAAACAAATTTTTTCCTCTTAATAATATTATTGAGAATACGAGTAGATGTTATTATATCACAAATTATAAGGTTCCCATTCCTGGTGTATATGTATTTGTGTAAGTGAATACAACAAATGTACAATTTCATTAGTACAGCTGCCATCAGTTTGTAGGTAAATATTTAGTATGTGTGTGGTGTGTTTGGCTTGAGTGAAAAATAAAAACAACCAATCGTATGGGTAGATTGTGCACTAGGCAAACAAATGAACACAAACAAACTAATGAATAAATAAATAACAATGATTGTTTTTAAAAATATTTTTTTATATACATACATACCTATAATTTTTATTTATACTTTGTTGTGCAATTGTGTGTTATTTATACACATTTTCAAACATGGTACATACACAATACATACATACGTACATCGTTTCGTCTGCAAACATTTTATAGGTATTTAAAATTGTTCTGGATTTTTTTCTATAAAGTATATCGAAGACGTATGGAAGAAAAGTAGCCAATTGTTGGATAGCCCAGAAATATATATAATTCTTCTCTTTTAGTCGTGCGAATATATATCAATGAACCATTATTTTGAAAATATTAATTGGAACAATTTGTTAATTATCACTGATGGCAGTAATTCTAAATTCGAATCCGTAATTGATATATTATATAAAACAGTTTATAACGTAATGGATATATGTATGTATACCGAAATATACAGTCGCCCTCCTTGGAAATCTATCCAATTATCACGTTTAAAAAATAATAAGAATAAGCTATAATATATAAAAATACATTAAATCAAATAACAGTATTGCATATAGAAAACACTCTGTTTGTAGAGCTGAATGCAATAGATTAAATACAACACTCTATAGAAATTATCTAATTAAAATGAAGGAAAACTTCAAACACAATCCGAAATCATTTTTGAATTTTGTTAAACTCCAAGAGAAAATCTATTGAATTTCCGCCAGCTATGAAATACAATGAGTGTGAATCTGATGATGGTCTGACTGTATCTAACACACACACACACATGTTTGCTGATTTTTTTTGCTATAACTTATTCTACTCTTCAATATGATAATACTATGGAATATCCTTATTATATAACTTCAGATATTGCAAGTAACTTCCCATTTATTGATATTTCAGAAATTGAGTTTGAATTAACAAGATTCAAGGCTACCACTAGTTTTGGGCTAGATGGCATTCCAAATTGTATACTAAAATGCCTGGCAAGAAGTTTATCTAAGCCTTATCGTTACTTCTTAATTTATCTATAAAATATGGTTATGTTCCCAGTCAATGGAAAAAGTCATTCATAATTCCGCTTTTTAAGTCAAGCAGTAAATCTCAAGTAAAAAATTACAGAGGAATTGTTAAGTTATGCTATATTCCAAAAATTCTTGTAAAGCTCATAATAAATTTTTTAAGTCATAAATTGTCCCATTTAATTTCTTGTCAACAACATGGATTTAGAAAAGGTTGTTCAACTAATACTAATCTTCTAACTCTAACAACGATTGTAAACAAATTATTTGTAAATAATAAATAAACTGATGTAATTTATACTGATTTCAGCAAAGCTTTTGATGAAGTTAATCATATGCTCCGGCTTCATAAGTTATATTTATTGGGTTTTTCTCCAAGAAGTCTATGCTGCGTTGAATCTTATTTACCTATGTCGTAGGAAGCAAAACGTGCTTTTAAAAATGTCATTTCAAAATGTGATCTCTGGTGTACCACAAGTCAGTCATCTTGGACCAATTCTTTTTTCCCTTTTTATTAATGATCTTTCAAGTACAATCAATTACTGTGATATATTGATGTTTGCTGATGATGTGAAATTTTTTTATACATTTAATAAGTATTGAGATCTTATATTTCTGCAATCTGATATTGGCAACTTTCATAATTGGTGAAAAATAAATCTGATGGACCTGAACTTGGCGAAATGTAAGGACATGAGATTTTGTAGAACGAATTGTGTCGAAATAAATTTTCACTGTGATGGAAATCCTTTGGAGCACTTTCCTTGATTTCATCATATCGAGATAGATTGACTCTGTTAAAGCTTCCTACTTTGAAAAGTAGAAGAACTATGCTTAGCATTGTATTCGCACATAATATTATAAATAAGAATATTTGTTCCGAATTTCTGTTAAATACCATATCATTTAATGTACTGCAAAGACAGATACGATATTTTCATCTATTAACAATTAAATATTATATTTGAATTCAAATTATGCAAATGCTAATCCATTGAAAAGAATCTGTTTAAATTTTAATGAATTTAATCTATTTATTGACTATTCTGTAAGCTTAGATGTAATCAAACACAATAATTAAAATTCTCAACTTACTTTTAATATATAAAATTCGAGTGTACGTGTGTTTGACATTGGACTCTTCTTAAACGGCTGGACCAATTTAATTGAATTTCTGTGTACGCCTTTGAATTACACCGTGGAAGGCTTAGCGTCACAAATCTGCCCGGGAGGTGGCGCTGCAGTCGCTATCTGGCTTATTTATCTACTACCTGTTTTTACCCGGTCTTGCACGGTCCTTTACTCTATGAGTACGATTTCTTAGAGTAAGAAGATCGAACATACAAAAATTTTAAAATAAAACAACGTTTGCCGGGTCAGCTAATTTATGCAATACATATCTGCTTATAAGACATTTAGATGTATGTACATAAAAATGAAAATATGTGATACTTGAAACTAAAATGAGTGACAATTATTTAAATTTTTTTTTAAATATATGAAAAATGTCTGTTAAATTTAGAAATGCAATAACTACTCAAGACGACTTTCCTTTGTTGTCAATAGCAACATTTGATGTTTTTTTTCTCTTTTTGTAATGCTACTTATTTTTTTTTCGTTCTTTTTTAACTGGTATTGGTGCTGCGGCTTTAGGTATTGCCTCTTTTCGGTAATCACCTTTTAAATTTGATTTTGTAAGTTTGCTCTCTAATGTTACTGTGTCAGGCTCCACTGCGTCAGTTTCTATTACAATTTTAGTAGAATTTTCTTTTACGATTTTTTTTTCATTATACTGGGTATAATTATTCATTACGTTCCGCGTTTGCGAAAGGTATTTTTTGTTGCTAAGGTATCATCTCTACTGTGACGGTATTTACCATATTATTTGTACACATAAGTTTTAACATTTTATTTACACTTAAATTTTCTCACGGAAAGCAAAGGGGAAGGTCAAATATGTAAGAAAAAAATACAAAATTTCGCAAAAATAAAATGTATTTTAGCTTAATTTGTTCCCGGGAAATATATTGAAAATTCCCGGGAAAATGGGAAAAATTTTAAATGGATTTTATAACAATAATTTGCTATATTTACCCATTTTTATTTTATTAATTAAGTATTTATGTAAAAAAAATCTTTTGTTCAATTAATTAAAAAAAAACTGATACATTTTTAATTACTTTAATGAGACTTTTAATGCTAGTTTAAGATGTCGGAAGTTTATAAATACTTTAATAAAGTAGAAAACGCCGCCCAATGCAATATTTGCCTCAAAAAGCTTTCAATCAAAGGGTTACTTAATGCTTTAGTCGTACTAAAAACTAATTTTTTCCAAATGATGTTATAAATTCTGTTATGTTTTTTTTTAATTTAAAATTGATCTCAAATCATTTCTTTATAGTTATTTGTCTGTTTTCATTGCACAAATTTAATTAACATGTGCTATTTAATTTAATTAATTTTTGTTTTTGTTTTATGTGAATATGTACTTTATTAAAAAAGAAGAAAAACTATTATATTTACTTGCTGTAAATATCTACTATTTTAAAAACTGTATTTGTATTATTAATTTTTATAAAAAAAAAATAAAACTACAAGAAAAAACTAAATAAAATTGAATTCTTAAATTAAATAATATTAATACACAATTTACCTTTTTTTACATTTGGGAGCTCAACCTTGCCTAACCTTGATCAATCTTGCTCGATCAAAGTTCAACATATTGAAAAAAATTTGACTTTGAAAACGTATGTTTGATGCAGTTAATGTGTTTTTTTAATTAAAAACTGTATAAGCAGTATATAAACTTATGTACATAAATATAAAATGTGAATAAATGAGTTCAAGTAACGCATCTCAAGAATTAAATAATATAAAAGTATATATTACAAGAGCGAAAAAGAAAGAAATAATTACTAATTCAGGTGAACAAATGATACATAAAGAATCAAAAAAACAAGAAAATAAAAACGATAAATTAAAGGTGGGAACTGATAATTGCAGTGTGAAGCTAAATAAAACAAATAACGAAGAAAAAAATAAAAAAGTGACCGAAAAACGAAAATTATTTGCAACAGAAAATACTATTAAAAAAATTGATATAGAAAAAACAACTTAAACCAAAAATTTCGCGAATAAAGATATCACAACAAAAGCTACTGAAATTAAATAGAAAACATGGCAAAGAACTATGAAGATGATGAAATAGAGTTAAATGAAAATGATAAATCTGATTTAAACAAATTAATTAGTTTGCTAAAAATAAAAATATTAAAGGACGAAGAATACAACAATAAAGCTAGTATTCCTGTGGATAATTTTGCTAAAAATAGTGTCAGATTTTGACGGTGAAAACATAACAGTGGATCATTGGTTTGAAATTTTTGAACATAATGCTGAAGCATATGATTTGAACGAGAAGCAAAAATATGTTCATGCCAGGAATAAAATGATAGCCACAGCTAAATTATTTCTTGATACCGTGACAGTGAGTGATTTTAAATCTTTAAAAAATTGTTTGTTAGATGAATTTAAAAAAACCTATAGCAGCATTGAACTGCATAAAATGTTAACAAATAATAAAAAACAAAACAGTGAAACTTTTCATGAATACGTGTTGAAAATGAGAAAAATAGCAGCCTTGGGCGATATTGAAGAAAAATCAGTAATCCGATATATATATATATATGGTTTGAAAATAAAAAGTGACTGTTAATATCAATTGTACAGGGTTACGTCTTATACAGACTTACGAGAAAAATATGAAATATTTCAAACGATGAACAGTAATCATGATCTTGATCAAAAATTTTATAAAAATAAAACAAATATTTACAAAAGCTGAGCATTGCTATAATTGTGGTTCAACTGAACATAAAAAGAATGAGTGTAAGAGTAATACAAAGTTTTTAGCTGCAATAGATTCGGTCATATTGCAAAAAATTTTAACAAAACAATAAGCACCCAAAAAATAGTACAATGTGTTTTTGATCAATCGCGCTTTAAAGATATTTATTTTAGTAATGTTGAAATCAAATGTTTAGTAGACACCAGATCGGACATATCAATAATAAAATACAGTTACGTGGTCTCGGGAATTCGAAAACTGAACCAATCGGATGTATAAATGAACATAATTTTTAAGTGGTCGCGGATAATTGTTTGAACTTTGACGGGATTATCGGCCATGATTTTATTAAAAAGTTCATTTTAAAAGCAGATGGCAACGGCTATATTTTTAAAAATAAAGAAGCGATTCATGAAGAACTGATGGTATATAATAACCAGAAAAAAATTTATGTGGACGTTGCTGATATATATAAGGTGGCTGTATTACTTCTTGCTTTCTGATTTGGTTGCACCAAATGATAAGCAGATGGCCAAGACTAGGTTGATGATCATTTAATCAATCGCACAACTCTACGCCGGCTTCCAATGATGGCAATATTAATGCTGTCGACACATACGTGTCTTGTGCGACAGACCCGAACAATCTCTTATCATCCTTACCTCAGATTTCTGGGATGCACACTGATTTATTTTTTTGGGTGTGTCTATGCGTATAATATCTTTATCTGTTTTCTAAAAATTTGTATGAAAAACACTCAGTATTTTGACTATTTTACACATCCCTTGTGTTATTCACATGGCACATAAATATAAAAAATAAGACAAAAATTATTTAATAGAAACGGCTAGTTTATTAAATTTGAGGTCATATTATAAAAATTTATTTATAATTTCTAGGAGTGAAATATCGATATAAAAATTAATTTATTTAATACGACCATAAGCTTAACTTGGCCGTTTCAAGAAAAAAAGGTTAAATAAACTTAAGAATATTATTAAAAAAAAATAAGAAACAAACAGAAATGACTAACATTGATAAAAATAATTTTCTTTGAATACCAATTTTTTTATTAATCCAAAAATAAATAATTGATTTCAGTTCAAAAAGTAAAATTAAAGAATTCTAAGAAATTAAGAAATTTTTAAATTAAAGTAATAAAAAAGAAATTCTATGAACGATATTCAGTTGGAATATAAAATAAACATCATAAATATAATATATAAGCAAACTTAATTTTGGAAATATTTGCAGACATTTTTTAAACCAAGCCCAAGTGAAAATTTTTCGAAAACTTTCCTAACTCTCAGAACACTTGAAAACTTACAGTGGACATTCCACCATGACAATCCAAAATATTCATGCTGTCCGGATGGTAAAGTCATGGCTACACGATCAAAATGTTAATGTGCCCCCTTACTAACTGGACATTAACATCATTGCAAAAAATTAGGGATAGCTACCTTGTAAAGTGTATGCTTCTTGAAAGCAATCAAAGAGGAATTTATTGAAGGCATAAAAGTAGTTTGGTCAACCATTTCGTTCGATTACATTAAATTATTAGATGATTCTATACCCAATTGAATTTACGAAGAATTTGTAAGAATTGAGACACTACGTGGTATTGAAAAAACTTTAAAATGTACTAATTTTCATAAAATTTTAATAAAATTAAAATTTTTTATTGAAAACTATATATAATCTTTTTTTATATAAATGAAAAAAAAAATTACATAGCAAAACTTCTTTGTAGTATGTATATCGTATATACCAAATTTCATAAAAATCCGTTAAAATTAAACATGTATTTTATAGGCAGGCACAATTTCATTTGCATGGATAATTCCATTGTTTTAATATTTTATTTATGCATGCATGTGTTATATTCAAACGAGTACTTACGAACAACTCATTTGAGCACATTATTGCTAGTGGGTTTTATTTTTATGCTCGTGAGTTTGAGTATAATTCTCTGAGTTTTATTTTTATACTCACGAGCATAATAAAACCCGCGAGCACAAAATAAAACTCAGAGAATTATAATAAAACTCGCTTTATTATAAATCGCCTCGGAGACGAGCACAATTTCAGTACTCTCACTCACTCTGATATAAAAATAAGACAAAATACCGATAAGAAACTATTACTATCAGGTAATCTTTTTGTCGAGTTTTGTCTTGTTTCTTTTACTCTTTTTGGGAAATGCAATCAGGTACCCCCGTAAAACAATAGGTAGTATATACACTAACCTACCTATCTGGGTGTCACAGGTTCGGTTCCTGCCTAGACCTTGGGTGTTTTCTGCAGACAAGTCAAGAAGCTTCGCGGATTCGTGTTGTTTAAAACAATGTACGACTGTAGTTACATATATAATAGTAATTATTTTATTTATTACTGAAACAATTGTGAGGGCGTGACACAATGTGTGAGCACTCATTTTGTAGTGCCAGAAGTTTAATTTAAATGCTTTTTAAATCTTGGCGAAATCTTTAAGTAAAAGTGCGTTTGTAATATTTTCCGTACTTTCATGTAACTTTTTATACCCTTTACTGTATATAAGAAGGGTATATATAACTTTGTGATTCCGTTTGTAATTTTTACACGGTACACCCTATAAAGTGTATATATATTCTGAATCCTTATGAATAGCGGAGCTTAATAAGCGTTGTCCGTCTGTCCGTGTAGTCGTTAAAATCAACTTTCAGAAGACATTAGACAAGATACAGAAAAGTATAGCATACCAAACGGTGAGTTGTTGCTGTAAGAGTACTACTATTGAAATTCAGCTAGATGGGTTTATAAATGGCGGAGCTATGAGTCAAAAACCGCAACTACCTCTTTTTTTTACCATTTTGTCTAAACGAAGAAACGGACAAAAAAACGTGGTATGCAGTTTTGTTTGAAGTATAAGTCGTAATACCTGTGCTAAAAATGAAAGCAATCGGTCCATAAACGGTTGAGGAATATCAAAAATACAACCGAAATTTTAGATTTTCATTATTTATGGCTTTGTTTTTTTGTGTTTTTTTATCTAAACTGGAAAAAAGTAGTACGCAGTTTTTTTAAACATCACATTAATAGTCTCGTAACCAAAACTCAGCTGGATGGGTTAATAAATGGCTCAGCTATGAATCCAAAATCGCGACTACCTCTTTTTTTTGATCATTTTTGGTGCGTTTTTTGGGTAATTTGTTTAAACTAAAGAGTGATTTTTTTGCTATTATCTTTTTGGCAACACTAGTTTTGACAGCTCACGCACGTTTTGTATCTTGTGTCACTGTCAAACATCTTCAGTTTGGTCTATAATTTAATCATGAATCGTCTTACAAACGAACAACGCTTGCCATTTTATGGTCAGTTTAATCGACCTACTGAGGCTTCTATTCGGGCTATTGTAACAAAATTTCGCACCAAAATTACATTGTTGGACATTAAACCACCAACACGCTTACGTAGAGTGCGAACTGAAGAAAATATCGCAGCCGTATCGGCCAGTGTTGGTGATGACCGTGAATTATCGATTCGGCGCCGTTCGCAGCAATTGGGCCTCTGTTACTCCACTACGTGGAAAATTTTGCTGAAGGATTTGGGTGTGAAGCCTTATAAGATACAACTGGTGCAAGAATTGAAGCCAAACGACCTACCACAACGCCAAATTTTTGGTGAATGGGCTCTTGAAAAGTTAGATGAAGATCCACTTTTTTATCGAAGAATTGTGTTCAGCAACGAGGCTCATTTCTGGTTGAATGGATACGTGAACAAGCAAAACTGCCGTATTTGGAGTGAAGAGCAGCCAGAAGCATTGCAAGAGCTACCAATGCATCCACAAAAAACAACCGTTTGGTGCGGATTATGGGCTGGCGGCATCATTGGGCCGTATTTCTTCAAAGATGATGCGAATCACAACGTTACTGTGAATGGTGAGCGCTACCGTGCGATGATAACAAACTTTTTTTTGCCCAAAATGGAAGAGCTTGACTTGCATGACATTTGGTTTCAACAAGACGATGCCACATGCCACACAGCACGCGAAACAATGGACCAATTGAGAGGCGAGTTCGGTGAACAGTTTATTTCACGCTTGGGACCAGTCAATTGGCCGACCAGATCGTGCGATTTAACGGCTCTAGACTATTTTTTGTGGGGCTATGTTAAGGCTAATGTCTGTAGGGACAAGCCCGCTTCGATTGACGCACTGGAAGTCAACATTGCCAACATTATTCGTGAGATACCGGCCGAAATGTTGGAAAGAGTATGCCAAAATTGGACTAAGCGGATGGACCATTTGAGGCGCAGCCACGGCCAACATTTGCATGAAATAATCTTCAAACATTAAATTATATCGATCCAACTATCGATCCAAATAAATATTTCATGCATTTTTCTGAATTTTATGTGTTTTTTTTTTTTTAATTTCCGATAGTTCTTATAAAATCATCTTTTACAAGACGGACAATAAAACGTTGTTCGCAGTTTCATTACAAATAAAAGTCGTAATGTCTGTGCAAAAAAATCAGAAAGATCGGTCCACAAATGGACCAGAACAATAAAAAATACAACCGGCATTTCACATTCTCATTAATTTTTGTTTTGTTATTGCTTTGTTTATTTATTTTGTTTTTGTGAAATTTTTTTAGCTGTCATGTGCGTAATGCTTTGTACACACAAACAAGAAACCTAAAAAGTGTATGTGTGTGTGTGTGGGTTTTATTGCCTTGAGTACAATAGTATTACGAATACAGACATCTTTATGAAAGAGAGTGCATTAGATCTTTCTCGATAATTAAATATTTAATTAAATATGTTTGGCTTAAAAATTTTTAAAAAAATTTGGAAAATTAAATGAAAATAAATTTTTTTGCTTTCTTATTTAATATCTTTCTTAGAATTTCTTTTTTTTATTAATTCAAAAATTGAGCGCCTGCAGGTATTTTATTGCTTTTAAAAATGAGGTTCTTAGAAAGGAGTGTTTCTTAGTACTCGTTAATTTTAGTCGTATTATAAAAATTAATTTTTTTATTGATATTTCTTTCCAATAATGAATAAAGAAATTTTTATATTTAATATGACCTCAATCTTAAAAAACAAGTGTTTCAGTGACATAATTTTTTGAAGTGAGTGTATATAAATATGGCCACTTAAATATGTTTTCACGTAATTCCTTATGTTTTTTAGTATTTGTAAATATCTTTTCAGTATTTATAACATATTTATAAATATGTTTAGGACACATATAAGTACATACATAGATACAAATGTGCATAAATAAACTGATTTCTCTAAGAGATTGCAAACGAACCATAGAATATTACGCGTTGGTACAAATATAATTTTAAACAAGAGGTCGTCTAGATTTGTAGCATATCGCCCAAGTACTCAGAAAAAACTTTGCATTATTTTAAAAAGTTTTTTTAAATTCCCTCACACCCCAGTACTCATACTCTGAGGTATTTTTTTTATCATTCTTCACTCTGCGGAGGTACCATTGCCGAGTTCGCAACAGAAACATACTGAAACCAAACTGGAATGAAACTTGTAAGTTTTACCCTTTCTGGAAATGTTTTAACATTTACGGTCAATTTCGTAGTTTTTATTTTATGATGCAAAACGGAAATTGCCAAAACCCTTCAGAGCAACAGCAGTGAAGTATATGAAAACTTAAAAAAAAAAATTTTTAATTATCCAAAGTAATTTCTGAGTATTTATGTTGTAGATTACAAATGTAGACGATCTCCCCTTTAAAATGATGTGTGTCCTTCCGGAAGTTGCTAAAATACCTCAAAGCAACAGCACTGCGGTTTATGAAAATTTAAAAAAAACATTTTAAATTATCCAAAGTAATATCTGTATATTTCTTTCGTTTTTTACAAATATAGATGATCTCCGCTAGGCTACTACTAAAAACACTTTATATTTAATGACGTAAGACGTATTTGATAAATAAGCCATTAATACTGAAAATATTTACGAATACTAAAACACGTAATGGGGTACGATAAAACATATTTAACACGGCATATGCATTTTCACTCAATTAAATTTGTGTATGTTTTTGCTATTATAGAAGCATGTGGAAAGTGAAAACTAGTTAATATTTCGCTAACACAGTGAAGGGTATAAAAGACTCGGCACAGCCGATTTGAACTTGTTAAATTTTACTCCGCAATCCACGGCTTATAACGGAAATAAAAAGGTAAATAATTTTTTTTAATCAGGTTAAAAAACAAGAAACTCACTTTTTCAGTAAAATCAAAAACTTAACAATCGGTTGTAAACTTTACCGAAATTTTTTTCTTTAAGTCTAAAGCTTTTGTTTTTTTTTTACAGTCTAAAAAATTAACAACTTCAAGCTGTTCCTTAACTCATAATTTTCATCCGATTTAAGAACGGATTTTTGATACTTTATCGGTAACATGATTTTTGTAATAATGCATTTCTAAAAATTTTACAGTCGAACTTTTAATTTTGCAATGAGTTTTTGGGAAATGAGGCACTGTACGTTGTCTAGGGAAAGTTGATTTCAACGACTACATGGACAGGCGGACATACAGATGGACATCGCTTATTCGACACCGCTATTTATAAGGATCCAGAATATATATAATTTATATGGTGTCCCTTGTACGGTGTACAAATTAAAAATGGAATCACAAATTTATATATACATTACATACTTACAGTGAAGGATATAAAGCACGTGGTGTGGAGTTTTGTCGAAAATGACAGTCATAAAGTGTGTGTCCAAAAAATAAGAACGATCGGTTTACAAATCGCCGAGAAAAAGCAATACATACTAAATACAACCGAAATTTTGATTTTTTTCTCTTCTTTATTCTTGTTTTGTTTGTTTTATGCAATTTTTTAAGCTGTACATGTTCGTAATATTTGTGAACACAAACACAAAACCAGATAATCGGTCTTTCAAAATTTCTAACAGGCACAGGTGAATTTAACCATTGGCTGGGAGCAGATCTCGGTAGGAATCGAACTTGCGACCCCTAGATTGATTAATGTAAGATGTAAAAGGTGATTTTATAAGAACTATCGGAAATTAAAAAAAAAAAAAAACACATAAAATTCAGAAAAATGCATGAAATATTTATTTGGATCGATAGTTGGGTCGATATAATTTAATGTTTGAAGATTATTTCATGCAAATGTTGGCCGCGGCTGCGCCTCAAATGGTCCATCCGCTTAGTCCAATTTTGGCATACTCTTTCCAACATTTCGGCCGGTATCTCACGAATAATGTTGGCAATGTTGGCTTCCAGTGCGTCAATCGAAGCGGGCTTGTCCCTATAGACATTAGCCTTAACATAGCCCCACAAAAAATAGTCTAGAGCCGTTAAATCGCACGATCTGGTCGGCCAATTGACTGGTCCCAAGCGTGAAATAAACTGTTCACCGAACTCGCCTCTCAATTGGTCCATTGTTTCGCGTGCTGTGTGGCATGTGGCACCGTCTTGTTGAAACCACATGTCATGCAAGTCAAGCTCTTCCATTTTGGGCAAAAAAAAGTTTGTTATCATCGCACGGTAGCGCTCATCATTCACAGTAACGTTGTGATTCGCATCATCTTTGAAGAAATACGGCCCAATGATGCCGCCAGCCCATAATCCGCACCAAACGGTTGTTTTTTGTGGATGCATTGGTAGCTCTTGCAATGCTTCTGGCTGCTCTTCACTCCAAATACGGCAGTTTTGCTTGTTCACGTATCCATTCAACCAGAAATGAGCCTCGTCGCTGAACACAATTCTTCGATAAAAAAGTGGATCTTCATCTAACTTTTCAAGAGCCCATTCACCAAAAATTTGGCGTTGTGGTAGGTCGATTGGCTTCAATTCTTGCACCAGTTGTATCTTATAAGGCTTCACACCCAAATCGTTCAGCAAAATTTTCCACGTAGTGGAGTAACAGAGGCCCAATTGCTGCGAACGGCGCCGAATCGATAATTCACGGTCATCACCAACACTGGCCGATACGGCTGCGATATTTTCTTCAGTTCGCACTCTACGTAAGCGTGTTGGTGGTTTAATGTCCAACAATGTAAATTTGGTGCGAAATTTTGTTACAATAGCCCGAATAGAAGCCTCAGTAGGTCGATTAAACTGACCATAAAATGGAAGAAGCGCGCGATGAACTTTCTTAACAGAGCACGCATTTTGGTAATAAAATTCAATAATTTGCAAGCGTTGTTCGTTTGTAAGACGATTCATGATTAAATTATAGACCAAACTGAAGATGTTTGACAGTGACACAAGATACAAAACGTGCGTGAGCTGTCAAAACTAGTGTTGCCAAAAAGATAATAGCAAAAAAATCACTCTTTATAAGTACTTATACAGAATAAATATATAAATATAAATATTTATAGACTATATAAGTACTTACATATACACTGTATACAGGTACGCTACCTACGTTAATTTGAAGTTCTTTGTTTGATACTAAAATGGGATGAAGAATTAAAAGAAAATTAATAGAAAACAGAGTACAAGAAACAATTACTCAAAATATCTGTATAAATAAAATTCTTTTTTTGTTCGTTTTCTTCTTCGCAATAAAAATTTAAATTTAATTTTAATTTTATATTTTAATAAAACAATTCACAATTTCAAAACATTTCTAAATATAAAATTTGGTACATATGGCATCTATATTTTAAGGAAGATTGTTGCCATCTACTTTTGGATTAATCATGCCCACTTTCACGCCTATATTTTTAACACAGTAATTAAATCTATTCTTTAATGATTAAAATCCTATTTTTTTACCAATTCTTCTGAACTTTTACCACATACGCTCTCTGTACTTTAAGAAAGGTTGACATATACTTTTTGGCCGACCATTACAAATTTTCGAAATTATAATTATACTTGGTTTTAGAATGATTAAACTTCTAAAATTTAAGATATGTGTTGATGAGCTTCAAAGAAATATAAACCTTTTTATACGCCCAGAGCAACCTGTTGCTTATTAAATAGATGCATTAACTTTAAGGGTCTATTCAGCTAAGCACTAACGAAAGACTGCTCCCTTACTCTCAAGTGCCCGGCAGCTGCGGCAGTTTTTGTTGAAAGGCAGCCCCAGCCTGTTGGCGTGCTTGCCGATCGTTCAGTGATGAGTTATCACAGTCATCGGTTTGGAAATATCCTTACTATTTCTGCTCACCAGTTGAGTAAAGCGCTTACCATTATAGCGGGGCCATAATTGACGAGTAACCTTATACGTCAGCGTGACGTCAAATATTGGATAACACAATCTTACAATGCCCCACTAGAGCAGAGTATATAATATTTGACTGAAGTGCCAGGAGAGCTGCTTGCCTATCTTCCCCTGAAAGACACGGCAGCTGTTTGGGAGACGAAATGAAAGTCGAATGCTAAGTTCCCTGCAATAGACTCCAGGGCCTACTCCGCAAATCATCTTAGATTTATCAGTGTTGGTTTTACACCTGTTCGCATATGTTCCCAGTTTCCACTTACGCTTAGAGGAGAAAATACTTTGAAAAATCTATCAAAGCTCATATAGGAAACCACACAATCGGTAGGGTCCCTTAGAGATTCAAAATCTTAGCATGCCCATACGTTCTATGTTTCCACCAGCCTGTTACAAACAACCTAGTAGCAATGCTGGTGGATATAGCCTCAGATGCAAATCTTTGTGAATGAGGTGTAGTGACGTATTAAGAGCCTCTGAAGGACTAGTGCACAAGCACCCGATAATTCAGATGCAAGCAGATCTTTGAGCTCGGCACAGCTGGTACACTATGTATCCTTTTGCAGTAACGGTCTACCAGACTAAAGATTTGTAAGTAAAAATTGGACGTGTAATGTCCCACGGCTCAAGGTGGAGCTTGCTCCACTTTAAGCCAAACATCCTGCGACAAATGTTGTAGGCAACCGTTGACTATGATGACTCACAGATATTTCGCACTATCCGACAAGGATAGCTCCTGATCTTGCAGCCGAGGAAGATTAAAGCTTTGTATCTTGGTCTTTGTGGTGAACAGAGCCAGGACTATTTTTCCACAACCCGTGGCCCAGTTGCTGAGTAATCCCAAGGCAATATTCATGATATCGCTTATCACGTCCGTGAACATTCCCGATACCAGTATCACCACTTCGTCTGTGTATGCAACAGCTGTAGTTCCCCTATTCTGCATCCTAGTCAAGATTAAGTCAATAACAAGAAGTCACAGTAAAAGAGAGATCACCCCACCTGCAGAGCCATATCTTCGCTTATTTATCAGAAGGTAAAATCTAATACAAGTAAAATTCGCCAATTCTAAACATCATATATGAAATCTATCATCTATATAAATAAAATTCATTTTCAGTTTGATTGTTTCCTATAAAAATATTTTTTTGCAACAGATTTGAAACTTGCAACTTATAAACTCTACAGCTACTTTTCATAAAATGTATTCATATGACTCAAGCTTTGAAGTCATTTTTTTACTTGGTCTACCAATCTTTTTTATAAACACAAAACCAGTGTTTATATTCAACCAATTTGTATAGTGTTCAATAACAACTTAATTACCTTTAAATAGAAATAAAAATTAAGTTTTGTAGCAATTTGTTTCAGAAGCTATAAATGTTGGAGTAAATTTTTAGGGTGTTCTATTTATGTACTTTAATGTCGCTGCTTTTCAACAAAGTATTTAGTTAAATTTTTTTTAACTAACCAACTCTCTTTATTCTAAAAATTCTCATCATAAACAGCTAGTAATTTCAGAAGCCGGCAGGATATTCAGATATGCAGGTGGAAAATGTGGGCCTGGGATAATATTGTTACATATTAAATTAATATGAATGTACGGTATACATACATACGCTTGTATCTACTCCAGATTTCTTAACCTATTGTTTAATTTTATTAGAATTTTTCATGTGATTTGCGTTTTTAATAAGTTTTATAAATCAGTATTAAGTGGCTGATACACACATCAAATTTAAACATCAATCATTTTTTAAATGGAAGTCACATGTATACTTTGTGTGTGAATTTGTCAAAAATTAAAACTAGTTTGATTTTTTTGACACGCACACTAATGCATAATTTGATGTGTCTATCACCCACTTAATAGTAAGAAATGCGGTTAATTGGTACAAAGCACCTACATATACTGCAAAAAAAAATATTTTAGTTAAAAAGAAACAAATTAAGCTTTTGGCTACAAATACAGTTTGTCAACTCGTACATGTAAATGAGTTGAGAAAAATATTTACATATTTTTTGAGTTGTTGTTGTCTCTTTTGCACTCATTTGACGCAAGTTGTAAGATGATAAAGCACCGCCTTGTTTATGTGTTTTGTTTATAGCATACAATGCTGTGTGCTCATAGAAGAGTACAAACGTACGTATTTGTGTGTGTAGCATAAAAACACTGGTACTTACATACATACGCATGTACGAGTACATATTTAAAAAAGGACTGACTATTTATAGGTGAGAAAATTACCAATGCTTTTTGTTTATGATCCTTATTGCACTTTGAAAAAAAATCTTGAGACAACCTAAATTTTCAACATTGCTTTAAATTTAAAAACTACGAATGCAATTAAATTATATAGATATGTAGTAGGTGCGTCTATGCTTGTATTTATTTAGTTTTTGGGGTTTCTTTGATTATAATTCAATTTATTTATTGAAATTCCAATTTACAAAAATAATATATATATATACACTGCCGCTCATCTGATTAGGTTTGGCATTAAAATAAATAATTTTGTTTACCATCTCTGTCTAAAACTAACGCATAAACTAGTAATACAATTGGTTTTATTACGAAATTGCATGTATACCTAAAATCTTTGCAAAAAATCTAACGGGAATATTGTGCCGTTATCTTAATACATGCTGTAAAAGAAATATTGTATTAAAACGATGCATTTTTTTAAGCTCATCAGAATATGTTTAACAACAAAAAACAAATGAAAGATTATTTTTGTAAGTTTTTTTGATAAAATAACAATTGTTTTATTAAATTAGTTTAATATTTTATAAATTAGTAGTGTGTGCTTCCACCTTTATTCAGAATGACTTCGAATATTCTTTTTGGCATTGAATCATAGAGTTTGGCCAGATAATTCAGGTTGATTTCGCTCCAGGCTTTTTGAATGGCAGCAATCAAGTCATTTTTGTTTTCGAATTGACGGCCCGACTCGTAAACCTTACGTGAAAGAAATCCCCATACATTTTCAATAATATTAAGGTCGGGAGAATAAGGAGGCCATTGCAGTAAACCCACATTCTGCCCATCAATCCACTGTTTCACCAGCCTTGCAGTATGAATTGGAGCGTTATCATGTTAAAAAGTCCATGAAATGGGTCCAAAGATGTCATTGAATAGTGGAAAAACCATCAGGACCATCCAGATTGAACTTTTTTTCGTCTGAAAAGACAACACGTTTCCATTCGTCCTTCCAGGTCATGTAATTTTCAGCAAACTTTAGGCGGTGTTCTTTACGTAAAGGATTAAGTGGTGGCTTTTTTTTTGTAGTTTCAATCTTTTTAAGTGTTTGGCATTTTGAACGACCCGCTTTACAGTCGCTAAACTAGCTTTAGAACCAACTTTTTCCTTTATTTTTGCCGCTGATTCCTTCGAATTGGAGGCAGATCTAACGATCGCTCGTCTTTCACTTGCTGAAATTGCTCTATAAGTGCCTCCTTTCATGTTTTTTCCATAGGTATTTTCATTTCGTAAGAAATTACTCACACAATTTTGGCTTTTGTTAATTTTTTTTGCAATTTCATTGTGAGAAAGACCTCCTTCTGCGTAGATTTTAACTTTGACCCTTTCGGCTTCAGATAAAGGTTTTCCACAACCCATTTAAATTACAAATTGTTGTAACAGTTTAGAAATTAAAAAAAAGTTATTCAAAACAACGCACTCGCGGTCAAACGTTACAATTAGTCGTAAACCTATTCTGATGAGCTTAAAAAAATGCATCGTTTTAATACAATATTTCTTTTACAGCATGTATTAAGATAACGGCACAATATTCCCGTTAGATTTTTTGCAAAGATTTTAGGTATACATGCAATTTCGTAATAAAACCAATTGTATTACTAGTTTATGCGTTAGTTTTAGACAGAGATGGTAAACAAAATTATTTTAATGCCAAACCTAATCAGATGAGCGGCAGTGTATATATATATATATATTATTTTTTTGCCTCCATACAAATCGACCCGCCCTAATATATATATACGAGTATATATATTTGATTCAAATAGATAAAATTTACGCGCGTGTGGCGTCCAAGATGAGGGCAAAAACCAGATGAAAAATTAATTATTGATTAAAAAACAACTTGACAGAAACTTGCTTGGTTGAATATCGTAGGTATCTATTTTTTGCCATACTATTTTGGGAGATAGTTGCCACAGGGCTCCGCCCCTGGGGAGATCATCAGTAAGGGACTGGAAATCGAAACTGTCTATACGACTGTGGGGTCTCCCGGCTGATTTCTTCGGAATTCGAAATTAGTTCTGGTTGCTCTCTACTTTTCTTTAGAACTCTTGATGGCGGTGGCTCTCGTCTTTCAAGATTTGATTGACATTCGTTATTGGTTACAGCAAATTGCTGATTTTGATTATCTTGTTGACTTGTAGCCTGTCCTGCTGGGATGTATGCTGACTTCAATCTGTCAATAAAAATGTTAACTGTTCTGTGTTGTAATTTAACCTGCATATGGGGCTTCCAGTAGAGCTCGACATGATCACTTCTGACAAAAACATAATTACAGTCTTTAAGCGTCGGCTACAGAAAAGGTTTTACGATATGGTGATGTGATACGACAGAAGACTTTAAATTTTGCATTTTGCGTCGAAGTAATTTTACAAATTTGGCGCTGCTAGCAGAGTTTTTGACCCTTGGCAAAATTCTCCAGAAATGCGTAGACGATTTCCAAAAATCAAATCAGCTGGGCTAGCTTTTATGCCTTATTTTATTGTCACGCGAAGACCAAGCAACACAATGTGAAACACAAATCATCTGTTGCATGACATTTAATTGCATTTTTTAATGTACGATGACGTTGGCTTGAGGGTAAAATGCTGTATGCCCAATGTCTGTAGTAGTTCCTTGAATAACTGGGATTCAAACTGCCGCTATAAATCACTCGTGATACGAAAGCAACTGTTGCGGTAGTTATGTCGGTGCTGCAATTGTTAAAGGCCACCTAGAGAAATGGTAGGCGCAGGTAAGGCAATATAGATTGTTGCTTTTCTGCCAGGGTGTGATAATTTGTGTACACTTCTTATCAATTGTTCTGTTATATACTTTGGTACGAATGTTCTAACTGTATTGTGGCCCGTGTCACAATAAATTAATTGAGTAGAACCTACAATAGGAAATTTTTTTAATATTTAAGAATGCTTAATTTTATCTTTTAGCATTGCTGACAATTCAGGGTCTGCATCTTGCGCTTATGCCAATGTTGCATAATATTGCTTTCAATTATTTCGATTCGGGAACGAAAATCGGTTATATTATTGTTTTTGCTATATATCGTATATCCATTGAAAATTGGCTGCTGTAATCTAGTTGACGAATTCTTCTTGTCGAAATACCATCTCGTTTTCATTCAAAGCATATATGAGGGGCTTATGGTCAGTAAAAATAGTAAATATTCTTCGTTCCAATAAGTACTGAAAATGCTTTACACCTTGATTTATGGCCAGTAATTCGCGATCATTGACGATTTTATGTACTACTCGCTTATTGCATTGGTTGTGGCATCTACGGTTAAAAGGAGTGGTGTGTCATGTGCGAAATGATTAAGCAGCGTTGCGTTGGCTAAGGAGTCCTTGCATGCCTGAGAAGCTTGTAATGTATTTTCGTTCCATTTGATTTGTGCGTTATCATTTTTTGCATTTCCTTTAATTAAGATTTGTAACCAAATCTTTGTAACCAGTCGTTAATCGCCTGAACTCTTTCGTTTTTTGGTTTGATGCCCTCAAACGATATGGTATGGCCCAAACAATCGAGACTACTTTTTCCAAATGACGAATTTTCAAAGTTTACAATTAATGAATGATTTCGCAGTCTATCAAAAATAGCACGTAAGTGTTGCTTATGCTGCCCTTCATGTTGTGATGCGATTAAATTGTCATCGATGTAAGTAAAAACGTAATCTACATCTCGATAAATATCATCAAATGTTATTTGCTTGAACTCGAAGAGTCCTAATGCTGTTATGATGACTGCCTTTCGGTTCGATAGGTATCTGATGATATGCTCGCTGTAGGTCGATTACAGAAAAAAAATTTTATTGTGTGCGTTCGATTACATCTTGTATAAAAGGTATCGGGTACCGGTCTGGGACGGTAATAGATCGATAGTCTCCGATGGATTGTCAACAGCCATTTTTGTACTATATGAAGCAGGCTTGTCCAACAACTATCTGATGGTTGACAAATACCATTGTCTAGCATATATTGAAATTCTGTTTTTCCTGCTAGCAATTTAGCGCCAGTTAATTTTCTAGCAAGTGGGAAAACTGGGCCGTCATTTGTTGCTATATGATGTGTCACGATATGTTTATCATAAATAGTCCTACAAAAAAGTCCGCGACAGTATATGTCTATCTCTTATGTGGAAGCAATTATCGTCAAAATAGTGAACCATAATTACAATAGAAATTGATCATTTATTTCTAATACATATTTCTTAGTAACAAATTGATCTATATCAAAATAAATACTTTTATTGCCTCTGATATATATAATAGACTAGCCCGTACTTAATTTAAGCCTAAAATTATGGTTTTAAATATTTTATTTGTCACTTTGGTTGGCGTTTCTGAAAATAATGCTAGCAAAAACATGAGCCACTTTATAAAGTAGCTAATGACTGTATTTATTTGGTTGGTTTTTTTAACAATTAAAATTCTATTTGTAAAGGGATGTCGCTAAAAATTGATACAAACGCTTTTTAAGGATACCGACCGGGCCGGGTGAGACCGGACAAAAACATCTAGTATAACATATATATGTAAGTACTTACAAACAGACTCTAAATTTTTATCTCTTTTGCATTTTATATTCGTATATTTTCTTTTTAGTCTTATTTAATGATATTAAATTGATTCAAATTTCCGACAGAATTGCATCAATACAATACATAAATCTTTTGATGTTTAGAAAATCATAATTTAAATGGTAACATTGAAAATATTTGACTTTGCCTATTTGCGAGAAAATTCATTTGAATTGCACTCTTATACAGATTGCTTAATTACTTGAATAGTGTTATGCTGAGTACACACTTGTAAACATGTTTACGGAACACGTTTTTCGCTCAGGTTCCACTGTTTGATACACAGACTGGAACCAACAAGTTAACCACAAATGCGTGAACATCACAGGAGAAACACATTTGAAAAAAAAAGTGATGAGCTTAGTGAAATAGGAGAAATTATTATACCATAATTCTGGTAAATTTTTATATAAATTAATAAAATTTACCCAACTCTCATTTCTTTCTCAATCGCCATTTTTAGTTTTCTTTACTTCAATTAATTTTTCAGCGGTCGACAAAATCCTACCTATTTACAGCTTGCTTGTTTTCGATAAACTAAACAAGTAAAAACAGTAAACAACGAAACAGACTATGGAACCAACATCAATGCAACTAGAAAATATGAAAAAATTTTGATATTTTGGAAACCTCGAAGTGAACACGAAAATAAACTATAAACACGACTACACACTACGAAACGAAATATGTCACACGGAATACGGAACACGTTTCTAAGTGTGTACTCAGCATTATAATTCAACAAGTGAGGCTTTTTAATCTGCACATATAAAACAGTAACGTTACTGACTGATTGACTGACTTATCATCATCGCGCAGCCTAAGGCCCCATTTACATTATGGACATTTCTGTCCGGACAGACGAAGTTTGTAGATGAGGGGGCAAATACGCTAGATGTGTAGTACACGACCGTCTGTACTAGACATTTTTTTGTGTCTCTTTTCAACTTTTCGTAATAATCGTCTTATTGCTTCATTTCATTTTTGTACACTATTAATTTGCCCATATTTTTATAGAAATCAATTTTTAAAATGTATGCATTTGTTTATTATTAATTTAATTTGGTTTGCTTCAAAAGTTCTTTTCAATTAATTTTCATGCGAATTAATTAAGAACGTCACTAAAATAAATGGAAAGAAGAATTGAAAAAATTTCTATTTGGACATCAAAGTCCGAAATGTAAACGGTTTAGGAAAAAACAAAAGAGAATTTAAAAATATCCGGCAAGAAATGTACATAATGTAAATGGGGACTAAAGGGCTAAAGCTGCGGACTTGAAATTCGGTGAGTTTACTCCTCTCACAAGGTGTAGGATGAATAAGAAGATCATTTTTGAAAAATCGAATATTACGGGGGTAAAAAAGAAAAAAATCTAACTTTTTATATTTTTATCTACGGCAGGCATACTCAAGGGCGTTCAAGCAAGCACATTCAAAAGAAAAACCGTATTTCGACATAGTTTTAATTTTGTGCTAGACAAGTAGTTAGGTTGCACAGGATGTCCCGAATAAAGAAAACAGAGGGAGGCCCACTTGGGTTCTCTGACGTAGTCCCTTTGTGATACCTGTATGTGAGGAAAGCCAAAAAAAGTGATAGTGATTTCAGAGTGAAAACGTGCCCTATGGTAGTCCCATGTCCACGTACCCAGATGACGGTGTCCACCGAAAGTCCCGCCATCATATTTAAGGATGTCCAGCATTCTTGAACCAGATCAATTGTCGAATAGACACCCACTAAGGACCTAATTGCAGACTAGTAAAAAACTGAATTTTATTTAGATATTCCTAATTGCTTCTAAGAGAATTCCTTTTTAAAAGAGCTAGTACCTTCTTAAACGCCCTTTTTCGAAGGACGCTTAAAATTACTACTACATCAAACAGAAACCGTAAGGAAGATCTGAAATATGATTATTAACGAAATCATACTTAATGTCTGTGCGCACACACACGAAAACAAGGATCTTATACAAAGAGGCATACTCAACATTATTTTTGTTGGTGTTTTTTGAGCCGTTAATTTTAATTTCTTATCTGAAATTAAATAATTATTTCAGCATAGATTTTTCTAAAAATATACGCAAAAACTTTAAATTAAGTTAAATTAAATTTAAATTGTAAATTTTCAATGCCTGGAGCAGAATACCGAAATTGTCCGAAATATTGAATAAATAAAAAATATTAATAAATTTAAAAACGTAAATTTAAGGGGTCAAAAAGTTTTGGTAATTAAAGAGTGATTTTTTGCTATTATCTTTTTGGCAACACTAGTTTTGACAGCTCACGCACGTTTTGTATCTTGTGTCACTGTCAAACATCTTCAGTTTGGTCTATAATTTAATCATGAATCGTCTTACAAACGAACAACGCTTGTAAATTATTGAATTTTATTACTAAAATGCGTGCTCTGTTAAGAAAGTTCATCGCGCGCTTCTTCCATTTTATGGTCAGTTTAATCGACCTACTGAGGCTTCTATTCGGGCTATTGTAACAAAATTTCGCACCAAATTTACATTGTTGGACATTAAACTACTAACACGCTTACGTAGAGTGCGAACTGAAGAAAATATCGCAGCCGTATCGGCCAGTGTTGGTGATGAACGTGAATTATCGATTCGGCGCCGTTCGCAGCAATTGGGCATCTGTTACTCCACTACGTGGAAAATTTTGCGGAAGGATTTGTGTGTGAAGCCTTATAAGATACAACTGGTGCAAGAATTGAAGCCAAACGACCTACCACAACGCCAAATTTTTGGTGAATGGGCTCTTGAAAAGTTAGATGAAGATCCACTTTTTTATCGAAGAATTGTGTTCAGCGACGAGGCTCATTTCTGGTTGAATGGATACGTGAACAAGCAAAACTGCCGTATTTGGAGTGAAGAGCAGCCAGAAGCATTGCAAGAGCTACCAATGCATCCACAAAAAACAACCGTTTGGTGCGGATTATGGGCTGGCGGCATCATTGGGCCGTATTTCTTCAAAGATGATGCGAATCACAACGTTACTGTGAATGGTGAGCGCTACCGTGCGATGATAACAAACTTTTTTATGCCCAAAATGGAAGAGCTTGACTTGCATGACATGTGGTTTCAACAAGACGGTGCCACATGCCACACAGCACGCGAAACAATGGACCAATTGAGAGGCGAGTTCGGTGAACAGTTTATTTCACGCTTGGGACCAGTCAATTGGCCGCCCAGATCGTGCGATTTAACGCCTCTAGACTATTTTTTGTGGGGCTATGTTAAGGCTAATGTCTATAGGGACAAGCCCGCTTCGATTGACGCACTGGAAGCCAACATTGCCAACATTATTCGTGAGATACCGGCCGAAATGTTGGAAAGAGTATGCCAAAATTGGACTAAGCGGATGGACCATTTGAGGCGCAGCCGCGGCCAACATTTGCATGAAATAATCTTCAAACATTAAATTATATCGACCCAACTATCGATCCAAATAAATATTTCATGCATTTTTCTGAATTTTATGTGTTTTTTTTTTTTTAATTTCCGATAGTTCTTATAAAATCATCTTTTATTACATGCTTGAAACTGTCAAAAAGACTTAGTTTCTAAGACAAAAGAGCCAAAATATTTTTTGGGAAATAATAAAGGAGTTTATAAAAAAACGATGTATATGTTCTTCTGGCGGACTGTATATGATTTTGCGTTAATTAACATAAAAAGTTGAAACGGTTGATGTATATAAAAAAAAGATGATGTTACGTAGCATTGACACGGATGCAGAAGCAGAAACCGATAGAAGAAAAAAGGGAATTTTCATATCAAAAAGCAACAAAAGGGCGTATTTAAAAAAGCACTAAAACGCAACTTACATCCAAAATCACCGAGCTGACATGGTTGACTGCCTTACAACATTCAAATTAATCGTTAGGTCAGAGTAATTGAAATCTGGTGCTAAAAAATTTGGATTTCAAATTCGTACTTTGTTTTTTCAAAATACGTCACATTTGAATTCTAGGACATAATATAAAAAATACCACTAAAATTGTTTATATAAGTTAACAACAATTTTGTTACTTTTGCACATTTCTGGTTAAACCTAAAATCTTAAAAATAAAAACAATAATTTCCAACTAAATTAAATTTATGGCATCTTGTTGATTTGCAAATATGCTTCCCATAATGTTGTGAAACAATTGCGACTCATATTACTGTGTGTCGCAACTAATTAAGAAGAATTATATTAATAAATAAAATACTGTATTTGTAAAATGCTGACGCTATGTCTGCTACTTACCTGTTAAGTATGTATGTTTTTCTTTTACAAAATAAAACGAACAAAAGTTTATTGTTAAGTAAGCAAAATTATTTTATTAAAATAAAGAATGATTGACTTAGACGAGTTAGTCGTAGTCAAGTACTCGAAACACAAAAATAAAATTTAGTTTTATTTAAATGGCGCCCAACGTCAAAATAAAATCCTTAAGTAGGATAAAATTTAATAAAAATAAAAATCCTTAAGTAGGATAAAATTTAATAAAAATAAAAATCCTTAAGTAGGATAAAATTTAATAAAAATAAAAATCCTTAAGTAGGATAAAATTTAATAAAAATAAAAATCCTTAAGTAGGATAAAATTTAATAAAAATAAAAATCCTAAAGTAGCATAAAATGTAATAAAAATAAAAATCCAAAAGCGGGATAAAATTTAATAAAAATAAAAATCCTTAAGTAGGATAAAGCAAACAAAAAACTCTTAACTGAAATAAAGTTAATTAAAAATCCTAAAAATAGGATAAAATTAAATAAAAATCCTAAAAATAGGATAAAATTAAATAAAAATCCTAAAGTAGGATAAAATCAAAATAAAAATCCTTAAGTAGGATAAAGTAAACAAAACCCTTAAGTAAAATAAAGTGAAATAAAAATATTTAAGTAAGATAAAATTAATTATATAAGACAAAACTGACAAAAATGCCTAAAAACTTAATATTACCAAAGTGCTAGTGACTCTATACAAAATAAAAACTGCCTTAAATACATTAAAGAAAAACCAAACTATTCTAAAGTAAAGAAAGAAAGAAATAAAGAACTAGAAAGAAGTGTACAAAGGTGAATTAATTGGTTGAATAACCCTTGATGACAGCCGAAATAGGACAACTGAAAAATCCATAATCCCGGTACCTTTGACGATATTAGCAGCAGGCAACAGATCTAACAACTGAAAAATCCACAATCCCGCAAACTTTGACTATATTAGCAGCAGGAATCTTCTTCCAAAAAGGTTTGAAACAACATTCAACAGACAACAACAATCATGCAACTGATACTAATATACCTTTTGCAAGTGGAATTATAATTTTTGTTATTTTACAAACTATAAATTAATATTAAGGAATATTATAAATTTAAGAAAATAAAGTGAAAAGTGATAAGTAATTAATTATTTTTATTGGAAAATAAATTAAATCATTAAAAATGTCCAATCCAGAAAACTTAATACGTCCCGCGGTATTATCCATCAATAATCCTCTCCCAAATCCTAATCCTGTAAATGCACAATCCCAAGAGAACCTTATTAATAATATAAGTAGAATTTGTATGCAACAATGTAGGAGTATGATAGACGAAGCCTTAAATCCCCGCCCAGATTTCTCGGGAGTCGATCAACAAATAGACGAACAGTATAGGGAGAATCTCGCGGACTTAGATAAGGTCCCGGACGTCGTCCGATGTCTAAGGGAATTCGGGGGGAACAATGCTGAATTCAGTTCCTGGAAAAAAAGCGTGGAACGAATTCTGAATTTATATAGGTCTACCGTAGGAACACCAAGATACTTCGGGATCCTGAACGTAATTAGAAACAAAATAGTTGGAGCAGCCGACGCGGCCCTAGAATCTTACAATGCTCCCCTGAATTGGGAAGCCATCTCGCGAATCCTTACGCTCCACTAACGGCTCTTTTAAGAGGGGAGTGAGGACAGATGCCCAAATCTTTATCTAACAAAATAATTTTGAATTTTAATGAAGAAGCAATAGAAGCATTTAATAAGATAAAGAAAACATTGGTTTCTGACGATGTAATGCTATCATACCCCAATTTCGACAAAGAGTTTCAGTTGACAACGGACGCTTCCAAGTACGCAATTGGCGCAGTACTAGAACAAGAAGGTAGGCCAATAACGTTCATTTCAAGAACCTTGAGCAGAGACGAAGAACATTATGCTACGAACGAAAAGGAAATGTTAGCAATAGTGTGGGCACTCAAGAGTTTGAGAAACTACCTCTATGGAGCAGCACGAATAAAAATATTCACGGACCACCAACCATTAACACACGCTCTGTCGAATGGCAATACTAATAGCAAGATTAGAAGGTGGAAAGCAACGCTAGAAGAATACAATTACGTACTGCAATATAAGCCCGGAAAAGCAAACGCGGTGGCAGACGCATTATCCAGGCCCCCACAAGAAATATGCAAAATAGACTCAACAGCAGCCACCCAACACAGCACACAAAGTTCCCCTGAAAACTCTATCCAGTATACAGAAACGCCGATTAACGCGTTTAAAAATCAATTAATCATAGAACCACATAACACTTCCGAATATGAATTTCAAATCGTTTTTCCGACCTATCACAGACACATCGTTCATGAACCAGACCTCTCCCAAAATAAATTAGAACAGATTTTTGAGAAATATCTTAATCCATCAGTGACAAACTGCGTGAAGACTACAGATGCAATTCTGGGTAAGTCACAGCAAATATTCTCTAAGCGCTTTCATAACTATAAGGTTCTCTACACGAGAAAAATGGTGACCGATGTTCAGGACGAATCAGCACAAGAAGTTGAAATAATCAATGAACACAACAGAGCGCATAGGAGTGCCGAAGAAAATAAAACACAGCTTTTAGAAAGGTATTATTTTCCTCAAATGATGGCAAATTTTAAGAGAGTAACAAGAGCTTGTAAAATCTGTAAAGAAAATAAGTACGATCGTCACCCCAATAAAATTGGAATTTTTGAAACACCTATTCCACAATACCCTGGACAAATTGTCCATATCGATATTTTCATTGCGGAGAAAAAAATCGTCTTAACAGCAATCGATAAATTCTCTAAATACGCTCAGGCTAGATTATTGAAGTCTAGAGCATCTGAAGATATAAAAGAACCACTGAGAGAAATTCTTTTGACATTTGGAATGCCGGAAATCATCGTGATGGACAATGAAAAATCTTTCAACGCTGTGGCTATAAGATTCATGTTAGAAAATCAATTCAATATTAAAGTATTCCAAACGCCTCCTTACTCCAGCTCATCTAACGGTCAGATAGAAAGGTTTCACTCGACGTTGACAGAGATAATGAGATTCACCAGACTTTTTCAGAGCTCCTCTATAAATCCCTCCACGAGTACAATAACTCTGTTCATTCTACCACACTCAAGAAACCATCAGAAATATTCCTTGGTAAACGTACATCCACTGAACCCGATATATACGAAAAAGACAGACAGGAGATAATCGAAAGACTAAAGAAAAAACAAGCCAGAGATATCGAATGTCATAATAAGAAGAAGTCTCGACTAAAAGATTATGAGGTAGGCCAAGAAATTTATGTCAAGGTTAATAGGCGATTAGGGACTAAACTGTCCAAAAACTATAAAAGGGAAATAGTAAAGGAAAATAGACACACAACTGTAGTAACCACAAGCGGAAGAGTGGTACACAAAAATAATATTAGGAACTAGGGAATACAATTTTTTGTTTTTTGTTCTCACTTCTTTTTAGAATACAAATACCTGCCCTAATGAGCGAGGTAAGAATTATGGATTACACCAATTCGAGGATAGTCGCTATTGATACTGGGTTTGATAGAGTGCAATCCGGCACTGTAAAATTAGTTCATGTGGTTCATATAAAAAATTATGAAACAGCGATCGACGACATACAGTCTGTCATCCAGACTAATGTGAGCACTTCCCATCCTCTATATCCTTTCCTTTCATACGAGATAACACAATTAAAAATGCATATTAGTAACCTAAAGCCAAGAAGTAAGAGATCCCTAGACTTTATTGGGTCCGCATGGAAATGGGTTGCTGGTAACCCAGATCATGCTGATTTTAAGATTATAGAACAAAAAATAAATAATGTATTAGAAAACAATAATAGACAAGTGATAATCAATAGAATGTCGCTGGAAAAATTAAATGAATTAACCTCAAGAACAAATAAAATTTTAAAATCTGTAATAAATGAAGAAACGAAAACTTATCTAATAAACGGGTTAAAATACAAGCTAGAAATTCTAAATAGCGAAATTTTGAATCTTAAATATGCAATAGATTGGGCAAAGGTAGGGGTCATCAATTCGTTCATATTATCTAAATATGAAATGGATATGATCAAAACTTTAGCTGACCAAGAAAGCATAAACTATTTAAACATTGAAGGATCTCTTAATTTTGGAGAAGTAAGAATAGCTTCCAGCGACGATTCTATAATTTATATTATTAATATCCCAACTACTTATAATGAATCATGTAACAAAATTACCATTAAACCTGTAAAAATCTACAAGATAGCTATTAAGATTGAATTCAATGAAATTTTGGTCTGTGATAAAAAGGTATTTGGTATCAAAACTGAATGTAAAGTTTTCAGTGGATTAGCAGTGTGCAGGAATGACAATATTAAAGATATTACAACCTCCGAATGCCTTCCCAATTTGGTTCACGGTAAACCCTCAAATTGCACCATGATAAATAATCTCCACATACCGACTATACAAGAAATATTTCCTGGCACGATTCTTTTGAACCAATTCAATGGAACAATTTCCTTAAGCCAAGAATCTTACGACTTAAAAGGTACTTACCTTATAAAATTCCAAAACGATACATTATCAGTAAACAATAAAAAATTTTCTTTCTCAGAGATTTCCTATTCTAATCCATTACCGCCAGTGGTAAAGCCAATAGTTGGAAGACCACATGTAGAGGAGACTCTAACATTAGAATTGATTAAAGAAATGAATACCAATAATACAGAAGCTCTAGAACTTCTAAATATGGAAAGCAAACTTGGCGATATTATAAGTTATGTCTTAATTACTCTTACGGCCATAATAATAATATTATTTTGTTTGAAGAAAAAGATTAGCTGGGGAAAAAAGCAACGTTTGGAGAATATTACCATTAACGCCCCACTGCCATTACAAAATGTTATCCTGAGTAACAATGACTCCAGAGGACCACCAATATCAAAGATTACCCAAATACCCTATTTTTGATTGTGGACAATCAATCTGAGGGCGGAAGAGTTAACAACAATTTTGTCACTTTTGCACATTTCTGGTTAAACCTAAAATCTTAAAAATAAAAACACAATAATTTCCAACTAAATTAAATTTATGGCATCTTGTTGATTTGCAAATATGCTTCCCATAATGTTGTGAAACAATTGCGACTCATATTACTGTGTGTCGCAACTAATTAAGAAGAATTATATTAATAAATAAAATACTGTATTTGTAAAATGCTGACGCTATGTCTGCTACTTACCTGTTAAGTATTTATGTTTTTCTTTTCTTTTACAAAAGTTTATTGTTAAGTAAGCAAAATTATTTTATTAAAATAAAGAATGATTGACTTAGACGAGTTAGGCGTAGTCAAGTACTCGAAACATAAAAATAAAATTTAGTTTTATTTAAATTATATAAAGTACCAATCGTATTTCTCCCTTTTTCTAATTCAAAATTTATTTTAAACAAATAGATTTTTATTGGGTGTTAAAAATTAATAATAAAATGCTTATATGCTGCATCAATTTACATAAAAGTACATATTTAGAAATAGTAGTAGAAATGGGTTCATATTTCATTCCTTAGTTGCTCGAATTTAAAAAAAATTTCAATAATATTGGTGACTTTTTCAGAAGAGAAAAATACTATTCAGTCTATTGATGGTATTGTTACGTTGAAAGATAAATGGGGTTTAAAAAACGTATTAATATTAATTTTTACAGTTTTTATAAAAATATAAAAAAAAGTACCAAATACCATGTAGAGTATTTAATATAATATAATTTAGTCATAAGCTATGGAGGTCATTTACATAGGTCGACCTTACCCTATTATTATATTGGATACTAGTTGATCCGGCAAACGTTGTCTTGCCTTAAAATTTTTATATATTCGATCTTCTTACGCTTAGAAATCGTACTCATAGAGTAAAGAACCATGCGAGATCGGGTAAAAACAGGTAGTAGGCAAATAAGCCAGATATCGACTATAGCGCTACCTGCCGGGCGGATTTGTGACTTTAAAATTTCCAAGATTATACATATAAGCCTTCCTCTTGAATCACTCTATATTTTAAAAAAAAACTGCATCAAAATCCGTTGCGTAGTTTTAAAGATTTGTTTTATACTATGTAGTGACTATAAAATGGTAGTTTTTATTATTTCTGTTATAAAGAGTGATTTTTTTGCTATTATCTTTTTGGCAACACTAGTTTTCACAGCTCACGCACGTTTTGTATCTTGTGTCACTGTCAAACATCTTCAGTTTGGTCTATAATTTAATCATGAATCGTCTTACAAACGAACAACGCTTGCAAATTATTGAATTTTATTACCAAAATGCGTGCTCTGTTAAGAAAGTTCATCACGCGCTTCTTCCATTTTATGGTCAGTTTAATCGACCTACTGAGGCTTCTATTCGGGCTATTGTAACAAAATTTCGCACCAAATTTACATTGTTGGACATTAAACCACCAACACGCTTACGTAGAGTACGAACTGAAGAAAATATCGCAGCCGTATCGGCCAGTGTTGGTGATGACCGTGAATTATCGATTCGGCGCCGTTCGCAGCAATTGGGCCTCTGTTACTCCACTACGTGGAAAATTTTGCGGAAGGATTTGGGTGTGAAGCCTTATAAGATACAACTGGTGCAAGAATTGAAGCCAAACGACCTACCACAACGCCAAATTTTTGGTGAATGGGCTCTTGAAAAGTTAGATGAAGATCCACTTTTTTATCGAAGAATTGTGTTCAGCGACGAGGCTCATTTCTGGTTGAATGGATACGTGAACAAGCAAAACTGCCGTATTTGGAGTAAAGAGCAGCCAGAAGCATTGCAAGAGCTACCAATGCATCCACAAAAAACAACCGTTTGGTGCGGATTATGGGCTGGCGGCATCATTGGGCCGTATTTCTTCAAAGATGATGCGAATCACAACGTTACTGTGAATGGTGAGCGCTACCGTGCGATGATAACAAACTTTTTTTTGCCCAAAATGGAAGAGCTTGACTTGCATGACATGTGGTTTCAACAAGACGGTGCCACATGCCACACAGCACGCGAAACAATGGACCAATTGAGAGGCGAGTTCGGTGAACAGTTTATTTCACGCTTGGGACCAGTCAATTGGCCGCCCAGATCGTGCGATTTAACGCCTCTAGACTATTTTTTGTGGGGCTATGTTAAGGCTAATGTCTATAGGGACAAGCCCGCTTCGATTGACGCACTGGAAGCCAACATTGCCAACATTATTCGTGAGATACCGGCCGAAATGTTGGAAAGAGTATGCCAAAATTGGACTAAGCGGATGGACCATTTGAGGCGCAGCCGCGGCCAACATTTGCATGAAATAATCTTCAAACATTAAATTATATCGACCCAACTATCGATCCAAATAAATATTTCATGCATTTTTCTGAATTTTATGTGTTTTTTTTTTTTTTTAATTTCCGATAGTTCTTATAAAATCACCTTTTATTTGAATTGTAGTTTAAGAAAATAAACAAATAAGGTAAATTTTGTAGTTTTAAGAATACCGTTAAGTTTATTTATAAGGAGTTGAAGATTAATAAAATTATCCTTTTGCTATTCTTGGCTTCAATCGGCACAAGTCTTCCTTTTTATTTTGGCATATAAAACTGCCAGTAAAATCATCAATAAAAGTGGCGTTTATTAGCGCCGGTATAACAAATTCTCGAAAAATATTATTTTCTTCAAAATATATTTGCTCGACCTTTACAACCCATCCGTTTATTTTTTAGAACAATATTTTGTAGTTTGAATTTTGGTTCTATCTGTAGTAATTCCGCAAATATAAAAAATTCAATTTTTTCTGTTTTTACCCTCGTAATATTTGATTTTTCAAAAATGATCTTCTTATTCGTCCTACACGTTGTGAGAGGAGTAAACTCACCGAATTTCAAGTCCGCAGCTTTAGCCCTTTAGTCCCCATTTACATTATGTACACTTCTTGCCGGATATTTTTAAATTCTCTTTTGTTTTTTTTTAAACCGTTTACATTTCGGACTTTAATGTCCAAATAGAAATTTTTTCAATTCTTCTTTCCATTTATTTTAGTGACGTTCTTAATTAATTCGCATGAAAATTAATTGAAAAGAATTTTTGAAGCATTTTAAAAATTGATTTCTATAAAAATATGGGCAAATTAATAGTGTACAAAAATGAAATGAAGCAACAAGACGATTATTACGAAAAGTTGAAAGAGAGACAAAAAAACTGTCTAGTACAGACGGTCGTGAGAGTGGAAGGCCTATCTCACAATGACATTATGCGGGATATGAGTATGCAATGGGAGAGAACAGGCATCATACTCCTAAAAGAAGTAGCAAGAGGCCTTTTAAAAGCTCTACTCACTCCTTCTTTTGACCGCTGGGCGCAACCGTAGGCTTTTCAATAGTATAATTTTGATTTGTTTCTTAATGGCGATCTTTAGTCTAAAGATTCCAACTCATAAAATAAAAAACCAAGCAAGACCAGCTGAAAACAGTAATTTTTTTTGTGTAACGGAAAAATTTTAGGATGCTTGTTTCGTGCAGGATCTCTAGTATATCTAAATTACGTCATACTAGCTAGTACTCGTATAGTTTTTGGGATTTGACAGAATCTAAAAATGAAATAAACAAGTACAATTAACGTTATAAATAACTGCCAAACGTCAATCCTGCTTGTATGTTTGGCATCGAAATGGTAGCATGAATGTTTTTCTTCTTAGCTACTGTTGCGTGTAAGAAAATGTTCTGTTTGTTGTATTTATAATGTGGGTACATACATACATATGTATGTAATTGATTTAGATGCGTATGTATCTATTTATGAGTTATTTAAAAAAATTTACTTATGTATGCTTAGGGTTTCCTTACTCTCCAAGGAATACATTTACAAATTTCCCATAGGACTTTTCCATGGCCGCCGGAAAATTGTTAAACGGTACTTAATTTATACATTAAAAGGATTATCTGGGATCACATAGCACTTATGCTTGCCGTACATAATAGAACAATTCCTGCAAGGCTTTGTGGCCTGACTAATGAAATCAATGAACTTTATGATTCAACACCAACCAACATGCATGTTTAAATGGTTTGAGTACAACGCGTACTGCTAAGCTCTATACAGACAATGTTAATGATGATGTTAATAATAACATCTTTTGTGTATTTTTTGTAAAGAAAATATCACTGCGTGATAAATATTTAGTCAAAAGGCTTGAAAATGATGAGTTTTGAAAGCAAATAACCAACCAACCACCACTGCAAAATACTTGTAAAAAGAAACTTTTGACAAATATACATATATTTAGTACATACGCATATGCTTCCCTGCCGAATATTATATGTATATGCCCTTCACCACAGTCAGAGCAGACAAATCTACATACGTACGTATGTAGTCAACCTCAGGACCACACACACCAATTTTAGTTGGGCAATTCTAGATTTTGTAGGAGAGAGAGGAAAGAGGTATGGAAAGTGGTACAAACTTTCTCGTACTCGGCAATTCCTTTTTGTTCTCTCTTCGTATCTTTTATAAAGACGTAAAAAAAGAACACAGGTAGCTTCATGGCAGAGTTATACAAGGTAGCGACAAATCTACAACAAACATTAAAATGCAAAACCAACAGGAGTCTCTTCTCTTCTATGTGTCCAACACATATACTACTAAAAGAGAAAATAGCAATTAAATATACTCATACACATACACTTTCTTTATTTGCATGGGTATAAAACATTGGCTCGTAAACAAATTTTGACGTTTACTAAAGATAGCAGGAAATGTGTGCTGTTCTACTGTCAGTACCTTGTTAATTTTGCCATGGGTAGCTTGAGGCTGAATGAATGACTGAATAAGAATGCTAAAATTGCTGTGTGTAAACTTGCCGTGTGTGGTCCTAGTCTTAGAAACAATTCTTGTATCCTAAAAATGGATCAGAAATAAATTTTTTCACATATTATTTATTTATTTAATAAAAAAGAACCATTGGAGAGAAGTGTGTTAGTTAGTAAATGTAGTAGTAGTAGTAATGTTTATAAACATGCGTTAGCTTTATTTCGTAAACTAAACAAAATCCGTGGATGTGATGTATTATTATGAATGGCCAAGAGTTTCTTTATCTACATATGTATATCAGTGCAGAGCGCTTGTAAAAGGTGATTTTATAAGAACTATCGGAAATTTAAAAAAAAAAAAAACACATAAAATTCAGAAAAATGCATGAAATATTTATTTGGATCGATAGTTGGGTCGATATAATTTAATGTTTGAAGATTATTTCATGCAAATGTTGGCCGCGGCTGCGCCTCAAATGGTCCATCCGCTTAGTCCAATTTTGGCATACTCTTTCCAACATTTCGGCCGGTATCTCAGGAATAATGTTGGCAATGTTGGCTTCCAGTGCGTCAATCGAAGCGGGCTTGTCCCTATAGACATTAGCCTTAACATAGCCCCACAAAAAATAGTCTAGAGGCTTTAAATCGCACGATCTGGGCGGCCAATTGACTGGTCCCAAGCGTGAAATAAACTGTTCACCGAACTCGCCTCTCAATTGGTCCATTGTTTCGCGTGCTGTGTGGCATGTGGCACCGTCTTGTTGAAACCACATGTCATGCAAGTCAAGCTCTTCCATTTTGGGCAAAAAAAAGTTTGTTATCATCGCACGGTAGCGCTCATCATTCACAGTAACGTTGTGATTCGCATCATCTTTGAAGAAATACGGCCCAATGATGCCGCCAGCCCATAATCCGCACCAAACGGTTGTTTTTTGTGGATGCATTGGTAGCTCTTGCAATGCTTCTGGCTTCACTCCAAATACGGCAGTTTTGCTTGTTCACGTATCCATTCAACCAGAAATGAGCCTCGTCGCTGAACACAATTCTTCGATAAAAAAGTGGATCTTCATCTAACTTTTCAAGAGCCCATTCACCAAAAATTTGGCGTTGTGGTAGGTCGATTGGCTTCAATTCTTGCACCAGTTGTATCTTATAAGGCTTCACACCCAAATCCTTCAGCAAAATTTTCCACGTAGTGGAGTAGCAGAGGCCCAATTGCTGCGAACGGCGCCGAATCGATAATTCACGGTCATCACCAACACTGGCCGATACGGCTGCGATATTTTCTTCAGTTCGCACTCTACGTAAGCGTGTTGGTGGTTTAATGTCCAACAATGTAAATTTGGTGCGAAATTTTGTTACAATAGCCCGAATAGAAGCCTCAGTAGGTCGATTAAACTGACCATAAAATGGAAGAAGCGCGCGATGAACTTTCTTAACAGAGCACGCATTTTGGTAATAAAATTCAATAATTTGCAAGCGTTGTTCGTTTGTAAGACGATTCATGATTAAATTATAGACCAAACTGAAGATGTTTGACAGTGACACAAGATACAAAACGTGCGTGAGCTGTCAAAACTAGTGTTGCCAAAAAGATAATAGCAAAAAAATCACTCTTTACTACCTGGCTAAAATCAGTTACAAAGTAAAAATATTTCTACCAAGGCGCTCATTAAAATATCCGTAAAGCATACCATGCAGACTTTGCTCATGACACTACTTTTTAATTTAACAATTTTTTCATAAATACAAAACAAAGGAAACTTCAACAAATGAAGAAAAGCACAAAATTTAATTCATTAGCTTCTCCAAGCATAAAGAACTGACAGCTTTGAGGTTAAAATTTTTTAAAAACACAGGTATTGACTCAACTATTGTGAAAAAGAGGCAGATATAGAGTTTCGATAGTACGAAGCACCTAGTAATCAGATGTGTAAGTTTTGAGGTTTTGATAATTTTGAAAAGCTTGGCCTTTTATTCGGTGTTTGTATAAAAAAGACAGCTGTAGAGTTTGATTATTACAAATAAAAGAAAATAAGAAAAATAAATTTTTTTTATTTCAAAAAACAATTAATAACAAGTTATTTCTCAAATTAAAACTCACAAGTCAGAACTACATATATTTAAAGCTATAGTCACATTACACATTATCGAAATAAACGTAACCACTGTTTTTTGGTAAATATTTTTATAGAATAATATGGCTTGCATTATATAGAATTAATAAAAATAATATAATAATGTAAATATGTTGTATTTTAATAACAAATTAAACTAATCTACACGAATATTTCTTTAAAATATATAAACATATAGATAACATAGTGGTTATGCTACTTCAACAAATATTTGTTTAATGTGACCGTATCTTAAGTTTTTTTGTTATTTAATATGCAACTTTACGTAAAAGTGATAATAGACATCAATTTGCACGTTTTAAAATTCATGCGGAAGAAATGTAAATAATGAAAAAGTAATTTTTTTTAGAACTAATCGAGCAAAATAAATTAAAAATTCGGAGCTTGTATAATAGCGTAGAGAGACGACGGCATTAATTTGCATTAACACTCTTAATTCAAATTAACTTGTGAATTATCTCCATTTCATGTGAATTAACTTTAGCGTAAATTTATGAAATCAAACTGAATTTGTACTGCATTTAGCTTTTTCAATATGGCAACAACGTCGAAAATCAAACTGTTTTGTGTATGTGACTCGGCCTATGAAAAGGTGGCTTATGACCCAAAAAAAGTTTTGCACTTTTTTTTTTGGTTTCGATAGTATTTGAGACGCTCTTTCACGTGGTGAGAAATAGAAAGTCCTAACTTGCTTAGAAGTGTACTAAATATGTAGAGAATGTAGAGAAGAGCACAAATGAAAGAAAAACAGAATTTTATTGAAAATCCAGAATCAAGATAATAAATAGAATTGAAAAATTTAAAAACAGGATCGCTCTTTATATACACACACGAACTTATTTCATTTATGCTCTTTTGCCTTTTTTGGTTGCCTTTTGGGCATGACTGTTCATAAGGCAAAAGAAAAACCACTAAGAAACTGACGAAATGCATTGTTTATCTTTAACAGCTGTTTCTCGCAATTTCTTTTTTGAGTCTTAACCCCCCGTTTCCACATGCAAGTGCAAGTTCGAAAAACTCAATACACTCTCACTTTTTCACTAACACACTCATATTTTTCGAACTTGCAGCTGAACTGGCAACCAAATTCTTTTGCAAGTAAATTTTTGACACTTGCAGCAAGTAAATTGACAAATGAGAAACAGTGCTACCGCGTATGAGTTTTAAATTAATGTATTAGTCTGTGGAAAAATAGAAGTTACGTTAGTACTTGATATTTAGCATATTTAATAAAATTAATAAATAAAAAAAAGAATATAATGACCCAGCAACACATTTAAAAGTTAAATTTAATTATCAATTTCATATTTTTGACTTAAAAAAATACTAACAACAAAATTTTTAGTTGGTGTTCATGATATTGACAACGCGGCAACACTCCATTTATATGTTTCTATGTTTCAAAAACAAAAAGATAAAAAATTTTAAGAAAAAATGGATTACAAATTAAATAAAGAAGAGGTAATAAAATTAATATCTTTATATCGTTCACATGAGGTCCTATGGGATATGAGCAGTAAATCATATAGACGAAATGACTTAAAAATAAAGGCATATGAAAATATTGCATCTGAAATGGGTATGACGGCAGAAACCGCAAAGACAAAAATTAGATCTTTGCGTACTACCTATACGGCAGAAAAAAGGAAAATTTATAACAAGTCTGGATCATCTGCAGCAGATGTATACACACCATCCTTATTTTGGTTTGAGGAAATGCGTTTTCTGGACAACACAATTGCCGTAAGAAAGTCCTGTGATAACTCTCAAAATGTTAGTTAGTTTCTATGGCAAAAAATAAATAAATAAATTGAAAATAGTATTTTATATGTTGTATGCTTTTTACTTTTCAGAATATTGAAACCTCCGAAAATTTTGAAGACTTCTTTGAAGAGGTCACACAAAATGACTTCTCAAAAAAGAAAATGGTCAAACGTCCCAGAGAAGATGAGAACTCAAAATTTGATGAAGCTCTCAATAAATTAATACGTTGTAATGAGAGTGAAAATGAGTTCACTTCTTTTGGAACAAACATAGCATTCCAACTTCAAAAACTCCCAGAGAATGATGCATATGAAACAATGGGAGAAATTCAAAATTTATTGGTTCAGAGGAAATTTAAAATCATGCGCAATCGTATTTTTCGTCCAATACCAACAAATGAAAACAGCAATTGCTCCACACCATTAGAAAGTTTAAATATATGTAGTTCGGAGTCACATTCCGACATTGTAGAAATTGAATCAGCATAATTTTTTAAATTCTAAAATGAACTTTCACTGAACAGTTTCGTATGAATTGAATTCTTTTAACATTTATTATTTCACTTTTATACAAGTCTATTGATTGATATTGTTGATCTCTATCTATATATATATATATATTATATATATACAATATATATATATAATATAATAATGCTTTAGTTTTTGAATTTTTTTATTTTACTCGTTTGTGTAGTTATGTTTTTAGTTTTATTGTAATATCGGTAATTTTCCGATTGCAAAAAAATAAATGAATAAATATAATTTGATTAGTTTTAGAACAAACATTTTCATTAATTTATTAATTAGAAATATATTTATATTAAATTTTGCAAAAAAAAAAAGCATAAATAAGTTTAATTGTGTGGGTAAATCTTCTTCCACTGGAAATCAACATTGCCAGTTGTAATTAAATAATTTGATACCTCATCTATTACTCTAGAAGCGTATTTATTGAAGTCCTATAAATGATAATGTGTCGGGTAATCTCTGCGCTTCGAATTCTTCTGGTTCTGGTACAGTTTTCTTTTTTTGCCATATAATTATGCAAAAGGCAACTGACCATTACAACTAAATCAACCGTAGATGGACTTACTTCAATTGGCCGGTTGAAAATTCCAAATCTCTTTGCCAGCCGTCCAAATGCGCATTCTACCACCATTCTTGCACGACACAATCTGTAGTTAAATATTTCTTGTCGTGTATTTAGCTTCAGTGTTCTAGTGTACGGTTTCATAAGGTGCTTATCCAATTGGAATGCATCATCTCCAATAAAATAAAATGGAATTTCGCCTCGGCCCTGAACAAGTTCCCTACCTTGTGGAATATTAAGGTTACCATTTTGCAGAGCGTTGTATAGGTAACCATCTTGATAAATTGTGCTGTCAGAAGCTTTACCATTACAGCCAACGTCAATAAAGATAAAGCGGCCGTGTGCATCAACTAAAGCAAATAGTACAATACCGAAAAATCCTTTAAAATTGTAAAACTGGGAACCGGTGTGTGGCGGAGCTTCAATACGGATGTGCTTACCATCTAAGGCACCAATCGTATTAGGAAATTGCCAAATATTTTTGAAATCTGCAGCTATATTTGTCCACTCCTCTACGGTTTGTGGTACCTACCAGAAATGAATTAAAAGATATCCTGAATACTTATTACAAATACATATACATAAATGTATATAAAATAATAGACTCGCCACCAAACTATTATGCTTTTTACCTTTAAGTTGTTTTTTTTTTCAATGCATCATATATAGCACGTAACACTTCTGGAACGAATTTGCTGATTGTGCTTCTGGCCACTCTTGTTAAAAATTCCAGTGATCTAAAGGAGTCTCCAACAGCTAGGAACCTCAGAGTTATAGCTAATTTTGTTCTTGATGGAATTGCAGCCCTCATATGCGTATCATGTTTTTTTATTTTATTATTAACCTATTTTGAAAACGAAATTGTCATAAAACACATGTAGGAGTATATGTATCTGTATGTATAAATACTTACAATAAGAAAAATTTCTTCAAATTTATGAATATTTAAGCGGCAGAAATTGTTAAAATCGCTGTCGTCATCTTGCCAAAGTAAATCTTTCAGCAAACACGCTTCTATATCGTGGTCGCTTCTTTTTATTAAAAGAGGTTTTACCCAAAATTTTCTTTTTTCATTTTTCTTTCTTTCTGTTTCACATTGTTCTTTTAATTTTTTTAATTCTAAATATTAGCACAGCCAATTTTGCGAGATGTTTAGCCTTTGATGTCATTTTAAAAATGAACTTGTACTGGTCTGTGTAGACACTCATACAATTTGCAAGACTTTCGACTATTTTTTCGGCTTTTTCGTAGTTAATATGTATACTCAACTTGCATGTGGAAACGGGGGGTAAGCCACCTTTTCTTAGCCAGGGTCACATATGTTAAATTAAAATGGATGTTTTTAGGGAAAAAAAGAAATATTACAATTCCAACGTATTTTCTAATATTTTAAAAAATAGAGAATTGTGTGGTCCATAAGAGATACGCAAATTCTCTTAAAAGTGTGGCGGAACGTATCACTGAAAATATTATTTTACTGAAAATATTTGTTTATAAATAAATAGCCATGACAGAATTATACACGATAAAGCATTTAGGACAGCTGTATATATTTTGCTCTCCTCATTTTAGATTCTGAGCTGTTAATATTTGTTCACATTTTGGGGCCGCCATTGTTTTTGTGCTCAAAATACATAGAGAAATGCGAATCTGCATTTAATTTCATTTTTATTTAGCGCATACGATAGGTTGTTTTTGTAATAATAATTTTTGCTCTAGGGAATACCTTAGCATATATAAATTTGAAATACATACAAACAGCTGCCTACTAAATGCAGAAACTGTCGTCTGTCAGCGTAAAATTTTAATTTGCATTAATGAAATTTTAATGCAAATTAACGCCGTCGTCTGTCTACGCTATAAGAAAGACATTTAAAAAATGCATACTATATCTGCACTCTCAAAATCGTGTTTTGACTTTTGAGCTGTCTAGATGTCTTAAGCCGTGTATTGTGGTGTTCATTTGTAAATTTGCATTACACATGGTGTGAATTGTTAGAATATATGTGTTTGATGTTTTTTGAATCTTGGTTTTTTTTGGTATTAACAAGCCTAAGACAATAACCTTGATTGTGCTGTGTGGAGCAAAGGGACTATATAATATTTGTAACAGGTGGTTTCATGTAATTTTCTACTGGATTGACAAAGCTTAATACAATAGGCTGGATTGTGATGCAGTGGCACTAAATTGTGCTCCAGTGTAGCATTAAATTTTATATGATTCAACTGGTGGTTAAACTTGGAGAACGACAATCTTTTCACATAAAGGGTAAGGTGGTAGTGGGACTTGGAAATCTGTGGAGTTATGGAAAGAAGAGACAAGAGGTCTTTAATAGTGGCTACAATTACTAACGAAAGCTTGAAAAAAGTTGATAGTGCAGAAAGTTCTGGTAAGTCTGTTGGTTGTTCTATGACAAAAAAAAAATTGATAAAATGGCGCGAAGTAATAAAAGGAAAAGCGGGAATATCAGGAATAAAAATGGTCGATTGTTGAAGAAAAGCAAAATTATGTGTGAAAGAGATGGTGGTATAATTGAGGTTATGGTTGATGGGCTCAATAATCGAGTGAATGATGATGTGAGAAATTACATGCCGGAGGAAAGAGATGAGGTGAGTGAGAGAAATATTATTGGTGGAGCTAAAGAAGGCTATGAAGTGGATAGTACAGTCTGGAACCATGAAAGATGATTTTAGTGGTGAGTGTGTGGTTTTGGTTGATACCTCGGAAATTGATAAGGGTAACATGAAAATGAGAAATGGATTATTCTTGTACAAGAAGATGATGGTTTTCGGTACTAAAGGTATTAAGGTATTTGGTGATATACAGTCCGCTAATAGTTTTTTGGAGAGTGGGAAGATTAAAGTGGCCGGACTGAGAGCCTTTATTTCGAGGGTTGTATTTGAATCAACCGGAGTGATAAGAAACATACCACTCGAGATGTTAGATAAGGAAATTAATGATAATATTGTGTCAGACGTTAAGGTCACGAGGGTACAACGTTTCTTTAAGAGGATGAGAGATGAAGATAATGGTAAGGTTACCCAGAAACCTACATATGCGGTTAAAGTAGTGTTTGAAGGTGGTAAGGTTCCCAGAAAGATTGTGCTCAATAATACGAGTTTGAAAGTTGATTTGTTTGTGCCACAAGTCAGGCAGTGTTATAATTGTGGTAGACTTGGTCATACGAAACTGTCATGTAAAGCTAAAGGAAGATATTTGGTTGTGGAAGTGAGGAGGGATGTGAGAGAAAATGTGGAGGTGGAGAGTGTATTATATGTGGAGGACAGGGGCACAATGCCAGAGAACGACATAAGCGTCCCAAGTGGTTAAGGGAGAGGGACATAAATAAAATTATGGTGGCTAGGAAGATGACAAGAAAGGAAGCCAGTGAGGTATATGGCAGTGTTGGAATGATGCGTGAGAATGTTTTCCTCTCAGGAAGGCAAGTTTTCCCTACACTGTGTATGGACAGTCGAGGAGATGATAACAAGGACAAAGTTGTGGATGGTATGATAATACCGAAGCCTTTGGACAGAATTGCAAGAGTTAATCAAAAAAATGATAATGTTTCAAGGCTAATGAGAACTCAAAAAAATGTACGGAGGCAACCTAAAGCAAAACATGATAAGAATATATGAAATTGAGTCATTATTAAGAGAAGTTTTAAAATTTATTTTAAGCGTTATTTTATTTTTAAGTGCTATTTTAGCTACAAGACATTTCAAGGAAAGGATGGATAACCTGGTGGTAAATCTGGACCATGGTTTGATCAATCAATCTATGGTTTATTTTGAGGATGAAGATACTACATTTTGACTGCCGGTCACTTAGTGCCAATACCGATACGATCTCTTATTTTTTAGATAAACACAATTATGACGTGGTTTGCTAAAGTGAGTTTTTTCTCCAGGAGCAAAATAAGAATAAATATATTTCAGAATTTCAAGTTTTATGGTATCTATGGTTTGACTTGCAACCGATTATTCATGGTTGGATAAGACTGATAATTGGATAACATCTGCCTCTAGTTGTGGGCCTTGACTTGTGCCTAATAATCACTAGTATAATGTAGAATTACGCACTCGTTTTTCCTTTCAATTTCTTATAATTTGGACTAACTATCTATCGCTACATCATAGTTTATTCAATCTATTTTGATGTTCATTTAATGTATTTTTCTCCCTGTATATATATTTTCATCCTGTATCTATATATTTACACCTTGACGGCGATCTTTACATATTAATATGCAAAATTGGTAATAATTTTGAAGTTCTTTGCAGGAAATTGAAGATAACATAAATCAAATCATAGAACATACTTATACAGACTTACTGACGTTACACATAGTAGCTGAAAGTGTAATCAACATGCATAATAATTTCTTAAATTGGATTCAGAACGGTGATATATAATTGTGAACTTGTTGGCGGAGACCATTCATACCCTAGGAGAAGATTGGTGGTCATCCTCTTCCTATATGAAGGTATAGGTCGCATGATTACCATTTTTGGCGCTCTTATTTGTTGTTGACAACATGGCAGTATAACCTCACGGTTCGCCAATCATTCACAAATACAAAAAAAAAAAAAAAATATCTGCACTCTGTCACCTCTAGTTATTTGGTGGTTCGAAGTAAATAATATAAGTAAAATGGAAAATATTTGTTTTTAAGAAACAAATTAAATTAAAATTCTAATTCTACGTTTTTTGTTATTTTGTATTATGGAATTTAATGTAAAAGTGGAAATAAACAAAAATTTTGACGCTTTCAAATTCATGTGCATGAAATGTGAAAAATGCAAAACTAATTTTTGTAGAACTAACCGAGCAAATAAAACCATAATAAAAGTCAGTGGTGCAAAAATGACACTGCGACTAACTCTGATTTATTCTCCTCCTAGACATAAAATTGACTGCGATAAATTCCTCACTTTTTCTCTACATTGGGCAAAAACTTCTTGGCAGCTGGTGACTACAATGCTAGGTATACCTATTGGGGCTGTCGGCTACTTTACCTAAAAGCAAGATAACTTTTTCAAGTTATTGTTTATTTACGAGCTAGAGGATTGGCTAAAAAAAAATTAAAAATAAAAGTAAATCCATCTAAATATGCTCATGTGACATTTACACTCAGAAAACAAGATTATCCTCCAATAAAAATAAACAATGTCTTCGTTCCTGTAGGAAACAAAATCAAGTACGTTGGAGTTCATCTAGATCGCCGCGTCACCTGGTCTCGTCATATCAAAGCTAAAATAACAGCTATAAAACTTAAAACAGCTCAACTGAGTTGGCTTATATATTCATCCCTGTACTGCGATTCACTATGCTTTTTAAGCCATAGTTGTTGTGGCTAAAAATGTTAACCATAAAATTAGCCAATGTAGCAACCCAGTAGCAATTTAACCATATTTGCTGCTGTTTAAAGTCAGCTGTTTCAGTCAGCTGTTATTTATAACAGAAAATATTGTGGTTTATTAACAATAGCATTTTTGGGGTGGTTTAGTTCGGCAAAACAAATTACTTTAACATTGTGTGTGTATTATTGTTTTAAAAAAATGGCTTTTGAATATTTGGCCTATACTTTATTAACAGAAGATGAGCCAGTTGATAGCGTTCCTTCAGTCAACCGTCGCATTCTTCGCGATTTAGATAATCCTTTTGACTTGACGGTATTGGAATTTAAAAAATTATACCGTTTAAGTCCGGAATTGACAGGAGAAATTGTATTGCAGCTTGATGGACTTCTAAAGGGTTCTAGGATTACTGCAATATCAACTGAAAAACAGGTATATATGTACTGTAGATAAATATGTTAATATAAAAAAGTTGTATGCAGGTGCTAGCTACATTGCGTTTTTATGCAACTGGGTGTTACCAACGGCCTGTAGGTGAGCAATGGGGTATATCCATGAGCCAGTCATCGGTAAGCCGTTGCATACATAGAGTAACTGATGCTATTAACAACGGGATGTTTCGTTCAGTGATAAAGTTTCCCATGACTCAGGAAGATCGTCATACTGCGAAAGCCGTTTTTGCTTCAGCTGCTTATCCTTTTGTAGCTGGTACAATCGGTGCAATCGATTGCACTCACATACCTATACTAGCTCCAAAAAGCCATGAAGAAGCTTACGTCAATCATCATGGCTATCACTCAATTAATGTACAAATGGTAAGTTAAGCGTTAAATAAAAAACAACAATAAAGTATTTTTATATGAAGATATGTGACCCAAATTTAAAAATTTTAAACGTTAATGCTAAATACCCAGGAGCACGGCATGATTTCTACATATGGAACTCTTCCGCAGCTCGGAGAGTTATACAGCGGAATTTCGAAAATGGAAACCACAACATGTTTTTAATTGGTATGTATAATTAAAATATTACATTAAAAAAATAAAACTATCAACTTGTTAAAACCACTAAAAATCTACAGGGGATTCTGGCTACCCGTTGGAGCCATGGTTGATGACTCCTCTTCCCAACCAATTAGAAGGGAGTCCTAAATTTCATTATAACGAGGCCTTGTGTAAAGCTCGCAATCCAGTTGAACGACTGTTTGGCGTCCTAAAAGGAACTTGGCGATGCTTATCTAAGCAAAGAATTCTTTTATATGATCCAAGCTTTGCCGGGAAAGTTGTTAACGCTTGTGCGACGTTACATAATATTAACTTACACGACCAAAGCTTTGAAACAGACTTGCACACATCATTGAGCCATACAAATATTGATTTGGTGGATCAAAACCTACCATCCTCAATAGCTAAACGTGTCCAAGACCGCTTAATAGCAAATTTTTTTACATAGGCAATAACTCGTAGAAGGAAGTATCACATTTAACTTTTTTAATTTATTTTAATTTTTAATTTCTAAATATGAATGTATTTAAAATATTTCAACTCAAGCTTTGTTACTTTTATTTACATATATAATTTGACATGTATAATTAAATTGGAAGAAACGTTTTAGTTCCTAAACGCCTAAAAAATGTGTAAATTTTTATTTAGGTTTAAACAAATGCAAGTATCTGGTGCGATTCCGAAAACACTTCCGCCTAATTCTTCTCAAACTATGCGAACGCTTGTATCGCTTCGATATCGTGGGACTGGCCCTTAAATATAACAAAGAAAAAAGCAAAAAATCAAATGCACAAAATAGTAAAAAAGCAATAAATACTCCTCTTGCTCTGCATTCGTAAAATGAAAAATTTTAAGAATTAAAACAAAACATTTATTAAAAGTAAAAATAATAAAAAACAAAGAATTCCACACACCAAAATAAAAAAATAAATAAATAAAAAAGCAATTCAAATTAAAAGACAAGTTAGTTAAATAAATAAAATAAAAAATAAGTGTGTACATATGTAAAAGGTGATTTTATAAGAACTATCGGAAATTTAAAAAAAAAAAACACATAAAATTCAGAAAAATGCATGAAATATTTATTTGGATCGATAGTTGGGTCGATATAATTTAATGTTTGAAGATTATTTCATGCAAATGTTGGCCGCGGCTGCGCCTCAAATGGTCCATCCGCTTAGTCCAATTTTGGCATACTCTTTCCAACATTTCGGCCGGTATCTCAGGAATAATGTTGGCAATGTTGGCTTCCAGTGCGTCAATCGAAGCGGGCTTGTCCCTATAGACATTAGCCTTAACATAGCCCCACAAAAAATAGTCTAGAGGCTTTAAATCGCACGATCTGGGCGGCCAATTGACTGGTCCCAAGCGTGAAATAAACTGTTCACCGAACTCGCCTCTCAATTGGTCCATTGTTTCGCGTGCTGTGTGGCATGTGGCACCGTCTTGTTGAAACCACATGTCATGCAAGTCAAGCTCTTCCATTTTGGGCAAAAAAAAGTTTGTTATCATCGCACGGTAGCGCTCACCATTCACAGTAACGTTGTGATTCGCATCATCTTTGAAGAAATACGGCCCAATGATGCCGCCAGCCCATAATCCGCACCAAACGGTTGTTTTTTGTGGATGCATTGGTAGCTCTTGCAATGCTTCTGGCTGCTCTTTACTCCAAATACGGCAGTTTTGCTTGTTCACGTATCCATTCAACCAGAAATGAGCCTCGTCGCTGAACACAATTCTTCGATAAAAAAGTGGATCTTCATCTAACTTTTCAAGAGCCCATTCACCAAAAATTTGGCGTTGTGGTAGGTCGTTTGGCTTCAATTCTTGCACCAGTTGTATCTTATAAGGCTTCACACCCAAATCCTTCCGCAAAATTTTCCACGTAGTGGAGTAACAGAGGCCCAATTGCTGCGAACGGCGCCGAATCGATAATTCACGGTCATCACCAACACTGGCCGATACGGCTGCGATATTTTCTTCAGTTCGCACTCTACGTAAGCGTGTTGGTGGTTTAATGTCCAACAATGTAAATTTGGTGCGAAATTTTGTTACAATAGCCCGAATAGAAGCCTCAGTAGGTCGATTAAACTGACCATAAAATGGAAGAAGCGCGCGATGAACTTTCTTAACAGAGCACGCATTTTGGTAATAAAATTCAATAATTTGCAAGCGTTGTTCGTTTGTAAGACGATTCATGATTAAATTATAGACCAAACTGAAGATGTTTGACAGTGACACAAGATACAAAACGTGCGTGAGCTGTCAAAACTAGTGTTGCCAAAAAGATAATAGCAAAAAAATCACTCTTTATATACAAGAATTAATTTACTCTTTGAGGCTGAAACGAAAAGCAATAAACGTTCTAAGATTTCTTATAAATCATAATAAAACATTTTCATGCCTTATTCCTATTACATTGTTTCATGATATTGTCACAAAACAATTTCAAAAATAGTTTTTAAATGCTTTACCATTAGTACTTTTGAAATTTATTTTGTGACAATATCATGAAACATAGCTGTATAACACAAATACTGTTATTGCGAAACCGGATTGATTTGAAAAGTAAATCGACAAAGGTGTGATGAAAATCGATCAATTTCAAAGCAAATTATATACAGTAGGTTTGATAGAATTCAAGTACATTTATCATTTTGGATAAGAAAATTGCAGGACAATTTCTAAAACAATTAAAAAAAATAATGAATTGAAAATTTCTACAAAACAATTTTAATCACAAAAAAAAAATTCAGCTCTTGTTATTTATAATTATAAAAACAAATAACAACTGAAATAAATAATGGGAATAAGGCATGAAAAGGTTTTATTATGATTTACATATTAATTTCTTATAAATTATTATGAATAAGGCTTACATGCCACTCAATGGTGGAATTATTATATTCGCGTTTTGTTGTAAAATGTAAGCCTTATTCATATTTGTTTTATGAAAAAGTTACAAAAAATGTAAAGGGATACTTACATTTTACCTATTACATTAGATAAACCGCCAATTGCACTGGCTATTTCTTTAAGGCCTTCTCCCATCGTTTTTATGGCATCGGACATAACCTAACAAAAACAAATGAGACGTATTCTTATTGATGATTTATATAATAGTTATAATTACCATTAAAGCTTCAGCCTGTTTGTTTGCGATCCCCAAGAATTGCTTCTTGGTTTCACTGTCGTCTGCCACTCTCTTTCTTTTTACTCCTCTTCCAGGTGTCCTCGAAGTGCTCGGAGTGTCACACCGCAAATCACTCGTCTCTTCCGTATTTGATGGCGATTGTGCTACAATACATTCGCCATTTTCAAGCAGAACCTGTAAATTCTAATAGAAAAAGAATTTGCTTTGCTCTTCACACATATTAAGTTTATTGTTACTTACTTCTTCCATTGGAATACTTTCATCAACGGATTGGTGGCCCTCAATTTAGTCGTTGCCGATAATGGCAACAACCCGCCTTTCTAATTCATTTAAAGGCTCTTTTGACAATGGTCTGTTTCCTGTTTGGGCTTGTTCCCTTTTCCAATCCCTCACTTTTATGCTTGTACGGCTTTTTAATTCTCTCCAAACCTATGTAAATACAAACAAATTTTTAGTTTCTTTTAACTTATAAAACAATCTTTACTTACCGTCTGCCATTGGTTGGCCGTTTTAACAGCGCCGCCAAGACAATTAAGCCTTTCCGATAGCTCTGCCCATTTCTTTTCGAACTCCAGCTTCCCATGCAGCTTTTTGAATTTGCCGCCAGCTAGTCCCACATTCTCAATCAAGAAGTCAACCATATGACTAAGCTGTTTGGCAGACGCACGGCTTCTTTTAACTAACTCAGTCGTCATTTTATAAAAATATAAACTAAATTAATACATAATAAAATGAAATGAAAAATTTTTTACTTACATTGCACAAAATTAAGGTCCGAAATAAGTGAATATTTTCTTTGTTTTTTTTATTCTTCTTTGTGCTTTTCGTTATTTTGACATTTCATTTAATAGAGATGCCACAGGATATCAATTTAAACACAGAAAAATATAAAGGTGTTTACCATGGCTAACAATAAGTTAGTGAATAACATCATGGCTAGTGCAAACATGAAAATGTGTGGTTTACATTAACCACTAACCACAGTGTTAAAAGTTAGTGAATTCCACTACTGGTCTTAGAATATAAAGTTCTACTAGACAAATCTATTATAAAACCGATATGAACAGCTGGTGGTACTGCTTGCGCAACCAATATGGGAAGCTACAAAGAAGACAGTCTAGTATATTACGTCTTCTCGTCCTCGCCCCCTAGTATATACGTAATGAAAATATCCATAGAAATCTAGACGTTCCCACTATTCAGGAGGAAATTGAAAAATACTCCGCTAAGAACTTAAGCAAACTGATAGCCTAGCCAAATCCTCTGGCCTGGCGTCTACTGCAATTCGAAAGTCATCATAGGCTTAGAAGAAGCGACACTGTAAGCCTAGCGAAAAGAAACACCTAACTGATTTCTAAGTACTAATTTAAGATTCGAATACAATATATAGTTATTACATTGTAATAATTAATGAAAATAAAATTTAGTGGTAAGACTTAAACACTTATTGTAATTTTCGTTTAAAAAGATAATATAAAATAAATGAATAGAATTACACCTAATTGTGAACGTTCCCCAAAATAAAAATATATTAAGCAACAAGGAGATTTAGAAAAATTCAAATATGTATACAGCTTCCTAATGAGAGAAGGGATATAATAACGGAGTTTTTACGGCAGTTCAGCTGTTCACTAACTGAGCCTGTGAGTGCTATATGTAATGATGTAGTATTGTGATTCACTCGAAAGGCACCGTGATTTCGATGAAAAGCTGAAGGCACTCGCAGTAGGTTACACAGGGTGCCCCAAGAAGAAAACCAGAATGGGGCTCACTTGGGCTCTCTGGTGTGGTCCCTTTGTGAAGTAAAGAAGGACAGCTCTAAAGATAGAAGGGTGAAAGGCTGCTTCTAATGAATCCATGCAGAATGCCAACCTCTATAGTAGAAAGTGCAGTAAGACTCTACAGGTAGCGCTCCCCAAGATAAAGCAATTCAGCTTGTGTCGCTCCTCCAGGGCAGGGCAAAGGTAGAGTAGTTGTTTCACAGTTTCCTCGTCTTCACAACTGTACTGTAGTCAGTTAATGACAAACCCATTCTCCTAGCATGGTTCCCAAAATTGCAGTGGCCTGTTACTACTGCTACCATATTTTTCAACTGGGCTCTCTGTAGAACCAGTAAATTCCTGGTGCGAATGCTATGCAACCTAGGCCAGATCATCCTCGTTATATTACGTGTCCGTGTACGTTAGCACATGGAACTGCCATGGGTTTGAATCTGGCAGAAGGAAACCTTCGGGTTTACCTAAAGGATATCTTCGGGGTTCGACCAGTGACTCTCAGCACTGGTACCACGGGAGCCGGTAGCCCCACAGAGGAAGCACATAACGACCTAGCTTTGGGTTAAGAGCTGACGCTTATTTCAACGCCGAATGCTGGAGTCTGTGGACCGAACTTCGTTCCAACCCTACGTAGTTTAATGGATGATATTCTGGGGACAACATCCCTGGTTCGTCGTTCGGTCTATGGACTTCTTGCACACCCAAATGCATGGTCGGCGGAATCTGTGACCGCTTATTGGTGAGGTCCTTTTCGGGGGTTCACGTGGTGGCTGTGGTTGAGTTTATGTCACCTCTGGCAGAGTGGCATGTTCTTCGATGTGCTGTTTCATAGAAACAGAAAGTCATTGACACGGGTTTTGGATCGGCCCAACTCCGTTAACAAGGGTGGTGTTTGTGACATGGCAGAAACACACATAATTTGCTACCTGTGTCCTTAATTGGTCACAGTTGCTGTAGTAGTGCTAAGCACGGATACCACTCGTCGCAGGTGCTCACCTAAATCATCCACATATATTAACAACTGGTACCACCCATACCAATTTCTAAGTAAGTGGGTAAGTAGATTGAGTGTGGCGCAGTAGTGCAGAAATAAGTTTAAAAATAATTTTTAAAATTTTTATTATAATAGCGTCACACTCTACAGCATTTGGCTTAATATAATTAAATTGCAATTAATATATCGCAGTCGGTGGTTGTAATGAGAAATCAAAAAATTTTACGTTCATGAAAATTATAAAAGTTAAAGTTTTCCAAGTTATTAGGACAGAGATTACTTAGACAGTTTGTAGCAATATTTTCGAAATCTGCATCTTTGAGCTCATTATATAGAAAATAGGTTGCGAAGACGTCTTTTAATTTTTCTGATAACTGATTTAGCTTTATTTCTTGTTCTTTAAACCTGAGGTAATTAATATAAGCAAAATCACAGAGACTTAGCATGAACTAAGAATGCTAGGAATATAAGATTATAATTTTCGCATGATTTTCCGTTAGATGCTACGTCATCTGCTTGAAGCAAAAAAAAAAAAAATAATAAATTTCCACTGTTAATCATTTAGATTTATGTTTTTGGTAGGCACTAATTCATGTAGACCACTTATTACATCATTTATGTATCAACATCAATGTGTGAATTGTCATTTCAGATAAGTCATCATAATTTACTATATTGTAACCTTTGAATGTGTACTCATTTTTTAGAGTATGTGCACAGTGGGCAACAAAGGATGGCTGAATAATCATAAAATAAGCAATTAAGGAAACACTGTTTTATTTTTTTGGTACGAGTGCAAATACAGGGTGGGCGAAAAGAAACCAAGGGGTGTAAAAGTTTAATAACTTTTTTGTTTATTAATTTTTTTTTATTTTTTCTTTCAGATTATATAGACAACACTTGGAGAATTTATAATGGAGAGGTTCACAACTGAACAGAGAACCAGAACAATAGAATTTTATTATTTAAACCAGAGATCAATTATTTTAACGCAAAGAGCATATCGTCGACATTTTAACGTCAGAATTTCGCCCTCTGAAGCGATGATTCGTTGCTTAGTTAATCGTCATCACCAACATGGCAGCGTAAGAGATTTGCCTCGAACCGGTAGACCACGTTTAAGTCGCACTGCGGAAAATATTGAACGAGTACAGCAAAGTGGTAACGAAGCACCAGAAACATCTGGCAGAAGGCGTTCTGCTCAGCTAGAAATGTCTCGTACGTCACTACGGCGCATTTTAAAAAAAGATTTACAGTTATACCCATATAAGGTGCAATTGGTCCAAGAATTAAAACCCGCAGATCATCTAAATTTTGCAGTTAAATTTCAAGAGTTGGCCAGAAATGAAATCAACTTTATTGAAAATTTGATTATGAGTGATGAAGCTCATTTTCATTTGAATGGCTTTGTTAACAAGCAGAACTGTAGGTTCTGGGGTTCTCAAAATCCAAGAGCCATTCATCAACGCCAATTGCACCCCATCAGGTGTACAGTATGGTGTGGGATCACATCTGAAAATGTCATTGGGCCCTACTTCATCGAGAATGAAGATGGAAGTGCTGTAACCGTAAATGGAGAGCGGTATCGTTTTATGATAGAAAATTTTTTACGTCCTGCTCTTGAAAACAGACCTGGTATGTGGTTTCAGCAGGACGGAGCCACTGCCCATACTGCCCGAGACACAATGGCACTTTTAAGTCAAATTTTTGGAGAGCGAATAATTTCTCGAAATTCGGAAATTATTTGGCCAGCGCGATCGCCAGATTTGACAGCACCCGACTATTTTATTTGGGGTTTTTTGAAGGAGCGAGTGTATGTGAACAAGCCAGAGACAATCCTTGAACTCAAGGCAAACATTGTTGCAGAAATTCGAACGCTACAGCCACAAGTTTTGAAAGATGTTATGGAAAATGCTCTAAAAAGAGCCCATCAGTGCGAAACTGAAAACAGTGGTCATTTAAGAGACATCATTTTTCATACTTAGTGTAAAAAAATTTCCATTTTGTATATTATATAATCTGAAAGAAAAAATAAAAAAAAGTTAATAAACAAAAAAGTTATTAAACTTTTACACCCCTTGGTTTCTTTTGGCCCACCCTGTATTAGTAAGTAGGCAAGTATGAACAAGTTTAAGGCGGCATCTCGTAGCAACTGAATGGATACAAACAGATGACGAAGGGTTAAAAAGGTTACAGCTAGAATTTTCCAAGACTAAAATATTTTTATGCTGATCAAAAAAATCTGCGTGAACTTTCTCAAAACCATTAGAGTTATCAATTATAACAGACATTCAATAAATATTGATTCACATACCTTATACCGATTACTCACAAATAAATGTCTATAATGCAATTTACTAGAAATGTACAAGCATACACTTCCTTCTCAACTCTTCATTGGTCTATCATTTTTTACAAGATTCATAATATATATTATATTTTCATCAAGTTTCAGAAAGTGTAATAATATCCAGACAGGAATGCATAAAAACACTTTTAAATCCTCTAACACAATATTAGTAGCTGAAGGAGCATTAACATGCTGCCGGCATAGGCAAAAAGGTCTGATTTTAATTGTGATATGACATTGGAATTATTTGACAAAGAGAGATAAATACCCTCTTATCAAAAAAAAATTGATGTAGACCTTAAAGTAAAATTTATAGAAAAATTATATGAAAATTTAGATAAGTAAATTAAAATGCCTGGAGCTTCTGTGCTTTCTTTAATTGAATTAAAAAAAAAAACAATTAAGAGATGAATGTATTAAAAAACATTATTTGCGGGATTTATCATGCCCAACGGATATGAACGAAAAATTGTAAGTAAATAATGATTGCATACAAGCCTTGATTATTGAAAAACGTATTTTTAGATTTATCTCACTTTACCGGCTGAATAAAGCTGCTTTCCAAATGGTGTTGGACGAAGTAGCACCACAGTTACAAAAGTGTTCTATTCCGGCAAGTATACAAATTGCAGCCGTGCTGAGATTTTTAGCAGTTGAATCTTACCAAGGTGCTATCGCCAACGGCTTAAATTTGACCATGGGACGCTTTACCTTCTGCAAAGTCTTATGGAAAGTAATGCCTTTGTTAGAAGAAAGGTTGTGCTCAAATTGGATAAATATTGTTTTAGATCAGCAATCACAGAATGCTTCAAAATCTCATTTTTATCAAAAATTTGGCATACCCGGCGTAGTTGGATGTGTTGATGGGACGCTTGTCCGTCTAGTGAAACCACCATCGGATCATGCCGTATATTTCAGCAGAAAGGAACACTACAGTCTTAATGAAATGATGGTATCTTTTAAATTTAGACATACTTGTATTCGATGATAACAAATTTATTAATTTTAGGTTTGCGATTATGAATTGTGTATTTTAGCTGTGGATGCATGTAGACCTGGATCATACCATGATTCATTCGTTTGGAAAATGAGCGATGCTAAAAGATTCTATTCAGAATTGTATAGTGAAGGTAACCACAATTTTCGGCTCCTGGGGGATTCTGGATATCCACTTAAACCATATTTGTTGACTCCATACAAAAATCCTACTTATGGGACGATACAGCATACTTTCAACCAAAAACATGCTTCTGGCAGAAACGTTGTGGAAAGAACCATAGGTGTCCTTAAAAGCCGTTTTAGGTGCCTTCAAAGTGTTCTTAAATATATTCCATCCAAAGTAGTAACAATCATAAATGTATGCTGTGCATTGCACAATATATGTAAAAATTTTGGTATAACACTACCCGAAGAAGTTATTACGACTGTAAATGAAGATGATAATGAGACGGCAGAAGATGAATATGACAATACAGCAGCAAATATTCGAGATAGTATTGCCCGCTCCTTACACTCAAACAGCACAGTTTAATATAAACAAAAAGTTTATTAAAGATTTCATATATACATAAATATTTAAAAAAAAAACATTCATTAAAAAAAACATTAAAACTAATAAAACAGTAATTTTATTTAAAGGAAGGTACTTTGGTAGAAATAATATCACATCTTGTGTCTAACAGTTTTAAAATTATCATAAACCTAGTTTCAATCTTTCCAACTCCAAAAATTTAAGCTTCAATTCATTTTTCGCTTGTAAGCATTTCTCTATTTTATAATTATGTCTTTGCAGTTCTTCTAGTTCTTTTTCTTTAAGCTTTTTTATTTCCCTAAAATTTTTTTAAATTTCTCTTAAATAAATCCTGTTTTCCTTCATTTCCTCTTCTATCTGACCTATATTGGTAGATATTTTGGAAAACTGCTCTGTTTCCATCTTAATTACATCATTAATATCTACTATATTTCGTTTGCGCTTCCGTGAGCAAGCTTGTGATGTTGTAGGTGTTGATGATCTTGAAAACAGACTCTCCATTGCTGACACTTCTATATTATTGTTTTCTAGTTTTAAAATCGGAGATATAGAATTGGCGGAGCTAGTTGAGGCAGTCTGGTTGAGCACGACGTCTGCAATCGGTGGTAGAGCTGATGTTGCAGGAAGTTTAGTTTTTTTTTGTGGAGGGCCATAGCTTTTTGTGTTTTTTACCCCATCCACCGATGCATATAACCCACAAATTGCTGCTATTTGTTCATCAGTAGTTGTTAGTATGTATTTATTAAATTGTTCACCTCCAGTTTTGCTCACCTCAACTCTGTTGTGCGCTAAGCGCTGTTTGACATTAAGTTTCATGTCGATCCAAACCTAAAAATAAAAATAAAATAGTTTATAGTTAAAAAGTCAGTTCGATATGTACATACTTTTTTCCAGGCTTGAACTGACTTTGTGGGTGGTCCTGATGCATTCAGCTCATTGGCAAGATTCACCCATAGCTGTTCAAAGAGCACTTTGTCGCCATGCACAAAGCCATTTGCCAGATCAGGGTGCTGCTCCATAAATTGAACAAAAATTTCTACTTGCATGTTACTTTTGTGTTGTCCCCTAAAAATATATATTTATGAATATAAGATTAATTTCATTATTTTATAATACTTACATTTTTTTAATATTTCGTGCAAAAAAACAAAACAAAACTGCCACAATACGTTTAGTCTATAACAATACGTAAAGCTACCAGAGTACAAGGTAGCTTTTCGTTGCTACTTGCTTGCACTTAGTTGCGTGTTTTTTTTGTCAAACAACTTAATAAATTTTAAAAATATTGAGAAATTATAATATAATTTAACAAATGGTAACATTTTTTTTTCGAAAAATATAATTAATTTATATATATTAAACAAATTTCAGGAAATCACTAAAAAAAATAAATCTGGCAAGCATACATGTAAGTTCGAAAAACAGAGTCAGCTGACAATGAAAATTAAGCCAGAAATCACAAAAGAAACCACAAGAGCAAAATAAAAATTGTGCAGCAAAAAGAGCGTGTTTATATTATTTTAATTTTTAAGTATTTTTCTTTTACAACACAACTAATTATTTAGCAAAAGTAATAAAGAACACATTGAATAATTTATTTGAGTAATTTATTTTAACGTTTGCCTTACAATAGTCGCGAAAATAACCAAGTGATTTGAAAACGTAAGTGTCTTAGCTGAACGTTTTGAAATCACAAAATTTTGTGCTTTCAAATCATATTGGCAAAATGTGATTTTCAGAACATGCCTGATAATAATAAATTCACATTTCAAATATTGGCTTTAACAAAAACCGCAGAAAAAAAGTATATAGAAAGCATATATAATGGTAAATATAAAACAATAATAGACACACTATGAAATAATAGGGTTAATGAAGTCAATATTTGTACAATTGCTAAGCATATTGAATAGGTCGTGAGTGTCCTATTTAAATTTTCTAAAATTTCTTGCTGAATTGAACTTGTTATGTAGAATATGGAGAAAATGTTAGCTTTTCTTTTAAATTATTTTAAAGACCATATGTACCGCGACCCAAAAGATATTTTGTATACTCAAGGTCTAGGCAGGAATTAAAAGTGCCACCTTAGATTGTGAGGTTAGCGTACTACCCACAACATGACATATCTTATAAAATTAAATTAAATAAAATTTAAACAAAAATAAGAAATGAAACTCTTTGATTTCAAAGCAATATTATAATAAAAAAAGAATTGGCTTAACATCGAGGCCTAAATATTAAGCAATGAACTTATGGACTGAGCAAAAGATGCTTTGGGTCGCGATACATACAGCTGCGTTAGAAAAAATAGCCCTTAGTTTATTTATTTTACATTTGGTTACTTGTCGATATAATGTTCCGACACTAATTAAAATAGGTATAAAGAGTGTCTATGTTATGCAAAAACAAATTTTCTAAATTTATTTGATTTATTTGGAAATAGTTTACTAAATACGGTTAACACTCAAAATTTTACAGATAAAAAATAGCACTATTGTTGATAAAACATTTTAAACTGAACAATATTCTAAATTTTCATTACAAAATCTGATTATGAATATCAATTGCAATTACAATTCTCACATGGCCTCTGCTGACAACAACGGTAGCGTAGCGCTCCGGCTTCATGCTAGTCAGGCTTTATATCCTGTTTTAGGAATCGTTTTACACGGCTACAGTCCAAAGTTGTTAGTTTTTGGTTGGTTTTGGTTCCCACACATTTTCCCTGACTTCAGCTTTAAGATTTTATATTAAGTTAAGGTTTGGCGATTCCGCAGGCCAGTCTATGAATTTAATATCAATAAATGAAAACTGTCAAGTGACTAGAATTTTTGTTGTATTCTCTGAGTCGTTGTCCTATTGAATGAACCACAGTGGAGGTAAATCTGCCTCTAACACAGTTTATGTTCCAGCTGAGGTATGCTCGGTCTGTCCAGGGTCGACAAAGGTCTGCTTCCTTTGTATTCACGCCACCACAGTAGTCTAGTAATTTCTCGAATCTATTATGAAGATATACGAATTATATACTAAGACAAGTTAAATGCTCCAGCCTTGACTAACTAACTACCGTTTCTTAAAAATAAAGTTAAGCAATTAGATCCGAACTGGGGTAAATTCTTCGGCCTGTCGAGTTAAATGCGTCGACGTCGACAAAATAACTACAGTATGAAATAATACTAATAACTACGATGATAACATCTACCGGAGCAAAGTTCGTGTGGAAACAAAAACTCTGGCTACATATTACGAGCTAATCTGCTAAGTTAATTTAAGTTTGTAACGTCAACATCACTTTTTATATAATAAAATATCAAAGCAGCTATTTGGTCTGTTGTAATGAATTAATATCACTCGACAATGTGAAAGACATGCCTACATTATTGTGCCTTGAACTCTGTGAGTTCGTCTAATAAAAGAACGATAATCTTTTCCACCATAAACAACAACTTTACTCTCATCCCTTCATACAATTTTCTTCCATTTAGAAACGGCCAGTTCAAGCGTTCATAGCTAAACTTTAAACATTTGTTGTTGGGCTTAGTAGTCAACAAGAGAAATATTCTGGGATTAGAAACTTTTATATTGTGTTCTTGCAAACGCTTATGAACTGCTTGTACAGTTTATCTGTAATTCTGGCTACTCAATAGGCTTATCAATAAATTGGACATTACTGCTCTTCTTCTACGAATCTCAACTTTTTTAGAGTACATTATTATATAACGTATCATTTTATTTTAGAAATTGAACAATTGTCTTATATACGAGTATGCATAACTTTTGTCTTCTAAAATCGTTCTTTGAGTAACAATTCTTATTTGCTCTATGCACTGTTTTCAACATGGCATATCTAGCATTTGTGTTTTAAATGAATTTTTAAAATTGTTTTAACACACTTATTCTACAATATGGCGATCGCAATTAACTAAAAAATGTGTGCTAAAAGTAGCCAGACATGGTTCGGTGCTATTATTTTACCGGCAGATGTTACATGTCAGTAAAGAAATTATTTCGTATGAGAAGAACCGTTAAATTTAGGAAAATATATTGTACTCCTTTAGAGAGGCTTTATTTTACTTTATATCACAATTCAATCCAAAAATATGAGAAATACATAACAGGAATTTAGTATGGTAGTAAATACAATACTGTTGTTATTGAAATTCTGATCGGTCCATAAATGCGGAGTTATGAGTCAAAACCCGTGATTTCATCTATTTTTAACCATTTTTCTGACTGCGTTTTCGCCAATTTTTATTATTTTTTTTATTATTTAACAATTTTATATAAGAATGTTTTGCTGCAACAGTGAGGGTTATATAAGAGAACATGTTCTCTTCGAGTGTCCAGTAGTGGCAAGACACAGTATGAGCTCCTTAAGTCGTGAGAAATTGGTCCAAGAAGATCTAGGCGTGATTAATTCCACAGCAATTACGAGATTCGTAAAGAGGATTGTAGTTGGGAACTGGGCTGCACAATAGATCTTAAAGGTCGCGGTGCGACCATAGCCCATGATGATAATAATAATCTAAAGGGTGTTTTTTATAGACGTATAGAACTTTAAGTTGGCATTACTGTTCAAGATGGCTACCGATTTAACAGTTGTCAAGTGATTTATTCTCAGTTTGGTTTGGCAATTCATCATGAATAGACTCACGCCTGAACAACGCTTGCAAATGGGCCCAAAAAGAGATTGCCGTTATTCCCGCATTTGGAGTGAAGCTAATCCTCAAGTGTATGTCGAAACACCGTTACATCCAGAAAAACTGACTGTTTGGTGCGCTTTATGGGCTGGTGGAATCATTGGTCCGTACTTCTTCAAAAACGATGATGGCCAGAACGTTACAGTCAATGGTGATCGGTATAAAGCCATGATTACTAACTTTTTCATTCCTGAATTGAACAACCATGATGTCCAAGAGCTGTGGTTATAACAAGACGGCGCAACATGTCACACAGCTCGTGCCACAATCGATTTATTGAAACACACGTTTGGTGACCGCCTAATTTCACGTTTTGGCCCTGTGAATTGGCCTCCAAGATCTTGTGATTTAACACCGCTAGACTACTATCTGTGGGGCTATGTAAAGTCATTGGTCTATGCGGATAAGCCACAAACGCTTGACCATTTGGAAGACAACATTCGCCGTGTTATTGCCGATATACGGCCACAAATGTTGGAAAAAGTCGTCGAAAAATGGACGTCCAGATTGGACTACATCCGAGCCAGCCGTGGCGGTCATATGCCAGAAATCATATTTAAAATGTAGTGCCACAAGATTATCTTTCGGATAAATAAAATTCATGTCAATTGAATAATCCATCGTTGTTTTATTGCAATTTAAAGTTCTATACGTCTATAAAAAACACCCTTTATATGATAGGGCACAAAATCGAATTTAACTTGTTCTTTTTGTGTCGCTTTTATGTATATTGAATTTAATTTCATACGTTTCGGGGACTCTTTATTTTCAAATAATTTTAAATCAACCAACTTTGTAGAGCAATGCCCAAGCAAACTTGAAATGGCTTACAAACACTTTTTATTATAAAATGTTAAATGTGTTGGTAGTGATCTGTGGCTGTCAAGTAAAGCGTACATGCTGTATAATCTATAATAGAAACTCTTATTGCAAATATTTGCCTTTTTGTTTGCTGGGCTTATTTCACAGCTAATAAATCGTATCAGTGACTGGAGCATGTAAACATAATTAAAATTACAGGGAAACGCGACAAATAAACAAAAATATATTATAAGTGGGTTGTGCTACAGTTTTGATAATTGTAATTGTTGAAATGCTTAAAGCAAAAACCTTGAATTAAGAATTGTAGAGCAAATGTGTCTCTTGTTTTATCTCCATCTCGCTCTGGCTCTTTCTCTCTGTCTTTTATTTACTCTTACTTTTATCCCCTTTTCAAAACAGTATATCTCTTTCTATAGCATTAGATGTGGCCGTTGCGGAAGAAGCATTCAACATTATTACAGCATGTGGATGTAATAAGATACCTGAGTGTTATTTGATTTGAACTGGTTATCGTCACATTAACATTCTGCCTTTCTGGCCACCCCACTATAGTTAGTTCACTAACATTGAATTAAAAAGTGAACAAAATATTAATAAAAAGTAAAAGAGAATAAAAACATCAAAGAAAAAGCTAATTTGCTGTGGGTGTCATTTAGTCAGCATCTAATAGAAGGTGACACAATATTTCTACGTACATAAGTATGTACAAATACATACGTACGTACAGCTGCTATACAGCAATAATGTGATTATAATTAAATTAGCCTTCCTTATGGCAAAAGAAAGGGACAAATTTTTTTCTATATCAAAGCAGCTTTAGTATTACAAGTTAAATTCTGTTGTGTTGTAGTATGTACCTTTCGCCACAGTAAACAAATGGCATGTACACGCACACATACCCTCATGTATATTTTAAAAAAGCCCTAAGTTACATTCAAAAAATTTTATGGGAGCAACCAAAGAAGTCTCTGATATTAAAAATGTATCCACTTGTAAACTTGTAAATTAAACAAAAAGTCGAATATTAATTTTTTGTAACTTAGGGCTTTTTTGAAAACAATGTGTAGAGTGTACTCTGTACACTGTACATACAAACGTAAATTTTTAAATTCATATACTTGACAATTTTGAAGTGTTTTGGTAAATAATGCAAAAAAAAAGGACATAAAAAATATACGTAATTAATAACAAGTTCAATTTGATGGTACCGAATTTTATATACCCTTTACTGTTGCTTGGAAATTCCAAGAAAAATACATACATTTCGGTTAAAATTGCAAATATATGCAATTATAATTGCAAAAAAATTTATCAATTTTGTTTAATAAAAACTTTAATAACTTAAAACTTTTAACGGATTTAAAAAAGAAGTTGGGTTTTACTCATAAATAAACATATTTTGAAAATAAACTCAAAAATTGTACGGTTCCTTTATACTCCTAAAATAGTGTGTAAAAACGTCTCCAAACTTAAAAAATAGCAAAACAAAAATTTGTTTGCTGGAGAAATAGGCACACATTTTTTAAAGTTTACATAAACAATTCAAACGGCTTCAATGTTTTCTTTCTAAATCCATGAGAAAATCCTGTATTTTTACCCGTAAATAAAGATTTGGGTTGTTGGGAAATTCCAAAAACAGATTCTTGTTGTACTCAACAATACCTACCAGAAAAAAAATATCACTTCCAAGGTATTTGCACTTCATCTTTTATTGTTTCACTGTGTTATTGATTCCGCAATATATACATATAAAAGAGTAACGTTACTGACTGACTGACTTATCATCATCGCCCAGCGCAAACGGCTAAAGCTACGGTCTTGAAATTCGGTAAGCAGGTGCATGTCCCAATATATAGGACGAATAAGAAGGGATTTTTGGAAATTCGAATATTAAGGGGGTAAAATCGAACTTCTTATATCTCTGGAACTACTATAGATAGAGCCAAAATTCAAACTACAAAATATTCTACTAAAAAAATAAGCGGATGGGTACTTGGTACTTTTTCGATATTTGTGCATTTGTGGCATAAAAAGGGTAAAAACTAATGTTGGTACGTTTTTTTAGCCTTACTTATTTATCAAAGTAACAATTACAGCAACAAAAACTAAACTGTATTCTTCTCTTCTTAAAAACGTCTCCAATGTATATTGGCACTTTTTTAAAATTCGAGCAAATAAGGGGTAAAATATGTGCCCTTTTTACTACTATTTCTAAATATGTACCATAATGTAAATTGATGCAGCATATAAACATTTTATTACTAATTTGTAACACCCAATAAAAATCAATGGTAAAAAATTGTTTCAAGGGAGAAAAAAAGTACCAAAAGAAAGATTTGTACTTTATATTTAAGCAAGTTTAATGGTATTTTTAATGTTATGTGCAAGCCTAGAGTTTTTACAGTAGAATTAAACGGTTTATAACAAAATAAAAAATCATAAAGTGAACAAAATGGTACTTTTTATTGATTTTAATGGTACTTTTTGATTTTTTTAATGTAAACAAATCTGGCAGTACAATATTGGGCTCAAATGGTCCCAAGCAAAGTGAAAAATCGTTTAGAGCACAAATGGTACTTTTTATAATTTTGTTGGTACTTTTTGGTATTTTATTATTAAGGAATTTAAAAGTACGGGATTTGACTCAAATAATTTGAAGTAAAGTGGAAAACCATGAATGGGAAAAAATAGTACTTTTTATTGTTACTTTTTCAGTTTTTCATGCGTCAAACGCTCTTAAGCAAAGTAAAAAATTATTAACAGGCAAAGCAGTAGTTTTTATTGATTTCAATGGTATTTTTTGATTTTTTAACATTAACGAATTTATAACTATCAGACCGAGCTCCAACGGTGATCAGTAAATATAAAAATCAATAAATTGACGAAAGGGCCCTTTTGCCATATTTTAATGATACCTTTTAATTTTATTTGTATTAAAAAACTTAGAACTGAGATTAAATAGTATACAAAAAATACGAAATTATAATAGCGACAATATGGTACTTCGCTAACAAAGTAGCGAGTTAAATGCTAGTATATAATAAATTTCTATATTTCTAAATTTCTACACAACTTTGACAAATCAGAAAAAAGCTTGAAACGCACACATGCTTTTTTGCTTTCAACTTGTATGAATTCGCCTTGTTAACAGCCATACCTAAATTGGCGCAGCAACTGTTTTTTATATGTCAAAAATTCTCATGCCCATACAAAATGTATAAATGAGCGTTTTGTAATGAAGTTGGCTGCAAACAATTGTTGTTATTATTTCTGACCGATAATGACATTTTAGCTAGTTTTTTTTATTTTTTTAGCATTTGTTGCTCTATTTTTGTTTTATTAAACAAGATGATTAGTGCTACTGTAGAGAATACGCACCGCCAGTACTCTTATTAAGGTATGACGCTTTAATATAAATGCTGGGCGCTAAAAAATTAGGTTGGTTTATAACTTATAAATATATCTTAAGGAGGTTTACTATGTAATACTAAGTAAAATTACTCTTCAAAAATTGAAATCAAATGAAAAAGTATAACAGTGTGAAAACAATATCGAGCCTTTGCTGCAATACCGTCATATTTCAAAAAATGTGCAGGAGAAGCATCTTAAGTTTTTATTTCCTATAGAGGTTGTACGTATGACAAGATACTTTAATTACGATCCTGCATTATAAATAAAAAGCTCGTTCACAGAATTTTTATAGTTAATAAGACATGTTATCTTCAACACACCAGTGATATTATCTCAAAATCTCGATTTTTTGAGTTATGACTCTATTGCAGCAAAGGCTAGATATATCAAAAAATATGGATATAAATTTGACAGTTTTATGGCTTTCAACATTTTTAGAAAATTTTCTAAAGATTTATACTGAATTTTTGCATGCGAACAAAGAAATAACAAAACAAAACTGACAAAATCCAATGAAAATCTTAACACTTGTATTATAGTGTAAAAGCGTCGTATGATTTTTCGACAGTCGTATCAAATATCATTTGATTTTGCTCTTTGAAAATCCAATCTAAATTTTAACTCTTGTATTACATTGTAAAACCCACATTATAAAAAGAACAAACACATAATTCTATTAAAGGTAATGCTTTATACGAACATTTTCACTTGTATGGACGTTCAGTATATGGAGTGTGTGTGTGTTTTGTGGCCATAACACTGCAGGATACAAATAAGTAAATACAAATAAATCTTTTCTTTTAATCTATTATTATTGTGGCTTCTTTTATTTACGTATGTATTATTATTATTACAATAATATTATAAACGGATTAGAATTCTGGCTTAATTTGCAGAAAATATTTTAAATATTAATAAGGAACATTAAGCGGCTTAATAAATATTTAACTTAAAATAAGTAAATTGGAAAAGAAAACCATAGAAAACTGAAACAAATACATAAATAAGCAGAGATAAAACACACATAATATCATCATTTCGAAAGTTTCATTATTCCCGTGGTTTTAAGGAAAAAGTTGATATGTTTTTTTAGAAAAGCAATTTTTAATTTTAAAGCTAATTTTGAAAAATTTACTCCTGTTCTAATAAGAGCAATCGATCATCTATTAAATTAGGAATATATCCTAGCACTTTTTGTAAACAAATATTTATATTTAACTTATAGTGTTTTCTTTCACATGAGTGGATTTAACATACATTTTTTAAATAGAAGTTATAATATATCAAAAGAATGAAGAAAAAAATTTAGCGTTAATAGACCAAAGCCAGAAGCGAATGTTGCGGTAATAGTTCTGAAACACATTAAAGAAAGAAGGGTAGTAAAACGACACATAAGTGAATAAAAAATTGCGTTTAAAAATAGTGTTTCCACAACCAATATTTGTCGTGTATATCATTAATTTTAATTTATTCAACTGAAATAAATTATTTATTTTAGGATTAACAAAAAACAGAATACTTACAGCCATATTCACTAAAGAATTTTAATGTAGTAGGCACGTTCACGCCTTGTCACGCTATCATCTCTATCATTGCATATCATATTTCATTAACATACATTTTTGTTTACTTTTTCTTTCTTTATTTTTTTGTTTACTTTTTTTGTCTACTTATGTATAGTTCTAACTGCGGTTCAATGAACACTTTTAGCACATAAATAAATATTTTAGTTACTTACAATTTAAGTAATTATAATTGAAGTTCAAAGTAAGCAAATTATTAATTTATGATAACTAGTTATAATTTTTAGAAATAAGTAGCAAGTATTTTAGTATAAATAAGGAGGAAAGTCCCAGCTGAAGGCATATTGGAGTAGGTAATTGAACTTCCTTGACTTATCTAATTTCGCAATTGGCGTGCCTTTGCGGTATAAACATAATGGTAAATTGGCGTATCTCCGCCATATAAAATTAGAGAAATTGAGCGGTAAACGCCGAAATGATTTGCGTATTCATTCGCTCAGTAATAAATGGATAATACACTAAACAGGACCTATATTAATAACATATCACATCATTAATATTGGTTTAATAAGCATATTAGCTAATAAACACTTTAAGGTTTATTAAGAGAAAAGTATTACAAAAGTGTATATTAGCAAATATAAAATATTTTGTAATATCAGACTGGCAATACAATGTTTTCTTATATAAAAAAAAATTAATTTCCAAAAAAAAAATATAATATAAATTGTGGAAGTAAATAATGAACATAAAATTTTTTCCCAAATTAATTATTTGCACTTTAACGGGAATAAAGTGAGTATTTACCAATGGATTTTTAAGTTTTAAATTATTTCTATTATATGAGATTTTAAGATTGAATAATAATATTTCTTTGTATAAGTCGATTGTTATATTTTGTAAATTTTTGAAAATCAAAAATGTCATAATTATTTGTAAAAATATTTACTTTTTCAAAGTAAAAACAAATTAAAACCAATACAATTTAAAATTTTTTGAGATTTTTTGTAACAAAATTGCATAAATCGTTTTAAAGTTATGATAAGATATTTGAAGCCAGGCTCTTCAAAAATATAATATCACAGTACAACAGCCAATCTGGGGGGTGAGAAATTCCAAGTCAGGGTGATGGTACTAGGTCAGTATAGTAAAACCCTCAAAGGGTTTGGCGTTCGTATGTGTCAGTTTTTTTTATGACCTTTTAAATTTTTTCCTTATCTTGATGTTTTTGATTTTGGCAAAAAAAAAAAATGTTACAACTAAGCGAAAAACATCAAGATAAGGAAAATATTTAAAAGGTCATACAAAAAAACTGACACATACGAACGCCAAACCCTTTGAGGGTTTTACTATACTGACCTAGTACCATCACCCTGACTTGGAATTTCTCACCCCCCAGACAATAATCCCAAAAATGTTCCATAGTGTATTTTGCAATATACAATAATAAAATATATACAATAATATAAAATATTTTATTAACGAACTTGCTTGTTAGAGTTTACAAAAGAGAATGAATGTTTTACTGTAATAAGTCTTACTTACAGCTAGTGGTGGTGCCGGGCGCACAAAGAAAATATTGCTGTCCATGCAACATTCCGAAGCAAACAAATAAACAAAGAATATCTTATTTCACCATTGCATGAACAACAGTGCATACTGAAACTGGGTTACTATAGGAATGTAACAAATTTTTACTTAAAAAAATTTTTTTTTCCGTTATGTTATTGTAAGCATACCTTCTGCAAACGTCAATAAAAAATTTGACCATATAACATCCTTCTCGTTTTTTTGTACAAAATTAATTTTAGCAAGAATGAACGTAGCCATTGTTTTCATAATAGTCTTCATTTATTAATTTTATATCTCTCATATTTTAACCTTAATATGAGCGGCAGCTAAATGAGTACACAATAATTGTAGTGAAATGTCGAACAAAATTAGTCCAAATACATCAACTCATAAGCGCTTATACATATTTAAGTGCTATAAATCTTTAATCTCCAAAGAGAAATCCGTTAAGTTTTAAAATATTCAAATAATTTACTCAAACAGAACGACTTATCAATTTCGCATTTAGAAAAAATATTTTTTAATTTATGTCAAATCAGAAATAATTTTTTATAACTTACTTTAGAATATGCATCTTCAATATCGAAAAGTGTTTTTACTGCAAGTGAATATTCTTTTTAACAGTATTAATCTATACATACATATAAAAGAGTAACGTTACTGACTGACTGACTTATCATCATCGCCCAGCCTAAACGCCTAAGGATACGGACTTGAAATTCGGTAACCAGGTTCCTGTCCCAATGTGCAGGACGAATAAGAAGGGATATTTAAAAATTCGAATATTAAGGGGGTAAAAAAGGGTAAAATCAAACTTCTTATATCTCCGGAACTACTATACATAGAGGCAAAGTTGAAACTACTAAATATTCTACTAAAAAAAGCGATACTTTTCCAATATTTGTACATTTACGGGATAAAAAAGTAAAAACTAATGTCGGTACGTTTTTTAACCTCATTTATCTTTCAAAGTAGCAATCACAGCAACAACAACTAAATTGTATTCTTTTCCTCTTGGTGTCTATTGTCCACGGACAGCGTGTTATTGCTTATAATATTTGTTTGTCCGCGTCTAGTGTCTTTAAAAATTTAAAAAAATTAAACAGTTACTCAAATGTTAATTAAGATAACAACAGAAAAATAAACGATAACAATATTAAACAGTGAAACAATAAAAATAAGAACAGTTACTTATATTCTATTTAAACAACATTAAGACTGCACAAATAACAACAAACATTTTCAAAAGTTACAACAACAAAAATCAAATAAAGAACAATAATACAAAAAAAAAATCACGCACACAGTGACGGTGTCAACCCGGGTTCGAGAGTGTTGATAATGAGGGCCTTTAATGACCAGATCAGGGCTTTTATGATCCCTATTGGCATTTTCATTGTGTTTTGTCCTTGTCCCAATAAATAAATTCTGATTTCTTTGATATTTGTGACCTGGTATTAATAGCTGCTAAGTTGAATGATGGTGAAGGTATAGCACTGACCATCAGGCAGCTCTATTGGTAGTAATTGATATCATCGCCTCAAATATCTTAGAATAACATTCTGTTTTGAGTTCCCCAAATTGTTTGTAGGACGGGGCGTTTCAGGATAGACTTTTGCAACGTACGCGGACTGAGGAAGAATCTTTTTTCTGTATATGCTCACATTTGTCTCCATCGGCCGGATGTTTTGGCCCTATGTGAGACACAGGTGCATGAGAGTGCTGATTTTCTGGATTGTCATGTACCTGGGTATCAGCTTCTATCATTGTTTTCACTACATAGGGGGCTTGCAGTATATATTCGCAATAAACTTGTGTATCAGTACCAGCCACCACTGGGTACATATGATGCTGAATTTAGCTCCCTCTGGGTTAAATTCAAAATCAGGTCACACTATTTGCACTTCGAGTTTCTTTACAGAAGTCTAAACGCGGGAAGAGATATTACTTTATCAGGCTTCGATACTCTTTCCGATTCCATAACGAAGATCCTTGAGAGTTTTCCGAGCAGTGAAATTTTCGTTGCTGGAGATTTCAATGTTCACAGCTCATCTTGGTTTCGCCATTCGGACCACACGAGTACAGAAGGCCAATATGTTGAATTGTTCGCGGCGCAGAATCATCTTACGCAATTGGTAAATGAACTAATGCACATTCCGTGCGTTGAAGGGCACCAAAGCAATACCCTCGCCCTTTTTCTTACTACGCACCCTGAAAAGTACGAAATAAGTATTAATGCACTTCTCGGTAACTCATATCATTGCAACATTTCCGCCTCCTTTTCGTTCTCGGACGTTCGAAACGTTTCTCGTAAGGCTACGAAGCGTTCAAAATATATTTACGAGAAAGCTCATTGGGCAGAGCTCAACGAATTTTTTAAGCAGTTTAGTTATAAACTTTGTTTCTTGGACGACGATGTCGATGCTATGGCGAAAATGGTTGAAAGTATAATTTTGCTTGGAATGAAAACTTTTATTCCAATAAAGCAAGTTTCAATTAAACCTAAATTAAAATACTGGTTTAATAAGACGTGCAAAATTGCCGTCAGATACAGAGAGGAAGTATTCAGTATATGGCGTAACAACAAGAACGCGCATACTGATTCGCTACGCAAAAGTGCGAGGTCTTCGTGTGCCAAAGTAATTAAGCGCGAAAAGGCTTTATACGAGCAGCGTCTTCGTGCTAAAGTGCTCGCTGCTCCTCGAGGCAGTAAGAGTTTTTGGTAATTCGTTAAAAGAGTAAAGGATAATGCTAGTTCTTCAATTCCGACTCTTTTAAAGGATGACCCATTATTTACCGACCCGACTGATAAGGCGAACCTTTTAGCCGAATTATTCGCAAATAATTCAAACTTAACGGAAAGCAATCAGCCACTGCCCGTGCTCGAAAGAGTAAATGTCAATATGCCGAATATATTCTTTCGTGCCCGTGCAGTTAAAAGCGTTTCGGAACAACTCAATTTCAATAAGTCTCCTGCGCCGGATGGCATTCCAGCACTGCTCTAAAAGCAGTGATGCTTGACGTTAGTACGTCCGTTGGCTAAACTTTACAGCACAATGTACCATGCCGGTGGGTTCCCAGTATGCTGGAAGGTTGCCAATGTGACTCCGATCCCGAAGAAGGGGGATCGTTGCAACCCTGAAAATTACGGCTCCATTGCAATCTGCTCTGCGCTTTCGAAAGTAATGGAAAGTAAGGTCAATTTCCATCTTATGAGATATTTGGAGACCAACAGCCTACTAAGCGACCGCCAGTATGGTTTTCGTAGACAACGTTCTACGGGGGACGTAATGGCCTTCCTCTGGGAAAAATAGTGTCGTTCTATTTACCATTTTGGCGAAAGTAAGGTGGTGGCTCTTGATATCTCTAAGGCGTTTGATAGAGTGTGGCATGGAGCACTCTTGACGAAGCTTACTGCTTTTGGGGTTAGTAATAATTTCTCTCGATTTATCTCGAGTGTCGACGGAGATTCCAATAAATTCTAGATGAAAAAAACGAATGGTTTTCGGGTTATAATCTTCTATTATAATTCAATAAAACTTTATTATGGAGACGTGTTTGCTCTTCGGTGTTCGCAATAATAAGAAGTAAAAATAAGGTTATACAAAATTCACAAGAGAGAATACATAGCAAGAGAGTATTGCCAGCTTATATAAAAAGGCTGCTCCGCACATAAACATCAATCCCCCCTTGCATGGGTGCAATCAAGGAGTCTAAGGAGCGGAGCATAAAATAATAATATATGTATTAGTCATCCTAAAATATAGTGTTATTCATTAAATAATACATGTAAAATATGATTTTATAAGAACTATCGGAAATTTAAAAAAAAAAACACATAAAATTCAGAAAAATGCATGAAATATTTATTTGGATCGATAGTTGGGTCGATATAATTTAATGTTTGAAGATTATTTCATGCAAATGTTGGCCGCGGCTGCGCCTCAAATGGTTCATCCGCTTAGTCCAATTTTGGCATACTCTTTCCAACATTTCGGCCGGTATCTCACGAATAATGTTGGCAATGTTGGCTTCCAGTGCGTCAATCGAAGCGGGCTTGTCCCTATAGACATTAGCCTTAACATAGCCCCACAAAAAATAGTCTAGAGGCGTTAAATCACACGATCTGGGCGGCCAATTGACTGGTCCCAAGCGTGAAATAAACTGTTCACCGAACTCGCCTCTCAATTGGTCCATTGTTTCGCGTGCTGTGTGGCATGTGGCACCGTCTTGTTGAAACCACATGTCATGCAAGTCAAGCTCTTCCATTTTGGGCAAAAAAAAGTTTGTTATCATCGCACGGTAGCGCTCACCATTCACAGTAACGTTGTGATTCGCATCATCTTTGAAGAAATACGGCCCAATGATGCCGCCAGCCCATAATCCGCACCAAACGGTTGTTTTTTGTGGATGCATTGGTAGCTCTTGCAATGCTTCTGGCTGCTCTTCACTCCAAATACGGCAGTTTTGCTTGTTCACGTATCCATTCAACCAGAAATGAGCCTCGTTGCTGAACACAATTCTTCGATAAAAAAGTGGATCTTCATCTAACTTTTCAAGAGCCCATTCACCAAAAATTTGGCGTTGTGGTAGGTCGTTTGGCTTCAATTCTTGCACCAGTTGTATCTTATAAGGCTTCACACCCAAATCCTTCCGCAAAATTTTCCACGTAGTGGAGTAACAGAAGCCCAATTTTTGCGAACGGCGCCGAATCGATAATTCACGGTCATCACCAACACTGGCCGATACGGCTGCGATATTTTCTTCAGTTCGCACTCTACGTAAGCGTGTTGGTGGTTTAATGTCCAACAATGTAAATTTGGTGCGAAATTTTGTTACAATAGCCCGAATAGAAGCCTCAGTAGGTCGATTAAACTGACCATAAAATGGAAGAAGCGCGCGATGAACTTTCTTAACAGAGCACGCATTTTGGTAATAAAATTCAATAATTTGCAAGCGTTGTTCGTTTGTAAGACGATTCATGATTAAATTATAGACCAAACTGAAGATGTTTGACAGTGACACAAGATACAAAACGTGCGTAAGCTGTCAAAACTAGTGTTGCCAAAAAGATAATAGCAAAAAAATCACTCTTTATATCTCAATAAATTAAGCAATCAAAAATTAAGCAATATGTCCATTTTATACATTGATGACAATTGTAGCAGTGTCTCTCTGATCAGATAGATGTTGACGAGGTTGTGTTATTTTGGCTCTAGTTTGAAATTGTGGTGACTGCTGTTCTAGTTGTTGTATTTGTTGCTGCAGCTGTTGTATTTGAGTATGGAGAGCTTGAGTGTTCGTCTTACTTTTGTGATTATTTCTACGTGTTTTCTTGGTTCTGCCCTTTGATTTTCGATTTTTGACGCCGGCTTGATTTCCAGAGGTAGTTGTAGTTTTTCGAGAAGTCGAATTTTTCCCTTTGAAGCGATGACGCAGGGTATGGTGTTCTGAGCAGCATTCCATACAGCGCTCTCTGCTTGTACAGTTGGTTCTCATGTGAGAGTGTGCCAGACAGTTGAAGCAATACCGATAATTTTTAATCACCTTCCACAGCTCACCGACCGACATCTTGCAGAATTTTTCACATTTTCTGATAGCATGTTCACTTTTACAAAGCCAACTATCTCGCAATTCTTCATCCCGTGCTTGTGAAAGGACGGTGCACTTCAAAACGAGCGGGTGACTTGGACATCACTGCAGCTAGAGGATATAGACAAAACACAAGAGAAAGAAAAAAAGGGCAAATTAGTTTGAATTCGCATTAGGAAGGAGAACTAGTTTGACAATGGGTCGTGTGATATTGCCACAACTTGTTCTCACATCAGCTACTCTAATCTTAGAGTCCTGACCTAATAGACCCTTTCTATTCGACCTAATCTCCAGAGGTTCGGGGGTAAATTGTCTTGTCGAATGACAACTAAATCTCCTAGCGCAAAGTCTCTTTCAGGGTATTTCCACTTTGTGCGCTTATAGAGTTCTTTCAAGTACTCTTCTTTCCACCTTACTGCTAGCTGGTAGTGAAGAATTTTAAGTTATTGCCACCTGTTGGCAAGACAAATACGTAGTTTAGAATGATCTGGTTCCCCACATCCGAGCAGTGGCCGTCCAACTAAAAAGTGTCCAGGGGTCAATGGAACCAAATCTGAAAGGTTATCACTCATTGCGCATAAGGGTCGAGAGTTAAGGCACGCTTCAGTACGTATAAACATAGTTTCAAACTCAGGATAAGTGAACTTCTGCGAGTTAGAAATTCTTTTCAAATGAGACTTGAAACTCTTGACCCCGGCTTCCCATAAGCCACTCATATGAGGTGCACCAGGTGGAATAAAATGCCATTCCAGGGGTTGTTCACAATCAAGAGACAGTATCTTAGACCGTAACTCTTGCAGAAACAGTTTACGATCCATAGCGAGTAATTTTGCACCTCCTACAAAAGCCATTCCATTATCGGAATACATGTGACGAGGTGCTGAACGACGGGAAATAAAACGTCTAAATGCTGCCAAAAATGCCTCAGAGCTCATATCTTCAGTCACCTCTAAATGAATTGCTTTAGTGCCAAAACAGACAAACACCAAAACATAACCCTTCGAAATACGACACCCTCGTCCACTATAGGATTTAATATCAAATGGGCTGGCAAAATCTACACCAGTGTGTGTAAAGGGTGCACTTATCGAAGTTCTTTCGGGTTGTAATGCTGCCATCATTTGGGAGCTGACTTGTTGGCGGTAGATGACACAGGTTTTACAGTTGTTTATTATAGTGCGAACTAAATTCCGGAGTTTGGGTACCCAGCAATCCATTCGAACTATGCGTATGAGCAATGAGTTATTGCCATGTAGTGTATTTGTATGAACGTATTCTAAATATTTATAATCGGGTGAAAAGGGCACAATACGGCAGAATCTTGGGGAAACGTTCATCATATGTCAATCCTACGGCTTGGGAAAGACGGCCATTAACGCGCATGAGTCCTTGGGAATCGATGAAAGGGTTCAAAGAAAATAATTTACTTCCTTTTGGAAGTTTTCCACCGCTGGACAGATTTAAATACTCGGGTAAGTACAACTGCTGACATAAAATAATCAATCGTGTTTTGACAAACACTATCTCAGAGCGAGACAGTTGATGCGAATCGGGAGTGGTGCCTATCTTTCGTGAGTGGTTATAAAACCTAAAAATATAAGCCATAACCCTCATAGCTCGAGGTAAGTTGGAAAAACATGCAAGCAAGTCATCTGGCTTAGTTACCTGGGATAAATGAGTACTTATTGCCTTCGTCTCGAGATTCGTGTGGTAAGCAAAATGGCTTAGTGGCCAATTTTCCTTAAGTTGAGTTAACCAAGGTGGTCCAAGGCCACCATAAAAAGTTGTCGATTAAATCAAGAGCCAAAGCTGTGCGACTCACAAGATCAGCTGGGTTACTCTTAGAGTCGACATGAGACCAACTTTCTATACCAACTTTTTTTACTATCAGCGCAACTCGATTAGCAACAAAAGTAGGCCAATGGCTAGGAGGCTTTTGTAGCCAGGATAAAACTATAGTCGAATCAGTCCATAGGTGAATACTTTCATACGCCAGATTCAGTTCGACAATATTTGCCAATAATACTGCTCCACAGAGCTCCAAGCGAGGTAATGTCTCACACTTTACGGGTGCTATTTTTGTTTTGGCAGCAAGTAAGTGGCACGTTGTGCTTCCATTTGGGGTACAAACCCGAATGTATAGAGTTGCCGCATATGCCTTTTCTGAGGCATCACAAAAGCCGTGAATCTGTATAATGAAATCGGGATGAAAATTAACCCATCTTGGAATGTTAATCTTCTCAATAAACGAATAATCTTCTAAGAACGTGTACCATTTTTTAAGGGTTGAGGGGGTTAAGCATTCATCCCAGTCAGTTTTATCCCGCCAAATTTGTTGCATTATCATTTTGTAACCACAATTTTGGGGGAAAGCGAACCAACAGGATCAAAGAGCTTTGCTATTTCTAACAACACGGCACGCTTCGTTACATAATCTCTAGTTGGCTGCGTTACGGGGTTAAAATAAAAACTGTCAGAATTAGCATTCCAGCGTAGACCAAGTGTTTTTGTCATGCTGGTGTCTGAGAATTTCAAGAAGTCAGCATTTAGCCGGTCCTTGCAGGGTACATCCTCTAACAAACGTTCGTGGTTCGCAGTCCATTTTCGGAGAACAAAACCGGCTGAACCAAAAACATTTGTTAGATCAATACGACGTATGACTGCTTCCTCTAGCTTGTGAGAGCCAGCCAGAACATCATCGACATACATTTGAGTGCGCAATATCTCAGACACCGTAGGATTCTGAGCTTCACAATCCTTTGCCAATTGCATTAAAGTTCGAATGGCAAGATAAGGTGCACAGTTCACTCCGAACGTGACCGTTTTAAGCTCAAAATTCTTTATTTCGTCTTGATGGTTTTCACGGAAGATTATTCGCTGAAAGGGGGTATGAGTGGGGTGTACTAATATCTGCCGATACATCTTCTCAATATCAGCATTAAATACAAAACGGTATAGTCTCCAACGGAGAACTAAAACGATCAGATTTGCCTGCAGTACAGGAGCAGGGTATAAAAGGTCATTAAGGCTAACGCCATTCGATGAAGGGTAGGAAGCATTAAATACAACACGAAGCTTAGTAGTCGTGTTGTCGAGTTTGAATACAGCATGATAGGGTAGGTAATACGGGGTTTCCTTTGAGTCGGAAGGGTTGACTTCATGCATATGACCTAACTTAGCGTATTCAGTAACTACCTGATCATATTGTGATTTCAATACGGGTTTTTGCAAAAGGCGAGTTTTATTTTTCATAAATTGAAGCAAGGCGCCATTAGGGGAATTTCCTAATGATAACCTGCTCTCTTTTTAATTATAATTCTAAAGGGTAAGGAGACTTTATACTGACCATTAGACTGTCTATAAGTGGTCGCTAAGTAATGCTCTTCGCAGAATTTTTCAATGTCAGTAGGTTCGTTCACCGATGGAACTTCTTCAAGTTCACAAAATCGCAACAGTTGTTGATTCAAGTCAATATGATTGAAATAAGATTGAATGGAATTTAACGGATTATTATGTGTGACTCTGCCAGTGACAATACAGCCGAATACAGTATTCTGAGCTATAAGGTTGCCATTTGGGTGTTTCTCTACTTCGGGTAATAAGATATTGGGGTACACATCTCCTCCTAACAAGATGTCCACTCGAGTAAAGTTGATATCATCGGAGTCGATATTAGGAAACTTGCCTGAATTATAATTAAAAAGAGAGCATGATGGCAAATTGCCTGTCAACTTTCCGACAACATATGCCTCACAGTCGAGTCTAAACGTTGGATCCTTTTTTGAACCAAGTGAAATATAGCATAATTTTGTAGAAGTAGCCGTTAGACTATTATTAAGTCCTGTAATTTTCGTCCTAACTGAAGAATGTGTAGGCAAACAGAGCTTACGTTGCAATGTTTGGGAAATAAAAGTAGCCTGTGAAGCTAAGTCTATCAATGCTCAAGCTGGATATTTGATATCACCGACATATACTTCACACACAGTTGTACCTAATAATACGGTGGAATACGGGATTGTGGTAAGAGATGACATATAAGTCTGAAGCGACCGAGTACCACTTGAAGTTGAAGGTATTGCATCAGAGTTGGCTTGGAGTGGACTGTAATTTGATTCGTGATCAATGGAATTTTTGAGTTCATTATCATGAGAATGATATATTATTTGATATCGAATCTTTGTACAAAAGGGAGTGGTATTTTTGCTTACAAATGAAACAAACATGAACGCTTTTACATGTTTTGTATTCGTGGGATGAAGGCAGGCAGTTAGAGCAATAGTTAAATTTCCGAACAGTAGAGAGACGATCATTAAAAATATAGAGCACAACCTAAGAGGGTGCTTATTCTGGCATAAAACACATTGAGTCATATTTTGACCAGAATTTGTTCTTACTACAAATGCTTTAACTTTTCTAGAGTCGTTCGAAAACTTCTTTAAGCTGCTACCCGTTCTACTTTCACTCGAATTTTGGACAGATGTGGCATGCGACCCTTTTATGTCATAGACCGATTCAAGAGTCTTGTAACGGGAGGTTAAAAATCTATCCATTTCTTTCTACGTTGGCAAGTCGACATCACCTTTTTCAACTTCAAGGTAGACTCGGGCAGCTTCGTAGGGGCAATGTAAACCAATATTACATCCCAGCTTTGAGTGTCTACATTGAGTTACGTAAGGTTACTGACACAGTCGTTAATAGTTCTTTGTAACTCTTTTATGTTAGGGCCTGTTTCACGAGTTATGTTGTTAATATTAAAAAGAATTTTCAGTTGAGCATTTATAAGAACACGTTTATTCTCATATCTGTCCATAAGATTTTTCCAGGCGGTAGAAAAACCATCTTTGGTCAATGGACACGTACGAATCATTTTATTTGGCTCTCCTTTGGTATATTGCAAAAGATAATACATCTTTGAAGCTGGGTCCAATTTAGGGTTATCCGCGACCATATTTTTGAATGATTGGCGAAACGATGGCCATTTGAAATAATCACCGTAAAAGGGGTCTATTTGACAAGGGGGTAAATGAGCAAAAGATATGAATTGAGAGTCTTCAGATCCAAATGATCCGTATTAAGAGCCAAGCCACGAACGTATGTGCCATAAGAGTTTCTATACTTTTTCTTTATTTCAATAATATCAATTTTATCAGATTCAGCCAGAACCAATAAAGATTCATACAAGGCTATAACCATCTCCCATAAACGATGCATTTCTCTTTCATGAGCGACTAGGGATGCAACGCTATGGTCCGTTGGTGGAATGTCACTGAGATAAGCCTCAAAATCAGCTAAACAATTGCACTTTCTAATTAGATTCCTTGCCATTTCAAACAAAAATATAGTTGAGCAATTTATGGAGTAGAATTTGGGTAAATAATTCGAACGGTAGCTTAACAATACTATAAAGTGAATTCAATCACTTGAGCGCAAAGTAGCCTTCTAGTACTAATGGCTGTGAAAATTATAGGTATAGGACGGTGCTTTGTGATGAAGGAAATATTGCTCGAGCCTATTTAGCTATGGTGTACAAATAAAATCAATTTTGTCCAATAGCACTTCGATAAATCAGAAAAATGATATTGATTTATTTATAGGTATGAATAAAAAAAAAACGACCTCTGTCCATAAAGATTGGGAATCGCTGATATACAACTATGTACATGTATGTATGTATTTAATCATTAATCAATATATAAAAATATATTATACCTAAACAACAAGTTCAATTTATCCTCTCTTTTATACCTAATGTAGCATTGGGTGAGTACACAATTACAGTTTAAGAAGCATTGGGTCTGTTCTGTTAAGTTTATTTGTTAACAGAGTCAGAATATTTTACATATGCAGTAAAATTGGATAATTTTTATTATATATTTTTTTCTTTTGGTATAAATTTTCTCTATAAGTAATCAATGATTACATATATATGAGTATATCTATACATATATAAATATAATGTTCATATATATGTATGTAGACATGTACATACACTATTAGTATTATATGTGAACAATTAAATACATGTATATTTCGAGTGGGGGTCTTTTTTTCACAAATTCAATTGATATCCCTTATTATTCTTTTTTTTTCTGTGATTTTTATCACTTTATTTATTTATTTAACAGCAGCTAAAATTATTTTAACTTAAAGGCACAAGTCTTACCTTTATTTATAGGGGTATTACTTTGCTTTTAATTCTTCCAAGAATTTATTGTTCTAAAACGGGAGTATCCGAGGATCCGGATCGATAGGACCAAAATGTTGACGGGGATTCCAATAAATTCTTGATGAAAAAAAAAACGAATGGGCTTTGGGTTATAATCTTCTATTATAATTCAAATAAACTTTATTATGGAGACGTGTTTGCTCTTCGGTGTTCGCAATAGCAAGCAGTAAAAATAAGGTTATACAGAGATCCCGCTATACGGGTCGTTATAGACGGGGTCTCATCAAACGAGTTCAAGACCAATTCAGGGGTACCGCAAGGCTCTGTTCTTTCTTCGACTTTATTTCTTGTCTTCTTGAATGACCTCCTATGTAGGACTACAAATCCCATCCATTCTTTTGCGGATGACAGCAGCATTTCATGGGTGGTGTCGATATTGAGGAATCAGAAGTTCTTGGCATGAGAATCCAGTGTGATGTCCATTGGACTGATCACATTTTTCAGATCGCTAAAGAAGCATCCAAGTGCATGGGCTTGCTAAAGAGATGCAAGAGATCCTTCACCCCATCTGACCTCCTCCATATCTACACCACTTATATCGGACCGAGAATGGAATACAACTCACATATATGGCCTGGTGCTTCAAAGTCTACTTTGAAATTACTCGACCGCATACAGGAGAGGGCGAAAATGGTTATCGGTGACAGTAGGGTAGCCAGCTCTATTGACTCACTGGAACACCGTCGCAGTGTGGGGTGTTTTTCACTTTTCTATCGCTATTACAACGGAATGTGTTCTAATGAAATTTGGGATCTTGTTCCCGAAACCCGCTCATTCACACGAGCCACTCGTTTTTCAGCAAGAACACATCCCTTTGTGGTCGATTGGCCAGTGGATCGCACTACGCATTACAGACAGAGTTCTTTTTTTAACCGTACAGTTTGTATGTGGAATAAACTTCCTGCTGACGTCTTTCTTGAATCTTACAATTTGGGAAAATTCAAATCGAATGTTCATAGACACTACTCCCTCTATCCTCCTTCCCACAACCTATTTTCCGAGTTCCATCACAATGCATTGCATGAGTAGGGGCCATCCCCTGAGTGCTTGTCCTAAATAAAAAAATAAAAAGTTATCCAATGTATATTGGCACTTTTTTAAAATTCGAGTAAATAAGGGGTAAAATATGTACCCCTTTTTACTACTATTTCTAAATATGTACTTTTATGTAAATTGAAGCAGCATATGAACATTGTATTATTAATTTGTAACACCCAATAAGACGCTACTTAAAAAAAATTTCAAGGGAGAAAAAAATACCAAAAGGGGAAAATAAGATTGGATTTATATTTAACAATTTTATTACTATTTTTTATGTTACGTGCAAACCTAGAATTGTGACAATATAATTAAACGAAATAAGAAATCATTAATTGGTACTCTTTATTCATTTTAATGGTACTTTTTTAATTTTTTAATGAAAACGAACCTAGAAGTACAATGTTGGGCTAAAACGTTCCTGATGAAGTGAAAAATCATTTACAGGTCATATGGTACTTTTTATTACTTTTTTGATACTTTTTGATATTTTATTATTAAGGAATCTAAATCTACTAGAATTTACTGAAATAGACTGATGCAAGTTGGAAAGCCATAAATGGGACAAAATGGTACTTTTTACTTATTTTACTGGTACTTTTTGAATTTTTCATATAACTATGAGATTGGGGTCAAACGCTATGAGCAAAGTGAAAAATCATTAAGAAGCAAAACAGTACTTTTTATTGATTTTAATGGTACTTTTTAATTTATAATATTAATGAACCTTAAACCATTAGACTGGGCTTAAGCGATTCAGGGCAATGTGAAAAATAAATAAGAGAAGAAAACTACAAGCAAAAATGAGTTCAAATTACAGAAACAACAAAATTCACGAATGACTACTTATCTATGCTTGCTTGCTTTTTGTGTTTGTAAAAGGTGATTTTATAAGAACTATCGGAAATTTAAAAAAAAAAACACATAAAATTCAGAAAAATGCATGAAATATTTATTTGGATCGATAGTTGGGTCGATATAATTTAATGTTTGAAGATTATTTCATGCAAATGTTGGCCGCGGCTGCGCCTCAAATGGTCCATCCGCTTAGTCCAATTTTGGCATACTCTTTCCAACATTTCGGCCGGTATCTCACGAATAATGTTGGCAATGTTGGCTTCCAGTGCGTCAATCGAAGCGGGCTTGTCCCTATAGACATTAGCCTTAACATAGCCCCACAAAAAATAGTCTAGAGGCGTTAAATCGCACGATCTGGGCGGCCAATTGACTGGTCCCAAGCGTGAAATAAACTGTTCACCGAACTCGCCTCTCAATTGGTCCATTGTTTCGCGTGCTGTGTGGCATGTGGCACCGTCTTGTTGAAACCACATGTCATGCAAGTCAAGCTTTTCCATTTTGGGCAAAAAAAAGTTTGTTATCATCGCACGGTAGCGCTCACCATTCACAGTAACGTTGTGATTCGCATCATCTTTGAAGAAATACGGCCCAATGATGCCGCCAGCCCATAATCCGCACCACACGGTTGTTTTTTGTGGATGCATTGGTAGCTCTTGCAATGCTTCTGGCTGCTCTTCACTCCAAATACGGCAGTTTTGCTTGTTCACGTATCCATTCAACCAGAAATGAGCCTCGTCGCTGAACACAATTCTTCGATAAAAAAGTGGATCTTCATCTAACTTTTCAAGAGCCCATTCACCAAAAATTTGGCGTTGTGGTAGGTCGTTTGGCTTCAATTCTTGCACCAGTTGTATCTTATAAGGCTTCACACCCAAATCCTTCCGCAAAATTTTCCACGTAGTGGAGTAACAGAGGCCCAATTGCTGCGAACGGCGCCGAATCGATAATTCACGGTCATCACCAACACTGGCCGATACGGCTGCGATATTTTCTTCAGTTCGCACTCTACGTAAGCGTGTTGGTGGTTTAATGTCCAACAATGTAAATTTGGTGCGAAATTTTGTTACAATAGCCCGAATAGAAGCCTCAGTAGGTCGATTAAACTGACCATAAAATGGAAGAAGCACGCGATGAACTTTCTTAACAGAGCACGCATTTTGGTAATAAAATTCAATAATTTGCAAGCGTTGTTCGTTTGTAAGACGATTCATGATTAAATTATAGACCAAACTGAAGATGTTTGACAGTGACACAAGATACAAAACGTGCGTGAGCTGTCAAAACTAGTGTTGCCAAAAAGATAATAGCAAAAAAATCACTCTTTATAATGGCCGCTTTATCAACATGTGGCTGTGGTTCAATTGATTTTTTTATTTAAGGAATTTTATTTATTTAATAAAAATTACTGAAGTCTATATCAAACCATATCAGTATTTCGAATGAACATTTTAATACCAAATTTCACATTTTCGAATTCCCCGAATTAAAATTATTTTTGTTATTTTTTTCTTTTCAGAAACAAATAAATAAAAAAATAACAGTAGCGGAACCAGTAGCGATTCCATTGAAAATCATATAAGGATGCGGTTGCCCTCAATTAAAATGGCAATCAAAAACCTTGATGCGAAAAAATCGCCCGGCGCTGATCGAACTACTAGTTCAATGCTGATGAACTTGCCAGATTGCGCTGTGAGAATTATATTGTTAATTTTTAGTGGCATCTTAAGAGTGGGGGTTTCCCGTCCTCTTGGAAGATTTCAGAAATTGTCATTGTTTTGGCGTGCATCCAATTAGATTATCAAATAAAAGGCACTTGGTTTGTGAATATATTTAAATTTTAGGATCTTCCCCGTATAAATGAGGTTGATGATGGGAAATTCCTTTTTGTAGTTTTCACAGGTTTTACTTTTAATTTCGACAATTCTTTATTTATTTCATTTAGGTATGCACTTTAATAGTTTATAATTTATTTAGATAATTTTAAGGGTTTTAGATTTTAAGTATATTCTACTTCAATTTTAAAATTTTATAGTTTTTTTTAATTTATTTCAATGTAGGGTTTATTTCTTTTCAATTCAATTAAGGTTTTGATTTAAGTATGTAATAACATTTTTTTTGTTTTAATTAAAGAAAAAAGGTATATATTTAATTTTAAGATATGTATAGTTTAAGTTATTGTTAAATTATTTCATGTCTGTGATATAATCACTTCACAAAAACAGATAATTGATTTTAAGTGTGAGACTCAATTCTTGTATAGATGAAAACTCAAACTTATTTCATTTTGACGTTTTGCTTTACATCAAAACATCAAATTCAAGCGAGTTGTGTTACTCGCTTGAGTTCAATGTAGGGTAATCAATTATTTTGCTATTTTCGTAATTAAGGATAAATTCAACCATCCGTTAATTTTAAATTTTGTACAAATGTTATTTGTACATGCTCCCGGCCTTTGGTCTAGGGACCAGATGGGCCTTCGCCATAGCAGAGAACTTGAGCTAGCGTTCTGATGGCATCTGCTATAACTTTGTTATGCGAGGTAGCAGGAGCAGCCCCTTGCGCGGACGAATTCGAGGATGTGGTGGGTTGATCCTGTCCAGATTTAGTAGGTGGTGGCTATGGTTTATTGGATTTCCGTTGTCGCTGTCTCAGTTGCTTGGTGGTGATTTTTGGTTTACGAACTTCCTTTGGATGCAATAAAGTGTGATGATATTTTCCACATTTCTTACAAGTATTTAATGAAAAACATGCTCGCAAGTCATGACTCTGCCCCAAACAGTTGACACAGCAGCGATGTCTATCTACCACCTCTTCTCTCTTTTTTAAAGCCATCTTTATAAATTTGTGGCAGATTCTTAATGGATGACGTTTTTCGCACAGCACGAACCTATATTTGGTAGAAACTAATGTCCTTTTGGTGCGAGAACGATTATCATGGGAGGAACGAGTATCTCTTTGCTGACGATTATTTCTAGATGAAACATAAGTAAAACAATTATTAAAATTTATTTACATGATGATTAAAGTTTCTAAGATAATTAAGCTTGTTTAATTAATCAGTCCGGTCCAGGAGTATTTGAATAAGATAAATTTGGTTGAATCACAGTAACAAATTTTAGATAATTACGATGATTCTTCGTCCTTAAGGAATGGCAAGTCACACAGTTTCACAACTGCCAGTGTAATGCTTCCAGTAGAGGTTCGTACTTCTGCGCTACGAACTTTCTTATCTGGACCTACATGAGTTACCTGAATTCTTCCTAAGGCCCTGCATGAGGGGGCTGTAAGTCATCTATTATGACTACAAGATCTCCTACTTGGAGATTTGGAGTAGGGTTCTTCCATTTATATCTTTTATGAAGGGAGCGCAAATAGTCTTCCTTCCAGCGAATCGAAAATTGATGATGGAGTACTTTCAATTTTTCCCATCTATTGATTATGGACATCTTGACATAGCATGGTTCAGGAAAAGCTAATAACGGTGCTCCCCATAAGAAATGTCCGGGAATTAATGCGGTTATATCAGTAGGGTCCTCTGAGAAGGCAGATATAGGACGCGAGTTTAATACTCCCTCTATACGAGCCAGGACGGTAGAGAACTCCTCATAAGTAAATTTTTGAGTACCAGCTAATCGTTTGAAATGAAATTTAAAACTCTTCACAGCGGCTTCCCATAAGCCGCCCATGTGTGGTGCATGGAGAGGTATGAATTTCCACTCAAAGCCCTGAACCAAATGTTTCTGTGTGATCTCGTTGACAGCGGTTTTAAATCCCTCCTCAAATTCGCGTTCTAAGGCTTTGCTAGCACCTAGAAAGTTTCTACCATTATCAGTGACTACCCTATGGGGGAGCCCCCGCCTCCCAACGAAGCGCGCAAATGCCGCCTGAAACGCCGCGGATGATAAATCCGAACAGGGCTCTGAATGTACTGCCTTTGTGCTAAAACAAACAAAGACACTGACATATCCCTTCATAAAGGTAGATTTTCTTAATGGTGATATTTTTATATCAAATGGGCCAGCAAAATCAATTCCCGTGACCTGAAAAGGTAGAGAAAGATTGCATCTTTCAGGGGGTAATGGGGCCATTATTTGTGACGATGCTTGTTGTTTGTAAATTATACAAATTTTACAATGGCGTGTGATATTTTTTCTTTGAGGTCTGAGTCGAAATATGTGAAATTCTGACTGAACAAATCTACACATATGACTGCAGTCGGCATGTGCTAGAAAATTGTGAATTTATATTAAATAGAGATGACATATGCGTTACTTTGAAGGTAATATTATTGGGTATCTCTCGCTATAAGGAAGAGAGGAATGTGCTAATCTACCATTGACTCTTAAGATTTGATTTGGGTCAATAAATGGATTCAAGGGTTTTAACGAGCTCTTGTTTGATAAGATTTTCGAATTTTGTAAACATTGATATTCTTCTTCGTACAATCTCCTTTGAGCTAAAAGGATTAATCTAGCTTTCACAAAATTCATTTCTGCGTGAGTCAACATACCGTTCGTTTTTTCAACAGAGGATCTGTTTTTCTTAGAATTATTGTAAAATCTAAATATGTAGCATATTACACGCAATGCTCTATCATAAGACGAAAAGTTGTCTAGTATGTCATAATTATCTACATTAATATGCATAGACTGAGTACAAGTCTCTTGAGTTGTTAGTGGGTTTCTTTTTGGCCACTCAGAAGCAGGTTTTGTTAACCATGATGCTCGTTGCCACCATAGTGTACTTTCGGAGAGGTCACGAGGTCTGCAACCTCTTGTTCCAATGTCTGCATGATTCTCATGCGTATATCTCCATGTAACATTTGGGGCTAGTAAATGTATCTGTGATGTCCTATTCGCGACATATGTTTCCCATGACGACGGAGGTTTTGATAGCCAACCTAACACTATCGATGACTCAGTAAAAAGATATGTCTCTATCTCAGTATATTTTAGAATGGTACGGGCATAATTTACTAGCTTTGCTAGCAATAAAGCACCACTTAACTCTAAACGGGGAAGACTGACGGTTTGTATGGGAGATACTTTGCTCTTAGCTACTAGTAAATTAGAAAAAGTAGTATGCCTCGGTGTTTGGCAACGAATATATAATGTTGCACAATACGCTGACTTAGAGGCATCACAAAATCCCTGAAGTTGTATGACGTCTGTTGGTGCGTATTGTAACCAATGAGGTACAGATATCATTTCTAATTCTGCTATATCCTGAACTAAGCTATTCCATTGTTGAAGAGATTCTGGTGAAACATTTTCATCCCATTGTGTACCTTCCAGCCACAATTGTTGCATTAGAATTTTTGCCCTAATAATAATAGGAGCTAACCATCCAGCTGGATCAAATAGTTTTGCAACAGCGGAAAGAATTCTTCGTTTTGTGATTGTGGTCGCTTGCTCATTTGGTGTGAAACTGTAAGTGAATTCATCATTTAGTGCATTCCATTTAATTCCAAGAGTCTTTGTGGAACTCGTTTCATAGAAACGTAAAAAATTCTCATCGTACAGATCTTCACTTGGGATATGAGTGAGTAAGTCTTTGTTATTGGCCGTTATTTTCTTCAAATTGAACCCCGAAGATTTTAAAGCTGCAATAAGCTGAGCTTGGGCTTCGCGAGCTTCTGTTATTGAATGACCGCCAGCGAGAATGTCATCGACATAAGTTTCTGTCCGCAAGATTGAGGCTGCTTTTGGTTGTTGTGATTCATAATCTGAGGCTACTTGTAAAAGTGTTCGAATCGCAAGGTATGGCGCGCAATTCACCCCAAAAGTTACGGTTTTCAACTGATAATCCTAAATAGGACTATTGGTGTCCGCCTGGAATAGAATTCTTTGGAATGGCCTGTCATCTGCATGAACAAGAATTTGGCGATACATTTTTTGAATATATCCATTGAATACGAATTTGTATTTTCTCCAATTTAGTATTACTGCTATCAAATCGTTCTGCAATGTAGGGCCCGTATATAAAATATCATTGAGTGAAAACTTAGATAATAAGACTTGAATTGGCCTCCTACTGATAGTTCATGTGAAGATGTTTCTTCCATATGATCAAGAGTAATGTATTCATTTATCACTGCCTGATATTGTGATTGCAGCTCAGGGTTTTTTTGTTAGAGTTTTCTCCATCTGAGAATATTGAGCAAGAGCAATAAATCGTGAAGAGCCTAACAAAACATTTTCGGGGAATTCTGTTTTGAAGGGTAATCTTACCATATATCTGCCATTTTCATCTCGTGTTGTCGTTCGTTTGTAGAAGTCTTCACAATAATCATCTTCTGTAGTGTTTCGGCGAATTGTGGGAATTTCTTCTTGTTCCCAAAATTTCTTTAGCAAATTATTGAGATCTTGCGATTCACATGATTTTATTGATATTGTGAAAGATTGAATTTCTTTCACTTTCATAGGGCCACTCAAAACCCATCCAAAAATCGTATTATAAGCAGATGTTTGTCCACATATATTCTTTCTTATACCCTCTATGTTGATAAGTTGCTCATAGTCATTGCCCAGAATTAGATCTATTTGAGATGATCTATTAAATGTGGGATCAGCTAGATCTAACTCTGATAATTCCTTAGAGGAAGGAGTTGTGAACGTACAAACTGGGAGCTGTTTTGTTACTTTTGGCAATACTATGGCTTTTACAGGTATTCTCACATCGTATTTCTTTGCGTATAAAACCAGTTCACATTCTTTATTAGAATTTTGAGTTTGATCACCTATCCCGCTAATACTGAAGTGTGATTTTTTATAAGGAGGCTGGAAGCGATTTCTAACTTTTTCAGTTAAAAATGTTCTCTGTGAGCCAGGGTCGATTAGTGCTCTCACAGTAAATAGTTGGCCTCCGTGTTCTATTTGTACTATTGCTGTTCGCAAGAGAATATCAGTATTGTCACTGGCGTAGTTCGATTGAACTTTTCTCGATGTATGAGGTAGTTCATCGTGGGTATTCACTCGAACAGGTGTTGAGTTACTTAACGCCTTGCGAGAAGTGGTGGGATATTCATTGCATTTTTCTCTTTCATATGAATTATGTGGCTCTTGCGTATAAGTATTTGTATTCCTACGCATATGTAATAGCGTGTGGTGTTGTTTTTTGCAATAAAGGCAAGTATGTTTGCTTCCACAATTAGCCTTCAAGTGAGATGTTCCCAAGCAATTGTTGCAATGCCTGTTTTTAAAAACGTAGTCGACTCTCTCTTGAACAGTAAATTCTTTGAACTTGGGACAAGTTCTTAGCGAGTGTTTCTCTTTACAAAGCCTACAAGAGCTCTCGTTGAGAGTATCATGTGATACGTAACTTTGTAGTTTTGGTTGAGTTGGGATCGAAATGTTGAAGCTATTTTTTGAGGTTCTTATGCTACTAACTCTTTCTATTGTTTCATAGCGATCGACTAGAAATTAAGACGTCTGAGTCCATTTCGGGAGTTCACGTGGAGACGTTAGAGAGTGCTCCCATAATGAAAGAGTATGTTCTGGCAACTTAGTGGATATCAAGCGAATTAGTATTGGGTCCCAGCTCTCTACTGTTATACCAAGAGTTCTAAGGGTAGCTAGTGAATCACTTACAGAAGATTGTATTCTTCTGATAAATTCGCTATCTTCACTTTTTGCTGCTGGGACATCGAATAGAATTTTTATCTGGTTATCAACCAGAACGCGTTTATTCTCATAACGGGCTTTTAACGCATCCCATGCTAGTTGGAAGTTGTCATGGGACAGGGGATAGCGTTTTACTATCGCTCCTGCTTCACCTCTTGTTTTATTCCGAAGGTGAAATATCTTAGTCACTTCGGATAATTTTGTGTGCTCTATGTAAACTGCTGTGAACATATCTCGGAATGAGGGCCATTGCTCGTAGCTGCCCTTGAACACTTCTGTATCACAGGGTGGCAATTTAATACAATCATTTGAAGAATTCTGAATGATGTGACTCTGAGGTATGTTATGAGTGATGTAACGTGATGTTGATTGAAATTTAGGGTCACCTGGGGTCTCTATTCTGCTCAGTCTAATGAGTTCTAATATTTGGGCCGAGCATTGGTAAAAAGTTTCAGTGCAGAGCTCATATTTCTCTCTTGCTTCTTCTCTGTCTTCCTGCGTAATTGATTTGCTTCTAGACAATAAGACAGTTTCATAAAAGGTATCTAATCATTTCTATCGGGCTTCTAAGTCCTTTAATTTTACTTCTAGAATGTGTTCATTTTGATCTTCTACTGCGATTGATTGAAATTTTGTGCAAAATGAGAGTAAATGTTCGGAATCGAATTGAAAATGTTCTCTAGGAGAAGGGTTATAATCGTCACTTGCTGGGGAAAGCATTTTGTTCTCGATTATTTGGTGATTAAACTGATTTTCCACTTTTAATTATATAGAGCTACTGGTTACTCGTAAGGGTAGTTTTTCTATATATTTGTTTAGGGGCTACGTTATAGCACTAGATTTGACTAGTTTCAATTACAAATATATAGAAAGTTTATACCAAATGTTCAGGGGTTCAGGGTTTCGAGTTTTGGGTTTAGGTTTTTAAGTTTTTTATATATATATATTTTTTTTTTTGGGCTATTGGGCTGATAAGAACTGGGATATTCTTATCTTTTACCTCAATAGAATCTATAAATCGGTTTGTTTACCAGCAACTCTAACAAATTTTTATGGGTTTGGGTGCAGTATCATTTACTTGTGATAATTATTTTATTATCATACAATCTAAAAGATATTTATTTCAATTTGCAGTATTTACATAGATTATTAAAGTATCTTATGGGTTTGAGATTCTTTTCTGTTCAATATTTCTCTTTTCTTCCCCTTTCTATTATACTTTAGTAATTTCTATTACACTTTAGTAATTAATATAGTTGTACTGACCTCATTTTTTCCGATCTATTCTGTATATTTTTTACTTGATTTTCGTTTCTCTTTTTTCAGTCTCCAACTCCTTTAAATCTTCCTTCAATAGGTTGTTTCTTCTTTTCTCAGGTTAACTTCTTCCTTTCTTCTTTACCGGCTTACCATGAATATATCGTGTGAATATATTTAAATTTTAGGATCTTCCCCGTATAAATGAGGTTGATGATGGGAAATTCCTTTTTGTAGTTTTCACAGGTTTTACTTTTAATTTCGACAATTCTTTATTTATTTCATTTAGGTATGCACTTTAATAGTTTATAATTTATTTAGATAATTTTAAGGGTTTTAGATTTTAAGTATATTCTACTTCAATTTTAAAATTTTATAGTTTTTTTTAATTTATTTCAATGTAGGGTTTATTTCTTTACAATTTAATTTAGGTTTTGATTTAAGTATGTAATAACATTTTATTTTTGTTTTAATTAAAGAAAAAAGGTATATATTCAATTTTAAGGTATGTATAGTTTAAGTTATTGTTAAATTATTTCAAGTCTGTGATATAATCACTTCACAAAAACAGATAATTGATTTTAAGTGTGAGACTCAATTCTTGTACAGATGAAAACTCAAACTTATTTCATTTTGACGTTTTGCTTTACATCAAAACATCAAATTCAAGCGAGTTGTGTTACTCGCTTGAGTTCAACGTAGGGTAATCAATTATTTTGCTATTTTCGTAATTAAGGATAAATTCAACCATCCGTTAATTTTAAATTTTGTACAAATGTTATTTGTACAGTTTGGATTTTAGTTTAGTTGGTTTATTTCAGGTTATATTGTATTTTTATGGCTTAATAAATATTTTTATAATTATATTTTGTGCACGTAGGTGTAATATTCAAAAATGTTCACTTAGGTGAGGGAGACAAAAAGGTAAGTAAAATGATAAAAAGAAATGCAGAGTAAGTATACTGAACTTTACGAAAACGGACAACTACAATGTTAAGGCACCCGTTAGAAATCCGTTCAGTGATCAATATCTTCAATAGGGACGATAAAATGGGTAAGGTTTTGATCAGAGACGAACCTCCAACAGAGACTTAAACATTGCCGGCCGCCTTGCAACAATAAATTGCAACAAATTAATAAAAAAAGGAAAATATAATTCAAACAATAATAATAAATTTCAATACTAACAAATGAAGGGAGCCAGTAGGGACTCTTGAGGGATAGATATAGAATAATAAAGGAAGAGAGTCATAAGAACCCCTGTGGACTGTAAGTCAGTGTGTAAGGTTTATGAGCCAGGAAAAGACCTGATGTGACGTAATGAGGCATGAAAGACTCCTGGTGCGGTTGGAGACCGTAAACAATAATAATATGCTTAGTAAGGGGAGGGGCCGGAAATCACTCACCCGAAAGTAGTGTACTGCCCTAAAAGTAGTCCCGGACTGTTTTGAATCCGCCCTTTTAATAAGAGCGGAGTGACTTCCGGTCCCAACACAGAAGCAACACTTGAGGAGGTGTGGAACTCAAGGTGGGCTAATTGGAGACCTTGGAATGACTCCAAGATCGCGTCTGGAACAGTCCTAGATGCCACGCATCTTGTGTACCCTCGCTGTTAGGAACAGTTTTTGTGCCGAATCGTGGATGGAGACGATTTCGACTCGGCAATACTGATCCCACCAGGTCACATAGGTAGCGATTTTCAACTTCTGCACCAATGCTTCACATATGTAGCTCTCCTGACAATAGACATCTAACACCGCATGAATGAGAATTTGAACTCGTCCATGATGCAATTTCGTACGGAGAGTAGGCGAGAACGACACATGGCGATGCAGTGGAGCGATAACTGCTATCGATTGGGCCTTGTTAGGAGCGACCGATTGGCGGGACCCTTCCGAACCTTTCTTTACCTTTGCCAAGGGTTGCACATGTTCATGCAAGAAGGAATGGTGTTCCCTTTTGCATCGTTGACATCGTCCTGAACTTTGACATTCAACCGTTTTGTGACCGGTTGACAAACAGCGAGCGCATACTTTATGGGACGCTACCATGCGCAGTTTTCGCTCATAGCTCATGTCTCTGAAGCGGTAGCAGAAACGAAGCGAAGCGAATGATTTTTGTCGCATATCGGGCCTCTAGCCTTCTTTGACGTAGTATTAGGGGCGGGGCTGGCCATAGCACTACCAGACTGGGCGTCTGCCTTTCTTACGATCGCCAACAGTGAAGGGATGGCAGCATTGCAGCGGTCACTAGTGATACTAGCTAGAGAGTCCGTGGAAACAACGGCCGTCGGAATGACGGTAAGGGCCGAACTGCAAATGGGCGGTGGCGCTTGCACATTGCTGCTCATAGCAGCTGAAGCAACCACGGCTCCGGAATCGGACTCAGATGCATCCAATTCCTCCTCTTCTTCTCATATTCATGCTGTGCTACTTTCTCCATAATACTACGAATAAATTCAGATTAGTAAATTGTAAAATTAAACCGATAAGTGGCAACACTACATTTCTCTTAGCACGACCAATTTAGTGATAGGTCGCGTGATTATACCGTTTTGTGTGCGAACATCATCGACGCGAACATGACCGTCAGTGCCAGTATGTATTTTAACCAGTAGTCCTAGTTTCCAGGATGTAGCAGATAGTTGCTCATTTTTCACGACAACTAAATCATTTATCGGAACGTCCCTTTGAGGATGTTTTCACTTATAACGTTTGTGCAACTCCATGAGATATATTCTTTCCATCTTTTACAAATTTCATGAACAAACGCTAGAACCTTGCGATATCTATTCACTATACTTATATGATCATGACAGATAGTGGGCTCTGGCGGAGCCAGAATGGGCCAGCCAATCAAAAACTGACCCGGTGTCAAAGCTATGGGTTCCGTAAGGCTGTCCGGTAGAGGACATAAAGGTCGGGAATTTAGGCATGCCTCAATCCTCGCTACAACGGTAGAAAATTCCTCAAACGTATATTTGCAGGATTGAGCTTCCTTGCGAAAATGTATTTCAAAACTTTTAACGCCGGCTTCCCATAAACCACCCATATGGGGTGTGCCAGCAGACATAAATTACCATGTCAAACCTGGGTAACCAGTAGTGGACCACTGTCGGGCCAGACATTCAAGTATAAATGTCTTAAACTCCCTAGCCAGATCATTGGCTACGCCAACAAAATTAGTACCGTTATCCGAGAAAATGGCCTTCGGGCAACTTCTTCTGGAAATGAATCGGTTGAAAGCTGCGAGAAATGCGTCAGTCGATAAACTCGACACGGCCTCCAAATGTATTGCCCTCGTAGAGAAGCAGACAAAGATGCAGACATAACCCTTGGTGACCTTGCAGGCTCTACCATAATAGGTTTCTAAGTCGAAGGGCCCTGCGAAGTCAGCCCCGGTGGTCGCAAATAGCCTGTCGATGGTGGTGTACGAACCAAGCTTCTTAGCCCGGGAACCCAATACTCACATCGATAAATCCTCAACATTAACTGGTTCCCCCCCTGAATGGTGAGCTTATGTACGAATTGCGCCATAAACTTCGCGAAGCTTCAACCATACGGTAGGATTATAGGGTATTGTTCCCTATAAGATAGAGACGGTGATTATACCAATCGGCCATTTAGCCGCATGACTCCATACTGGTCTAACGTGGGATTCAACGTTAACAGTGCGCCTTTTTCTGGAAGAGGTTTCCTATCTAAGAGACATTTATATTCGTCAGGAAAAAATTCCTTTTGAGGACAATAATTAAACGTAGTTTAACTAATTTTATTTCGCTATTAGAGATAAGGTCAGAATCATAATTAAACTGGCCTTTGTGCAACGGATGTACGGAATGAAAGAAACGGAAAATGTACGCAATAACGCGCATGGCTCTGTCAATGGATGAAAACCGATCCAGTATATTTTCAAATTTCCAAAAAAATGAAGCATGAGTCCTAATTGCTTTTCTTTCCACATCCGTATCACCTAACTTCCAATCGGACTTATTCTGGCTTAACCAAGAAGGTCCGTGAAACTACAGTTCACTCGGCAGGGTTATCTTTTGAGCGCACATGAAACCAATTATGGTTTACGGAGTTTTCTTGTACTCGACAAACTCTGTTCGCTACGAACGTAGTCCATGAACATGGAGTTCTATGGAGCCATGCGAGTACAATCGTGGAGTTCATCCAACAATAGACTCTTTCTATGATTATCTGAATTTCGACCAAAATATTTCGCAACAGTTCGGAAGCCAGAACCGCACCGCACAGCTCAAGGCGAGGTAAAGAAATCGACTTAAACGGGGTTACCTTTGTCTTGGCGCAGACTAAATGCGTGTAAACCTCTCCTATAGGGGCAGTGGTCCTAAAATAAATAGCCCCCACATAGGCCTTTGCAGAGGCATCTGAAAAAACATGCCTCTCCGCATGAAAATTCTTACAATAATTGACCCATTTCGGTATTTTTATACAGTTTATCTGGTTGAAACACGCTACAAATTTCAACCAGTCTGCTTCGGTCGAAGAGGGAAGCGCTTCATCCCAGCCAATATTATCTAGCCAGATGCGTTGCATCATCATTTTGCCAGTAACGATTATAGGGCTTAACCAACCCATCGGGTCGAAAACTTTTGCTATCATAGATAGCACTTCCCGTTTGGTATAACCTGACCTCTTCTGTAACGGGTTGACCTTGAAAAAAAATGAATCTAGCTGCGCATTCCAAAAAATCCCTGAAGTCTTCGAACAACTAGCGTCCTCAAACATTAAACCTTAGAGTCGATTAAATGCTGAGATGGCAAGCCGTCCAAAAGCAAGCGTTCATTGGAAGTCCATTTTCTCAACTCGAGGCGAGCTTCTCTGAGTTGATTTATAGCTGCCAAAACGGTAGTTATGTCATGGGAGGAAGACAAGACGTTATCTACCTACATGCTTCCCCGAAAGATCTTCGCAGCAAGTGGATATTTTTCCTCACAATCCTCCGCCAGCTGCAGCAGGGTCTGAATCCCCAAATGCGTCTCATGAGGCAACTCTGGCCTGAAGGGCAGAGACACTACATATCTTCCCGTCGAATCCCGTTTAGTAGTTTTAAAATAAATGTCCTCGCATATCTTATCTGCATGTGACACTATTTTCTTCTTCGGAGTTTCTTCCAATTCCCAAATTTTAAAAGGTTCTCATTCAAATTATCTTCTACTAATGAAGTAATCTTCGTAGAGAGGACATTCACTGCGTCGTTGTTGGAAATGTTCACGGGGCCCATTAAGACCCAACCAAAAACAGTCCTTTGAGCCATTAGAGAACCGAGAACATTTCTGCGAATCTCCCCAAGAATAATTTCAGGGTACAGATCCACCCCAAGTAACAGATCCACCGGCCGGCTCTGGTAGAAATTGACATCTGCTAGTTGTAAGTCTAGCAAGTCACTTCTGATGTCCGTACGACATAAAAACGATGGCAAATTGCCAGATACCGAAGGCAAGACGAGAGCGGAGGTGTCGATGCTAACACCTCGGTCTATTGGAGACCCAACCGTAATAGCACATATCTTTCGGGCGATAGTGGCAACGTCTTTATTGACGTCAAAAATCTTTACATTCGTAGAACGTGACGTAAGTCTTCATTGATTTCTTAAGCGTTCGGTTATGAAGGACGCTTCTGAGGCCGGGTCAATTAGAGCTCGAGCGGGGTAAGTAGTACCCAATAATACATGCGAATTTTTCGTTATGTGAAACACCCTACGATTAGTGTTTGCAAAACCCGCAGCCGAAGTCGACGGCCCTTGTTGGTCTATACCTGACGAGCCTTGAGGTTGTGCATAATAAGAACCTCCAGTAGTGTGTGTTCTACTGTTAGCGGTAAGACGCACGTCGACCGACGTTGATGGGGCTAGTGGCCTGAATTCCGCACTGGCTGTGGAGAGCCGACTATTTAAAATCCCATCATTTGCCGTACTCGTCGGACGATGAAGCAACGAATGGTATTTCGGACCCAAATAATTTCTTGAAACGAGGACACAATCTAGGATGTGATTCTGTTTAGGACATAAAAAGCAAGTCTTGAACGAAGCCTTACTAGACACATGTAACTGCACTTTGCGTTCTGCCCTTTTTTTATTGATACCAGCCCTCGTAAGATCGCGTATGCAAACTAGGGTTTGGATGCGTTCCATTAGAAATGCGTCCAAATCTTCCCATACAGAAAGAGCCGCTTTAACTTTAATGCTTTGTTCCCAAAGCGCCACTGTTTGCAATGGCAAACGTTGAATGTAGATGAATACAATGATCGGATCCCAATATCTTGTATCTATATCATAGGTACTCATTGCAGTCAAAAAACTATTTATGCCTCGCTGCAAGGCCTTTAGAGCTACACTGCTCTCTTTTCCTATAACTTCCAGACTAAATAAATTCTTAAATTGATTATTAACCAACATTCTGTGGTTTTCATAAGTAGCCTTAAGCTGCTTCCACGTTATCTCAAGCCCATCATTCGTGAGCGGGCATTTAGAGACAATTTCTTTGGCCTCCTTATCTGTTCGTTTGATTAAATAACACAACCTTTCAATATATTGCTAAAACGACTATTGTGAATAAATAACGCGGTGAATAAAACAGGAATGGTTGGCCAGGATAAATAATCACCCTTAAATATGTCTGTGTCACATGCTGGAAGGGGTAGGTTGTGGTATATCTTATCCGAACAAGAATGATCCTCCCGCCCCCCCCCCTCTGTAATTTTTTTTTGCACAAAACTGACATTTCTTCGCTCTTCAACCGCATCATTTTGATGCAGCGAGCATAGGCCTTAAGAGTATTCTGATGTTTTCCCTCAGCTACTTCTAACACCTCTGCCGCGGTTTTCTGTCCCTTTACGTGGTCTACGCAATCCTCATAAGTTTCTTTGACTCTGGCCCACAATGATTTTATCTTGTCGGTCATCAGTTCGATCGTATGAACATGATGATCCTCATCCCGAATTTCCGCAAAGTTTGCCCCGAATTTATATATAGAGTCTGTGGCACGCGTCAAATTTTCGAAAGCTTTATTGGCCATTATACCGTTCTATTAATTTCAAGATTTAGTGGTCAAAGAACTTGCAAGGACTACTGCGAATTCCCTTACGTAAATATTTCGACTGAATACTGCAGCGAAAACGATGAGAAATTATATTGGTTGAGGGACCGACCGAACGTAGGTTGGGAACCCCTGTGCTTTAAAATAAAAGAGGAAAAAGAGGCGCGAGAATAATTAATGTAAAAAATGTTAATCTTTTTCTAAATAAATACCTGGCACCGCGTCTCAAATCACACAAAGAATGTTCGCTATTTTTTTTCTTTTATTATTATTAATAATCTGCAGCAAATAATTAAAATTGAAATAAATAAAGTACACTAAGCCACACAATATATATGTATGTATGTATGTGACGTGTAGATAATGTACAATGTACTTACACGTATTCGAATATAAATAATTACAAACACAATTCTAATAACCGGCACTGACGAGAAAGTTGGTTTTTTTTGTATTTTTTTTTTCGACCGTATTTAATTATAAGAATACTTTAATTTAAATAATTATTCACAAATTTTAATTATGGCTGTCCGTCCATGTAAATAATCACAGCCTTGATAAAATGGTATTAACAGTGTTCAAGTACTAAAGCACTGTTTTACCTTTTAATCTATTCGCACACTAGGTAATTTGTGTTTATGTGTACGTGTGTAGATAAACCCTTTGCCAATTTGTATTTTCTTTGGTTAAGGGTTTATTTTTTTTTCCACTTTTATAACTCAGACTTACAAGCCTGTTGCTCCAAACAATAAATCCGGCTCGAAGGACCAATGTTTTGGCGTGTATCCAATTAGATTCCCAAATAGAAGGCACTTTGTTTGGATTTTAGTTTAATTGGTTTATTTCAGGTTATATTGTATTTTTATGGCTTAATAAATATTTTTATAAATATATTTTGTACACCTAGGTATAATATACAAAAATGCTCACGTAGGTGAGGAAAGCAAAAAGGTAAGTAAAATGATAAAAAGAAATGCAAAGTAAGTATACTGAACTTTACGAAAACGGACAACAACAAAGTCCAATAGGGACCTAAAAAGTCATGATCCAAAAACCGAGTAAAGACGCTACTCAACTTACATCATATAGACCTATCAACTTATTATCTATACTATCAAAGCTGTTCGAAAAGGGCCTCCTCCAGAAAATAACGCCCCATCTAGCAGAGCGGAATATTATTCCAGAACATCAGGTCGGCTTCCGGGCTGGCCATGGAACTACAGGGCAGGTTCACAGAATTGTTACTGCTATCAGGTTGTCCTTCGAGAAAAAAATGTTTTGTTCAGCATTGTTCATTGATGTCTCCCAAGCATTTGATAAAGTTTGGTCTCCTCACAAAAGTTCCTGATTAAAAGTTACTTGTCTGATAGAACATTTAAGGTACGGTCAAAAAATGTATTTTCACCAGTTAAGAAGATTTCTGCAGGCGTCCCCCAAGGAAGTATACTTGGCCCGCTATTATACATCATCTATACATCCGATATGCCAAAAAATCGACATACTATCACGTCAACGTTTGCAGGTGACACGGCATTTTTAAGTGTGAACAAAGATCCAGGAACTGCATCTGAGCACTTACAAGCTCATATAAACGAGCTGGAAGGTTGGCTAAATAAATGGAAAATCAAAGTAAGTCCATCAAAATGTGCCCATGTGGCTTTCACACTTAGAAAGACAAATTGTCCGCCAATAAAAATAAATAACGTCATTGTTCCGGTAGAAGCCCAAATTAAATATCTAGGAATCCATCTAGATAGACGCCTATCATGGTCACATCACATTGAGGCCAAAATCTCAGCTATAAAACTAAAAACAGCTCCACTAATGTGGCTAATAGGTCCATTTTCATCTCTTTCTTTGGAATATAAAGTTCTATTATATAAAACCATTATGAAACCAATTTGGACATATGGCATTCAGCTATGGGGAACCGTGTGCGCATCTAACATCCAAAAGTTACAAAGAAGACAGTCGAATATTTTACGAACAATAGTCTGCGCCCCCTGGTATATAAGAAATGAGAATATCCACAGAGATTTAGAAATTCCAACGGTTCGGGAGGAAATTAAGAAATATTGTACTAAGTACGGTTACTAGCTGATGACCCATCCAAACGCCCTTTTTAGGGGCCCGTTACAGTTCGAGGGACACAGGAGGCTTAAGGAAAGTAATACCTTACGCCTAGTGAGAAGAGACATATAACGTTTTTATTTAAACGTAGAATATTTCTTTTATTCTTAATATTTGAGTACAATTAACTAGTTATTACATTAGTTATAATAATTTAAGTTTTTTATCTTTTTTTACAGTTAAGATTTGGATACTTATTGTAATTTTCGTATAGAAAGAGTCAACAATAATAATATTAATAATAATCACCCCTATTATGTATGTCGCCGTCGATACTCTCGTCAATTTGTTGTCACCGTCACATTAGGACAACACCATCATCACGGCGACGCTAAATCGGTATTAAGTAAAACTATTGTGTTGATGTCGCCATGTTATCGATTATTTAAAAAAATATATTTATCATCCCTATAAATTTTGTGACAGTTTGCTTAATTTTGTGTTCAATTTGAATAAAAAATGTTTTTTATGTTGGATTCTAGTAAAAGTTCTAGTGATGAAGATAACAAACAAATACTTAGAGCTCAAAGGAGAGTTATGCGACAAAGGTCAGACATTTTTAAATTGTCGGATAGCAAGTACGTGCGTGATACAAGCTTATAAGTATTTTAAAAAGTTATGTTTCATTGCAGATTCGTTGAATATTTTCGTTTAAATAAAACGGCATTTAAATTTGTTTTGGAAAAAATAGAGCCAACAATGAATAGGGGAGTACGTTCAACATATATACCTACTACGCTAAAACTGGCAGCTACATTGCGTTTCTTGGCACAAGGTTCATACCAATTAAGTTTTGGGAACGATTTTAACCTTGGATTGTCACAACCCACCGTATCCATAATCTTGGATGAAACCCTTGATGTATTGCAGAGTCATCTGTCCATTGTTCATTAAATTTGAAATGACAGAAGAAGAGAAGGCGGAATGTAAATTGAAATCATTTGAGAAGACAGGATTTCCCGCTGTAATTGGCTTCGTGGATGGTACACACATAAAGATTTTAGCCCCTTGTAAGAATGAACAAAGTGTTTATTACAACAGAAAAGGATTTTTTAGCTTAAACGCATTAATTGTAAGATATCATTAAATCATTTTTATACTTATATACATACATAATACATATGTACACAGCAATGCTAATTTTCATTACTTCACTTCCAGATTTGCGATCATAATATGAGGATTACATTTGTGGATGCTCGGTATGCGGGTTCATGCTACGATTCTCTCATTTGGAATATTAGTGCAGCACGACAAGTTTTACGTGCACGCTACAATGCTGGTGAGAGAAATTGTTGGCTTTTAGGTAATGTTAAAAAAATTTTTATTAAAAAAATTTTACAAACTAAAACTAATTTACATAAATGTAGGTGATGCTGGTTTTCCCCTTGAGCCCTATCTAATGACGCCTTATCGATCCGCTGTAGAAGGTAGCCCTGAAGCAATTTTCAACAGCAAACATTCAAAGGCACGAAATATAGTAGAGAGGACGATAGGTGTTCTTAAAAATCGTTTTCGCTGCTTACTAGGTGCCCGTCAACTCCATTATAAGCCCGTTAAAGCAACAAAAATTGTGAATGTTTGCGCTGCCTTGCATAATATTTGCATTGAATATACAAGTTTGAATGATACTTATGATGCAGCAGCAAATAATAGTGAAAATAATACCCATGATGATTTAGATACCACATCAGAAAATGTTCAAAATAATAAAGCCACAGAAATAAGAGAACAAATAAAAGCAAGTTTTTTATAATTTAAATTCAGTCTTTTAATAATAAATTCATGTTATCATATTTTTATAGATTTCTTAAAACTAACTATGTGCATATCTGTTTTTAAATTTTAAATTAAAAAAATAGTTCGACTAATTTGTGTACTCTTACATATATACGAAAATAAAATTTTAGTTTTCTGTTTTAGTGTTTTATATTACATAACCTACACTAAAAATATGAAAACAGTCAGTAAATAAAACAAAACAATTCATTTTCTTCAAATTAAATTTAATTAAATAATAGAAACAAGATTTAGCTCATACATTGCTTCTCCAAAACTTCTAATTCTTTTTTCCTAATTTCCATTTTTATTTTTTTTAATTCCATTTCTGCTTGGAAAAGTTGTTCTTCTCTTTGATTTTGCCTTTCCTGCATTTTCTTTTATTCTCTTCCACTTCCCACAGTTTTCGATTGTACCGGCTTGTTTCTTTTAAAACATTTTTGATTTCTGTTAAGGTATTAGATATTTGGGTGAAAACTTTGTTTTGCATGTCATTGTGTTTTTGAAATAATTCCATTTTTCCATCATTATTACGGATTTCTCTTCTTTTTCTTTTGTTAGGAGTGGCTTCTTCTAAAATTTGTATAGCATTTGCGGAAGTTGATGGCATGTTTTCTATATCATCTAAGATTGTCAACTCTACGTTACTGATATCTTCCGTAACGATTTCATCAAGAGATGATTGAATTCCTTGGACAACACCTTTAGGAATCAACTGTTGTTGAAACTGCAATAAGTTGGCAGCAGCTTCATCCAAAGGTGAAAGTATTAATTGATTATATGTGCCACCACCAGTTGCATTCACTTCTGTTTTGATATGCACCAATTTTCTTTTCACTTTACACTTAAAATCTCTCCATACCTAAAAATATATAAGTTTTTTTTTTGCATTTTAAAATGTCTTTAAACTATTTTTCAGCTTTACCTTTTGCCAACCATCACTATTTCTTATTGGTGGTCCCATAGAATTCAATTTTAAAGTAATTTCTTCCCAGTCATGTTTAAAATTATTCGGTTTTGGACCTCTTTGAAAACCTTTTGCTAAACTGGGATTACTCTCTAATTCCGCTATCAATTTTTCAAATTGTTTGGGGCTTGGTATTTTAATTTTGTTTTCCATTTTAAACTTATGAAATTTATTTTTTAGAAAAATTTAACGGTGAGTATGTATACTTTTTTCTGAGTCAACGCTAAAAAAAGTGTCGACAACAACGAAGTCACATGAACTCACCAGTGACTGCGTCGCGTCTTATACAATACCAAATGGTTGGCAACAGTAATCGATTACTGTCAAAATTGCCAACGGCAATATCATTATTAAGCGCGTCGGCGTCACTTGACTCGACGGCGACATACATAATAGGGGTGAATAATAAAAAAATGGATGAACAATTGCTTCTTCTGACACCTTTTTCTTCAAATTCAAAAGATGAAAATTTATTAAAAATGAATAATTATTTTAACCTAAAACTAAACAAATATTAATTTTTTTTTTAAATAGTTGTTGACCAAGCTCTTTAAAAAAGTAATTTGTTTTGGTTACGGTAGCTACTTTGCTATCGAATGATGTTTACGAAGATTATACTCGATCGAAGACTCGCTATCGAAATCCATTATCTCAAATTAAGATACATTTTACTCGATATCGAATACCTTGATACCAAAATGATAAATTTTGATCAATTTTACTCCATATCGAATGCGGTGATTAAACCCCTGGTTTTTATTTAACCACACAGCTGACAGGTAAAAATTTTAATGAATAACAAGTTCTTTAATATAAGGGTTAACTATTTCTAACCAAACATTTTTCTTTAAAATTGAATAGTGAATCGATCTACTGCTCTTAAAAACAATTAACTTCTATTTACCAAAAGAAAAGGCTCTATTAAATGTAATTTTTTCTTCCTTTATGCTCCAAAGCCCACTGTATTTTTGGTCTCTTGTGTAGGCAAACAAATGCTTAAAATAATAATGTATGTCATGGGACAAGACCACTTTTCAACATTCACACCTGTGAATGACAAGTAGATTTTTGCTTACGATTAAAAAGAGATTGAAATTACTTGACACCTTTGAATCACTTAAGATTTTTTCAAACTGATAAAACTAATACAACTAAATCAAAGCAAAACAAAAATATAATTATATTTTGTTTTTTTTTTTCTTATTGTTTTTTTTAACAGAACTTTGTTATTATATTAACGAAACGTTTAGGGTTTGTATTTCACACAATGAGTCCTGCGAGTTAGGTTCGTTCGGTTGTGTGCAATTTAAATTGTTTAAAAAATTTTACTTCTTAATAAAAGAAAAAAAATAATACATCATCATGCAAAATTTACTAAATGCTATCACTAGTACTACGTATTTAACATTTTTATATAATTTAAATTTAGTGTGTGTGATTGATTGATTTTGTAATACTATAATGAGCTTGATGTGAAAGAGTAACAAGTTTATTCAACTTAGAGGTCCTTTGTGTCAGCTTTTAAGAAAGCCAATTGCTGAATAAATGAAACAGCCGATTTAAAGGCTAACAAAAGATTGTCTTTATTTTTCGAAATGTTTCTACTTATTAATGAAACTAACAGGATTCTAAATAATATCTTAACACTAACAAATATTAACAAATGAGTAAAATTTGAGTGTAAATAGTTGTATAAAGTATTAACAATAAAAATAATAAAGGTATAAGTAGTTATATACATAACAATTTTAACAAGTAAATTTAAATAACTGTTACTACTAAATAACAGTAATAACAATTAAATTTGTGTAAGTTAATATTCATTATTAGAATATGTGAGATTTTATGTAATAATTTTATTTGGAATTCAAAAGTTTAACAAAACATTAATCTTTATTTGTGATTAATTTCAGAATTGTGTTGGGTTATTTTAAATTTATTGTTTTCCTCATGACATTCCCATGAGTTATTTATTCAGGGATAGCATATCCATATGGACCATTTCATCAGACACTGCTCTGAATCCTCAGTAGATTACTTCCAAATTTCTTGGCAAAGATTATAAATAAAAATATAATATATATATGTATACTAAAACAAATAAACTAAACAAATAAATAAATATTTAACTTTCTTTTTCTTGTTATGAAATATTATTAAACTTAAGTAAGTTATTATAAAGTACAGAAAATTCATCAGGGCTGGCATAGAATCCACGTCGGTTTTGGTAATTGTCGGTTTTGCAAACTAATATTAGTTTCATTTGGCGTCAAGAAACCAAGTTTCCAAGTTTCCAAATTTCTCTTTGTTTATGAATTTTATATTTGTTGTTTATTTGGATTTCAACAAAGTTAACCGCTTACGGTCTATGTATGTTTGTTTTTGGGTATTTGTGTAAAACAAATATACATAACTTACTTGTGTGAATGCTACGCAACAATAAAGGTCACAACACCAGAAGTTTTTTAAAGGTAATATTTTTTAATCGAATAAAAACACAATTTTATTAAAACTAATTAAAAATTATATTTTTTATTTCATATTTTATGCCTGGCGCGCAAACATTCGGTCCTCCGAACCGGATTTAAGAAAAATTAAATACGAGGCTAATATTTTTCTTTTTCTTCCCTTTAAGGAATTATAATCATCCCTTACCATCCGGTAGAAACCGAAATTTAATATCTAGGAATCCATCTAGACAGACGCCTAACATTAGCTATAAGACTAAAACAGCTCGACTAATGTGGCTAATAGGTCCATTTTCATCTCTATCTTTGGAATATAAAGTTCTATTATATAAAGCCATTATTAAACCAATTTGGACATATGGCATTCAGTTATGGGGAACTGCGTGTGCATCTAACATCCAAAAGTTACAAAGAAGACAGTCGAATAGTCTTGTGTAGTACACGAACGAACTATTCACATTGTACAGGGTGGGCCAAAAGAAACCAAGGGGTGTAAAAGTTTAATAACTTTTTTGTTTATTAATTTTTTTTTATTTTTTCTTTCAGATTATATAGACAATACTTGGAGAATTTATAATGGAGAGGTTCACAACTGAACAGAGAACCAGAACAATAGAATTTTATTATTTAAACCAGAGATCAATTATTTTATTATGAGTGATGAAGCTCATTTTCATTTGAATGGCTTTGTTAACAAGCAGAACTGTAGGTTCTGGGGTTCTCAAAATCCAAGAGCCATTCATCAACGCCAATTGCACCCCATCAGGTGTACAGTATGGTGTGGGATCACATCTGAAAATGTCATTGGGCCCTACTTCTTCGAGAATGAAGATGGAAGTGCTGTAACCGTAAATGGAGAGCGGTATCGTTTTATGATAGAAAATTTTTTACGTCCTGCTCTTGAAAACAGACCTGGTATGTGGTTTCAGCAGGACGGAGCCACTGCCCATACTGCCCGAGACACAATGGCACTTTTAAGTCAAATTTTTGGAGAGCGAATAATTTCTCGAAATTCGGAAATTATTTGGCCAGCGCGATCGCCAGATTTGACACCATCCGACTATTTTCTTTGGGGTTTTTTGAAGGAGCGTGTGTATGTGAACAAGCCAGAAACAATCCTTGAACTCAAGGCAAACATTGTTGCAGAAATTCGAACGCTACAGCCACAAGTTTTGAAAGATGTTATGGAAAATGCTCTAAAAAGAGCCCATCAGTGCGAAGCTGAAAACGGTGGTCATTTAAGAGACATCATTTTTCATACTTAGTGTAAAAAAATTTCCATTTTGTATATTATATAATCTGAAAGAAAAAATAAAAAAAAGTTAATAAACAAAAAAGTTATTAAACTTTTACACCCCTTGGTTTCTTTTGGCCCACCCTGTACTATTCACTTATTTGAACTGAACGAACTAGTCCATGTTTTGAATTCCTATAGTTCATTTGTTTTCTCCTTAATATAAATGAACGACTTATAAATGTAGGATTTGGTTACCTTACGTGTGTAGGTTTGGATACCTTGAGTTATGGAAGGTTTGGTTACCTATTGTTTTGTCATAATAAAACAATCGAAATCGTTGCTTATTTAACAAAGTTTACTTACGTTGTACTTATTTTAACACTAGTTTTAAGGGTAAGTTTAAATAGGATAATAATTCAATGTTAGTTTAGATAGAATAATGAATTCAGTGTTTAATGCTAGTTTAGATAGGATAATAAATTCAGTGTTTAATGCTAGTTTAGATAGGATAATAAATTCACTATTAAATATTAATTTTAGTTTCAATTCAATTAGGGTTAAACTCCACAAAAAATCACTTGACAACAATTAGTTATTCTAACACCTAAAATCACTTTCCGACTGACGACTCTCTTCTTTCACAATCAAACACGAACTCCCCTCTTTTTTGTCTTCTCGTCCGTCATCGCTTTTCTGTATCTGTTGAGTGTTGCTAACTTTGTCTTTTAGTTACGTCTTTTTTCGTTGCTGTGCTTAAGTTGGCTGTTACGGCAGTAGGGGAAGTGTGGCCGGGCGCGCGGTTAGACGTGATACCGGTCTGCGATATACCTCACAGGCCGAGATCTATCATGACCATTCCGTCCGAGCCACACGACGCCAAAACCATTCTGTCTTACATCAGGAGTGGCAACCCTACTCTGCCCACCCATGATTGGAAGGTAGTCAAGGTTGGCGCTAATGAAGGCAAGGAGAGGAAAGTGGGCATGGTCCTGAATATGGAATCCTTGGCTCCACTACGACAGATGTAAGGTAAGGTATTTTACGGCTTCGGAAGTATCAAGCTGAGCATCTATCGTGGTGATGACAAGGAGGATTCCGTAAAACCCGGAGCTATGACCAAGGAAGGCGAACCCGGGCTCCTGGCTGACGCACTCGTCCAGGCAGGATGCCCAATCTGTCACGAGCATGGTTGGGGAACTACTATGCAACCTGGATGTTGCGGAGGACGAAGATAAGCTTCTGGGATCTGATTCAGACCCAGAGGATGTCGACGTTACCATCAACTACGACCCGGCTGGCGACAGTGACACAAATTAATTTGCATCACTGCAAGGCAGCATCTGCTGCATTCCTCCTTCGTCTTGCACAGCGGGACAAGGATGTGGCGCTGATACAGGAACCCTGGTGTCATGGCAAGGTACTTGCACTCAGCGCAAAGGGATATACATATATTGTTATATGCAAATTGCACAGGTAGGATTCGAGCCTGCATTTTGGCTAAAAAGCATCTTAATATCTTCATTCTCGCTGATTACAATGATGAAGACATAGTGAGCGCGGCATGGGAGAAGAATGGAACAACCATCTGGATCCATTCGAGCTATATGGCGCATGATCATGTTGACCTTCCGCCAAACAACTTGACGAGAGGCATGGTACAGCTGGCGAGGGGCAAAGGCATCCTATTGATAATTGGTGCCGATGCCAATGCGCATCACACGGTGTGGGGCAGTGGAGACGTCAATACTAGAGATGAGTGCATTTTTTACTTTATTTTAGACCAGAATTTAGTGGTAGTAAATAGAGGTTCAGAGCCCACCTTCGTGGTGAGCGCAAATTATGCGCATTTTATGTAGAACTGGAATATGTCGAGCGACTGTTCATTCTCCGATCATCGCTATATCGAATTTGTTATATGTACTATGAGAACAGCTGTAACTTCTTTCATTAATAGAAGGAGAACGGGCTGGGAATCTCAAGGAAACATCCTTAACCGGATTCTCTCGGAGGCTTTCAAGGAGGCCACTACAAGGTCTTGCAGACTTTCCGTACACAGGGAAAGGGACAGACCACCGTGGTGGTCCCCCACTATAGCAGCATCTAGGAGGAGATGCAGGAAACTGTTAAAAATGAGGTGAGAAATGCAAAGCGTAAGTCCTGGAGAGACTTTTGTGAGATCATTAGGAGCTCTTCAGTGGCTTGTCGACTACGCAAGATTCTCTCAAAATCTCCAACGGTACCTGGGTATATTCGGAGAACTGATGGGGAGTGGACTAGTAGTAGTCATGAGGCGTTGGAAGTGTTGATGGACACAAACTTTTCGGGATGTTCTACGCTTTCAGGTGCAATGCGCGATGACGCTCAGTACTGTAGGGCGTCCTCTCTATGAGAATAGAGATGGATTCCTTAAAATGGGCCATTGATAGTTTTCAGCCTTATAAATCCCCTGGACCGGACGGTATTATACTTGCCGATCTACAGAGGAACTTTATGGTAATTTCTCTCTGGCTGCTGGGAATATGTAATGCATGCCTTGCATGGTCATATATCCCAGTGGGCTGGAGAAGGAGCAAGGTGATTTTCATTCCTTAGGGTTGGAAAACGTCTTGCGTAACTGCGAAGAACTATAGGCCAATCTGTCTGACATCTTTCTTGCTTAAGACGCTGGAGAGGCTCATTGACATCAGAATTCGGATGTCGATTGACAATCGCCTGCTGTCAACCTCTCAACATGTTGATGTTGGCATTGATCCTGTAATTATTGGATTCGTAAGAAGACTACTTTCGGGGAAATTATAGAATCCTCACTGGCTACGGCCGGGATAACCAGATCGGCTGTAAGGGGCACACCTCAAGGAGGTGTCCTATCACTGCTTTTATGGAACATTACCATAAATGCAATACTCAGGAGGATTGATTCCATGGGTTTCAAAACTGTGGCATACGCAGACGATGTTGCGGTTGCGATATCGGGAATCTGTCTGGATACGTTATCCCTGAGAATGGAGACGGCGCTTAAAATCATAACTAACTGGAGTAAGTCAGTGGGACTAAACGTTAATCTGATGAAGACGGAACTTGCATTATGCACGGGAATTGAGCCTTTCTGCCAGTGCAAAATACCTGGGAGTGATTCTAACGGGTGGCGCAAAAGTAATCAGGTGGCGTAAAAGTAATTCTCCTATCAGAAAATGCTATAAATTTTGAGATTGGCCCCTAATGTCATCATTGTTTATTAACGTGTATTTCGCATGTGTTTACTACATAAATGCAGAACTGACATTAGGGGCCAATCGCAAAATTTATAGCATTTTCTGATAGGAGGATTACTTTTGCGCCACCTGTTTACTTTGGGCCACCTACGAATGGCGTAAGTTTGTTAATTTTAATACAGAGGTAAATAGTATACGAATACCTACATAGATGGGTACACTATACACCTTGGTCATCTGCAGAATTTCATGTTTTTTCCAATGCTTCAGAGAAAGCATACGCAGAGGAAATTTATATTCACGTGTAGTCATTTCGGCAGACTTATACTTTTTTACTTTCCTGTAGAACTAAAGTAGCCCTTATTAAATCAATTTTCCTTCCTATGTTGAGCTTTATGGTGCAGTTTTAGCTTCAGAACTTTTGAAAACTGTAGTTCGCGAAATACATATCCAATTTAAACAGATATATTGCTGGACAGATTCTACTATTGTTCTATGTTGGTTGCGAAAAACTCCTAGCAGTTGGACAACTTTTGTGGCAAATCGTGTTTGCAGAATTCAAGAAAATGAAGGACAGCACAATTGGTATCATGTGAGGTCTGAAGAAAACCCAGCAGACTAAGGTAGTAAAGGACTTTCGCCTTCAGAGCTCGCAAAGAGTGATCTTTGGTGGCATGGTCCTGCTTGGCTTCAGAGAGATAAGACTACGTGGGATATAACCAACGTATCCTCCTTAGATACTAATGTTGAGGCTAGAACGGTGAAAGCACATGCATCGTTTTTCTCGAATTATGAAAATGTTTTAGAACGCTTTTCAAAACTTGATCGTGCTCTAAGAGTAATCGTCTATATGTTTAGATTTTATTATGGAACTCATCCTTCATATAGAGCAAAATGTATGTCCAGAGCTCGAATCGTTACATCCGTACACGTACAACCCGTCACGTAAAAATGTGATTTTGAAATTATAACATACGAAAACGTAAAACAATTCACAATAATTGAGATTATAACACACTTGTCGTACGATTGAATGTATTATTTTTACGAACTATCATCCGTTAACTCAATTGCTTTCGAATGCATATAAAAAAAAAATTTAAGTTGCTTGTAATTTTCTTGAAAAAAATAATTATTTTATAATGCTGTTATTTATTTAGGACTAACTACAATAAACTTAATCCTAAACAAAAGGAGGTAATGGCAGAGTTCATGAATGGACACCAAAACTTGGCAAAAAAAACTTGATGCCAAATTGCGCTCAAGGGAAAGCCGCCTCCAAATGCCTGTGGCATGACCTTGCAAAGCGTCTTAATCCATGACACTCACCGTAATTGCATTTATTTTTCTTCAAAATATACTTATCGATGCTTCTGTGGTGCCAGCCTATGCTGACCAAAAATAGCAGCCAAAAAAACTCTCATTTAATGAATTTGTCAAAAAAACAAACTGGTGGAGGTCTTTATGAGGAAAAGTTGTTGCCGCTTAATGTGGAGCTCAAGGTCAAGCACAAACAGTCAATGGTGTTCGGTATCGTGAAATGATAACCAGTTTTTTCTTGCCTAGAATTGAAGAAATGAATGTGGAGGGCTTGTGTTTTCAACAAGACGGCGGCACATGTCATACAGCCAGAGAAACAATTCAATTGCTGCATCAGTTATTTATTTAAAATTTAAATCTTGCGTTCTTGTTGGGACACTCTTTATATGTATGAAACTGAAGCACCTATTAACATAAAGTTGAAACATACATAAGGATGTACCTTTTTCTTTAAAAAAAAAAAAACCTATTTAAATTTTTAATGTTAAAAAAAATTTTATTAATTCAATTATTTATATTTCAATAATTTTAATTTTTTGACAGATTTACAACTATTGTATTTCTCCCAACGATGTGCTTATTTTTCTAAATCTATGTTCCATTTATGACTACTGTAGAAGTTGTCAGGACGAGGAGGAGGAGGAAACTGTGGAGCACCTTCTCTGCCAGTGTCCGGCCCTGGAAGAGCGGCGCATGATCCACTTCGGTAAGCGACGTCTGCAGGCTCTCACTGCGCTGTCGAATACAAGTGTCGACATGCTATATGGCTTCATTAGAAGCAGTGGTTGGTTTGTGTGACGGTCTCACTCACTTTCTTTTTTTCTTTCTCTATCTTCTTTCCTCCCCTTCATTCTACTATTACTATCCCTCCTCTTCTTTATTTTCCTCTATACAGGTATCACAAAGGGACCACGTCAGAGGACCCAAGGGAGCCCAGCTCTTGTTTTTATTTCTTTCGGGCGACCTGTTAACCTAACCTAACCTAACCTACAACTATTGTTAATTAAATGAATTCGCCTTGCTGTGTATAAAGAAAATAATTACGTTAAGTTTATAATCGTATGTGGTAATTCCATTCAGTTCATACGATTATCGTAGCACGTAATTTATTTTCATACGATTGCCTATACGTTCACGGATGTAACGATTCGAGCCCTGGTTGTTATTCGTCACGAACACTTATCACCCACTTCTTGGAAATTAGGTAGAGTTATAAAAACCTATCCGGGAAGTGACGATCAGGTTCGCGTCGTTGACGTTCGAACTGAAAACGGAGTTGTCACTAAGCTGGTCGTTTTGACTAATTCAGATTAGAACACATTAATTAACTTTCATTGTTTCCTAGTATTATGAACGCTCTATATATATTTTTGAATACGTTTTGTTAGAAGAGTACAAGGATGCTATGGAGGTAGCTGGTCCATCGTCCGCCGCTATAACATTCTTCTGTGCCATCCCATAATGTAACGCCTACGACTGGCGCAGAGGGAGCCTGTGCCTCGTCTGACCAGTTGTCGACGGCTAATTATCAAGTGATTATGCCGCAGCAGTTTTCTATTTACATCAAACGTCAGTGTACATCTCTGACTAGAAAGTTGACCCTTCAACTAAGGAAAGGTTCAAGGACCAAGCCGTGCCCTGCAGTCTCTGCAAAAAAACTTCACCCATTAAGAGCATGATTCCGTTTCCGACACCTTGCTCATGAGAAGAAACTTCGACACGTGTTAATTTGGGGTCATTTCTCAAAATGTTTGGCTAGAAATCACAAGTTCAAGGACTCTTCAAGGATAAGCTCATCAAGCCTAGAAAAGGGAGTCGATCGATCGAGGCTGCACCACCGCGCCCTAGTGCGGTATCGCCGCTGCCAGTTGCCATGTGGTAACGTTTTCACCCACCCTTCAGGTGAAACTATGTTTTGGGGTCGTATGGTGCACGTTCGCGCGGTTTTTGAATTGTGCTGTATTATGTGGTCCCGAACTTAGCGGTAAAATATTGACAAGGAAAGTTTTTACGTGGCCGGGCTCTCCACTGGCGCAATACACAATGTTTGGCTGGATTATCTCTGGTCAATCACCGACTTAGAGCTTGTTATCTATGTAAAGTAACTCTAAGAATTTACCTTTCTTCGTTATAGTACAATATATACATCTCTATTCATGTTTGAATTTTTTTAATCTTGTGTATATTGGTACCAATATATATCTACGTTTTAATGAAACCTTTGTATTATCTATTTGAAAATTTTTGTGTTGCATTCCCTTACGTTGTTGCAAGGCGGCCGGCAATGTTTAAGCCAGATTTTTGTCTCATAATTTATTTATTTCAATTCGTTTTTCAACTTTACTGAAGTCCAAATTTCCCTTTGTTTATGAATTTTATATTTGTTGTTTATTTGGATTTCGGCAAAGTTAACCGCTTACGGTCTATGTATGTTTATTTTTGGGTTTTTGTGTAAAACAAATATACATAACTTACTTGTGTGAATGCTACGCAACAATAAAGGTCACAACACCAGAAGTTTTTTAAAGGTAATATTTTTTAATCGAATAAAAACACAATTTTATTAAAACTAATTAAAAATGATATTTTTTATTTCATATTTTATGCCTGGGGCGCAGAGATCATCACCTTCGCAACGTCAGGATATATTTCTATAAAATGCATAATTATTGAGTTTTAAGTGCTATTTTTTTTTTTTAAGAAAAAAAATTATGAGTAAAAATTTATTTTTGTAGAATTAGTATTAATTTACTTCAATTTTTATTAAATATCTAACTGCAGGTGAATTTTTAATGACAAAAGTCCGTTTTAGTCACTTGCTTTATTTGAAATTATACAAACCAACAACTGTCAACTGATTGGTTTCAATCCAATAGCAAAAAACCGATAACATTGGTTTCTGTGACAGCTAATAGTATGTTCAGACGAGACAAGGTTCGCTCTCTTTCGAGGGTTCACATCCCAATCTCGAATGAAACAGGAAGATTCGCCATACAAAATTAAGTGAGCGAATCTGCAGGTTTCATTTTGAAACTCTTGCCGAAACCATGAAAATTTAGTATCATCCCTAGTTTCTATCGCTAGTTTATCTTAACTAGCTGTCCAACAAAACAAATTGTAAACAAAGAAATATTGTTTTGCAAGCATTTCAATGTATTAGTAAGAAACAAAGGAAAGAGTGTTAAATTGCTTAAATATAAAAATAAACATAATAAATAACACAACATATTAAATTATTTGAAATAATAAATAAATTTTTTATAAATTATTATTTTTTCTAAAAATACATATATTTATATATTAAAATTTACCTTTTTTATCCATTTCAAAACTAAAAAACAAACGCGGGCAAATGCGAAACAACAAAAAACAAAACAAAGCAACTGTCAAATGAAACTCATTATGTGTCGTCTGAACGCAAATTTTCACAATCGAGGTTCAGACAGCGAAACCAGCATTGAAACTCGTCGTGTGAACATGCTATAAAACCGACATTAATTCTAGTTCGAAAATGAAAAAGACAACATTGGATTTCATGACACCAAAGTAATCTTTTTGTCGGTTTCAAATCCAATACCGACAACCTTGGATTCTATGACTGCCCTGTAAAAAAAATCGATTGCTATAAAATTGGATTGGATAAAAGTATGATTTTTCTATTGAACATCGATAACGAGATATATTAAAAATATTAAATAATTTTTGAGAGTATCCTTAAAAATAAATAGAAAGATAGTTTAAGTCGAATTATAGATGGCAAATTTTTAAGTACTAATCTGCCACAATCCACAGAAATTAAAAAAAATATTAAATTAAATGAACAAGCATAAAATAATTATAGACTTTTATGTATTTTTATTTGTTGGCTGTCTTTTTAAAAGAATTCGAAGGATTTTGTTTGAGTATGTCTTTTGTGTTGGATGAAATTCATAATTTATTGTCATCTATAATAGTTTGTTGTTTTGCTTTACCTCACTAAAGAATACTTTTTCATAGAACTCTTAGAGTTTTAGAAAAATTTTAAGCCGTTTAACTTTAAGATTAAAATGAGAATTTTATATATTTTTAAGAACTGCAGTAATACCAATTTCTTTCATAAATTTAACAAGGGATTTATTTATTTAACAGAATTGTGACAAAACGCTATTACACCCAATAGACTTTTAAATTTACAATACAACTTCGTCTTATTTTCAACTAAATTTATTTATTGCAAGAAAGAATAACAAAAAAATCTTTACAAAAAAATTGTTTCCGGATTAAAATATTGCAAGAAAAAAACGGGGTTGTTACTTATAAAACAAATCAACAAAATTCAGCTGTGCCGAGTGTTACACATATACCCTTCACTGTTATAGCCAAATATTTATACTTTCAGACTTTTGCACATTCTCAAATATTCCAAAAAAAAATATAGATAAGATTTTTAACGAAACAGCAAATATTGATTAAAATATTTTTCTTTAATTAAATAAAATAAATAATTGATTTCAGTTTAAACAAGTTAAATTCGGCAGTGCCGAGTCTTATATACCCTTCACTGTGTTAGCGAAATATTAATATTTTTCACTTTCCACATTCTTCTATAATATCTAAACCATACAAAAAATTAAATGAGTGAAGATAAATATGTTTTAACGTAAAACCCAAAGTTTTTTAGTATTTGTAAATATTTTAAGTATTAATGGCTTATTTATCAAATACGTCTTAAGTCATTAAATATTTAATGTTTTAAGCAATAGTTTAGCGGAGATCATCTATATTTGTAACCAACCAATCAAATATTCATATATTAATTTTTTTTATTTTTTTTAATTTTCGTATACTCCACTGCTGTTGCTCTGAAGGGTTTAGGCAATTTCCGTTTTGCATCATAGAATAAAAATTACGAAATTTCAAGTAAATGTTAAAACACTTCGAGAAAGTTTAGAGCCTACAGATTTAATTCCTTTTTAATTTTAGTAATTTTCCTGCCCAAAAATCCCTCAGAAGAAGAGTACTGGGGTATGAGGGAATTTCATAAATTTTTTAAAAATAATGCAAAGATTTTTCTGAGTACTTGGGTGATTACAAATTTGGTGATGACCTCTTATTTCAAATGATATGTGAACCAACCCGTAATATTCTATGGATCGTTTGCAATCTCTTAGAGAAATCAACGTATTTATGCACATTTGTATCTTAGTATGTCAAAAATACTGAAAAGATATTTACAAATACTAAAAAACATAAGGACTTACGTGAAAACTTATTTAACTAACCATACTTATCTTCACTCACTTCAAAAAATTATGTGACTGAAATGCATACTTTTTTCAGCATGAGGTCGTATTAAATATGAAAAATTTATTTATTTATTATTGGAACGAAATATCTATAAAAAAATATGACTAAAATTAACGACTTCTAAGAAATAATCCTTTCTGAGAACCTCATTTTTAAAAGCAATAAAATGTCTGCAGGCACTAAATTTTTAAATTAATAAAAAAAAAAGAAATTCTAAGAAAGATATTAAATAGAAAAACAAAAAAATTGTTTTCATTTCATTTTGCAAATTTTTGTAAAAATGTGTAAGCCAAACATATTTAATTAAATATTTAATTATCGAGAAAGATCTAATGCACTCTCTATCATAAAGATGTCTGTATTCGTAATACTATTTAACTCAAGGCAATAAAAACCACACACACACACATACACTTTTTTTCGTGTTTGTGTGTACAAAGCATTGCGCACATGACAGCTAAAAAATTTGAGCAAATAAAAAAAACAAAACAAAACAAAAGCAAAGCAAAAACAAAACAAAACAAAAATTAATAAAAATGTGAAATGCCGGTTGTATTTTTTATTTTTCTGGTCCATTTGTGGACCGATCTTTCTGATTTTTTGCACAGACATTACGACTGTTATTTTCAATAAAACTGTGTACCACGTTTTATTGTCGGCCAAAAATGGTCGAAAAATAGAGGTAGTCGCGATTTTGGACTCATAGCTCAGCCATTTATTTACCGATTTAGCTGAATTTTGGTCCATATACTATGAATATGATATCTGAAGAAACTTGTAACTAATTTTTTTATACTTTAGATAAAAAACGCAAAAAACAAAGCAAAATTTAATGAAAATCTAAAATTTCTGTTGTATTTTTTGATTTTCCTGGTCCATTTGTGAACCGATTTTTCTGGTTTTTTGCACAGACATTACGACTGTTATTTTTATGGAAATCTAAAATTTCGGTTGCATTTTTGATATTCCTCGGCCGATTGCTTTCATTTTTAGCACAGGTATTATGATTTCTACTTCAAACAAAACTGCATACCACGTTTTTTTGTCCGTGTCTTCGTTTAGACAAAATAGGCAAAAAACCTACTCAAAAATAAAGGTAGTTTCGGATTTTGACTCATAGCTCCGTCATTTATGGACTGATCTGGCTGAATTTCAATAGTAATAGTCTTACAGCTATACTTTTCTATATGTGGTCTAGATTCTTCTGAAAGTTGATTTCAACTACAGAAGAATCGATTTAGCGGACATCGCTAAATCGATTCCGCTACTTATAAGGATCCAGAATATATATACTTTATAGGGTGTCTCATGTAGGGTGTAGAAATTACAAACGGAATCACAAAGTTATATATACCCTTCTTACGTACAGTGAAGGGTATAAAAAAATCTAAATTAACGACATTCGCTATAAAATACGTTCTGAGATCCTTTTTTTTTAAACAATAAAATTACTGTAGATACTCAGGGCTGTCATAGAAGCAAATCGGTTTTGCTAATTGTCGGTTTTGCAAACCAATATTGGTTTCTTTTGGTGTCATGAAACCAAGTCGTTTTTGTTATTTTCGAAGACAAATAAAACCGATGTTCGAATCAGTTGTTCTGTACATTAGTTTATTTGTATGAAAAATTTTATGTAAATGTTTGAAAATAAATTTGATAAACAGTAGTGTTTTAGTTCTTATATAATAAAAAACTTGTTTTTAATTATATACTTTTTCATTCAAGCCAATCGCAACACTAGAACACCTTCCACCGATTGTGCAATGCCACATATGCGTATTATTGCTTCATCACCGCTTGTAAGTTGAGGTTTGGAAATTGGTCCGCCACCAGTTGCTCTTGACTCTAATTTATTCTGAGCCAGCTTTCTTTTGGCACCACTTTTCCAGTCAGTCCATGTCTGTATAAAATAGAAACCGTACATTTAATCAACAAATATAGTATGCGGTACAAATTTTGCTTACTTTTTTCCATCCGTTAACATCTTTTTGCGGTAGACCTGCGCTGTTTAGGGTTTCAGCCAACTGTTTGCAAAGAGATTCAACGGTTCACTTATCACGCTTTGTGAATCCCTTCGCAATATCTGGATATTTTTCCATAAAATTCATTATTAACGAGTTTTGGGTGTTATTTTTATGCTTTCCCCTTTTAGAGAATAAAAATAAAAAATTAATACATAAATATTGATTTTTATAAAATATATATTAATTTACTTACATTTTTACTAAATGCAGGCGAAATGTAGATGAAAACTGTATTTTTTAGTCAATTGCTTTATTTGAAATGACACAAAACGACAACTATCAACTGCATGGTTTCATTCTGATAGCAAAACATTGGTTTCTGTGACACCTAAAACCGACACTAATTCAACTTCGAAAATGAAACCGATAAAATTAGATTTCATGACACCAAAGTAATTTTTTTGTAGGTTTTAAATCCAATACCGACAACTTTGGATTCTATGACATTTTTAATATATTTTTTTTTAAAAATTATTCTCGACCTTTCAAACAAGCCCAGATTGAGAAATCTACTATAATTTTATCCGATTTTATGACAAATTTAATTAAATTATTCTATGTATATGGAAAAATATCTATTTTGAAATTTTGGGGGGCTCGAAATCCGACTTAGAGCTATGGTCTCTTGAGCAAAATTTTTCAGAATCACTTATAGATTACGTTTTTGGTATACGCTTCATCAAAAAAAAATTAACCCGCCCTAATGTACATGTAAAAAACATATTGTCTATGGGGAACTTACAGTGTAAATCCGAATACGTATGTTGGGATTCCGGGTTGAATTTCCCAAACAGAATAAAAAAACTGTTTTTGAACAGATTCAATACTGGGAACTCGCATCTATGAAGATCGTACACTTCTTGCCTGCAATGCAAAAAAATACATACTCATACTCGTACATACTACATACACATATATTTTTTTTTAATATACAAAAGAAAAGAAAACAAAGCAGTTCTTAAAAAATCTAAAGTGATTTGACGAAAACAGTGCACGAACGCATAGAAAAATACAAATGTAAATACAAACACAAGTACTTAAAAATTATTTTAGTAAAAATAACACACCTACACACACAATTTAAGTATAAACAGAAACAAAAAAGAAATTAACTAAAATGAAGTATAATTATTATTAGAATACATAATTATAAGTCACCACATCACATCACTCAATATCATAAAAGAAGGGTGTTCAAATTCTCTAAAAATAAGGCACGAGATAACAATCAAAACCAATTTAGGTAACACACACAGAAATACATAGAATAGAACAATAGCTCAACAGCGCAATCCCTTCAATGGGGCTCATATTTCTTGAGGTCCTTTTCATAAGGTTCAGTACAGCCAGCCATTTGCTTGTATGTTACTTAAAAAAATTTCAAACAAATAAATAAATGAACAATTAATTAAACAAAAAAAAAACATTTAAAGGAAATATAAAGGAAAACATAAATAAATAACAATAGGTACACATAAAAGGTGATTTTATAAGAACTATCGGAAATTTAAAAATAAAAAACACATAAAATTCAGAAAAATGCATGAAATATTTATTTGGATCGATAGTTGGGTCGATATAATTTTATGTCCAATTTTGGCATACTCTTTCCAACATTTCGGCCGGTATCTCACGAATAATGTTGGCAATGTTGGCTTCCAGTGCGTCAATCGAAGCGGGCTTGTCCCTATAGACATTAGCCTTAACATAGCCCCACAAAAAATAGTCTAGAGGCGTTAAATCGCACGATCTGGGCGGCCAATTGACTGGTCCCAAGCGTGAAATAAACTGTTCACCGAACTCGCCTCTCAATTGGTCCATTGTTTCGCGTGCTGTGTGGCATGTGGCACCGTCTTGTTGAAACCACATGTCATGCAAGTCAAGCTCTTCCATTTTGGGCAAAAAAAAGTTTGTTATCATCGCACGGTAGCGCTCACCATTCACAGTAACGTTGTGATTCGCATCATCTTTGAAGAAATACGGCCCAATGATGCCGCCAGCCCATAATCCGCACCAAACGGTTGTTTTTTGTGGATGCATTGGTAGCTCTTGCAATGCTTCTGGCTGCTCTTCACTCCAAATACGGCAATTTTGCTTGTTCACGTATCCATTCAACCAGAAATGAGCCTCGTCGCTGAACACAATTCTTCGATAAAAAAGTGGATCTTCATCTAACTTTTCAAGAGCCCATTCACCAAAAATTTGGCGTTGTGGTAGGTCGTTTGGCTTCAATTCTTGCACCAGTTGTATTTTATAAGGCTTCACACCCAAATCCTTCCCCAAAATTTTCCACGTAGTGGAGTAACAGAAGCCCAATTTTTGCGAACGGCGCCGAATCGATAATTCACGGTCATCACCAACACTGGCCGATACGGCTGCGATATTTTCTTCAGTTCGCACTCTACGTAAGCGTGTTGGTGGTTTAATGTCCAACAATGTAAATTTGGTGCGAAATTTTGTTACAATAGCCCGAATAGAAGCCTCAGTAGGTCGATTAAACTGACCATAAAATGGAAGAAGCGCGCGATGAACTTTCTTAACAGAGCACGCATTTTGGTAATAAAATTCAATAATTTGCAAGCGTTGTTCGTTTGTAAGACGATTCATGATTAAATTATAGACCAAACTGAAGATGTTTGACAGTGACACAAGATACAAAACGTGCGTGAGCTGTCAAAACTAGTGTTGCCAAAAAGATAATAGCAAAAAAATCACTCTTTATAATACATACAACCATTTTAACGATTTAAACCAAACAAAAACATAATCCTGACACAAACAATTTACACAAATTTGCAATACAAGTTATGTAGGTATGTCTCTCAGTCGCACTTTTCCAAATTCTCGAAATATATTTTTAATTAAGAAATGTAAAGTAGTTACACAATCATATTAATTAATTTTGCTTTCACTTAAAAAATTGTTACCAGAAATATTTAAAGACTTTTTATAAGCTAAATTTTTTCTCTAGACATCTGAGCTTCGTCAAATTAACGAATATGGAATAAAAATACCGTTATATATTTTTTCTATATATGCTGATCGCTGCAACCTTGTTTCCCAACTCACTACTCAATGAACAGGGGTCTAATCACCGCTTTCGATATCGAATAATATTTATCGAAATTTTAAATTTTGGTATCATGGCACTTGATGTCGAGTAAAATGTATCTTAATTTGAGATGGTAGCATTCGACAGCGAGTCTTCGATCGAGTATAATCTTAGTAAACATCATTCGTTATCAAAGTAGCTATCGTAAGCAAAACAAATTACTTTTAAAAAGAGCACTATCAACAAAAATTTTAAGAAATGCAAGTTTTATTTAGTTCTAAGTTAAAATAATTAGTTATTACTATTTTTAATAAATTTTCATCTTTTGAATTTGACGAAAAAGATGTCAAAGTAAGCATTTATTCGTCCAATCAGTGAAAATTATTTTTGCACAATTATTTAATAAATTTATGCTACTGTTCTTTTTTATTTACTATTTAGCATTTGATATACATATGTGCTTAAATTGAAAACAGTTTAAAAAAAATTACGATTCGATAGATATGGTATGCGGTGATTTGCTTACTCGACACGTATCGAAGAATTATTCTATACAATAGTCTACTCGCTATTGAATGCGGTGATTTAATTATACTATGTGTCAAATTTCCGACAAATAAGTTGGAAAAATTTTTTATCGCGAACAAACAAATGAAAATGAATTTTATTTTTATTGTTCTAGTTATTAAAATGTAAGAGCGCCCTTATTTAAATTTAAATAATACATAATTATTAAAAAATTGTTATGTTTGCTTTTTTTGCTTTATTTACGGTTTCCATACACAACAAGAGAAAGTCTTAAGCTATGGTTACATAGTATCTACACCGTAGGCTTGTTCGTAAATTCATCACAGCGCTGCATAATATGATTATGCCACTGCTAATCAGCTGTTGCTTATTCTTCAGTTTGCTCATTTTAGTATTTGCATTTATGAACGGAAAAATATAACAAAAATGTGAAAAGTTCATAATAAATTTAATTTTAGAGCTGGATGATAAAACGAATGATGTAAAATTGTGTACAAAAAAGAAAAATGTTAAGAAATAAAAAAAGAAATTTATTGCTGAAAATTTTACTCAGCAAGAAAAGGCGAGTTCCTAAAGTGTTGGATTATTTCAATATTGTTCAAAAATATTTAGAAGATATATTTTTTTATCATTTTCCAATGAGTCGGTCAATATTTCAAGTAAATATAGTAACATTTTGTAAACATATATAAGTGTTTAAGAGAACCCAAGTTTAAATTTATAGAACTTGTTGCGTGAACTAAGCCCGTTCTGGCCTACATTTCACAAAGGACGTTTCCCTTTCAACTTGGAACAATGCTTGTAAAGTCTAGTTAAATTTTAAGGGCCGATGTTGATTTTGGATAAAACAAAAATTATTTAGGAAATTATTGTCATTTCTTTTTATTATGATAATATGGTATAGTTCAATTATGTATGGAGCAAAATATCGGCCAAATGGCCACCGCGATTTCGGCGGCACACCTCCATCCAATAGTTAAAATTGAGGCATAATTGAGATTCTATGCTGTTAATGTGCCGAATTATCTCATCCTTTATCTTTTGAATTATTGCTGGCTTATCGACGTACACCTTTTTTTTCAAATAACCCCAAAAAAAAGATCTTGGCGGCCAATTGACATCCCCACCACGTGAGATAACACGGCCATTGAATTTGTCGCGCAAAAGAGTCATTGTTTCGTTAGCTAGCTGTGTGGCAAGTGGCACCGTCCTGTTGAAACCACATATCGTCCACATCCATATCTTCCAATTCGGGCCATAAAAATTTCGTTATCATCTCACGATAGCGGACACCATTCACAGTAACTGCCTGACCGGCCTCATTTTGGAAAAAATACGGCCCGATTATGCCGCCAGCCCATAAGGCGCACAAAACAGTCACTCTTTGTAGGTGCATTGGTTTTTCGACAATCACTCTTGGATTATCATTCGCCCATTTTCATAATAAGCCTGAATAACTTTAAGGCATTGCTCGATTGTGTATCTTTCCATGGTTCAAATTGAGTTAGTCTGAAATTGGAAAATGTCAAAATAAATGCAGAAAAAAACTTGACGTTTAGGTGTGGTTCACATTCAACATTGGCCCCTAAAATTTAACCACCCTTTATATCACGCTGTGGAAGCTAAATAATAGTGGCGTAACCATTCGGCAATTAAGTGATCGTTTTAATGTTGCAAAAGGTACTGTGCACAAAATTTTCTACAAAATCATGAAAGCTATTTGTCACTTAAAAAAAAAATAACATGGCCATCTCCATTGCACCAACAAACCTTCAGGGAAGATTTCAAAACAGCAGAGAAAATCCCTTCCCTTTTGTTACAGGATGTGTCGACGGTACGCATTTTAAAATATCAAAACCTAAAGAAGATCCGATAAGCTACTTTAATAGGAAAGGGTTTTATTCTAATAATATGCAGGTGAGTATGATACTTAATATTTAGCAAATTTTCAACATACAATAAAATATTTTAGGCTAAATGCGATAATAAATTTCACTTCTTGGATGTTTTAATTGGTTCACTTTTCACAAAGTTGCAATCGGGAATCATTCTCCCGTGAATAATATTGCAGTAAACAAAAAATTCCACTTATCGTGAATAATTTTGTTCCCTTACTTTTTGCTGGCGAACACAAGTATTTTTGCTTGTTATTTTTCCTAAAATTTAATTTAGCAAGCAAATATGGGAATTTTTTAGCAAAAGAATTAAAAACTGGTGGTCTACCTATAAAAAAAATTCAATTATTTCCGGATAAAATCGTTTATCCATAACAATTGACACTTTTACAACAAGAACCACTTATAAATTGCTTCAATAAAGAAATAGGTATATTTTTTGTTCTTAAAATTTTATAAAATTTTAGAAATTTTATTTTACATACACTGGACACAGAAAACTGTTTAACCATTCGTAAATTAAAAAATTACCTAAAACTTTTGAAACCACTTCAGAAAATATCAACTGTTCCATTCTCACTTCATAGTCTCTGGCTACTCCCTCTGCAAAGAATCGCAAACAAGCACTTAGCTTTAAAATTGCGAAATTACAAAATATTATTTCGGCAATGACAAGGAATTATTGAGCACATCCAGAATATATATAAATGCAGGTTTATTTACCCTGTAATGCTGCATAAATTTAACACAAAAATACTCATATAATTATAGAAATTTTTTATTAAATTATGTTGATTACAGTGTTTCAGGTAACTCCAAGGGGTTAGATGCATCTCGCAAAGCTCGATGAACAATCCTTTCTGCCTCTTGCAATAAAATTGTTGCTATAATTCTAAAAAAAATTTTTTACCTTTAAAGTTTTAATAAAATAAAATATTAATCTTTATTTGTGCTTAATTCCAAAATTGTGTTGGTTTTAAAATTTATTCTTTTACTCATGATATTCTCATGAGTTATTTATTCAGTACAATAAGTATTGAAGGGGATAGAATATCTATATTGACCCTTTCGTCAGACGCTACTCTGACTCCTCAATTTCTCGAGTACTTAGTGTACTGAATAAATAACTCATGAGAATATCATGAGTAAAAGAATAAATTTAAAAACCAACACAATTTCTGGAATTAAGCACAAATAAAGATTAATGTTTTGTTAAACTTTTAAATTCCAAATAGAAAGTTTTCACAAAATTTTATAAAACTTCTTCCTATTTACATTCAGCATGCATTGATAGCTTACATTATTCTGAACAGCTGTTTATTTCTCAAATTTGAATGGGAGAAACGTATCACGAATTTTCACGTGAAGGGGAAAATAAATTTCGTGGGAGCAGAAATTTCACATGTTATTCGCGATAGGGGTGATTGACTCCATATAGGGATAATGGCCACCTAAAACGTGAGCAAAAGAAACTTAACTTTTGTCTTAGTTCGACGCGTCTGACGATTGAACAAGCGTTTGGGATTTTAAAAATAAATCTATAATTTTAGACCGTTTGGATACAGCGAGCCTGGAGAATGTTTCTCAAATCGTGTTAGCGGAAATGATTCGGAATATAAATATATCATTGAATATAAGCTACGAAATGATGATTTTTCAAACCCGATAATAAATTAAACAATAACAGACGAAGATGAAGATTAGGTTGCTATGAGAAATTATTTAACAAAATTATAACATTATTTTCAAGTTAATTTAAATTTATTTTTTATCTATATATATGTACATATAACACACACAGTTAAAGAACTTATTACTAATTAATAAAAACTAAAACAAAACAAATATTAATTTTTTTATAAAGTATTAAGGCACTAAAAACATTTTACACACAATGTTTAAAAAATCAATTCTCTCTATTTATATGTCCATTGATCTAAAAAAATGTATACAGACTAGCTCTTTTTTTACAATTGTTTTTTCTAGCACTTCCTTAAGTTCCATCATTGCATTTATACGCTTTTCTTCTATTACTAGTTTTCTTTCTTCAATGGCAAGATTTTCTTCGTGACGTTTCTGCTCCTGTTGAGATTCTTTTTCTAGATACTGCAGAATGTCATTGTTTGTCCCATGTTTTATCCTTAACCAGAAGTATGTGAGTCGTCACAACGTTCAAACAAAATTTCTGTACATTCGTCGCTTAGTGAAGATAGAAGATTTTCTTCAGGTGGATTAATCGGATGTCTGGCACCATAAGCTTCATCGAAAAATGTCCATGATATTGCATTCCTTCCAGGCTCCTTGTTGTTCGCAAATTTAGAAACTTTCTTGTTATTTGTTCTTTTGATTGGGTACCTCTCCTTAATTTTTGTTAACACTTGGCCCCATAATACCGATTTGTTTTCCTTCCAGCCACAAAATCACAATTAATAACTTGCACATTTTCCCATCCACATTGAACCTAAAAATGTTTTTAAAAGAATAATAAGAAATAAAACGCATAACATAATGCACCAGCCATTTTGTATATATGAACATAATGTGCAATTATGCAGCGCAGTGATGAATTTACGAACAGGCCCCGTATATAAACGAATATTTGCTTATTTGGACAAAAATTGGTTAAATGTGACCGTAATTCTAATTATATATTTATAATTATAGTGCTGGAATTTTTGGTTTATTTTAATTATTTTTGTTAAATTAAATAAAAAAAATTTTAAATAAAATTATTTGTATTTTAGTTTTTTGAATAATAATCAAATATTGCGTTCATAAAGAGAGTATTTTAAGTCTCTTTTTGTTATTAATTGAAATGTTTATCAATCACCCAAAAATGTGAGACAATCCAATATGATAATGAAGCATAGAAGCCTGATAAATTGCAAAACTATCACTTTTGTTGTTCATTTCAGTTTATTTTTTTATATAAAAAATAAAGTGATCTTATTAAATATTATCCAAAAAAGTATATTGATTTTTTTATGCAGGGTACTGGTAATCTTAATTTCAAAAGCAGCAAAGAAAAAAGTGGTCCAACCATAATGCACGATGTTAATTGTCAGTGACACCTTAACGTCAAGATTTTTGCCCAACTTAATTTGACATTTCTTTGTTTCAGTGTTTGACAAATTCAACCATGGACAATAACACAAAAATATCGTGACTTTTTTGATCAGCATAATGGACCAAATATGTCCACAATTAGGAGAATTGTGTGCAAATTTCAGCGAAATGCGAAAACACCTATGCATGCTCACCCAACTCGTTCTGCGGAAAACATTGCTGCTGTACGCGATAGTGTGGCAGAAAAAATGTCACGAACAGCATTGATGCGAATTTGAATAAAGATTGGCATGGGAATGTGGACGATACGTATTTCCAACATAATGGTGCCACTTGCCACATAGCCAACGAAACAATGGCTGCCTCGATCATGTGATTTGACAACGTTGGACTTTTTTGTGGATTAAGAGCTAAAGAATGAGATAATTCGGCACAATAACAACATTCAATCTCAATTATGTCATTAAAAGATGGACCATCGGATAGAAGTATGCCACGGAAGCCGTGGCGAGCATTTGGCCAATATTTTGTTTCACAAATAATTGTCATAGATCCTTCTATCATAATAAAAATATTAAGATAATTCTCTGAAAACTTGTTGTGTGTTAATTTTATATCTTTCAGAGAGTCTCTGTTTCCCACGAACGAAAAAAGTTCAGAAAATTTTAAATGTTAGTGTTAACGCATTTGCTAAAAAAATGTTTTTGTTTGTTCAAATGAAGTTAACAACTGTAATTGTAAGTGCTTCCAGGGCATTTACCAAATAGTATTATACAAGTATGTCTATGTGTGTGTGTATGTAAAAACGTATTACGGGCGATATGTGACACAAATCGTTCTTCAATGGGGTTTATAATCATCGTCAACAAGGTGGTGTGTAGAAGCATTAATAATGAGTCAGTGACTTTCAATGGAATAAAAGCTTCATTGTATAAACTCACATTATTTTCAAATTACTTAATTAACGACAACATCGTCGTACCAACATTAAGATTATGATTTTGAAAAGATGTCGATTTCACAGTACGTCATCTACTGACGGAACACTGAGCATTATGTTTTCAATAACAATAACAAAAAAAAAACAAAATCAAAACAAAATAATTCAGACATAACAAGCCAAAATGTTTTGCATTGTTTCGAATTTTGTGCTGTTGAAAAATTTTCCATTTAATTGCTAAGGAAATTATTTTCCTTCATATTTTTTTTAAATAAAACAGGTACGTACGTGTGCTTGTATGATGTGCAACTATTTCGTGTGAAATATGATATATTTTTGATCGTATTTTCAAAACGACTCAACACTGCCGAATTTAATTTGTTTCAAAAAAGATATCAGTACTCTTGCATTTTTTAAAATCAATCTGGTTTCTGGGATTACCTATAAACAAATAATAAAAATTTATAAAAAAATAAAAATCAAATGTCGGTAATCACATCACTTTGCGAACATCTGGCTAATTTTTTTAATTTTTGTCATAACTCAACTTAGGTTTTCACGCTCACCTTTTTTAATCCTAGCGTAACTTCATGCACAAGCTTAACTGTCAAATTTAAGCAGTTTGCAGAAATATTATTTTGTATGCACTTATTATTAGCCAATAGGAACACATCGAATGACGTCATTTGTGCTACATACGCAGAAAATTTAAATTTTATGTGCGGGATGGCGCAATCTTGTGTCTATCATTTTTGATGGGTACTATATACTTTTTTTTATTCCTTTTAGTTTTGTCCGTTATACTCTCAACCTACTTTCTTTTGTTTAAAATAAAAAGAAGAGATTTTATAAAATATAAAATCGTTTCGATCTTTTGCTGACTAAGCCAAGTGTGCTCAATATAACTCTACTAGATGTTTTTGGCCAGTCTAGCTCGGCCCGGCCTTTTATTACGTGAATTGACAATTTTAGAGTCAGTATCCTTAGAAAGCGAATGTAAAAATTTTTAAAGAAATCTGTTTACAAATAGAATTTTAATTGTTAAAACCCAATCCAAATAAATACGGTCATTCACTATTTTATAAAGTGGCTCATCCCTTTGCTAGATTAGTAGCAGAAGCGTCAACTACAGTGGTAAATAAAATATTTTTTGGTTACTTTACCTGGGTTGCTTGAAATAACCAATAAAAATCGACAATCTTTTAATTTTGTATTGAGTTACAAGTAGATGTTTGTTCTTTATTTCTTTTTAAAAGAACATCACAAAAATGTATATAAATTGTCTTTTATAAAATGTCGGCTGCACGCTGCTTTCATCAAAAAGAAAGAGAAGGAAAAAAAAACTTTTCGATCTTCTTATCAAAAATTTAAAAGTCAGAATTATGTGGTTGCCAAACATATAAAATGTTTACGTGTTCTGAAGGATAGGGTTTTCAAACTAACAGGGGTTTTCTGTGCACGGAAAACTGCTACCACAATTTCAAAGCACAATGCAATTTTGATGTATATCTATTAATAAAAAATTTAAGTAGTCTAAGCGAATATTTCTTTGAAATATAATACATAAGCATATATTATACGTTGATAACATATTGGTAATGCTACTTCCACAAATATTTGTTTAATGTGACAGTAGCTTAAGTTTTTTTGTTATTTAATATGCAACTTTACGTAAAAGTGATAATAGACATCAATTTGCACGTTTTAAAATTCATGCGGAAGAAATGTAAATAATGAAAAAGTAATTTTTTTTAGAACTAATCGAGCACAATAAATTAAAAATTCGGAGCTTGTATAATAGCGTAGAGAGACGACGGCATTAATTTGCATTAACACTCTTAATTCAAATTAACTTGTGAATTATCTCCATTTCATGTGAATTAACTTTAGCGTAAATTTATGAAATCAAACTGAATTTATACTGCATTTAGCTTTTTCAATATGGCAACAACGTCGAAAATCAAACTGTTTTGTGTATGTGACCCGGCCTATGAAAAGGTGGCTTATGACCCAAAAAAAGTTTTGCACTTTTTTTTTGGTTTCGATAGTATTTGAGACGCTCTTTCACGTGGTGAGAAATAGAAAGTCCTAACTTGCTTAGAAGTGTACTAAAAATGTAGAGAATGTAGAGAAGAGCACAAATGAAAGAAAAACAGAATTTTATTGAAAATCCAGAATCAAGATAATAAATAGAATTGAAAAATTTAAAAACAGGATCGCTCTTTATATACACACACGAACTTATTTCATTTATGCTCTTTTGCCTTTTTTGGTTGCCTTTTGGGCATGACTGTTCATAAGGCAAAAGAAAAACTACTAAAAAACTGATGAAATTCATTGTTTATCTTTAACAGCTGTTTCTCGCAATTTCTTTTTTGAGTCATAAGCCACCTTTTCTTAGCCAGGGTTACATATGTTAAATTAAAATGGATGTTTTTAGGGAAAAAAAGAAATATTACAATTACAACGTATTTTCTAATATTTTAAAAAATAAGAGAATTGTGTGGTCCATAAGAGATACGCAAATTCTCTTAAAAGTGTGGCGGAACGTATCACTGAAAATATTATTTTACTGAAAATATTTGTTTATAAATAAATAGCCATGACAGAATTATACACGATAAAGCATTTAGGACAGCTGTATATATTTTGCTCTCCTCATTTTAGATTCTGAGCTGTTAATATTTGTTCACATTTTGGGGCCGCCATTGTTTTTGTGCTCAAAATACATAGAGAAATGCGAATCTGCATTTAATTTCATTTTTACTTAGCGCATACGATAGGTTGTTTTTGTAATAATAATTTTTGCTGTAGGGAATACCTTAGCATATATAAATTTGAAATACAAACAGCTGCTTAGTAAATGCAGAAACTGTCGTCTGTCAGCGTAAAATTTTAATTTGCATTAATGACATTTTAATGCAAATTAAAGAAAGACATTAAAAAATGCACTCTGTCACCTCTAGTTACTCGGTGGTACGAAGTAAATAATATAAGTAAAATGGAAAACATTTGTTTTTAAGAAACATGGAATAAAAGTTATTTTTAAATTAAAATTCTACGTTTTTTGTTATTTTGTATTATGGAATTCATTGTAAAAGTGGAAATAAACAAAAATTTTGACGCTTTCAAATTCATGTGCATGAAATGTGAAAAAAGCAAAACTAATTTTTTAAGAACTAACCGAGCAAATAAAACCATAATAAAAGTCAGTGTGTGCAAAAAAGACACTGCGACTAACTCTGATTTAAAAATCGAGAGAATAATTAGGGGCATCTCGACCTGTACATTTAAAGCCGAGTTAATAAAGCTAAAATAATTAAAAAGTAGAATTTGTTGCCCTGTTGTGTTGATTTTGTGAAAGAAAAGCAGTACGAGTAGAGCAAATAAATAGCCTTGAAAATTACAATCTAAGAAAATTGGCACAGTCTTAACAGACTTTCACACAACAATATCACCTATTTATTCTCCTCCTAGACATAAAATTGACTGCGATAAATTCCTCACTTTTTCTCTACATTGGGTAAAAACTTCTTGGCAGCTGGTGACTATAATGCTAAGTATACCTATTTGGGCTCTCGGCTACTTTACCTAAAAGGAAGATAACTTTTTCAAGCTATTGTTTTAAGTGGACTAGATGTTTCGTCCAGCGTAAGCCCACTTCAGGTCTTCAGACTTCAACAAGATGTCCGACTTCATTGACTTTTCTGTTACAAAGAATATCAAACGTTATCAACTAAAATTTGATTCTTCTTACGATTTATCCTCTGATTAATCGCCAACAATCATAATTTTGAGCAATGATTTCACGGTAATGGAAAACTCTATATTTTTTCCAAATAAATTTACAAACTGGTTAAAATATAAAATGTATGTGAGCTCTCATCTATCTCAGAACATTTCCTTGAGAAACGCATCTGATATTTAATCAGAAGTAAATTACTTTATAGACAACCTCGTCTCTACTGCAAGAATTACAACCCCAATCAAACACATTACTAAAAAAAAGTATTTTAATCACCTGCTGACGTCAAAGAAAAAAGAAAGCTAAGAAGGCAATCGCAGAATAGTCGTTCTAATTTTTAAAGGCTCAATTAAACTTGTGCCAAACAATGATACGAAATAAATTGAAACAAAAACATGAGTCACAGAACTTTCACACTTCTTAAGTTACTTGGATCCAACAGTTAAAACTGAATATAGACTATGAAAAGCATAGAGGTATTTGTAATGCCTTATTTCATATGAATCTCCTTTAATACTTGAGGACCGTACTTGGGCCAAGAACTCGAGAGAAAAGGCAAACGCTTTTGCCACCCACCTGGAAAATATTTTTATGCCACATGATAAAATTTACTGATATAAGCACAATAGTCCCTAAGTTGCGTCTACCTTCAATCAAATTGGCAATTAAAAACCAAATGGCAATACTGGTGCTATGCTAATTAACTTACCAGATTCTGCTGTGAGAACCATCTTGTTTATATATTTAGCGTTATTTTCCGTCCTCTTGGAAGTTGTCTAAAATTGTTATTGTTTAAAATCAAAATTTTAAACAAACATATGTATTAATATTTGTATTTAACGGTTTTCAATATGAATTTATAAAAAGTAATTTATTTATACTGGGAATTTGTATTTAAATTATCTACATTATTGTGAATTATTAATTTAACGAAAAAAGAAAAGAAAGAATTGTCAAATGAAAAACAAATTATACTTACTTACAAACTATCATCCAAACGGTGAACATCTCACCTGCACTAATAAATCTCATATCACACATTCTTAAAATCTACTTAATTCAACCCCCTAATTTGTATAGTTTGCCTTATAAATTATACAAATAATACCGAAGAAAAGAAACCTAGGATTTCCACGCAGCAGCTAACCACAGTCCACTCTAACCCTAATCGCGACGTGGTAAGTCCTCATTCTTTTTCTTCAGTTATGATCCCAAAACCAGGAAAAGACGTCATTCAAGTGACGTCGTATAGGCCTATAAGCTTGTCATAAATTCTGCCAAAGCTTTTTGAATGTCACATTATTCCGGAGCATCAATTTAGTATCCGGGCTAAACACGGAACTATAGAGAAAGTTTATAGAATCGTAAATTTTATAAAAATGCCGTTCGAGAAGAAGTAGTACTGTTCAGCTTTGTTTATAGACATATCACAATCGTTCGACAAAGTCTGGCATGATGGACTACTTATAAAAATATACGACTACTTACTAAAAATATTCACATGCTACTTGAAAACTATTTGACAAATAGAACCTTCAAAGTGGGGCCTAAAGTCATATTTTCTTCAGAAAAATCTCTGCAAGCGTCCCCCAACGCAGCATACTAGGACCTTTATTATATATAATATATACAGCAGATATGCCTACAAATTCAAATACCTACACGTCCACTTTCATACACGACACCGCGTTCTTAAGTGTTAATCAACATCCGAATATTGCATCCGTTCTACTATAGACTCATATTTACGAGCTAGAGGATTGGCTAAAAAAAAATAAAAATAAAAGTAAATCCATCTAAACATGCTCATGTGACATTTACGCTCAGAAAACAAGATTAACCTCCAATAAAAATAAACAATGTCTTCGTTCCTGTAGGAAACCAAATCAAGTACGTTGGAGTTCATCTAGATCAACGCCTCACCTGGTCTCGTCATATCAAAGCTAAAATAACAGCTATAAAACTTAAAATAGCTCAACTGAGTTGGCTTATATATTCATGCCTGGTCTTAGAATATAAAGTTCTACTATACAAATCTATTATAAAACCGATATGAACAGCTGGGGGGTACTGCTTGCGCAACCAATATGGAAAGCTACAAAGAAGACAGTCTAGTATATTACGTCTTCTCGTCCTCGCCCCCAGTATATACGTAATGAAAATATCCGTAGAAATCTAGACGTTCCCACTATTCAGGAGGTAATTGAAAAATACTCCACTAAGAACTTAAGCAAACTGATAGCCTAGCCAAATCCTCTGGCCTGGCGTCTACTGCAATTCGAAAGTCATCATAGGCTTAGAAGAAGCGACACTGTAAGCCTAGCGAAAAGAAACACCTAACTGATTTCTAAGTACTAATTTAAGATTCGAATACAATATATAGTTATTACATTGTAATAATTGCCGGCATAGGCAAAAAGGTCTGATTTTAATTGTGATATGGCATTGGCAATTAGACTTAAATTGGAATTATTTGACATAGAGAGATAAATACCCTCTTATCAAAAAAAAAAAAAAATGGATGTAGACCTTAAAACAAAATTTATAGAAAAATTATATGAAAAATTTAGATAACGTTTAACTTTAAAATCAAGCGAGATATTGTTTACTTGTAAGGGAAGATTAATAATTCTATATAATAATAAATTCACATTTTAAATATTGGCTTTAACAAAAACCGCAGAAAAAAAGTATATAGAAAGCATATATAATGGTAAATATAAAACAATAATAGACACACTATGAAATAATAGGGTTAATGAAGTCAATATTTGTACAATTGCTAAGCATATTGAATAGGTCGTGAGTGTCCTATTTAAATTTCCTAAAATTTCTTGCTGAATTGAACTTGTTATGTAGAATATGGAGAAAATGTTAGCTTTTCTTTTAAATTATTTTAAAGACCATATGTACCGCGACCCAAAAGATATTTTGTATACTCAAGGTCTAGCCGGGAATCAAAAGCGCCACCTTAGATTGTGAGGTTAGCGTACTACCCACAACATGACATATCTTATAAAATTTAATTTAAATAAAATTGAAACAAAAATAAGAAATGAAACTCTTTGATTTCAAAGCAATATTATAATAAAAAAAAATAGGCTTCACATCGAGGCCTAAATATTAAGCAATGAACTTATGGACTGAGCAAAAGATGCTTCGGGTCGCGATACATACAGCTGCGTTAGAAAAAATAGCCCTTACTTTATTTATAATCATATAAAGATGCGGTTGCCCTCAATTAAAATGGCAATCAAAAATCTTGATGCGAAAAAATCGCCCGGCGCTGAGCGAATTACTAGTTCAATGCTGATGAACTTGCCAGATTGCGCTGTGAGAATTATGTTATTCATTTTTAATGCCATCTTAAGAGTGGGGGTTTTCCCGTCCTCTTGGAAAATTTCAGAAATAGTCATGATTCAAAAACCGGGTAAAGACGCTACTCAAATTACGTCATACAGACCTATCAGTTTATTATCCATCTTTTCTAAGCTGTTCGAAAAGGTCCTCCTCCGGAAAATAACGCCCCATCTAGCAGAGCGAAATATTATTCCAGAACATCAGTTCGGCTTCCGGGCTGGTCATGGAACTACAGAGCAGGTTCACAGAATTGTTACTGCTATCAGGTCGTCCTTCGAGAAAAAGTTGTTTTGTTCAGCATTGTTCATTGATGTCTCCCAAGCATTTGATAAACTTTGGCATGATGGTCTCCTCACAAAAGTAACACGACTTCTTCCTGCTAACACCCACAAGCTGATTCAAAGTTACTTGACTGATAGAACATTTAAGGTACGGTAAAAAAATGTATTTTCACCAGTTAAGAAGATTTCTGCAGGCTTCCCCCAAGGAAGTATACTTGGCCCGCTATTATACATCGTCTATACATCCGATATGCCTACAAATCGACATACTATCACGTCAACGTTCGTAGATAACACGGCATTTTCAAGTGTGAATAAAGATCCAGGAACTGCATCTGAGCACTTACAAGCTCATATAAACGAGCTGGAAGGTTGGCTAAATAAATGGAAAATCAAAGTAAGTCCATCAAAATGTGCCCCTGTTACTTTTACACTAAGAAAGGCAAATTGTCGGCCAATAAAAATAAATAACGTCATTGTTCCGGTGGAAACCCAAACTAAATATCTAGGAAACCATCTAGACAGACGCCTAACATGGTCACGCCACATTGAGGCCAAAATCTCAGCTATGAAACTAAAAACAGCTCGACTAATGTGGCTAATAGGTCCATTTTCATTTCTATCTTTGGAATATAAAGTTCTGTTATATAAAGCCATTATTAAACCAATGTGGACATATGGTATTCAGCTTTGGGGAACTGCGTGTGCATCTAACATCCAAAAGTTACAAAGAAGACAATCGAATATTTTACGAACAATAGTCTGCGCCCCCTGGTATATAAGAAATGAGAATATCCACAGAGATCTATAAATTCGAACGGTTCGGGAGGAAATTGAAAAATATTGTACTAAGTACGTTCACAAACTGGCGACACATCCAAACGCCCTCGCCAGGGACCTGTTACAGTTCGAGGGACACAGAAGGCTTAAGAGAAGTGATACCTTGCGCCTAGTGAGAAGAGGGCTATAACTTTTTTATTTAAACGTAGAATATTCCTTTTATTTTAAGATTTGAGTACAAGTAACTAGTTATTACATTAGTAATAATTATTTAAGTTTTTTTATATTTTCTACAGTTAAGATTTGGATACTTATTGTAATTTTTTTATAGAAAGATTCAATAATAATAAATAATAACAAAAGAAAACTATATTTATTTTACTTTTGGTTACTTGTCGATATAATGTTCCGACACTAATTAAAATAGGTATAAAGAGTGTCTATGGTATGCAAAAACAAATTTTCTAAATTTATTTGATTTTATGGAAATAGTTTACTAAATACGGTTAAATAATGAAACAGAATACGTCCGCAACTTCAAGCAAAACCAACTCTCAGAGAATACATGAACATAATTAAAACGACGGCTGCAACTTCACGAACTGTCATTTAATATTTTTACATTTCATGTGCACAAACAAATTAAAAAATTAAAAAGTTTTCGTAAAAAAAACAATCATTGTTATTGAAAAATAAAAAAATTACCACATAAAAACGAGCGCATTATTCGCACTAAAAAGTGTTTTTAATATTGTGGAGTACTTTTTCTAACGGGTGGCGCAAAAGTAATCAGGTGGCGCAAAAGTAATCCTCCTATCAGAAAATGCTATAAATTTTGCGATTGGCCCCTAATGTCTGTTTGTCAAAACAGAACTGACATTAGGGGCCAATCGCAAAATTTATAGCATTTTCTGATAGGAGGATTACTTTTGCGCCACCTGATTACTTTTGCGCCACCCGTTATATACAATGTGTGTGAAGAATCTGAAACGGTATGCTGCCGGAGATGGTGGGTAAGACCAGTTAACTTGTACAGAGATTCCCTTGGGTTTTTTAAAAGCTGCATAAAACAAATTAAAAACAAAGATGACGAACATTTTTTTAAGGTCACAAGAATGAATGTCTCCAAATATAATATGTTGTTGACCTTACTGAAACCAAAGTTATCAAAGTTTTCAAGGAGAAAATCTATTGATCCAGAACAACGTCTAGCCATCACATTATTGTAAGTACAACTATTGATTTAAAAACATAGTATATTTACTTATATGTATATTATTATTATTTTAGATACCTTTCTCACGGTTGCAGCTTCCAAGTATTGGCCTGGGCATACAAAATAGGATATTCTACAGCAAGGGAAATAGTTTATGAAACGTGCGAAATTATCCGGGACAATTTACGGAAGTATATTTTGCAAACCCTAACATAACAGACTGGTTAACTATTTCTTCATCGTTTTTTCAACAAACTGGGCTTCCTCACTGCTTAGGCGCCATAGACGGGAAGCATATCCGTATAAAGTGCCCACAACAAAGTGGATCATTATTTTATAACTACAAAAAATACTTTAGTATTGTTTTGCTAGCTGCTTGTGGTGCTGATTATGCCTTTACGTATGTGGACGTCGGAGCTTTGGGGAGTCAGAGTGATGGGGGTGTGTTCCGTGAAAGCGTTTTTGGTCAAAAAATTCTTAAAAATGAACTAAATGCTTCACCTTCAACTCCATTACCAAATTCAAATATTGTATTTCCATACTATTTTGTAGCAGATAAGGCCCACTGTTAAAAAATATGATGAAACCATACCCTGTAAAACACCTTATAGATGATAAACGAAACCTCAACAAAACGCTGTCAAAAGCTAGAAACAGAATTGAAATTTCTTTTGGAATACTTGCCAACCGGTGGAGAATTCTCCACACTACAATAAACGCCGCACCAAAAACTGTTGACAAAATAGTTTTAGCAACAGTCATCTTGCACAATTTTTTAATTTTCCATAAGGACGTACAATATTTTAATCCAGCGGATATTGATGAACATATTGATAAGCTAAATCGTATACAATACTGCCATCGAATCATTCATCTAATGATGAATACGTAATACGCTAAAAGACTATCTGTTTTCAAATAATTCATAAAATTTTTTGTATGAAAGAAATAATTAATTTTATTCATTTAAAACTTTTAAAGTACATTGAAGTAATCTTATTTCTAAGATTATAATAATTGTTCATTTAGAACAATGAGTTGACGATAAAAATGCAAGCACACTTTACTTTATAAACTCTACTATAAAATGCTTCCAAAACAACTTAAACCCGTCCGGTATTCAATACTAAACAAAGCTGTTGGTTGTTTGAAGGCAGAAAGCAGAGTGATTTATTCATACAAATGTTGCTGCTTATATACTATTTCTAAGCCATAGTTGTGTATAAAAGTACTTAAAATTAAACATAAACCTAGTTGTATAAATATGGTCAAGTAGAGTTGTATTTAAAAAAAGTCCGTTAAATTCAAATACAGACGTTAGTTTAAATAAAAGTGAAATAATATAATGTAAGATATAATAATAATAATGTGAATATATAAAATAATAGTGAACTGCTTCACCATATTAAAAATTTACATATAAATTACATAAAATTAAATTAATATAAAAAATTTTGTACTTTTAGTAAAAAACATTGGTTTATTTCATTTGGTTAATTAGTAATTAAGGAACAAAAAACACTTTTAGTCACGTTACTTCTAATTTGTACTACGTATTAGGTGATAAAAACAAATAATTCACTTGTTAAATTCGTTTAGTTTTGTATAAACTAAGAAACAAACAGCACTTCCTATTAAATTAACTTGGTTCTTTGCCAAACCAGGTTCTTGTACTTTTTTTGGTAAAGATTCGAACAACTGTTCTGTTGAGTTCACTTTTATTTGAGAGGCTATATTCTGGATAGACTCAGTTGCAGCATATAAAAATGTTTCCATTTGGTTTTGCATGCCCATATGTTTCTTTTGAGTGGAATCAATTTGGTTTCAGCATCACTGGAGTCATCAATTGTTTATACTGAAGAATCAGCTACATTACATTACAGTGCTGGAAAAAATAAAATCACAGTGAATAAATCAAATCATAATTATACATTTTGTATGTTTGTATACCTTCTTTTACTTTAGATGTCATCTAGAAAACGTAAAGAGTCAGTATATTTATATGGCTTGAAGAACATAGTTTCGCTTCCAGATGGCTGGTTTTATTTTTATTTGTACCTTTTATATGAGTCGCGGACACTTTTCCATTTCTTCCTTGCATGATCCGCTAAAGTAAAGAAAATAACAATTACATTTTTGGAAAATAATAAAAAATATCAACACAATTTGTGCTCATAATTGCACCGACCTGTAATGCCGACAACTTATCCATTTTTTATCCACAAGTCTTGCTTCAAATAAAAGTTTTTATAAAGAGTGATTTTTTTGCTATTATCTTTTTGGCAACACTAGTTTTGACAGCTCACGCACGTTTTGTATCTTGTGTCACTGTCAAACATCTTCAGTTTGGTCTATAATTTAATCATGAATCGTCTTACAAACGAACAACGCTTGCAAATTATTGAATTTTATTACCAAAATGCGTGCTCTGTTAAGAAAGTTCATCGCGCGCTTCTTCCATTTTATGGTCAGTTTAATCGACCTACTGAGGCTTCTATTCGGGCTATTGTAACAAAATTTGGAGTGAAGAGCAGCCAGAAGCATTGCAAGAGCTACCAATGCATCCACAAAAAACAACCGTTTGGTGCGGATTATGGGCTGGCGGCATCATTGGGCCGTATTTCTTCAAAGATGATGCGAATCACAACGTTACTGTGAATGGTGAGCGCTACCGTGCGATGATAACAAACTTTTTTTTGCCCAAAATGGAAGAGCTTGACTTGCATGACATGTGGTTTCAACAAGACGGTGCCACATGCCACACAGCACGCGAAACAATGGACCAATTGAGAGGCGAGTTCGGTGAACAGTTTATTTCACGCTTGGGACCAGTCAATTGGCCGCCCAGATCGTGCGATTTAACGCCTCTAGACTATTTTTTGTGGGGCTATGTTAAGGCTAATGTCTATAGGGACAAGCCCGCTTCGATTGACGCACTGGAAGCCAACATTGCCAACATTATTCGTGAGATACCGGCCGAAATGTTGGAAAGAGTATGCCAAAATTGGACTAAGCGGATGGACCATTTGAGGCGCAGCCGCGGCCAACATTTGCATGAAATAATCTTCAAACATTAAATTATATCGACCCAACTATCGATCCAAATAAATATTTCATGCATTTTTCTGAATTTTATGTGTTTTTTTTTTTTTAAATTTCCGATAGTTCTTATAAAATCACCTTTTATAATGGAGACTGCAAATTATATATGGATTCTTCTGCACTTCTTCAATTAATGTTTCCACAATATCGTCCATTTTAATGTAAAATTTACAAAACTATAATTATAATTGCACTTTGAACATTCTTTTGATTTTCTTTTGTTTTTATTTTTCTTAGCGCCAAAAGTTCAAAAACATATGTGCTTGTTTACAAAATGTATGAAATTAAATAAAAGTGTGGTAATATTGTTGAGAGCATATGTGTTTCTAAGTGAGAGCACAAGAAAAAACGCTGCCAAAATAAAATAGATTCTATCTCACGACTGTTTTCAGCAGCGTCTTTTTTATGTAAATTCGTATTAAAAACATAGTCAAGCTCCAGTTCTGTTTCATCATTAACACTCAAAGTTTTACAGATAAAAAATAGCACTATTGTTGATAAAACATTTTAAACTCAACAATATTCCAAATTTCATTACAAAATCTGATTATTAATGTCAATTGCAAATGGCCTCTGCTGACAAGAACGGTAGCGTAGCGCTGCGGCTTCATGTTAGTCAGGCTTTATATCCTGTTTTAGGAATCGTTTTACACGGCTACAGTCCAAAGTTGTTAGTTTTTGGTAGGTTTTTGTTCTACGCTTGTGGCGTTCATGTCCGACCTAGTTCATATGAACGATCCAGCAAATTGAACGATTCCGACGCTGCAATTGTTTAAAATTATTTCGTTCACTGACTTCCTTGTTCGTTTTGCACCGTTCATCGTTCTCTAACTTTTACTGTTTAGATTCAGACGTTGAATATTGGTATTTTAAAATCGCTAGAATGTAGGACAATTATGTTGTCGGTACAAATTGTAATCATTTAAAAAATTTTTTGTTTTTAAATTCCAATCAACTGTAAAAAATCTTATCTGGGTACATTTTGATGATGATGGTGAAAAACGTGCAAGGTGTAAATATTGCAGAAACGCTCTTTGTATTTTTGGGGGATCTCATAGCAATTTAAGACGGTATTTAAAATTGAAGCACCGAACAACTGCCATAGTTTTAGAATGACACTATACAAAATGTAATTAATACTCCTGAATGTGCTGAGTAGAATCAACAAGCTCATCATTAGCTCATCCGCCATCTTAAGTCAGCAGCCAGCCATATCGACATATTTTGGAAGACCTCCCCCTATTTGCAAAGTGGAGCAAGTCGATAGACAATTGCTAAAGATGATTGCGAAAGGACATCATACTTTCCGTATAGTGAAAGAGGCAGAATTCAAAACGCTCATTGAGTTAGCGTCGAGTTGCGCAGGCTATAAACTCCCTAGCAGAAAATCTTTATCAAATAATATTCTACCAGCTGTCCATGCAGAAATTTTAGAAAAAGTTAAGCAAGAAATTCAACAATCTTCATTAGTTTGCTTAACGACGGCCGGCTGGACATCTAAAACAAATGCAAGCTATTTGGCAGCAACAGCTCATTTCATTGATAACGAATCAAATTTCAAAAGCTTTTTAATTGCTTGCGATGTGTTCGATGTAAAACATACTGCGGAAAATCTATCGATATATCTAAAAGTGGAATATCTAATAAAATAACTGCTATAATAAGTGATAATGCTGCAAATATTACTGCAGCTATTCTTCAAGGTGGATGGCGTGCAATTGCATGTTCGCCCATTCCTTAAATTTAGTTGTACAAGCTGCAATTAATTTAAATTTAGATACTATAACTAAGGTAAAACGAGTTGTGGAGTTTTTTCGAAAAAGTACACAAGGATTAAAACGTTTACAAGAAAGGCAAAAACAGATGAATTTACAAGATTTAAAGCTTAAGCGAGACGTAGTGACACGGTGGAATTCAACGTATGAAATGCTGCAGCGAATAATAGAAATAAAAGATGTAGTTATAGCAACTATGGCGCATATTCACAAATCATAACTAAAGTCGTAACTAATAAAACAGTAACTAAAAACTAGTTCAGAGATAGTTATAGGTCCTATTCACAATTCATAACTAACACATCAACTACTGTCAGCTGATAAAAGAAATGCAACCTTGTATATTGCCCAAAAACACATCTCTGATTTGTTTTTTGTTTGGATTTATTTTCGGTAAAAATTATAATTCTTTGTAAAAATGGAAGCAAGTAGCAAAGATAATAAGGTAAGTTTAATATTTACAGAATTGCTTGAAATAGCCGAAGCTCCCACCATATATAAGCCAATTGAAATCTTTGCTAAAACCTAAAAGTAAAGTGTCGGTGTTAGAAGAAAGAGAAAATCAAATTAAAAAGAAAACAGCACTTGCTGAAGAGCTGCAGAAAAAGCAAATTCAAAAATTAGAATACGAAATTAAGCACCAGGACACGTTAACCAATATGCAAATAGCATGTTTACAGGAATTGCACGAAATACAATTGAAACATGCAGACGAATTGCATGAAATGAAAAAACAATTATTGTCTACTCTTATGAATAATAAGAATAGAAATAGCTTTACAAAATCTTTAAATATGTGATAAATTTATTAATGTGCGATGTATGTACTCGTATACAAGTCTGAATATTTAAACTAAGTTAAAGTAAAAGTACATAATTTTAATTTTATTTTTGCTACAAGATTATTTGGATTTCGGAAGTAACGTATGCATATAATTTACGAAAAATACATGTTACAAAAGAAGATTTTGTATGTAGTTTTTGAATGCATTTAATATTTTTTTGAATCTTTTAAGAGCTAAATTATAAGATGTACCTAGTGTTGATGGATTTTTTTTAAAAGGTAACATAACTTGAATTCGACCGCTGTCAACTATTTCAACATGATTTATAAAATGCGATTCACAAGTTTGGTGCTCGAAATTATGGTTTTGTGATATTGGTGACACGTTTTCCATTGACCACAAAATTTTTAGTTGCTTATTCAAATCCTCTTCGTCTTTCTCATTTGATGCATCACTACATGCATGAACATATGCTACATTAGAATTAGCTTTACAGCTACCAGAAACGACATATCCGAAGCAAGTTTCTTGTAGAAATGGTAAATTAAGTCCTAGTTTAATTTTGTCTTTGCCAATGCATTCGAAAAACGCATCAGCACCTAACAATATATCTATTGGCTGAGATTTGTTAAAATATTCATCTGCCAATTGTATATGCAATGGTAAATTCCAATTTTTAGTATCAAGGTTAGTGTCTGGCTGATAACCAGAAATACGATTTGTCACATAAAACTTTATTGAAAACTGCGATGCATTGTAACGAGAACGAATTACTGCATTAGTTTCGTATTTTATTTTTGTTGCGGTATTGCCGACACCAAGAATATAAATATATCAACGTTTTTGTTTTATGTAAATTCAGCAATTGTGCTAATTGTGCAGAAACAAGATTAACCTGCGAACAAGAGTCTAACAACGCACGACATACTTGCCAATTCCCTTCGGCATTTTGAATAAGAATTACAGCAATAGCTAAAATAATTTTATTTCCAGATTCTCCAATGTGAACATTTACACTGTTTAATGAAGTAGAAGCATATACCGGGGGCAATGAAACCATAGTTTGCGATGAATTTTCTGGTGTCGAACGATGCAGTAACGTATGGTGTGATTTTTTACAAATTTTACATTTATTTTTTGACCTACATTTATTAACAGTGTGGCCTTCATTTAAACAATTGATGCAAAGTCCCAACTTTTTTATAGTACTAATACGATTTTCAAATGTATGCTCAATTGATTTGCAATATACACAGGATTTTTGTTGCTGAGTGTGTAACGATAAACGGTTATTTTGTCGCTGTGGACGATTTCCACGATTTGGATTGAAAGAAGTATTGTTGTTTCCACAAGAAAATGAATGCGATTCCGATGATTCTAAAAATTGACATCTTCTTTCTAACATTTTACAATAATCATCCCACGAAGGTAGGGCAGAGTAATCTCAGTTTTCTTTATATTTAATTTGCGAATTAGTATCTGTTTTTTGTGCCACAATGTGAATAATTAAAGCGTTACAAATTTCTTCTTCAGTTCCCAGCAACTCAAGGGAACCAAAAATTGCTGACGCACTATCTACTAATGCGTACCATTTGCTTTCTGTACGGTAGGAAGATCACAAAGGTTTTGAATATGTTCTAAAAATATTAATGTTTTGTTATCGTGGCGTTCTTCTAATCTTTTCAATGCTTTTTCATAATTTTCTGCTGAAACTTCAAATGCTCACACTGTGTCCAATGCCGGACCTGACAAACAATGCAACAGATGATTAAACTTTTCAATTTTTGATAATGATGTATCTTTATCAACAAACTGTGTAAATGATGAAATGAAATTTTTGTAATTGGAATATTTTCCATCAAATGTTGGCAAATCTATACTTGGCAATTTGCTTATTGTTGTAAAAGGCACTGTAACTGATTGATCTAAAGACGAACGTTTGTAATTGTCACCTAAAAGTTCTATAATTTTTGATTTTGTTGTGATACACATATCCTCAATGTCAGCTCTTGTAACATCTAGTGGATTTTTTTCTTCTATGTCCGATTGAATTTTTAACAGCTGTTTAAAATATGCTTCAACTAAAGCAAGACGACATTCTAATTCAGCTATTGACATTGTTGAAGAGACCATATTTTTTATTCTTGTTATAAATATTTGGCTTTTGCTATTTGTCGTTGCTTCTGAAGAGTTTCTAATTCAGCCATACTCACTGTTTTTAATTTACTCGTAGTGGATGATGATTAATTGTGACAAATTAAGTTGCCAAGAGAAATACTGAAAACCTGGTTGCTTGTAGGTATGTTCAACTTAAGTATAAGAGGAACAATTAAAGTATATACGATTATGTAATATTTAAATTGTTGATTATTGGTTTTCATATATTTAGGAAGTGTATTTATTAAAAGAGAACAAAGCAGTTATTGTCTTATCTCTCTTGTTATCACGATCACCTCTGTCACAGTTTTCCCAGAATTTATGATGTTAAGTACACCAGTATTAAGTATATAATTATATTTTGCAAATGAATTTCTCCAAATTAATAATATGTTGTTTGTTTGTTTAAATAAATCGAGCCCCACCTTGGGCGCCAAAAATATGTTCGATACTTTAATACGAGCGAAAACAAATGGGACTCTTTCGGTTAACGTTACAATACAATACTTAGATTCATTTATTTCGGTTTCTTCTTTTTATACAAAAAATATGTCTAAAACGGTAATTAAGTACAAATTCATTGGAAATAAACAGATTTAACGAATAAATTTGTAAGAAGCAAAGACGTAGCTATTATAATAAAATGAATGTTGATGGGGGCACTGTTTTGCATTGATAAGTGAATATTTATACATTTGTTAATTGAATGTTGAAATTAATAATTTAATTGAAGAATTAATAAAATTAATCAATATGAATGATAATATGATTTAGTTTCGACACGGCTTCAACACTCGTCCAGACATAAGTTTATCTTAAAAATACTGGGAGGTAATTAAAGAAATGTTAAAAATACTTGAACCCTTTTATGAAATAACAACACTTTTAAAATCGAAAAAAGTCTCCAGTTTAGTCTTTTTCAATATAATAGAAATATATAATAAATTAATCTTTAATAAAATATTAATCTTTATTTGTGCTTAATTCCAGAAATTGTGTTGGTTTTAAAATTTATTCTTTTACTCATGATATTCTCATGAGTTATTCATTCTGTCCAGGGTCCACAAAGGTCTACTTCCTTTGTATTCACGCCACCACAGTAGTCTAGTAATTTCTCGAATCTATTATGAAGATATTCGAATTATATACTGAGTCAAGTTAAATGCTTCAGCCTCGACTAACTAACTACCGTTTCTTAAAAATAAAGTTAAGCAATTGGATCCGAACTGGGGTAAATTCTTCGGCCCGTCGAGTTAAATGCGTCGATGTCGACAAAATAACTACAGTATGAAATAATACTAATAACTACGATGATAACATCTACCGGAGCAAAGTTCGTGTAGAAACAAAAACTCTGGTATCATACAAAGTGTACGCTACATATTACGAGCTAGTCTGCTAAGTTAATTAAAGTTTGTAACGTCACTTTACATGCATATGAATAAAGCAACATCACGTTTTATATAACAAAATATCAAGGCAGCTATTTGGTCTGTTGTTATGTATTAATATCACTCGACAATGTGAAAGACATGTAAACAACCACTTTTTTTCTTCCATTTAGAAACTGCCAGTTCAAGCGTTCATAGCTAAACTTTAAACATTTATTGTTGGGCTTAGCAGTCAACAAGAGAAACATTCTGGGATTATAAACTTTTATATTGTGTTCTTGCAAACGCTTATGAACTGTTTGTACAGTTTATCTGTAATTCTGGCTACTCAATAGGCTTATCAATAAATTGGACATTACTGCTCTTCTTCTACGAATCTCAACTTTTTTAGAGTACATTATTATATAACGTATCATTTTATTTTAGAAATTGAACAATTGTCTTATATACGAGTATGCATAACTTTTGTCTTCTAAAATCGTTCTTTGAGTAACAATTCTTATTTGCTCTATGCACTGTTTTCAACATGGCATATCTAGCATTTGTGTTTTAAATGAATTTTTAAAATTGTTTTAACACACTTATTCTACAATATGGCGATCGCAATTAACTAAAAAATGTGTGCTAAAAGTAGCCAGACATGGTTCGGTGCTATTATTTTACCGACAGATGTTACATGTCAGTAAAGAAATTGTTTCGTATGAGAAGAACCGTTAAATTTAGGAAAATAAATTGAACTCCTTTAGAGAGACTTCATCTTACTTTATATCACTATGCAATCCAAAAACATCAGAAATAGATAACAGGAATTTAGTACAGTAGTAAATACAATATGTGCATTGAGTGCTTTTATTTTTATCGGCACTGTATGGTGCAATCTACAAAATTTTCTTGGTAACACTGGTGTCGTGAAGTGTTTGGCTCTAAAGAATTTATAAAAATATAAACAAATTTCAAAATAAAATATTAGAAAAAATTTATAAGTGTGAAAACGTGTCAACACATAATAAAAACAATAAGCTTAATCCGTATAAGTTGGTTTAACCAAAAACTTAAAGATTCTTGTGTTTGGTGGCAACAAATATGGCCGAGTGCCAACAATGTAAAAGTGCGATACGCGGTGAAAGTGGTTTAAGCTGCGAAGGAATATGTAAAAAAGTGTATCATTGCTCACAAAAATGTTCAGGTTTAGATCAATATTCTCGAGGTATACTAGAAGCTGGTGGATTAATACGTTTTATATGTGATGATTGCCTTCAGTATATACATAACATCAAGAGAGTGTTGAAAAAAACAGCAATAACTTAGATGAATATAAAGGCGAATTCAAGTCGGCGCTAAAACAAAACGAAAATGAAATTAAAAAACTACTTGAGGCCATTGAAAAAAGATATGATGAAAGATTAAAAAAATTAGATGAGGCACAAAAATATTGTGAAATAAATGTTCAAGAAATAAAAAAGTTTACGGAAAAATTAATGAAAAACAAAACAGTAATGAAAAAATATGCAATACCATTGAAAGCAAGAACAAAAAAATGTGTGACGAAATTAAAAAAACAATAGCAGAAACAAGTGCATTAAAAAATAAAGTAGTGATGCCAGATGAAAATAAACAAAACCCGATTATTGTAAAACCAAAGGAAAAACAAACAGTTATAAAAACTAAAGAAGATTTAACAAAAAAAGTTAATCCATCTAATTTTAAAATTTTAAATGTTGAACAAAGAAAAAATGGATCGGTTGTTCAAAGTGAAAATAATGAAGAAAGGGAAAAAATTAAAGAAGTTTTACAAAATGAAATGAGTGATTTGTATGAAATTAAAGTTCCGAATCAAATGGAAATTAAAATAAAATTAAACGGTATGACTTTTAAATTCACCGAGAATGAAATTGTGGAAAAACTAAAAAAGCAAAATGATATGCTCCATGAAAGCGAACTTGAAGTTATAAAAATATTCGAATACAGAAAGAACGGTCGTACAATATACAATGCAATAATTAAAATAGATAAGGACTCATATATTAAATAAAGACGTGCACGAGGTACCTACAAGTGCTGACTAAACAAATATACCAAATATATATTTGTTACTACTGGTATACGGGAGAGAATGAGTATAACAAATATGGTATAATTTTGTTTTTGCACACTAACTCAACTCATACACATACTAAAAAATATTCATAATTTTAAAGTGAGTGAGAAATATATTTGTTTCTCTGCCGTAAATAACTGTAACACTACAAATATTTCCAAATCATTTGTGGTGCAAACACATATTCAAGTTGTGCGTTTTAGTAGTTAAATAAAGATTATAGTTTCTATACAATTTATGTATACGTTTGTGTGTATAAAATAAAAATGAACAATATAGAAATAAAAGAAAAAATTTTGTCTAATACATATACAATTTGTGACAAAAGAGGTCGAAGTAAGGTATGGGATTGCTTTGGTCATATTAAAGATGAAAATAATATTGAAATAATTAATTATGTGGTTTGCAAAATTGTAAAAATGTATACAAATACAATAAAAGTGCCTTTCAAATTTAAATAAACATAAATGCTACTCATTTTTAAAAAAAGAAAAAGAAAATAATTTGGTTGAACCAAGCCAAGAGGCTAAAAAAGCTTGTACCGATATTTTGACTGAATGGATTCTTGCCGATATTCGTCCGTACTCTTTGGTAAAAGATAGTGGGCTAATATCTTACTCTAAACTAATGCTATCGTTAGGAAGTACATTTGGAAAAAATATTAATGTACAATCTTTAATACCACATCCCACTACCATCCATAGAAATGTTGAAAATAGTTATTCTACACATTTTGCAAAATTAAAATCGGAAATCTCGTCCATACAAAAAATTGGTTATGCTCTAACTTGTGACTTGTGGACAGAAAATTTTTCAAAATTATCCTACCTTGCCTTAACGGCGACAGACATATCTAAAACTTTTCATATTATTAATCTATAAAAAAAAAATTTTTGTTTAATAAACTTAAGCAAAATATTTCTGTGAGTAACTGTATGTATGAATGTTAAAAAATATTAATCCAAACAAAAGATGTGTTAAAATTACAATTAAGAAAAATTGATTGCTTTCCGCTTTTTATTTATGAATAAATAGGTATCAATATAAAACAAAAATTACAGTGAATTCAGCTGTTCCTTGGATGATCCAATAGTTATAGTTACAGACAGAGGAAGTAATATTAAAGCAGCATTACGAGAATATGAGAATATCAACTGTATAAATGATGATTTATACAAAACTTAAAAACAATATGCAATACCTACAATAATGATGAACCTAGTTTTATTTTAGAATTTAAGAAAAAATTACATGACACACTAATTTCTTTAGTAGATCCTATTATTACAATTTACCATAAACTAGCAATATTTTTGTTTTCGCCAGCTAATCAACTAATTCAATTTACCTCAGAAGAACAAACCGAAGTAATAACTAAATGTAAAACTTTATTACTAATGTATGCAAATGTTGTTAATGTAACTTATAAACCTTTGGACCCAAATTCATCTAAAATATATTCGTTATTTGAAAAATATATCCAACCAGTAGATGCAAGCAACTCTAACTACTCCCTAATTGATAACGAAATAGTTAAATAAAAAATACCCAAGTGACTTTACACAGTAACTTCAACGTTTTAAAATGGTGGAATGATAGGAAAAGTGAATATCCATTACTCTATAAATTAAGCTGTAGAATATTCGCTATTACTGCATCTAGTGCTCCTTCAGAAAGAATATTTTCTATTGCTCAGGCTCTAATAACAGAAAAAAGATCGAAATTTGGTGAAAACGAAAAATCATTTAATAATTTTTTTTTTTTATTTATTGAATTTTTTTTTTAGTTTTTATAAGATTAAAAGGCTGAATTAAAATGTGACCTGACAACTTTAAGTTTATTTAAATAAATTCATAAAAACTATTGTTTTGTTTTTAATACATATTACTAATTGTCGGTAAAATATTTGTAACTCTATACACATTAACACACGTATGCGTGCATGCATTTGCGGTGGCAGCGTACAATAAATAAGTTATAGTATTTGCCTTAACATCTGTTATATTTGTTTGAGCAAATGAAAATAATAGGAATATGTTTCTCTCTACTCACTCATATTCAATTTATTAAAGAGAATAACAATACAAACTCATACCATAAACTCTACACTACTCACCAATACGCACTGAAAACAGATAAACATAGAAACTGGTGCATTTGAGTGTAACTGTCCACGGCTTTAATATTAAAGTGATGAATGCTCAAAAAGTAAATATTGGATGGGAAAGGTGCAAAGTGTATGAAGGTACTGGTATCATACAATGTTTCAAGTGTAAGGGTTATACTCATAAATCAACAGATTGTAAATTTGAAGAAGTATGCTATAATTGTCACGGCAATCATAAATCGAAGGAATGCACGAAAAATATTATTAATATTATTAATAAATGTATAAACTGTTTGAGAGAGAACAAAGGATGAACCTTGGACTTGATGATAATCATGCAACAACGAATAGGGAATGCCCAGTTTTTCAAAATAAACTAAATGCGAAGAGAAGAAGGATAGGACTTATTGCATAACAACCATGGCAAATATACGGAGTATACACTAATATACAAGGTTTATTAAACAACTTTAACCAAGTGGAAATACTCTTAGAAACACAAAAGCCTGATTTTGTTATTTTATCAGAAACTCACTTAACTGTAGACGTGGACGAAGCCGAAACACAGTCAACAGGTTACAATCAATGGAATGTCAGAAAAATCGTCGAAAAAATTTTTAATTCAAAGATTTGGATTACAGCATATATGATGCAGAATAAAAGCAACAAATTTATTGTAGCCGCTGTATACAGGTCCCCAAGCAGTAGAAAAATTAAATGAAATAAACTGTGATATCATAATAGCGGGTGATTTTAATATAGATTGGTATAAAGAAAGTTTCTAAAAAACAAAATTAAGTGTGTACTCGATGATAATGGCCTTAAGCAAATAGTAGAACATTTTACAAGAATAACAGAAAACTCTAAAACAATGATAGATTACATAGTGACGAATAATCGAAATATCTCTGCAAAAATTAACATTTTAAATAAAATTTTGGATCACGAAGCAATAGATATTATAATAGATAGTGATAATTACAATTCTAATGAAAATACCAATAGAGAAATTGAAATATTTAGATACAACAGACATCATTTTAATATCGAAATACGTAATACACATAGAATAAATAAAAATAATAATCTGAACTACAACGTTAACATCTTTAACGAGTACTTAGAAAATGCAGTAAAAAAATTAACTACAAGAAAAACTTATAGGGAAAATTTCAAGTGTAATTTTTTTAACGAATAAAAAGGGAAAAAATTTATAATTATCAAATCGCAAGATATGAGAATACGAACGAAGCATGGGCAAACTACAAAACGATTCGAAACAAAGTTAAGATTCAAAATTAAAAAAGTAAATATGTAAATAATAAAATCACTTTCGCTAAAGATCAAAAAGAAATGTGGAAAGAAATAAAAAACCTAATGTATAAAAAAATTAAAATACAATTGAAACTGTGATATTTAATAAAGTAGAATGTAAAGATAATTTCGAAATAGCTAATAACTTTAACAAATATTTTATAAAGAGCGTTAAATTAGTAAGATCCGAAATAAATAATGTGCAATACACTCCTAACGTGAATATGATAAATTCCTATTTTAAATTTCGGCCAATAACTTTAGAAGAATTGAAAATAATATGTAAGAACTTAAAAAATAAGCCTGACTATTCAAAAATAAACACTAAAATGATACTTAATAGCTTGCATATAAAGGGTGTATTTATAGACGTATAGAACTTTAAATTACAATAAAACAACGATGGATTATTCGATTGACATGAATTTTATTTATCCGAAAGATAATCTTGTGGCATTACATTTTAAATATGATTTCTGGCATATGACCGCCACGGCTGGCTCGGATGTAGTCCAATCTGGACGTCCAATTTTCGACGACTTTTTCCAACATTTGTGGCCATATATCGGCAATAACACGGCGAATGTTGTCTTCCAAATGGTCAAGCGTTTGTGGCTTATCCGCATAGACCAATGACTTTACATAGCTCCACAAAAAGTAGTCTAGCGGTGTTAAATCACAAGATCTTGGAGGCCAATTCACAGGTCCAAAACGTGAAATTAGGCGGTCACCAAACGTGTCTTTTAATAAATCGATTGTGGCACGAGCTGTGTGACATGTTGCGCCGTCTTGTTGGAACCACAGCTCCTGGACATCATGGTTGTTCAATTCAAGAATGAAAAAGTTAGTATTCATGGCTCTATACCGATCACCATTGACTGTAACGTTCTGGCCATCATCGTTTTTGAAGAAGTGCGGACCAATGATTCCACCAGCCCATAAAGCGCACCAAACAGTCAGTTTTTCTGGATGTAACGGTGTTTCGACATACGCTTGAGGATTAGCTTCACTCCAAATGCGGCAGTTTTGTTTGTTGACGTAGCCATTCAACCAGAAGTGCGCTTCATCGCTAAACAAAATTCGCTTATGAAAATCAAAATTATGAACCATTATTTTCGAAATAAAATTGCACTATTTACAAGCGTTGTTCAGGCGCGAGTCTGTTCTTAATGAATTGCCAAACCAAACAGAGAATAAATCACTTGACAGCTGTTAAATCAGTCGCCATCTTGAACAGTAATGCCAACTTAAAGTTCTATACTTCTATAAAAAACACCCTTTACAAATAGCAATCAGGTTTTAAAAATAAACAATCAAGTTATAGAAAGAGTGAATCATATTAAATATTTAGGATTTATTATTGACAAGGAAATAAAATTTAAAACACATATTGACTATATATGCTAAAAAATTGGTTTTTTTCAAAAGAAAAAGAAAGCAAATATCTGTTATAACGGCAATCAACATATATAATACCATAATAAAACCACATTTTGAATTTGGATCTACAATATTATATTCGGCTACTACTTAGCCGCGATAGGTTGGTTCAGTCAACCCTACTGTGCTCTAGTTAGAGCTCTACGAAAGTCCAAAAGAACCAATAGTTCTCAGATGTTTCCATCATTAACTTGATCACATTTTGAAGTCTAAATTCGCTATTTAATTGTCGTTCCAGACTTACCCTTGCGGCATCATATTTCGGACAGACGAAAAACACATCTTCAGCGTCTTCGATCACATTGTGGCACTGTGGACAGTGCGGTGAGTCCGTTAGTCTAAACCTTTGCAAATACTGCCTATAGGCAACATGGGCAACATAGTAAACTAAGTCCCCATGTTTCCTTTCTATCCAGTTCTTCGGGTAGCTAATTAGTTTATTTTTTCAACCTGCTTTTGCCACTATTTGACCATCTATTCTTCCTATAACTACGACTTCCCTTTTGTGATTCGCTAACCCTAGACCCATTTTATAGTTAACCATGATCGCACTACTGTAATTCTTGCATTTGTAATTGTTTCAGCTTCAGTTAATTGAGACGTCTCAATTACCAATGCGATGTCTTCAGCAAAACCAATACACCGACCGACAAATTCAGTCGCAGAATGCTATCGAACATTTGCTCCATAAAAGTGGCAAAATAACCGATCCTTGCGGGACTCTTCACGTAATCGGATATTATTTGTTCTCCTCGGCCGTATTGTAGATTAGGACACGGCTAACAAAATAGTCTATCACAATAACCACAAAATACTCTGGAATCGGTAAGCTCCGTAGTGCTTCCATAAATTTTTCCCAGCTTGCAGTATTGAAAGCGTTTTTTACATCACAGGCTCGTAAAGCTCCCAAAATAAAAAGAACAGAACACTTGTTGATTTATAATTTCAAACTTCACATATTATTAAACGTTTTTATTTACACTTTAGAGTGAATTAGGTTTAAAATATTTCTGTAAGGAAAATAGATATAAAAAGATAAATGAAAAAAGAAGTGGTGTATACCAACTCGCTACCGTAAAAGAAGTAAGTAAGTATACTTAAAGTTTAACAAATTAGGTAGCCAACAACAAAAATAAGAGCCCGTTAAAGTTCGTTAAGTTCTCTATTGACCTTTCATACAAAGATGGAAAAAAGGGCAAGAGACAGACAATTACAATTAATAAAGCTCTAGGACACTCTCTTAAGGTAGCTGGTGATAAGTTAGAAACTCCTTCTTTTTGTCATGGACAACGTATATGTTGCTTGTTATTCTAAACATCATACTCTAAATTCAGACAATAGATAAATAAAATTAATTTTAACATATTATTCTAAAATTTTAAATATATTTATATGTAAATATTCGCTCTGCCTACTAAATATAAGCATAATACTTAACAAGATAAAGGAATAGCCTGTTTGAGTGTGATGGCAACAATGAATTTTCTTCTCTTTTACCAGCAAAAATGACAAATATAAATAACGATGAACGATTAAAACAAAATTTGTATAAATTGCTGCAATGTGACAAAAAATATATTCACAATTGGGGGAAACAAAAAACATAAAGCAAACGTTGGAAACAAAACGGCTGTTATACACATACCTACCATTTGAACTTCCGTCCGTCGCATGTTTGAATAATTTTCATGTCTTT